>CM038672.1:35523174-36123174 GCA_021605145.1 Aegilops bicornis
AGTCGTGCAGGATAGTCAAGTAAGAAAATAGACCATAAGCCATCCTTTATCCTTTTTTCTAAGAAAGGAACAATAAATAGCTCATAGTTTCCTTGCAACTGCCCTAAGAGTTGTTCTTCTATCATCACGAGAGTTTACTTTCTTTGTCGATGCAGCAATAATAGATAAATTTCTGTACATAGTTGGGCCTGTGCTAAGAAATAAATAATAAATGGATTCCTCCCCCTTTAGCATATGCTTATGTAGCACTCCTATTTTGAATAAGCTTATGGGCAAATACTATAATATGCTTTCATATGAGGCTCCACGTAGCCGCTGCGGGGCACCCAGGCAGGAGGATCTTTAGCCCCGGTTGGTAATACCAACCAGGACCAATAGGCATCCACGCGTCAGCAGCTGGCAGGAGCTGGGGTTTTTGTTTTTTAGGGGGGGGGGTTAGGGGTTTTGGAGGGTTAATTTAGGGGTTTCATATTGTGTTAGCTAGCTAATACAGAGAAGTGACCTCTCTTTATCTCCGTGCTTGGTCGACGCTAGCTACTATACGTATAGAGAGAACTCGACATGCTATAGTAAGCAAATGAAGGAACCATTAAGTACACAAGGTCGTCATGAACATATACAGAGAGAAGTGACCTCTCTTTCTCTGAGAGATTGGTCGAACAACAAGTTTTCGTATATCTATCTGACGCTAGTAGCTACATATATACAATATAAGCTCTCTTACAAACCCTAACATCTAAGGTCTATATCAATTTCCACATGGTATTCTCCGGCTTTATGTATGACGTGGTCAAGAAAGAATTCCGCCAATTCCTCTTGAATTGCTCGTATGCGATCGTGTGGTAGGAGTTCATCCCGCATCTACCATATCTAATTTAAAGAAGTGGGTCAATACATATATATGAATGAAACTCAACACAAATGATGGTAATAAAATAAAATTATGATTTTTTATTTACGTACATCATATTGTTTTTCGGAGTAGCCCTGCTTAGAGGTCGTCGCGTTGTAGATGAACTCGCAAACGTAGTATCCACAAAAATCATTCCCGACTTCCTGCCACAAGCACTTTACGAGAAATAGAGTTCAATCAAACTAATAATCAAGCATGCTAAATGGTATTGATGAAACTAGATAGAATCAATGAGAGATGCGCAGAACTAGCTAGTAGTACTTATTTTCGGGTGTGTAATTGCAGCTCCGTCAGCAGTCCCGGAACAATTACGGTGAGCTCTTTCCAAACCCTGCCAGACAAAGAGAATAATTACTTGATATCAGGAAATGAACAAAGTTGCCGATATGGTGCGGTAATGATCGATTGAACTTACTTCTGGAGCATATCAGTCATGTCCGCATACTCCCGGGGATCTTTTCGTCTCGAGTCTAAGACAGTTACTAATCCCCGTTCAAGCTTAATCTCTAGGAGAATAAAGTGGAATCTGCGCATGCATGCATAACTCATCAATTACATTACTATAATAAACCTCCAGTATGGGAAACTGAATATGCACAAGATAGTAACACTCACTTGAAGTTGTAAGGAAAGGGTATTTTATCTTTGTTTTGATTTTTAAGCAACGATTGTAGCAAGTTGTCCTCAGTATCCGTGACTCTGTGTTTGACAGTCCATTCATGTATGATATTTGGGTTAATGAACCCAATGTCATAGATATCTGCTTTTCTGCATTCGAAGATCTTCAACCTGCATAATATAGTGAGGATAATTATATATACATGCAATGAAAGAGCTGACCTATATATAGAGACTTAATTACAGAAGTAGTACTTACAGACGGTAGCAAGTCACGAGTGTTTTGTCGAGGGCCATTTGATGGTATAACTGGAAAAACTCGTCAAATTCAACAGACAACAGATAAATTACAATGATGTCGTGCTCCTGTTTAACTCTCAGCATCACAGTATCCTTCCCAGACTGGCTGCAGATTTTTCATGTACCATTCATGCAATCTTCGCATCATCGTTGTCGAGGGGATGATCAGGTTTGACGAGAGGCTTCCCGTACTCCTATTTGAATTCGTCCACCTCCATTGTTTCGAACTCTACATCATCGGTCAGGTAATCAGCAGGATTGGTACCGGGCACCATCCCCGGATGATTTGCGACGATATCGTTAGACACCTTGAGCGGGGGGGGGGGGGGCATGATTGCTTTGCCTGTTCGCCGAGCTGGGGAATTTTTTTCCAATTTCTTCGTTCTGCTAACCTTGCATCACTCAAGTAGTCCCGACCGCTCCGCTTCCTTATATGTCTTTTTAATAGTGCGCACATAGTTGGAATCTGGCGGAGGCAGTGGTGGTCGCTTTAGGGCATCGATAGTCCGCTTCACTTTCACTGGATCTACCGTTTTCTTCGAAGGTGGAGGTTTCTGTGCAAAATGGTCCCTCACTTCGGCACGACAGATGTCCTCGTTTTCCTTGTTGGTCCTCTTATATGGTAACTTTCCCTGAGCCTTGAGAGATGGACGGTATTTGAATTGCTTCCCTCCTCTGCTTGTACTACTAGCCGCCGGAGCGGCGGCCTCTCTCTTCCGCCATTGCTAACGCGGTGGAGTCTGCTGACACGCCGGAGGAGGCGGAGGAGGAGGCGAAGGAGGAGCCGTAATGCCCTCATGCGCCGGAGGAGGCGGAGTGCTTGTCGGAGGAGGCAAAGAAGGAGTCGGAGTGTTGTCACGCGCCGGAGGAGGCGGATGAGGAGGCGGAGTGTCCTAATCACTCATCGGAGGAGGAGGCGTCCAGTTTGGAAGCTTGATGTACTCCTTCCTCCATAGACATGTACTCCATAAAGCAGCTCTCAGATGAATCTCCCCTTCACCTGTAGGGTGGTCAAGCCAGCTCATGAAATCCCTCCATTATTTCATCCACCGTCACAACAGCATAGCCATGTGGAATCATACGGCAGTGAAAAGTTCCATTAGCTAGAGGAGGTGCAACAGAGCCGAGAGCCACCTTCAAAGTCAGGTTCTAGCATTTCGTCATAAGCTCGCAATGTTGAGCCTCTGTGATAGTATCCACGGGGTAGCAAGGAGCCGTCCAATGCTGGTCTAGCTCCATGGAAGCCACGCTACTTCTCTGCTGAGATGGCGGGGTAGCTTCTGGGGTAGCTTCAACCGCTCAGATGGTTGGCCCGCAGCTGCAAATTCCTCTAGCTTCGCTAATCTTGATTTGATCGTCTGCATTTCGCCATGCTCCGCTTTCCTCTTTCTCTCTCACTTTCTATAACCGCTTGTGTTGGGGAACCCATGCACCCACGCAACGGAGCCTGGTGTGCCTCGTGTTCGTTGATGTCTACTACCCAACCTTCTTCTTGTAGATGTTGTTGGGCATCCAAGTGCAGAGGTTTGTAGGACAGTAGCAAATTCCCCTCAAGTGGATGACCTAAGGTTTATCAATCCGTGGGAGGCGTAGGATGAATATGGTCTCTCTCAAACAATCTTGCAACAAAATAACAAAGAGTCTCTTGTGTCCCCAACACACCCAATACAATGGAAAATTTTGTAGGTGCACTAGTTCGGCGAAGAGATGGTGATACAAGTGCAATATGGATAGTAGATATAGGTATTTGTAATCTGAAAATAAAAACAGCAAGGTAACTAATGATAAAAGTGAGCGTAAACGGTATTGCAATGCTAGGAAACAAGGCCTAGGGTTCATACTTTCACTAGTGCAAGTTCTCTCAACAATAATAACATAACTGGATCATATAACTATCCCTCAACATGCAACAAATAGTCACTCCAAAGTCACTAATAGAGGAGAACAAACAAAGAGATTATGGTAGGGTACGAAACCACCTCAAAGTTATCCTTTCTGTTCTATTTATTCAAGAGTCCGTAGTAAAATAACACGAAGCTATTCTTTCCGTTCAATCTATCATAGAGTTCATACTAGAATAACACCTTAAGACACAAATCAACCAAAACCCTAATGTCACCTAGATACTCCATTGTCACCTCAAGTATCTGTGGGCATGATTATACGATATGCATCACACAATCTCAGACTCATCTATTCAACCAACACAAAGTACTTCAAAGAGTGCCCCAAAGTTTCTACCGGAGAGTCAAGACGAAAATGTGTGCCAACCCCTATGCATAGGTTCATGGGGCAGAACCCGCAAGTTGATCACCAAAACATACATCAAGTGGATCACGTGATATCCCGTTGTCACCACAGATAAGCACGGCAAGACATACATCAAGTGTTCTCAAATCCTTAAAGACTCAATTCGATAAGATAACTTCAAAGGGAAAACTCAATCCATTACAAGAGAGTAGAGGGGGAGAAACATCATAAGATCCAACTATAATAGCAAAGCTCGCGATACATGAAGATCGTACCATAGAGAGAACACGAAAGATAGAGGGATCAAACACATAGCTACTAGTACATACCCTCAGCCCTGATGGAGAACTACTCCCTCCTCGTCATGGAGAGCACCGGGATGATGAAGATGGCCACCGGTGAGGGATCCCCCCCCCCTCCGGCAGGGTGCCGGAATGGGCTCCCGAGAGGTTTTTGGTGGCTACAAAGGCTTGCGGTGGCGGAACTCCCGATCTATATTGTTTTTGATGTTTTTAGGGTATATGGGAATATATAGGCGAAAGAAGTCGGTCGGGGGAGCCACGAGGGGCCCACGAGGGTGGAGGGCGCGCCCCCTATCTCGTGGCTTCCTCGAAGCTTCCCGGACTTGCACTCCAAGTCCCCTGGATTTCTTCCGTTCCAAAAATAACTTTCCCGAAGGTTTCATTCCGTTTGGACTCCGTTTGATATTCCTTTTCTTCGAAACACTGAAATAGTCAAGAAAACATCAATATGGGTTGGGCCTCCGGTTAATAGGTTAGTCCCAAAAATAATATAAAAGTGTATAATAAAGCCCATAAACATTCAAAACAGATAATAAAATAGCATAAATGCTTCATAAATTATAGATACATTGGAGACGTATCAGCATCCCCAAGCTTAATTCCTGCTCGTCCTCGAGTAGGTAAATGATAAAAGAAAGAATTTATGAAGTGTGAATGCTAGCAGGTGCATAAGTTTGATCAATGATAATTTCAATCACCTTTTCTAGCATGATTATATGTCATAACAGTAGTTCATCTCATAAAAATTCTCAAGATCAAGTAACAAGCTATTCACATGTTAAAGCATAAATCATAAACTTTCTTGAAAACTAGCAAACTTCATTCTCAGGCATCAAGCAATTACAATTCATCCTATTTTCAGGAAGGGTCTATGTCAGAGCTTTAATTTAGCAAACTCCACATACTCAACTATCATATAATCTTCCGTAATTGCTAACACTCATGAATACTTATGGTTATGGAGTTTTAATCGGACACTGAGAAAGATAGGGGCTTATAGTGTTGCCTCCCAACGTATTCACCTTTGGGTGATGTCAACAATAATAGTTCATGCTAACATACATCAAATTGGATATATATATCAGGATCTTTCCAACACGAGGTGCTTGCCAAAAGATAAAATGAAAAAGGGAAAGGTGAAGATCACCTTGACTCTTGCATAAAGTAAAAGACATAAGGTAAAAGATAAGCCCTTCACAGAGGGAAGCAGAGGTTGTCATGTGCTTTTAGGGTTGGATGCACAAAATCTTAATGCAAAAGAACGTCACTTTATATTGCCACTTGTGATATGAACCTTTATTATGAAGTCCGTCGCTTTTATTACTTCCATATCACACGATCGTATAAAGCATATTTTCTCCGCACTAATAAGTCATACATATTTAGAGAGCAATTTGTATTGCTTGCAACATGACAACTTACTTGAAGGATATTACTCAATCCATAGGTAGGTATGGTGGACTCTCATGGAAAAACTAGATTTAAGGATATTTGGAAGCACAAGTAGTATCTCTACTTGGTGCAAGGAATTTGGCTAGCATGAGGGGGAAAGGCAAGCTCAACATGTTTGAATGATCCATGACAATATACTTTAACTGAGATGTGAGAAAACATAACCCATTACGTCGTCTTCCTTGTCCAACATCAAATCTTTAGCATGTCATACTTAATGAGTGCTCACAATTATAAAAGATGTCTAAGATAGTATATTTATATGTGAAATCCCTCTTCCTTCAATATTCTTTCATGAATTGTTGAAATGACCAATACAATGCTTGCTAACCTTTAATAAATTTACAACCTCTTCTTCTTATATGTGAAGTCATTACTCCCCATGGGATAAGCAAATGAAACATATATAATTTCAGATTTATGACATTCAGCTCATTCAACCATTTACTCATAGGATATAAGTGAAGCACATGAGTAAATGACAAACTACTTCAAAAAAAAATATAAGTGAAGATCAATTAGTAGCTAAATAATTATGTAACTATGTGAAGACTCTCTCTCATTTAAGAATTTCAGATATTGGTATTTTATTCAAACAGCAAGCAAAACAAAATAAAATGACATTTCAAGGATATCACAACTCATGTGAAGAAGCAAAAACTTAGGTTCAATCGACACTAACCGATAGTTGTTGAAGAAGAAAGGTGGGATGCCTAATGGGGCATCCCCAAGCTTACATACTTGAGACTTCTTGAAATATTATCTTGGGGTGCCTTGGGAATCCTCAAGCTTGAACTTTTGTGTCTCCTTAATTCCTCTCATATCATGGTTTCTCTTTTTATCAAAAGCTTCATCCACACCAAACTCAACAAGAACTCGTGAGATAGGTTAGTATAAACCAATGCAAAAGCCTTCGCATTTTCTACTGTGACAAACCACTAAAATTATTATTCAACATTGCATACTAAATGCCTCTGCATATTTAATACTCCTATCCTCAAATAGAATCATTAAACAAGCAAATATATGCAAAACAATGCAAACATAACAGCAATCTGCCAAAAACAGTATAGTTTGTAAAGAATGCAAGATTTATCATACTTCCCTAACTCCAAAAATTATGAGAAAAATACTACGCTGTAGAATATTTATCAGATCTCATTGTGCAAAAGGTTTCAACATTATATCTTTCTCTGACTTTTCTAGGGAATTTTTGCAACAGCGGTAAACTTTCTGTTTTCAAACAGCAACATGCATACTAGCAAACTAAGCATGGTAAAGGCTATCCCTGACATTTTTATTTAAAATATAGATGCAAAAAATTATTCTAAATAACAGAAAGCAAATACTAACAAGAGAAAATGATGCTCCAAGCAAAACGCATATCATGTGGTGAATAAAAATATAGCTCCAAGTAAAGTTACCAATAGACGAAGACGAAAGAGGGGATGCCATCCGGGGCATCCCCAAGCTTAGGCTCTTGGTTGTCCTTACCTTGGGGTGCCTTGGGCATCTCCAAGCTTAGGCTCTTGCCACTCCTTATTCCATAGTCCATCGAATCATTACCCGAAACTTGAAAACTTCACAACACAAAACTCAACAGAAAACTCATAAGCTCTGTTAGTATAAGAAAATAAATCACCACTTTTGGTACTGTTGTGAACTCATTCTAAATTAATATTGGTGTAATATCTACTGTATTCCAACTTATCTATGGTTCGTACCCTCCGATACTACTCATAGTTTCATTAAAATAAGCAAACAATACATAGAAAACAGAATCTGTCAAAAACTGAACAGCCTGTAGTAATTTGTATCAAACGTATACTTCTGGAACTCCAAAAATCCTACCAAATTAGGAAGTCCTAAGAAATTTGTGTACACATCCAGAGAAAAACGAATCAGATAATAAGCACGTTTCTGTGAATTATCAAAACTAATTTACTGGGTGCAAAAGTTTCTGATTCTCAGCAGGATCAACACAACTATCACCGTAAGCTATCCTAAAGGTCTTACTTGGCACTTTATTGAAACCAAACCTATAAAACATGATTACTACAGTAGCATAATCATGTAAACACAGAAAAACAGTAGGGGTAAATATTGGGTTGTATCCCAACAAGCGCTTTTCTTTAATGCCTTTCTAGCTAGGCTTGATGATTTCAATGATGCTCACATAAAAGATAAGAATCGAAACATAAAGAGAGCATTGAAGCATATTACTAACACATTTAAGTCTAACCCACTAGCGGAGGAAGGCAAAACTAGCATAACTTCAAAACTTTAAGCACATAGAGAGGAAACTTGATATTATTGCAATTCCTACAAGCATATATTCCTCCCTCATAATAATTTTCAGTAGCATCATGAATGAATTCAACAATATGACCATCACATAAAGAATTCTTTCCATGATCTACAAGCATAGAAATTTTACTACTCTCCACATAAGCAAATTTATTCTCATCAATAATAGTGGGAGCAAACTCAACAAAATAATTATCATGTGAGGCATAATCCAATTGAAAACTAAAATCATGATGACAAGTTTCATGGTTATCATTATTCTTAATAGCACACAAGTCATCACAATAATCATCATAGATAGCAACTTTGTTCTCATAATCAATTGGGACCTCTTCCGAAATAGTGGACTCATCACTAAATAAAGTCATGACCTCTCCAAATCAACTTTCATAAATATCACAATAATATTCAACATCCTCCAAAATAGTGGGATCATTACTTCCTAAAGTTGACACTCTTCCAAACCCACTTTTATCAATATAATCATCGTAAATAGGAGGCATGCTTTCATCATAATAGATATTCTCATCAAAACTTGGGGGACAAAAAATATCATCTTCATCAAACATAGCTTCCCCAAGCTTGTGACTTTGCATATCATTAGCATCATGGATATTCAAGGAATTCATACTAACAACATTGCAATCATGCTCATCATACAAAGAGCTAGTACCAAATATTTTAATGCATTCTTCTTCTAGCAATTGAGCACAATTTTCCTTTCCATCATTTTCACGAAAGATATTAAAAAGATGAAGCGTATGAGGCAAACTCAATTCCATTTTTTTGTAGTTTTCTTTTATAGACTAAACTAGTGATAAAACAAGAAACAAAAAGATCCAATTACAAGATCTAAAGATATACCTTCAAGCACTCACCTCCCCGGCAACGGCGCCAGAAAAGAGCTTGATGTCTACTACACAACCTTCTTCTTGTAGACGTTGTTGGGCCTCCAAGTGCAGAGGTTTGTAGGACAGTAGCAAATTTCCCTCAAGTGGATGACCTAAGGTTTATCAATCCATGGGAGGCATAGGATGAAGATGGCCTCTCTCAAACAATCCTGCAACCAAATAACAAAGAGTCTCTTGTGTCCCCAACACACCCAATACAATGGCAAATTGTATAGTTGCACTAGTTCGACGAAGAGATGGTGATACAAGTGCATATGGATAGTAGATATAGGTATTTGTAATCTGAAAATAAAAACAACAAGTTAACTAATGATAAAAGTGAGCGTAAACGGTATTGCAATGCTAGGAAACAAGGCCTAGGGTTCATACTTTCACTAGTGCAAGTTCTCTCAACAATAATAATTAACATAACTGGATCATATAACTATCCCTCAACATGCAAAAAAGAGTCACTCCAAAGTCACTAATAGCGGAGAACAAACGAAGATATTGTGGTAGGGTACGAAACCACCTCAAAGTTATCCTTTCTGTTCTATCTATTCAAGAGTCCGTAGTAAAATAACACGAAGCTATTCTTTCCGTTCAATCTATCATAGAGTTCATACTAGAATAACACCTTAAGACACAAATCAACCAAAACCCTAATGTCACCTAGATACTCCATTATCACCCCAAGTATCTGTGGGCATGATTATATGATATGCATCACACAATCTCAGACTCATCTATTCAACCAACACAAAGTACTTCAAAGAGTGCCCCAAAGTTTCTACCGGAGAGTCGAGACAAAAACGTGTGCCAAACCCTATGCATAGGTTCATGGGCGGAACCATAAGTTGATCACCAAAACATACATCAAGTGGATCACGTGATATCCCATTGTCACCACGGATAAGCACGGCAAGACATACATCAAGTGTTCTCAAATCCTTAAAGACTCAATCCGATAAGATAACTTCAAAGGGAAAACTCAATCCATTACAAGAGAGTAGAGGGGGAGAAACATCATAAGATCCAACTATAATAGCAAAGCTCGCGATACATGAAGATCGTGCCATAGAGAGAACATGGGAGAGAGAGGGATCAAACACATAGCTACTGGTACATACCCTCAGCCCCGAGGGAGAACTACTCCCTCCTCGTCATGGAGAGCGCCGGGATGATGAAGATGGCCACCGGTGAGGGATCCCCCCCTCCGGCAGGGTGCCGGAATGGGCTCCCGAGAGGTTTTTGGTGGCTACAGAGGCTGGCGGCGGCGGAACTCCCGATCTATCTTGTTTTTGATGTTTTTAGGGTATATGGGAATATATAGGTGAAAGAAGTCGGTCGGGGGAGCCACGAGGGGCCCGCGAGGGTGGAGGGCGCGCCCCCTATCTCGTGGCTTCCTCGATGCTTCCCGGACTTGCATTCCAAGTCCCCTGGATTGCTTCCATTCCAAAAATAACTTTCCCGAAGGTTTCATTCCGTTTGGACTCCATTTGATATTCTTTTTCTCCGAAACACTGAAATAGTCAAGAAAACAGAAATATGGGCTGGGCCTCCGGTTAATAGGTTAGTCCCAAAAATAATATAAAAGTGTATAGTAAAGCCCATAAACATTCAAGACAGATAATAAAATAGCATGAATGCTTCATAAATCATAGATACGTTGGAGACGTATCATTCGTCTAGGGTGCTAAGGATTCCCAAGGGCCTCAGACAGCTCTTCCTTCTCTCTGTCGGGAATGATCGTTCCTTTCTGCGTTGCGGCGATATAATTCTAAAGCTTCTTGACGGGTATTGCAAGTTGCTCATCCATCCAACAACACCCCCTGTTTCTGGGTCCAAAGTTCCCCCAACCCAGAAGAACCAAGTCCTTGAACGGTCTGGCCAGTTCAGTGTCACTGGTTGGACCACTTTAGCAATCAGGTCTTTCTTAGCTTTGTCCCACAATGGCCGGGCTTTGAGGTAGCCACCTGACCCCGTGTGATGGTGATACAACTTCTTTGCAGCATTTTTCTTGTTTGTCTCTGACGTTTTCTTACCCTTCTCCGATGTCTTGTAGGCCACAAATGCGGCCCAGTGATCTCCTATCTTCTCAAATCGGCCGGTGAATTCTGGAGCCTTCCATTTGTCGACAAAGTTTGTGTTCAACTCTTTCTTACGCCTCCTGAATAGATATGTCATCTCCTTAAGAGTATATGACTTGACCTTTGGCTCTATAACTGGCTTATCCGGATCCTCCTCTGACGGTAGGGTGAAATTTGCCTTCAGCGAGGTCCAAAGATCAGCTTTCTGTCTACCATTGACATAAGAAACTTCAGGGTCATCAACCTTACTCGGGGAGGAAAAGGGGGCCGGCCAGACCGTAGCGCGGGGCAGCGTGGAACGTCAGCGAGTGCTCGGCGCAGGGGCGCAGTGATGGCGTCAGGGGTAGGGGCGCAGCGACGAGAGTGCTACTGCTAATGAAAGGAAAATAAAATGAAAAACTTATAGGAAAGTAAATGAAAATGAAAGAAATAGAAAAAGGGAAGGAAAAAAAGAAAATGTGAATGAAAATAAATGAAAAAGAAAAATAAAGGAGAAAGGCGTAGCAGCAGCGTGCTTTTAGGACAGGCGCTATAGCTAACTTAGCAGTAGCGCGTGTTGCCATCCAATGCTATAGCTAAGTTAGCTATAGCTAATGTAGCAGTACCGCTTTTCGTGGAACGCGCTACTGCTACTATTGACTTAACCGTGCGCGGTTCCTCTTCCCCATGGCCACTTCCCCCAAATCAAACTTGTGTGCTCTCGCCGCCGTCATCGCCCTGCATCGCCGTCGGCCGCCGCGCGCTCTCCCGTCGCCGTCCGCACGCCCTCGATGCCGCCCCCGCCCCTGACCTCGACGCCCCCTACATCGTCGCCCTCCGCCGCACGCCCGACCCCGACCCCGACACCGACCTCGACGCAGCGTGCCCCTCCCTCGGCAGCTCCCTAACTCTGCCGGCGCCCGAGGTGAGCATGCCTACACCTCCTCCTCCTCCTCCTCCTCCCTTACCTCTGCCCAGCTAGGGTTCCTAGGGTTCATCAAATTTTAGAGTTCATCTAATTAGTTAGGGTTCATCAAATTAGATACTAATTAGGGAAGTAGTTGTATATGCTTAATTGTAAACTAAATGTTAATTCGGGCAGTAGTTGTAGATGCTTAAGTAGTTTTTAGGACAAATTGCTAGGGTTCATCAATGGGTTCTTAAGTAGTTGTAGATGCTTAAGTACCTAGGTAGGGTTCATCTAATTAGTTAGTACTTGTAGATGCTTAAGAACTAGGGCAGTATTGTTTGGTTTAGAGAAAAAAATTCAATATAGTTTTTTTACTCTTTTTTAGTAAGTGTTTAATAGAATTAGTAAGAAAATTAATAGAACTAGTTGAACTAGTTTGTTTTTAGGAAGAACTAGTTGAATTAATAGAACTAGTTTATTTTTAGTAAGAAAATTAATAGAACTAGTTGAACTACTTTATTTTTAGTAAGAACTAGTTGAATTAATAGAACTAGTTTGTTTAGTAAGAAAATTAATAGAACTAGTTTATTTTTAGTAAGAACTAGTTTATTTTTATTTATAGTAAGTGCTTAGTTGAACTAGTTGAATTAATAAAACTATTTTATTTTTAGTACGAAAACTAATAGAACTAGTTTACTTTTTTAGTTAAAGCAATTATTCCCGCATCAACGTCGACGATGCCTATCCCGCATCCTCAATGTCGACTCGGCGGAGGAGGCCTACTTGATCAGAGGGGCCATGTTCGGGACTGGGCTCCGTTGGGCTGGTACTGGGATCTGCTACCTTTCGGGAGGCGCAGCTTGGTGAGGAGCCAGCCCGTCGTTGACCCGAAGCTTCTTTGGTGGCAGTCGCATGGGCCAATGATGGTGCAGAGGATTGAGGACCCCATGGAGGTGGTACGTCACCGTGTCAGCGAGGAGGACGAGCACATCCTTTGCTACATGGTTGCATTGGAAGGCAGGTTCTCCAATACCTGGTAGGTTCTTCAGGGATCTCACTGGAGCTATGATCCTGTGATGGTTCCTTATCTTTCGGTGTCCACCGCCCGGGCCGATACCCGTCATTCGCTAGGGTTTTAGCTGTGTTAGCCAGGTTATATGTATGAGACTATTCGAGATGTATTAGTGATAATATTCAATGATGTACGGACGCAAGAGATGATTTAGTTTTGCTTATTGAATGCATGCTAATTTGAATACTAATTTATTTTATGATTTAGTTTTGCTTATTGAATGATCAAATTGGAGAACTACTCCTATTTTGAATGCTCAAATTGGAGAGCACTATTTTGAATACTATTTTGTTTTTGCAGCCAAATCTCCATCTCGTCGTCGCCGTCGTCCCCGTCACAGACCCCCTTCGACCTCAAGGTGAGACTAGCCAAATCTCCATGTCAATATGAGTCCTATAAGATATTTTGAAATGTTTTTGTTCATAATTTCAACCATTGAAATGCAATGACCATCAAGTTTGAATGCAAATAGGATATGTGATTTCCCAAGTGGCCTTGTTTGCAGGTAACACCTACGAGTGGCCTATGTTTTGCCGGAGTGTTGATTAATTTCCATTCCGGTTAATTTCAGGCGCTGGATCTGTCCTTTTTAGCAAAGGTCATGCCGGATTTTTCCATGAATTTTGGCATGACTTGTGCTAGAATATGTAGGAAATATCCAGTGGCCTGGATTTTCTAGAAAGATAATTAAACGACATTTCGGGTTGACTTTAAGTCTATCGAGACTCCATACATGACAATCAAAAAATGAGTGAGGGAGAAAGTCTGCACCATATATGAGAGAGGAAGAAACCCGACTGTTGTCGTGGGGGTCGTTTCTCCTTCATCGCCTTGTGCTAGACCTTTGTTAGGCACTAAGGGAAGGAGGAGTAACGACCATCATCGACGGTCAAAAAATCAATGAGGGAGTGTGTCCACCATATATGAGAGAAGAAGAATGTCGACTATTGTCGTGGGGGTCGCTTCTCCTTCCTTCCTGTGTGTAGACGTTTTGGTTTAATGCACTCGGGGATGAAGGGAGGACCGACCATCACCAACGGTCGAATATATACACCACGTGAGCTGAGAGTTTTCAAAAAAAGACTTGATGGACCGATAGTCAACCTATGCTGAATAATAATGATCTAATTTAGTTTTTGTAGTACATATATTTAATTTTAGAAGTTTAATATTTGAATTATGAATGTAGGAAATGTTGTCGGACGAAAGTCTCGCGGATTGCTCCTGGTGCGGCGACAACCGGGGGCGACAGGCCTTACTTGGTAGAAGGTCGGCGCTTCAGCATTAAGCTCCAGGAGACCTGCGATGTTGAAACGGTACACTACGACGCAAAGTGTTTTTTTTTGTAATTAAGCTCGATTTCTACTACTCCAACGTGTAATTTTCGTCTTTTACAATTCGACTAGCTTATCCCATGCCATGCAAGATGTCATGTCTTGGAGAGGATGGATTTTCAAGATCATGAGAGTATGAAAACAAAGAAAATTCACCTAAGGACCTATCATGGTATGGATTTTGAGGTAAATCTATACAATTCTGAGAGCGTATCCCATTTTGGTTGCCTGAATTGGGAAAAATTTGCAAGATGTATGATTTTTATGAGGGTATGCTTGTCACCATGGATCTTGGTGATCCTGACATCGAGGAAGACAATTTGCAAATTTGGGTCCTTGTTGATACACTTCCAATTCTACCGCTATCTGAGTTTCTCAAACATAGTTATTAAGTAATTTATATTGTTTATTTCAAAATAGTTGACAGCTTATTACCATTGATAGCTTATTTTCATTCTTCAAAGAATGTGCGGAAGATGGTAGACAAAACATACTACACCGATGGCTCACAATTAACTTATCAGGAGAAAAATCATCTGATCGCATTTATTACTGATCTTGAGAATTACAATATCTATTATCAAACTCCTCCACATTATGGTCAATACGTGCCACTAGTGCATGTGTTGAACTAGGCTAACATCCATGGAGATGTCATGGTAAGATTTTTTAGTATTACGACATATGTGCATCTTTTGCATAAATTCTTCTAAAACTGAACTACATTGCTAACTACGAAGTTATTACTATGTTTTTTAACAGATAATCCTGCAGGAGTGTGTGCCTCATCTAATGTTTCAGAAAGGTCGCCTTGATGTTTTGAATATACGAACAGGTCAGCCTACGAATCACTCCTGTTCATATCGGATTTCTAAAACCAATGAAGTTATGACAATCAAAGATTGGAAAAAATGTATCGTCACTCGTAGGGAGCTACTTGGAAGCAACATTAAGAGAAGGGCAAGAATTGGAGACAGGATAATCTCCATTCTCCATAATGGAGAGTCAGGGCCTATCTTGTTTTTTGCTATTTTACCTAAGAGAAGGTAGTAGGTCCTATGAGAGAGAAGTAGGTCCTAGGTACAATGTGTTATTATGTGGTACAATGTGTTAGAGTTGATGATGCTGAGGAGTTGTGATTATGACTACTGACCAACTTGCTATATGATGTCTCATTGATAAAAATGATGATCATGAGGAGGTGTTATATGACAATGGTGTATTATTATGATAAGTTGTTAATGATATGATGATGATGAGTTATTATGTCATTGGTTGAAAGAACCGCGGTTCAGTTTCAAGTGGATGGATCCAAAGTGACCATTGGTCACTTTGGATCCATGCACTTGAAATTAATCCATGGATACACTTCGTGTGCAACATGGACAATATCTTTCAAAGTATCAGGGTTTCAGACGAAAACTCGTCTGTTACAAAGGGATTTCATTTATTTGAACTCCAGACATTTTGTGTGTTCAAAATGCACCATTCAAATCCACATCATAAATTTTCAACCCTTTCTGACTTCATTTGCTAGTTTTCATGCATTTACTAATTTTTTTGAGCTAAATAACACTGAAATTGAAAAGAACTACAAATGAACTTTGAAAAGGTTAAAAGGTGGCATGGTATCATCATTTCACCCACATAGCATGTTCTAAAAAGTTGAGAGGGGTTACGCAAAAACTGGATACACTTCGTGTGTAAAATGGACAATCTCTTTTGAAGTATCAGGGTTTCGGACGAAAAATCATCTGTTGCAAAGGGATTTCATTTATTTTAACTTATTTGAACTCCAGACTTTTTGTGTGTTCAAATTGCATCATTCAAAGCCACATCATCAATTTTCAACCCTTTCTGACTTCACTTGCTATTTTTCATGCATTTACTGATTTTTTTGAGTGAAATGACCCTGAAATTGAAAAACACTTCAAATGAACTCTGAAAAGGCTGAAAGTTGGCATGGTATCATCATTTCAGCCACATAGCATGTTCTAAAAAGTTGAGAGGGTTACGGAAAAAACTGGATGCACTTCGTGTGCAAAATGGACAATCTCTTTAGAAGTATCAGGGTTTCGGACGAAAACTCATCTGTTACAAAGGGATTTCATTTATTTGAACTTATTTGAACTCCAGACTTTTTGTGTGTTCCAAATGCACCATTCAAAGCCACATCATCAAGTTTCAACCCTTTCTGACTTCATTTGCTATTTTTCATGCATTTACTGATTTTTTGAGCTAAATGACACTGAAATTGAAAAGCATTTCAAATGAACTCTGAAAGGGTTGAAAGTTGGCATGGTATCATCATTTCACCCACATAGCATGTTCTAAAAAGTTGAGAGGATTACTGCAAAAACTGGATGCACTTCGTGTGCAAAATGGACAATTTCTTTCGAAGTATCAGGGTTTCGGACGAAAACTCATCTGTTACAAAGGGATTTCATCATCACATTAAAATCAAAGTACGGTAGTGATCTAATGTTATTACTGAAAAAATAAATACATAAAGTTCATACATAGTTCTCATTGAACAACATATAGCTCTCTAGAGCATCTAATTAAACCATACATTGAAACTATGTAAAACATTTCAATGCAACAACATATGTGACCATATTCGCAACTAAGGTAACAATTGATCCAACCGCATAGTGATATCAAGCCTTAGTATGAATGTCATATTTTTTAATCTTTCTAATCTTCAAGCGCGTTTTATCCATCTTGATCTTTTGATCATCGACGATATACGCAACTTGCAACTCTAATGCCATCTTCTCCTCCTCCTCATTTCTTTTCAATTTTTTCTTCGAGTAATCGTTTTCTTTTTCAACTAAATTTAACCTCTCAACAAGAGGGTCAGTTGGAATTTCCGGTTCACATACCTCCTACATAAAACATCTATGTCACGTTGGTCGGCATAATTGTCATAAACACGAAATGGAAGAAATAGTTATAAAAGATAGTATATACCACATCCAAATCATAAACAGGACGAGGGCCGACACGGGCGGATACCAAAACCATCATACTATATAATAACAAACAATAATGAAAGTAAGAAAATTATACAAGTAGCAATCTAAATCATACAAGAATTTTTTTCTTTTAGAAAGAAGATAAGAACAAGAGGCTCACCACGGTGGTGCCGGCGACGAGATCGGCGCGGGAGATCGACGGTGGTGAGGACGGGGACAGGACAGGACGGACCGCCAAACCTAGACAAATCTTGAGGAAAATTGAGTTTGGACAAGGAGCTTCGAGAGAATAAAGCTTATAAAGTGTGGCTCGGGCATTTCATCGAACACCTCATGTGCATAGGAGGTGACCTAGAGCACCATAAAGGTCTCCCATGTTTGGCCAAAAAAACAGAGCAGTGCACTGCTCTGCTCGCGGGCAAGGTATATATAGGCATCTATTTGGTCCCGGTTCCAGACACAAACCGGGACTAATGGTTGTGGGCCAGGAGCGAGGCCCATTGGTCCCGGTTCATGTCTGGACCCGGGACCAAAGGGGTCAGACGAACCGGGACCACTGGCCCTCGAGGCCCGGCCGCCCCCTTGGCCTCACGAACCGGGACTAATGCTCCCATTGGTCCCGGTTCGTATGATAACCGGGATTAATGCCCTCTTCAGGCCTGAACCAAATCCCTATTTTCTACTAGTTAGTACTACCAATACAAATATCAACAGGAGCGGGATAAATGTGTTATACCCTCCAGTAGGCCAAGCAGAAGCCGCGGCGGCAGTGGTAGCAGCCGCGTCCTCAGCGGCCTTCTTGTCGTCTTCAAGTTTCTCGGCGACGGCACGTTGGGGGCGGTGGACATGGTGATGATGAGGGAGACACCGCACACTTATATAGGCGCGGCTGCGTGGAGAGACGTGGGCTCGACCCACGTTCGAGTCCGTGACAGCCCACGATCCGACGTCTCAGATCATGGCCCAGCTATCAGAAAACTCTCCGTTACTGACTGGCAAAATAAGCGCGTTGGTGTGAGCTCGGCTCGGCTCATTCCCGCAACCAGCGGCACGGCGCGGCAAGGCGGGAGGCGGAGGAGGAGTGCGCGAGGGACTCTTCTCTTCTCAAGCTTCAATAGCATGTAGAAGAGAAATCCTTATAAGGAGGTCCAACTCCTCTCAAACTTCCGGGGTGGGACTAAACTTCACACTGCACCTAGTGCCAATAAACCCACATGGGCCCTTAGAGATTTTCAGAAATTGCTAGATGGGCCTAAATCTCACCTCATATTTCAGCAATCCCCCACCAGATCTCAAGGGCCCATTGTGTCCTTTGTTCTAATTGTTGTTTCGATATACTAGTGTTTCAGTGAAGACCTGTCAAGGTTGAGCTTCACGTAGAGCAAGTAGCTACACTCCTTCACAACTGAACAATGGACTATGCCTTGAATTGTCAGTTTGGCGTAAAGAAGCTTCACCACATGTCTTGTTTTGGCGTGTTGTTGCCCAGTGCACCACTGGATTGCCCGAAGATAAACCACAATATGTAATGGTAAGTTATAAACTTTTCAAAGTGCTCATGTTCAGCCAATTATAGATTATGTTAGCATATGATTTCACTCTTATTTCATCTTTCATCCATGCAATATGCAAAGGTTGTTTAGTTGACGTTGATGTTATTATGAAATGCAGGGTGTTGGTTATCCACTTGATATTGTAGTATGCAGTGATTTGGGTGCAAATATGTATGAGTATGTCTATCAAACACGCACTACTTGCTTTGGGTCTGCACTTGGTCCTGAGGTAGGAAAATCAGTTGATGCATTTTCCATTAGCATTGATAACTAAATTTCAGTCTTTTGCTTGAAACTTTGTGTTGATCATTGGCATTCAAAGAACTTATCTCCCATTAGTCTAATATGGGTAAGAACAATACCATATGCAAGCCATAGCCTGAATTCTAAGACCATTTGTTATGTGCTTTTCTCCCTCGGCGTAGAAACTCAAATGAGAGGTGTGACTGAGGTAGTGGGAGGGGACATTGTTTCTCTAGAAATGCCCTAAGCTAGACTTACTGATAAATCATTTGATGGTGGACCAACGGGGACCCTAGCATTTGTGCTTGTTGGGTATATTTTCTAAATTAGCTATGTTTTTTATTTATTTTTTGTTGTAGAAAGAGGCATGTTTATAGCAGGTTTACGTTTTAGGCTTATGCCAAGGTAGTCTTAAATTCCAACTTTGTCGGGGATATACCCCGCGGTGTAAACCGGCCGTAAGTTAACCCGGCCGGACTTGGCGGTTTATTTGAGACCCCGCTGAGACTTGGCGGTTCACGACTCATTGGTAATCCGGCAGGCGGGTGCAAGGAGCGACAAGACCTGGTGGCCCAACGGGCGGTTCATGAAGGCAGTTCATACTATGGTGGGCCGGTTTAAGAGGAAAGGCATAAGGAATATTTGTCTTACAAGGAGTTAAGACTTGGACTTGTATCCGGTTTGTATTAGAGATAGACTAGTCCTAATCCTAATAGGACTCCACATATAACCCGCCCCTTCAACATATATAAGGAGGGGCAGGGCTCCCCAAAGAGGGAGAAGCTACAAGCAAGAAACAATCTCTAGGGCTAGACACAACTAGAGGAGAGCCGGTTTACGGCGACTCCCTCGTGATGATAATGAGACCTAGCCTCAAACAGCATGTAGGGCTATTACCGGATGATGTTTCCCGGGGCCCGAAGCTGTCTAAATCCTTGTCTTGTGTTGCGTCTCTCGATTCCGTCCAACCCCTCTCAAGCTACCACATAGATGCGTTGGCCTCACGACTAAGTCCTTTCATGGGGACATCTGCCGTGACAAAACCACGACAGTTGGCGCCCACCGTGAGGCCGGCGCACGGTGGTGTTGAGTTCTTGGAGGAATATTTTTCAGGGTCGAGAAGTTTGCAATCATCGGGATGATGAGGAACCGGTGCTAAAGCTTCATATCCACAACAGTTTTCACGGGTCCACTATGAAGTTTTCTGCTACTAGCATCGAAGGATTTCCACGGTCAATGAGCAGTCGATACAGAATATACAAGGTTAAAATTCAAGAAAAGTTAGGGTTGCATCGGGTGCACCGCCCCTGCTGCAAGTCAAAGACCTATCCGAGTTTAATCAGCGCAAGGATCAAATCGCCAAGGCCAACAAGAGTAAAAAAAAGTCTGAAGCGTACTGCTCCCTGGCGTAAAGACCGAGTCGTACAAAGTCAAGTTGCAGTTTGGGTATATTTGTTTGCTACAAAGAGAGGCAAATCTACAAAGGCACAAGTTCCCAGGCCAATAATTGCCTAATAGTTCATCTCACATGAAAAGCTGATTCACTATTCCTGAATTGCCAAAGCCAGGTTCGGTCTGCTCACAACGATCAAGTTAAAAAAAAGGGAAAGAGAGAGGAGGGGTCGGAGGCCACGACCAGGAAACGGATAAGGTAGCGATCAAGGACTCCTTCGCCGTCTAGGCCTCGAGGCAACGATCCGGACCTCCACCTCTGCTGGGATCAGCCTTGAGCCGCCGCGAGTCCTGGCCAGCCTCGCCCGTGCCCTCGAAGCCTTGCCGGCTCTGGCATGCCTCAGTTAAATGCAGCCGCCTCAGCTGCCGCACGCCGTGGTCGATCCGCCGTGGCTGACCCGCCGACCGCTGCACCACGGGCCTGCGTCGGCTTCAACCCGCCCTCAGTTTTATGCCTCAAGTCGCCGCCGTTCGAGCTGGCCCGCCTGGCCGTTGTTGAGCCGCCGCCGCGGCCTTCGTCCTGCAGGAGCTGCGGGTCCCCGCGCCTCCACCGCCGCCAAGCTGCCTCCGGTGCTGCAGCACGCCTCTCTTTGGGCTCTGTTGAGCCGCCGTGCTCAGCCTTGCCTCCCCGACTCGGACTCGCTTCCACGGTTGTTTCCATTGGACTCGCCACAGTCTGATCCTTCGCATGCGAGTTGTGTTGAGCCCGGCCTCCGTTCGAGTCGCGCCGCCCCTACCCGGGTCCGATTGGAGTCGCCATCGTGCCTCAAGCCGATCGGCCTCGCCTTTCCGAAGTGCGCACTGCCCTGCGGGTTTTTCACCTCCGCCAAAAGTTCACCGGCAGATTTTATCGTTCCGCCGAAAGCCAGAGTTGCTGCCTTTCCAAGTGACCGGCCTTCATTCCGAGTCCGAGTCTCCGCTTTAAAAGCCGCCTCCCGGGCCAAACTCAGCGTCGATGCAAGATACAAACCGCCGTCGCACTTTGCCGGGTCAACCGCTCATCGGGCGTGTCTCCGTCGACCTCGCGCCCGCGCCGACGTCAAGCGGCCCTGCTTCTTCAAGTGCCCTTGTGCGGTCAAGCGCCTACAACTCTCCGTCGTCCTGTATCGCGCCTCCAGGAGCTGTCGCCGGCGAGTCAGCCGTCCGCCTTGGCCTCTTATGCATTCTGAGCAGCCAAACCGCTTCCGGCCTTTGTTGCCTCATAAACCGCTATGGCTTGGCGTCGCTACCGCCTTCGCCGAACCGCCGCCTTTCTACTCGTGGCTCCGCTTCAAGTTGTCGCCGCGGGCTCGCCATGAACCACCAAGATGGGCCTTGTTGGGCTGGCCATGAGCCGCCGCGTCCGCACGGTCTCACTTCACCGCTTCCACTCTTCTCCGTCCGCGCAGGCGTGCTAAGCTCGAGGCACGGCGACGCGACCCGCCGCCGGTTTAGTCTGCGGGCTCCGCCGTCTTTGGCATCACCGTTTGTCTCGGCGCCCGTCTCGCGCCGCCGAGCTACCACTACTCGGTCTTGATTTGAGCCGCGAGTCTCCTTTGGCTCGGCATCAATCGCCATAACCAGCCCTGCTAAACCGCCCGGCCGCCTCGGCTTTGCTTCGCTACTAGTCGATTATGTCTCCGCTGGCCTCGCCTGCTTTGCCAGAGCGCCGAGTTAACCCGCCCTCCTCCGATCAAACCACGCTGCGTTTCCAAGGCTCCAACCTGCCTGGCCGCTGCCGAGCCGCCTCTGGCCTTGTGTTGCGTTCACCTCCGAGTCAGCCCCGTAGTTTCAAGCCGGCCCTGAGTTGACCTCGCCTCCGTGGCCTTGAGTCTGTGTTGTCGTGGTCTCTCCGCAAGCCGGCCTCGCAGTCGCGCTGGCCGGCGCTTTGACTGCCTTATCAAGATTGCAATAGGTGTGTGTATGCTCAGCTTCAGCATGTACTAATGCTCTTATGGTCACGACGAGCGGCCAGGTGGAGCGCTGTATGGAGGCACACAGCAGCTAGATGCCAAAGGGTACTGGATACTGGATCTATTTTTAATTGCTGTGCCCGGACAAGCAATTCGATGATCGACCGATACATTGCAAGAAAACCATTATTCAGCAGCAGTGGTAGCATTGTTATCCACATGCATCAATTACTAATGAACGCTTGCTGTGTATCAAGCACATTGACTTGGATCTCAAGGGCCAATCAATATTTAAAGAAAGGAGTGAATTCAGTGCCTTACTGAAGCGTCATGCAAAAATCCATCGGATGCTCTCTGTACTAGTGCTCTGGCCGCTAGAATTGTTATTCCCGTGGAGATTATCTACGTGAGGAAGTTTTTGGGAGGATAACATCTTTTGCAAAATTATCTACGGATGCCACGTACTGATCGTCCATCGTCCAGATGAATCAGGTGAAATCCATCCGATCAATTTTTATGATATTTCTTCATTCTTTCGAGAACAATTACTCTCGTTTGTGCAGGAAAATTACTCATTATAAGAGTGACTATCATGCCACAGATATGGAGAGCACATTGCTGGCATTTGTCTACACCGACAATCGACCGCGCCGGTTTACAAATGCCCGCAGCCGACTATCCGTCCGCACCGGCTTACGACGCCATGCCGACTCTCGATTTTCTGACGCCTCGACTCTCGGTTTACAACGCCGTGGCCGACTCAGCCGTCATTAATTCCAGCTTCACCATGGTGAGCATCAACTCCACGGTGAATAACCCCTGGCATGATATATCAGGTGAAATCCATCCAATATATTGTATATTATATATTGCCTTCTTTAAAAGAGCAATTACTTTGGCCTGCAAAGTTGTCAATCCATCCAATATATTGTATATTATATATTGCCTTCTTTAAAAGAGCAATTACTTTGGCCTGCAAAGTTGTCTAATGCAGGACCCTAAGCCGCCATATTGGTGCAAATTTAAAGGCCGTCAGAAAATTTCCGGCTTAAAAAGAGGGATTCCGGTTTAAAATCCGGTTCAAGGGAAAGAAGTCTCCCACAAAGCTTTGAAGCTCTCAATATCCGGTTTAATGTCCGGTTCAAGAAGGATTTATCGCTTGCAAAAGTTAAAGGGTGCCAAAGAGGACCTGCTGCCATGATGCGTGGTTCAAACATGGGTATCATGCCTTATTGGCTTATCATATTGTTGATCACTTGGGGGCTTGGTCATGTCTGAACCATAGTCACACCTCTTGATCGGCCTAGTGCCACAACATCACTTGGGGGCTTGGTCGTGTCCGAACCAATGCAACACCTTTTGATAGGCGAAAGCCACCAGATCACTTGGGGACATGGTCAAGTTCGAACCATCCACGCCTCTTGATCGGCCTAAGGCGATAGAGTCACTTAGGGGCTTGGTCGAACCCGAACCATTGCCACGCCACTTGATCGGCATGATGCCACGGTTTCAGTTGGGGACCTGGCTGACTTGAACCATGGCTACACCTTATTGGGAGCTTGGTCGTGTCCGACCATGGTAACAACATCTGATCGGCTCAGTAAAGCCTCATTTGCAATGGTTTTATTTTGCCTTTGCTTGAATTCTGTTCTTTTTTGCTAAAGAACTTTTACTTCTGTTGCGTTTTAAAACCGACATTGTTAGTCCGGTTCAAACTGTCAATTACAAATTGGCGGAACACGGTCAAATCATAATGCAGAGACTATCTGCCCCGTTTGATTTTATGTTACCATCTTATTATGGAGTAAACCGGTGTTCATTAACCCGGCTTGACTTTCAATTACAAATTGTCAGTACATGATCAAATCATAATCCGGAGACTATCAGCCCGTCTGGTTTGACTACTGTCGCCAAAGATTATATATGGTTAATCCGGTGTTTATCACAACCCGCACGGTTTTATCATAAACCGCACAATATGGAAGGAGTTATCAAGACTCAAAATTTGGGTTATTACCATTACTACAAAAATTGGTAAACCAATGATGTGATTCAATGTCAGGTATGATATATTTCATATTTGATTATTCTTAAGTGCAGCCTTGGTTATAAACCCGGGTTATATGTTGGGCATTATGATCATTCCGTGATAAACCGCCAGACACTTTAAACTTGTTGTATGCGTAAACAGGTTGAATAAAGCATGATGATAAATTATCCAAAGTGTTTATTAAACCGCCTAGCTTTAAGACGATAAGTCACCAAAGATATGATGAGAAATTATCCGGTGTTTGTTAACCCGGCCTGGCTTTGGACTATAAGTCGCCAGTACATATTTGGATTGCGCCATTGGAATCATGCGCTTATAAATCATTGGGTTATATTATTCAAATAGCCAAACTTGGCTGAATTTTCATTATGATATTGAATGAATAAGATTTTTCATACTAGATTATATTATCTTGAATAGCCAACATGGCTAGATTTTTATTATGGTTATTAATAACCGGTATTATTGAGGTTTTCAAAGTCGCTTTAGCGCAATGGCTATTATTTTATCAAAGGATATGATTTATTCTACAATGAAAGGAATAGTCCCGAGTTGCTACAGGCTTACAACCCGGCACTTGGGGGCTACATTATTTAAGTTGAGATTACATCAAATATGCAAGTCTCATGTCGCTGCAAGCATGCACCGTGACACTTGGGGGCTAATGCAAAGTCATTTTTTGCTCATATTATTGAAGACCCGACTCACATTATAATGAGCCGGCCCTTGGGGGCTACCAATTGCTCCTATCAACAATTCAAGTATACATCAAGTCCCAGGTTGCTGCAAGCATGACAACCCGGCACTTGGGGGCTACATATGTAAATACTCAATTCTGACTAGTGATTGAGATGAACAACCCGGATTTCTTCAAGGTTGCAACACTTATATTGGAGCAAGTATAAAGCTATCACTATGTTCTCCTCTTAAAACTTGGGGGCTACAGGTATTATGCATATATATAGGGAGGAACATTTTCAAATTATCTCAAATTATCAGTTTTGAGCAAATAAGGAAGATCAATTACATCACCCGGTGTCAACAACAATTATGATCCGGCGTAAATCGCATTATATAACTCGGCAATTTTGGTAATGATAAACCGGCAAGTTTTACATCTTCAAGCCGGCTGAATATCAGATGAGTATTTGAAGGCCAATATTTTTTAACCGGCGCTTTGAAAGCCGACTCAAGTGGATTATTCTTCACAATATTTCTCTGTGAGAAACCAATGTCAGCAAATTGAGTATGAAGCTGGTCTATTGACTCGGATTTTTCGTAAGGAGGAAATGACAAAGGACTTAAGGGCGATCGGTGCCGGTCTACAAGAATTCTTAACCCGGAGCACAACCTGCCAAATTTGTTCTGGTGTTTATTTTGCAGCATAAGTTTACCATGGATAAATCCAAGCTAAACTTGGGGCTAATGTCGGGGATATACCCCGCGGTGTAAACCGGCCGGAAGTTAACCCGGCCGGACTTGGCGGTTTATTTGAGACCCCGCTGAGACTTGGCGGTTCATGACTCATTGGTAATCCGGCAAGCGGGTGCGAGGAGCGACAAGACCTGGTGGCCCAACGGGCGGTTCATGAAGGCCGGTTCATACTATGGTGGGCCGGTTTAAGAGGAAAGACATAAGGAATATTTGTCTTACAAGGAGTTAAGACTTGGACTTGTATCCGGTTTGTATTAGAGAAAGACTTGTCCTAATCCTAATAGGACTCCACATATAACCCGCCCCTTCAACATATATAAGGAGGGGCAGGGCTCCCCAAAGAGGGAGAAGCTACAAGCAAGAAACAATCTCTAGGGCTAGACACAACTAGAGGAGAGCCGGTTTACCGCGACTCCCTCGTGATGATAATGAGACCTAGCCTCAAACAGCATGTAGGGCTATTACCGGAGGATGTTTCCGGGGCCCAAGCTGTCTAAATCCTTGTCTTGTGTTGCGTCTCTCGATTCCGTCCAACCCCTCTCAAGCTACCACATAGATGCGTTGGCCTCACGACTAAGTCCTTTCATGGGGACATCTGCCGTGACAAAACCATGACAAACTTGGTGCTAATCTAGTTTATCTACTCCTTTAACTTTAATTCTCGATGATGATTTATGTAACATTTTTTTCCTGCAGCTTCTTAGGGTATTCTGAAGATGAAACAAAACGCAATGGCAGTTGATGAACGACCCATTGATCCTTCCTGTCCATGTATGGTACAACACCACTAGAACTCCTCTTTAATCTTTTATAGTGATCCCTGCATGGAGCTGACAAGGAAACTATACACACAAATGGCTATGATGGAGCTGCACGACTCATGCAGATAGCTTATGGAAAAAAGAGATTATAGATGGAGATCTGCAGTTAAATTGACCGAACGGTGTGTTTCCAAATCATATCGCTGTCTAAAAATCACAGTGCTATATACTTGTTCCTGCATACATTGTTAAACAATGCAAGTTCTACACAATGTGTTCAAGTTTTTTCATCAATAGCTTTAAGTTTTATTTCTACTTTTGGATGATAACAATGTTGGAAATATGCCCTAGAGGCAATAATAAATTAGTTATTATTATTATATTTCCTTGTTCATGATAATCGTTTATTATCCATGCTATAATTGTATTGATAGGAAACTCAAATACATGTGTGGATACATAGACAACACCATGTCCCTAGCAAGCCTCTATTGGCTAGCTCGTTGATCAATAGATGGTTACGGTTTCCTAACCATGGACATTGGATGTCATTGATAACGGGATCACATCATTAGTAGAATGATGTGATGGACAAGACCCAATCCTAAGCCTAGCACAAAGATCGTAGTTCGTATGCTAAAGCTTTTCTAATGTCAAGTATCATTTCCTTAGACCATGAGATTGTGCAACTCCGGATACCGTAGGAATGCTTTGGGTGTACCAAAGCGTCACAACGTGAATCGGGTGACTATAAAGGTGCACTACAGGTATCTCCGAAAGTGTCTCATTGGGTTGGCATGAATCGAGATCGATTTGTCACTCCGTGTGACGGAGAGGTATCTCTGGGCCCACTCGGTAGGACATCATCATAATGTGCACAATGTGACCAAGGGGTTGATCACGGGATGATGTGTTACGGAACGAGTAAAGAGACTTGCCGGAAACGAGATTGAACAAGGTATCGGGATTCCGACGATCGAATCTCGGGCAAGTACAATACCGCTAGACAAAGGGAATTGTATACGGGATCGATTGAGTCCTTGACATCGTGGTTCATCCGATGAGATCATCGTGGAACATGTGGGAGCCAACATGGGTATCCAGATCCCGCTGTTGGTTATTGACCGGAGAACGTCTCGGTCATGTATGCGCATGGTTCCCGAACCCGTAGGGTCTACACACTTAAGGTTCGATGGCGCTTAGGGTTATAAAGGAAGTTTGTATGTGGTTACCGAATGTTGTTCGAGTCCCGGATGAGATCCTGGGCGTCACGAGGAGTTCGGAATGGTCCGGAGGTAAAGATTTATATATGGGAAGTCCTGTTTTGGTCACCGGAAAAGTTTTGAGCGATATCGGTAATGTCTACCACCGGGGAGGTCCGGGGTCCACCAAGTGGGGCCACCTGCCCCAGAAGGTTGCGTGGGCCAAGTGTGGAGGGGACCAGCCCCTAGGAGGGCTGGTGCGCCCCCACAAGGGGCCCAAGCGCAAGGGGAGTGGGAGGGGCAAACCCTAGTTCAGATGGGCCTTAAGGCCCACCTAGTGGGCGCCTCCCCTCTCCCCCTCTTCGCCGCCCCCCCAAAACCCATCTAGGGCTGGCCGCCACCCCTAGGGGGTGGAAACCCTAGAGGGGGCGCAGCCCTCCCCTTCCCCTATATATATGAGGCCTACGGGGCTGCCCATAACACGCGATTCGATCTCTATTTGGCGCAGCCTTGCCTCTCCTCCTCCTCCTCTCCCATGGTGCTTGGCGAAGCCCTGCTGGATTACCACGCTCCTCCATCACCACCACGCCGTTGTGCTGCTGCTGGATGGAGTCTTCCTCAACCTCTCCCTCTCTCCTTGCTGGATCAAGGCGTGGGAGACGTCACCGGGCTGTACGTGTGTTGAACGCGGAGGTGCCGTCCGTTCGGCACTAGGATCATCGGTGATTTGAATCACGACGAGTACGACTCAACCCCGTTCTCTTGAACGCTTCCGCTTAGCGATCTACAAGGGTATGTAGATGCACTCTCCTTCCCCTCGTTGCTAGTTTCTCCATAGATAGATCTTGATGACACGTAGGAAAATTTTGAATTTCTGCTACGTTCCCCAACAAACAACACCCTTCATTTATTCTACCTGAGAGTACATATGTTTTATTTTTTCTTTAGTTTTAATATATATCTTTTTGCATGGGTTAATATATATCTTTGTTTACTGATAAGAAAAGGTGACCATGCAAATAAAATATTTGTTTATTTTTCTTGCTTGTGCTAATATGTTTATTGCACCACTTTTAGAACTTGTGTGGTGCTTCTCTCTTTGTGATCATTTTTCTTGTATGTTTTTTCAAATAACATGAGTGGTACAATCGACCATTTGTGCAACGATTTTTTGTAGCAGTACTACAGTAGTTGATCATGCCCAAGTTTTAAATGAGCATATGCTTTGAACTTGGCCTATAGATAACTGAGAGCATGTAGTAATTAAATGGACTATGGATGAACTCAGAGGTCTTAGATACCTAAGTGCATATGTCTGCTAGATGAAATGCTTATATTAAGAAATTATTAGTTCCTAAATTCAGCTCCAGAGTGAAGTTGCTATTATCTTCTGTCGGATCTAGTCCACTGACAAAATAGGAATTGCTTGCTCTTTTGAAGTTATGATAATTAGCATAGTTGCATGATCTGAAAATGTATATGTGGTGGTTAGTTGCTTAGGTTTTTTTCTGCTTGTATTGCAAGAGAACCTAGAAGGCTTATACGCGACCAATACAGAGCGACCTCTCCAGTAGTTGAAAATCAAGTAAGGAGGTGCTTTCAGATTCAGTTTTCTGAGCAGCAACTAGTGAGCATGAAAGAAAATAGTATTTTGATATCCCGCGAACTTATGCATCAACATATGATAGTTGATCATTCACATATGTCAACGTGTTGTCTTACATTGAATGTAGCTGTAGAAGTCAAAAATAACTTTAATCGTTTCAATAAATAAATAAATTTATGACTTCCATACTAGAAAAAGAAGAACATGTTATCAGTGCTTGGAAGGCACTGCTTGGTCTAGCAATCTAAGTGATCAATTTTCACAATGACATGTTGGTTCTCAATTGCTATAGTTCAATGTTGTATGTTTGATTTAAACTCTAGCTAACTTTGAACGATGTAGATGCATACTCACCCTTGTTTTGGCACTACTTCTTTTATCAGCACATGAAAACTCTCATGTAACATGCATACTGTCATGGATCTGTACGCATGTGTTTGTAAGAACTTGTACGCGTGAGTTTGAAAGAAGTTGAATGCTGGTCTGATGCTTTATTTTCTGGAAAGTTGGGCTAAATGTTCACGGTTGCTTCCTGATAACTGTGCATGTAACTGGGTTTCATCACTTCATTTAAATAATTGTATCTTTTGGGCTTTGACCTATACATATAACAACACTACCAAGCCAGTTTGTTGTACATCTTCTGTTTTTTGGTTCTTTGGACTCAAGAGTAACTCAGAAGTTTGAACAAAATGCTACTATGATAATATTGCTCAAACATATGAGTGGTTTTGCAGGATCAAATGGCGGGAAGTATCAAGTCAAAGATATTTTTGCTTTTGTACATCTTTTATTTTCTTTGAATGGAAGTTGATGTCGTTTTGGTGATCGAAGACTTGGCTCTTCCATAGTGTTCTGTACAGTGATCGAACACTTAGTCTCTTATGAACTTGGCCCATATTTTGTAACATGCCACGACTTGTATGTTGACTTGAGTATTTCTTTAATGGTTGTAGGAGGAGAACTAATGAATCTTCTATATATGTTGAATAAATGCGTTGATCAATGGCATCTTGTAATCAATAGAAGAGTGCAATTGTTGGTATGTCTACTACAAAGTGAACATGATTTGAATATTTTGAATTTAATTTCATGTTAATATATGGAGCATTTGCATTTGTGCTGAAATGTATAACCCTGGCAGCAAATGTGTCGGCAGAAGTATTGGAGGTCGCAAAGACTGTCAGCATAGCATATTGATAGACAAACTGCCGGCGTAGCAATGGCCGTTGCACTATTTCTCGGTATAGCACATTGTCAAATGATCTGTCAGCATAGCACAGTCTGTCGCTGAAGAATTGTCTGTCGCTATAGCCCTCACCACCCCCGTCAAACTGTCTATCGGCATAGATTTATCTGTCGCTAAAGCCCTTTCCCGGCAGGACTATAGGCGACAACTCCTTTCTGTTGGCAAAGGTCTTTGCCGACACTAAATGTGTCGCCTTAGGTGACCTATGCCGACAGATTATTTGACGTTGCTTTGAGTGTCATGGTGTAATGCCGGTGCATAAGTCATTTTACGTTGTGCACCGCGACCAAGGCGGAAGGAAAAACGAGAGAACTTAATGTTTATTTGCTAATTAATATCATTACTTGCAATAAAGTGACCACTACATGCACCGCGTCTAGTTGATTCCTTTATTCATGTCAAGAAATAAGAAATGAGGTGGGCGTTAATGCACCGTGTCTAAGTGTTTTTGGATTATTTGGTTATACTATGCACTATGAAGATATCATACACTAGTATCATATTAGTGCATTTGGTATTCTAAATGTACCTATTTTTCTCTAGAAACATGGTCAAAGTTTGTAATGTTTAAATTTTGTAAAAATTTATAGGCGCTACATTATGAAACGGAGGAAGTATATGATAATACCCATTATGAGTAGCCCTTAAGCTTGCTCGTGCTCACCCGCAAATATTGGACAGGGGATATGCTAAGTGTTCCCCATGTATACATGTCGCATACATGCATGTCCTCATCCTCCATCGATGATGGTCAGGACAATCCTCCATTAATTGGAGTGGTTGTACTATAAATACCACACCAGTGTTGTTAAGTTGTTCATAGCCAGCCACTATTACTAGTATAGCTAACAATGGTGGTCATGGGTATGGGTCCAATAAGCATAGTGTTACGTGGTGTGTAGGCCTACTCGTCGTAGGGCTCCTCCTGGCCACGGCCGCGGGCCGGGACTGCTACGCCGTCTGTCATGGAAGCAACCACTACAATGCCTGCATGTATTGGTGTCAACTGTACGGCCGCCTCATCAACCAGAATGTCAGCTACACGAGCGAGCGCCAAGGCGAGATTCAAACTTCAAGCAGGCCCGAGAGACAGCCTTGCCCTCCGGCTCAGCTGGCCGGCCCATAATGGGCCCATTAGCACGTTATATTTATACCTGTATCCGATAAGATTCAAGTGGCGGCTGGCAAATGGCTAGATAGCGTGTGAGTGCGTGATTTGTAAGCAAGGTCCCATTCCTCCTGTCCCCAATTCCTCTCCCTGTACTCGAATTCGCCATGAATGAAGATGAATCCTTGATGTAGCCCTAACAATCTGGTATTAGAGCCGTTCCCTTTCCCCTCCACCTTCCCGCTCTGGAGCTCCCGGGCCACCGCCATCGTACGCGACTCGCTGACCGGCGGCGAGCAGAAGCCATGGAAAAAAAATTCTCCCGAGACGAAGGCGATCTACGACCTCCTACGCGCCGACTTTGACGCCGCCCTGTCCAAGACCCCGGCGGAGCGCAGCGAGGAGATGACGGCGGCCTTCGCCAAGCTGGACTCCAAGTTGGACCTGCTCTCCGGCCGCATCGACGATGTCAAGCTTGCCATAGGCGTCGATTTGGACGAGATGCGGGGTGAGATCAGCACCGAGAGAGGTGACGCGTCGTCCCCGGCCGCGCCCCCGTCCCCATGAGCAGCTGCGGCTCCTATGCGAGCCCGACCACCGAGCAGCGGCCCCAACAGTTCGGACGGTTTCCATTCTAACGCTGAGCAAAGGAATTCAGGTCCAAATTATGTGCCTCTGCCAGTCCGAGGTACAACAGCAGATCCATTTCATTTGTGTCAGATCATTAGTGTAGGTGAAGGATTCAGGCCATATCAGTCGGATGGCATGAGTTTTGGTCCTTGAATCGAACTACCGCGATTCGATGGGTCCAACCCCAAGTTGTGGCAATTCCGTTGTGAGGATTACTTCAAATTTTTGAACACACCGCAGAACCAGTGGATTCCTTTTGCTTCTGCATTGTTTGAAGGTATAACGGCGCGCTGGCTTGAATCGGTGCGGCGCCGCGCCCCAAATGTATCATGGACAGAGTTCTGCGAGTTGCTGCAATCTCGTTTCGGTCGTAATAAACATCAGAACACTCTACGGCAATTGTTCCATGTTCGTCATACTAGCACTTTGGAAGAGTACGTTGAGCGGTTTTCAGAGTTGTACGATCAACTAACTGCTTACGAGATAAATCCCAATCATGTGCATTATGTGACATGGTTCATGGAAGGTTTGACTCCATCAGTCAGGCTTATTGTGGGGATTCAACAACCAACCAACCTGGATTCTGCTTATGCTTTGGCACTGCTATCTGAAGAGTTAAGCGGAAGTTCAGTGGGATCAATTGGATCAGCATCCAGTAAGTGCAACTTACCATCTTCTAGTAGAACTCTTGTCAGCAAAACAATGGAAGACAAACGTTGAGCTGACACACAGCGTTCGACTTCCACTGATGACCGTTGGTCTGCTCTCCATGCATACCAAAAATCTAAGGGGTTGTGCTTCATCTGTGGAGAACATTGGGCTCGATACCACCGCTGCAAGCACTAGTGCAGAACCGGCCTTTAGTGCCGGTTCGTAACGGCCTTTAGTGCAGGTTCCACAACCGGCACTAAAGGTGGGGACTAAAGGTCCCCCCCCCCTTTAGTACCGGTTCGTCACGAACCAGCGCTAAAGTGCGAACACGTGGCACGAGCCAGGCCCGGTGTAGTGGGGCTTTAAATACCGTTTGGTAACACCAACCGGTACTAAATGTTTGGGTGTTTTTTTATTTTCCATTACATTTTTTTTGTTTGCTGGTATTTCACGATACTACAAATTGTACACGTTATGCAGATATATAAATAGATTTTCTCGTACGTATAGAACCGCATATATATATATATATATATATATATATATATATATCATCGAATGTCTCACAATTAACCAACACCATTATTCACACATACACATGTATATACATATACAATTTCTCACACATATGTTGGTGCCTCCGAACACGATGACAAGTGGTTCATGGGGCGGTAGCGGGTAATAGTATTCTCCTTTGGGATTTATGACCTGGTCGAGCAAAAATCCGGCTATTTCCTCTTGAAGTGCTTGTATGCGTTCCGATGGTAGGAGCTTATCCCGCACCTCTCTGAACTGCTAAGAAGGAGATCAATATGCATGTATGTTAGTTGTGTGACTAGATATCGATAATGGTGTAAATGAATAGTGTTCTGACAAACGTACCCAGTCCTGTCTATCAGATCTGCTCCTTTCAGATGTCATCATGCGAATGTTCTCGCAAACGTAGAATGCACACAGATTATTCCCCGGCGTCTGCTTCAGGGCCTTTACGAGAATGGAATTGAATCAGATAATGATTAATCAAGCATGATAAGTAATTAATGATATTGAAACAAGAATTAAAGAGATGGTAGCTAGCTAGTACTACTTAATTACTTACCTTTGGTCGATGCCAAAACAACTTTTGTTTCCATTCGCCTAGAGTCACCGCGATGAACTTTGCCCATGCCCTGCCCCGGCAAAGAAAATTAATAAAGGGTTATTAAATAGTTCATATCAGGAAATGACGAACTAATAATAGGCCGAGATATATATAGTTAATAATGATTGAAATTACCTGTTGACTATCCCCTTCACGATGGTGAAGTCACTTTCTTCTTTAGTTAGTGAGTCCAGTAATTCAACTTTTCCTTCCTCAACTTTAATATCTATCAAGACCCAGTGCCAACTCCATGCGCACACGTTTGCATGTCTTAAATAAGCGGGCATGTGCATAAAATTAATCAACTACCGTAAACCGTATACACTTAATTATTAGTACATCTAGCTAACTAGTAAGCAAAAGCAGAATTTGTAGTACAAGACAGTGTGACTCACGGGAAGTTGTAAGGAAGTAGTATATCTTCATTGCTATTGAGGCGCTTCAAGAACTCTACCATGCTGGCCTCTACATCTGCTTGATAAAATGGAAACTTCCATATGTCCTCATTAACGGTATTTGGGTCAATGAACCCAATGCCATAGCGTCAGATTTTTCATTTCATACATCTTCATCCTGCATATAATACCACGAGAAAAGAATATAGTGAGGATAATTACATGTAATGATTGATCAAAATTATCACTACATAATTAGCTTGAGACTTAAATTACAGAAAGAAATCACTTACGAGACAATAGCAATGACGATAGACTTGTCGAGTGCGTCTTGATTGTATAAGCGAAAAAGTTACGTATACTCAATGGATGTAGCTTTCTCATGGTAATAATGATCCTTCTTGACATTCACCATGAGGGACACTTGATTGGAAATCTTGGTCATGTTCATGTACCATTGATGCAATTCATACATTCTCGTTGGGAGGTCCTTGACCTTGTCTGGATGGACCAAAGGTTTTCCCCAGGCATATTTCCATTTTATTTCTGATTCTTTAAGCGGAGACATGGGCTCGATTTCAAAGAGTTGTCCAACAGAGATCTTGAGCATTTTAGCCTGCTTGATATGCTCCTCTGTTATTACCACATCGCCCTGCTGGGGAACGCTAACGGTTTGCCCACAATAATATTTGGCGCACGTACTCCTCTCATGTGTTGTTGGCACAACAAGCGGGGGGATCGCTTGCGCCACCTGTTTTCCCAGCTGGGGAACGGTTTTCCCGCATTTTTTGCCAGTTGCTTGTTGGCTCGAGCTCGAGCTCGCTTCCTTCTATAGCCGTGCTCGATGTAGCTTCCTGATTTGACGCTCATAGTCCGAGTCAACAGGCTTGGGAGCTGGTGCTCTAGCCATATGAATGAAGTGGTCAATCGTTTTCTCATGCACTTTCTCCTTTGGCGGCGGTGCCGGTTTCGGTCCAAAATGGGCGTCCACTTGGGCCTGCACTATGGCTACGTTTTGCTCCTCGGTCATGTCGTAAGGCCTCTGAGGAAGAGGAGCAAGGCTTGGACCATATTTATATCGCTTGTCTCCGCCTGTACTTCCTGAACTACCTCTACTCGTACCGCTACGCACCAAAGCTACGACATGTCTCTTCTGCGATTCTTTGAGGCAGGCCGAGGGCGGTGACGTGGAGTTGGACGGGAGAAGTGGCTGACGATGTGCGGACTTGAAGCGGGAGGTGTGGCGACACGGTGCGGACTTGAAACCGGCGAAGGAGGTGGCGGACTTGAGGAGGAGTCGTCTCACGTTCGTGGACTTGGAGGAGCGGAGTCTGGCGACTCGGTGGCGGACTTCGAGGAGTCGGCAGACGCAGCGGTGTCGGTGGACTTCGAAGATGATGCAATCCTTTCTCCATAGGATGATACGATGTATGGCCTCTCCCGGTGTCTTCGTCTTCACCTCCAGGAATGTCAAGCGTTAGCCCGAATATGGGTCCACCACTTCATCAACCATGACACGAGCATAGCCCTCTGTAATCGGGATGCAATGGCAGGTTGCTTGAAGTCACTTTGGAAAAGCAACGCCGTCCGCCACCTTCATGGATATGTTCTTCATTTTGGAGTGTAGCTCACAGTTAGTGTTCTCTATGATGTCATCCATGGGGTATGTATCCAGCAGTGTGTCGCCCGGGGCATAACCAACGCTGCTTCTCGGCATGGATGGGACGGTGCTATCCAATGCTGGATGATCATCCGCTTGATACTGCCGCTGCTGAGATCCCCTTTCCTGGCTAAGTGAGTCGATCTGCTGTTATTCTTCTTCTTTGGAATTTGAGTGCCAGTCCGCGTGCCTTGCTTCTAGGCCTTGAAGGCGTTCTGCGTCCTGCTTCCTCTGCTCCTCCTCCAGCTTCCTCTTCTTCTCCTCCTCCATCTTCTTTCTTGCACGGGACCTGTAGTCGTCATTCCAGTCCGAAAAGCCCTCATACCAGGAATAACGCCCATGCCTTGTGTTCTTCCTGGGTGTTCAGGATTTCCCAGGGCGCGCGTAAGCTCGTCGTTCTCTCTATTGGTTGTGAACACCCCCGTTCGAGCTTCTTCTATTGCGTCAAGTAACTTTTGTTCGGCTCCTTTTAGACTTGCCTTCTTCGAAACCAGGCCTGTTTTCGGGTCCAACGCCCCCCCATGCGCATAGAACCAAGTTCGCACTGGGGGCCAGCTCCTAATAATCGGAGTGACCCTGCACCCTCCATCTCTTGCTCAGACTTATCCCACTTAGGCAATCCCACCGCGTAGCCACCTGGACCCAGCCTATGGGCTGCGTCTTTCTTGCGGCATTTGCCTTGTTTTTCATCGACCGTTCCTTAGATAATTCTGAATCCTTGAAGGTCACGAAATCGTCCCAGTGTTCTCTTTGCTTCTCTAGTGTTCCATTGAAATCTCGAGTCTTCCTTTCATTAGCGAGGTAGTTGGCCCATACAGTTTTCTTGTGGGTGTTGAATGCAATTGCCATCTTCTTAAGAGCAGCGGCCTTGACTTTCTCCACATCTGCTTTAGTGAAATGATCTGGTAGGGTGAAATGTTCCATCGGAGATTTCACGAGTCTTTTTGGCTCATCATCGACCCAAGTAACACACAGACGTTTAGTCTTTGGCTCTTTCCATTCTTGAATGGAGAGATGGAGTTTGTCCTTCACAAGAACTCCGCACTGACGAGTCCACTTGTCCGCAACGTTCTTAGGCGTGAGGGGTTCGCCACTAAGTTTGGTGGATTCGATGTGGTACTTTACACCATCCTTCAACAATCTGCCCGGGCCTCGCTTTGTCTTGCTATCTGTAGAAGCAGATTTGCTCGATCCGGAGGGCTGAAAGAAGAAAGATCGATTCGTTAATATATCTTCAATAAAAACATGTGATGATCACCAGGATGCATGCTTATATAAATATATACCTCGCCGGAAGTCTTTCTTATTTGAAGATCAGCATTATACGTGTCATCACTAACATTGTCTGTGTCATCATAATCATAGTTCATGACTTCATCAGCCCGGTCGTCGAGATCGAATATCTTTTCATCACCCTCTCCGGTATTGTTCAGATATTGGGAGCCGTCATCTTCATTCAGATCATCTACCCTATGAGGGTTGCGTATGATGTCGAATAATTCCTCTTCTCTCTCTCTGCCGGTATTGTCCGCCATAGCTTTTACTTCACTAATTAATACAGAAGAAATATAAAACAACTTAGTATTCAAATTACAATGCATGGATGCAATTAATCAATAAGGAAAAACTGAATCTCAAATACATCGTCTCGAATATATAATCTCGAATACATCATCGTCTTAATATATATAATCTCGAATACATCATCTCGAATATTATATATCGAATACATCACTGGCTAGGTACCTAATAAAGATCGAGTACTACAGAAGAATCTAGGGCGCCACTCGCGGTTCCTGGGGCGCGGGCGGTGCACATCAGCACCAGTACGGTGGCGAGGCTTCGTCCGGTGATCCGCTTCACCTTTGAAATGCTTGCCTTTCTTTCTTACGGGATGCCTGCTCGGAAGAAATCGACGATGTCCAGTACACATTCTTCTTACAACTATTCAAATATATCTTTGTCGGTATCATCCAAAGCAGTCGTGCATCCGCGGTATCCCTTGTTTATACATCACGAAAAGGTTCTTGAGAGCAGGCCAATCATTGATGGTCACGAACAGCAACACCTTTAGGTCAAATTCTTCCCCCATGTGCTCATACCACGCACGTACACCTGTTCCATTCCACAGTTGTAAGAGTTCTCCAACTAATGGCCTTAGGTACACATCAATGTCGTTGCCGGGTTGCTTAGGGCCTTGGATGAGGACTGGCATCATAATGAACTTCCGCTTCATGCACAACCAAGGAGGAAGGTTATACAAACATAGTCACAGGCCACGTGCTATGGTTGCTGCTCTGCTCCCCAAAAGGATTAATGCCATCTGCGCTTAGACCAAACCATACGTTCCTTGGGTCACCTGCAAACTCCTCCCGGATTTCTCTCGATTTTTCTCCACTGCGAACCGTCGGTGGTACTCTCAACTTTCCGTCTTTCTTACGGTCTTCTGCGTGCCACCGCATCGCCTTCGCATGCTCTTTGTTTTGGAACAAACGTTTCAACCGTGGTATTATAGGAGCATACCACATCACCTTGGCAGGAATCTTCTTCCTGGGGCGCTCACCCTCGACATCACCAGGGTCATCGCGACTGATCTTATAATGCAATGCACCGCATCCCGGGCAAGCATTCAAATCCTCGTACTCACCGCGGTAGAGGATGCAGTCATTAGGGCATGCATGTATCTTTTGCACCTCCAACCCTAGAGGACAGACAGCCTTCTTTGCTTCATACGTAATCTCGGGCAATTCGTTGTCCTTTGGAAGAATATTCTTTATCATTACCAGCAACTTTCCAAATCCCTTGCCAGATACACCATTCTCTGCCTTCCATTGCAGCAATTCAAGTGTGGTGCCCAACTTTTTTGTCGCCGCGAATTGGGTACAACAATTTCTTGTGATCTTCTAACATGCGCTGCAACTTCGTCCTCTCCAGATCACTTGCGCAGTTTCTCTTTGCATCGGCAATGTCCCGACCTAGATCATCAATGGGCTCATCGATGCCTCTTCTTGACTTCTTTACGCATTGTCGGCTCAGCTTCTTCCCCCATTGTTGTATCATCGTATTCAGGGAACCCATGGCCAGGATAGCTGTCGTCGTCCTCTTCTTCTTCATTGTCTTCCATCATAACCCCTATTTCTCCGTGCTTGGTCCAAACATTATAGTGGGGCATGAAACCGGACTCAAGTAGGTGGACGTGAATGGTTCTTGACGCGAGTAATCTTGTGACCATTCTTACAGCCGGACATGGACAAGGCATAAAACCATCTGCCCGCTTGTTTGCCTCGGTGACAAGCGAAAAAAGTATGCACGCCATTAATGAACTCGGAGAGCATCTGTCATCATACATCCATTGTCGGCTCATCTTCATTACACAACACCGAATAGACCAAATTAATACAAGTTCATACATAAAGTTCATATACAACACTTAATTAAATGCAACATACAAATAACTCTCTAGCTAAAGAATTTAAATGCAACAACAAATGCGATGAAGATCGCAACTAAGGTAACAATTGATCCAACAACATAATGATACCAAGCCACACTATCAATGGCATATTTTCTAATCTTTCTAATCTTCAACCTCATTTTCTCCATCTTGATCTTGTGATCATCGGCGACATCGGCAACATGCAACTCCAATTCCATCTTCTCCCCTCAATTCTTTTCAATTTTCTTTCAAATACTCGTTTTCTCTTTCAACTAAATTTAACCACTCGACAATAGGGTCGGTTGGAATTTCCGGTTTACATACCTCCTAGATAAAAATATCTATGTCAACTTGATGGGCATAATTTGTCATAAACACGAAAGCAACAACTAGTTTTAAATGAGAATATACCACATCCGAATCATAACAAGGACGAGGGCCGACGGGGACGGATATCAAAACCATGGCACTATGTATAACAAACAACGTATGGGTAAGATAATTATACGAGTAACTACATATCCAAATCACACAAACATCAATTTGGTAATGTAAAATATTCATGAACAAGAGCCTCACCACAAGGTGGTGCCGGCGACCGGACGGTGCGGGCGATCGACGGTGGTTACGACGGAGATTTAGAAGGCACTAAGTAAACCACACCTACATATGCAAACTAAGTGTTATTTTTGACCTCAAATTGCATATAAATCAAATACTAGCAAATATAATTCCTCCCAAATTAATCACTATACAAAGCATTGCAAGAGCTAATCTAGCAATGAGAGTTGAAAGGACAAAGTTGCTAACCTTTGTGATCATTTGAATGGATGGGGGCCTTCAAATCTTGACAAATTTTGGGCAATATTTGTGAGGAGCTCGAGGAATAGAGGGGCAGAACAGAGGATGTAAGGGGAAAGGGAAGAACAGAGTGGCTCGGCTGACGAAGGGTTTATATGTAAATGACCTTTAGTACCGGTTCGTGCCACGAACCGGTACTAAAAATCTTTGAGGGGCCCCAGACTGACAACACCCTGCCACCACTCTCTTTAGTACCGGTTCGTGGCACGAACCGGTACTAAAGGTTCGCCACGAACCGGTACTAATAAGAACGGCTGGCTAGCCGTTGGAACCGGCACTATTGGACACATTAGTGCCGGCTCAAAATCAAATCGGCACTAATGTGTCTCATATTAGGTCCTTTTTCCACTAGTGAAGCAAGAGGTGCAACAGCACGTGGTGCAAGAAATGTTGGATTACGTTCATAGCATGCCCTCAGAGCAGAGTGACTCGGATGATTCGGTTTCAGCTGAAGCTAATGCTATCTGTATTTCAGCTACAGCAATGGGAGACTTAACAGCACCGACAACAACTACAATGAAACTGAAAGTTTATCTGCAAGAAAGATCTCTAGTTTTCTTAGTGGATTCAGGTAGCACCCACACATTCTTAGATGCTTCTATTGTGACCACTATGAAGGGAATCACCCAGATGCATGTGACTAGGGATAAAGTAGCTAATGGCAGTATGGTTCCCTGCAGTCAGCAACTGTTAAACTTTGGTCTTGTGTTGGACATGAATTCACCAGCACTTTCAAGGTTTTTCCTCTAGGATCTTATGATGGCATCTTGGGATTGGATTTGTTGGCTGCACACAGTCCCATGCAAGTGGATTGGGCTGCTCATTGGTTGTCATTCCAACTAAAGGGAAAACTAATAACACTATTGGGCCAAGATGTTGCTCAACAAATGTTTGCTCTTGTGGAGCTTTCAGCTTTACTAGTGATAGAAACTCCTTCTCTAGTTGATGTTCCTCCAGAAGTTCAAGAAATATTGAAAAATTTGCACCTGTATTTGAGGCTCCCACTGGTCTGCCTCTAAGGATGAAATATGACCATACCATACCCCTAATCCCTGGAGGACAACCAGTGTATAGCAGGCCTTACATAATTGCCCCTGCTCTAAAGGATGAAATGGAGAAACAAGTCAATGATATGCTAGCATCTGGCATTATCAGACCCAGTAACAGTGCTTTCTCTTCTCCCATGATTATGGTTCAGAAAAAGGATAAAACCCGGAGACCAGTTTTTGATTACATAAAACTGAATGCTATCATAGTGAAGAGCAAATATCCAATTCCCATTATTGATGAACTGCTTGATGAACTGGCAGGTGTTAACTGGTTTTCTAAACTAGACCTCAGATCTGGCTACCACCAGATCAGACTAGCACCTGGAGAGGAACATAAAACTGCTTTCCAAACTCATATTAGGCATTTTGAATTTTTGGTCCTTTCTTTTGGTCTCAATGGGGGGCCTAACACATTCAACTTTGGAATGAATGATACTCTGCCCCCTCTCATCAGAAAATCTGTCCTAGTCTTCTTTGATGATATCTTAATTTTTAGTGCTTCTTATGAATTGCATTTGCAACATTTGGCTGAAGTATTGAAATTACTGCTACAGCATCAGTGGCAGGTCAAGCTGTCTAAATGTGCCTTTGCTCAGAATCAGATTGCTTATTTGGGACATATTATCAGTGGCCAAGGGGTTGCTACTGATCCCTCCAAAATCATTGCTATTCAGGACTGGCCAGTTCCTCAGTCTGCTAAGGAAGCAAGAGGATTTCTTGGTCTTGATGGCTACTACAGAAAATTTATTACCCATTATGGTATGCTAAGCAAGCCACTGACAAATCTGTTAAATAAAGGAGTGCCATTCCATTGGACTCAAAATGAGCAATAGACCTTTCTGAATCTGAAACAAGCTTTGATGCCAGCCCTGTGCTAGCATTACCAGATTTCTCTCAATAGTTTGTAGTAGAAACTGATGCATGTGATGTTGGGTTTGGGGCAGTGCTTATGCAGGAAGGGCATCCTATTGCTTATGCCAGTTAAGCACTGGGACCCAGAAATCAAACATTGTCAGTCTATGAAAAATAATATTTGGCAATATTATTGGTAGTGGAACACTGGAGACAATACTTGCAACTGTTAGAATTTGTCATCAGAACTGACCAGCGCAGTTTAGCTTGCCTATCTGAACAGAGAGTGCACACAAGATGGCAACAGAAAGCATTGACTAAGCTGTTGGGCCTGGAATATTCAATTGAACATAAAAAGGGTGTGGACAATAGTTGTGTTGATTCCCTGTCCAGGACACCTTCTTCTCCTGATGTGTTGCCAGAAATACATCACATCACTTCAGCACAACCTACATGGCTGGAAGAAATTATGCAGAGTTATCTCAATGACCCAGTTGCATCTGAATTGCTATAGCAACTGGCAGTGTCCCCTGCTTCTAGTGACAAGTTCTCTCTCAAGGCTGGAATTCTGAAGCTGGGCAAATGTGTCTAGATTGGCGATGACCCTGTGCTACACAGCAAAATTTGTGTTGCACTTCATGACAGCCTCTTGGGAGGCCACTCTGGTTTCCCAGTTACTTACAAACGTATCAAACAGATATTTAGATGGAAAGGAATGAGAGGTTTCATCAAGAAGCATGTACAACAATGCGTCGCCTGCCAACAGGCCAAGCCCAAAAGAATCTCTTACCCAGGGTTAGTACAACCTTTACCTGTACCTTCATCCCTTGGGAAATGGTGACTACGGATTTCGTGGAAGGTTTACCTCCTTGAGGTCGTTACAATTGTGTGTTGGTTATCATTGATAAGCTCTCTAAGTACAGGCACTTTATTCCTTTGCATCATCCATTTTCGGCGGAGACGGTGGCTGAAGCATTTCTGAATGGTGTCTATAAACTGCATGGTATGCCCCCTCTCAATTGTCTCTGACCGTGATCGGATCTTCACCAGCAAGTTCTGGAGTGAGCTCTTTCAGAAATGTGGTATTCTGCTCCGAATGAGTTCAGCTCATCAGCCCGAGTTTGATGGCCAAACCGAGCGAGTCAATCAACATGTGGAATGTTTTCTCCGCTGTTTTGTCAGTGGACACCCTTCTCGATGGGAAAAATGGATTCCATTGTGCTAGTACTGCTATAATACCAACTGGCATTCAGCCACAGGGAAAACACCATTTGAAATAATCTACGGGCATAGTTCGCGCCACTTTGGACTTACTCCTGATGACACAATTCAATCTGTCGATTTGCAGCAATGGCTTTCTGATCGTTCTGTTGTCATGGGTTCAGTTAAACAACACTTGTTGTGAGCCCAACAGCGCATGAAGAGTCAGGCTAATAAGCATCGATCTGATCGTGAATTTGCGGTGGGAGATAAGGTATTCCTCAAAGTCCAACCTTATCTGCAATCCTCGGTGGCTCCACGAGTGAATCATAAATTGGCCTTCAAATTCTACGGGCCGTTCGAAGTACCGGAGCGCATTGGCAAAGTGGCGTACAGACTGGATTTACCATCGACCAATAAGGTCCATCCGGTCTTCCATGTTTCCCTGCTCAAGAAAGTGCTCGCCCATCATCACCAAGTTCTGCCAGTTCTTCCTTCCCCTGATGATCCGTTTCAGTTCCATGAGCAAGTTCTGCAGCAAAGGGTGGTGCGTCGTGGTTCTGATTCAGTTATTCAAGTACTAATCAAGTGGAACTCAACACCGGTAGACTTGGCTACGTGGGAAGACAAGATTGCGCTGCAACAGAGGTTTTTGCGTGCACCGGCTTGGGGGCAAGCCGTTTCTAAGGGAGGAGGGATTTTCAGCGACACGAGCAAGCGCCAAGGCGAGATTCAAACTTCAAGCAGGCCCGAGAGACAGCCTCGCCCTCGGCTCAGCTGGCCGGCCCAGAATGGGCCCGTTAACGCATTGTACTTATACCTGTATCCGATAAGATTCGAGTTGCGGCTGGCAAACGGCTAGATAGTGTGTGAGTGCGTGAATTGTAAGCAAGGTCTCCTTCCTCCTGTCCCCAATTCCTCTCCTTGTACTCAAATTTGCCATGAATGGAGATGGATCCTTGATGTAGCCCTAACACAGAAGCATCGCCAGGAGGCCACCACCATCGAGGTCCAGCTTGCGGCGACGATGGTGGCGGGTGTGGTCCCTGACTGCTTCGTGGTCTGTCATAACAGTAAGGACCATGATGCCTGCATTCATAAGTGTCAAGGCCACCTCGTCAACCAGAATCATCGACAAGAGGCTGCCGCCGTCCAGGTCCAGCTTGGGATTACCAAGTCGGCAGAACAAGTGCAGCATGCACCGAATTCCAACAAGCAGTGCGAGAGGAAGTGCATGCCCCTATTTTGGGTGGATGCCACCAAATTCAGAGACTGCATGAGTTCGTGTGAAGATCAACGACAACAAGTAGCATGGAGACTTCAAGAGGAGGCCGCCACCATCTAGGGACCACCGACGACGAAGAAAAGCATGACTTCTGCCTGCGTCTTAAGCTGAGAAACCCAGTGTCTTTGTCCTAGCTGAGCTTGGCTCGTTTCTTGTTTTTCACATAAAATAACGGCCGGCACATCCACGGTGTGTGAATCGATCAGGTCATCTTATCTCATTAGTCCGCGTCCAGATTGTGTGGCGATGAACTGAACGTTGATCAATTCATGTTTTCTCTCTTTTCGATCTTGTATAGCAGTATAGCTGCAATTGGTGAATCCTGACTTCCAAGCTATTATCCCCTTTATGATTAAACGATACATTCCTCTGGTTCCCTGAGAAATATTTTCAACAATTTGCTTAGTTTTTGATGGGATGAGCATATTTTGCAGAGATAGATCCTCTGCTAGTGCTAGAGCCTCTAACATGTGGTTGCTTTCAGTCTTGCTGGATCGGTCATACCATGTATAACAATAGCCGAAGCTCACGGGAATCCGCCTTCATCATTGCGGCACACAACCGCAACACTTCCACCAATACCCGACTTGGCGACGGCGCGGTGTTAAATCACCACCAGAGTCAGGTATAAACCTTAAGTTTGACTGTGCTAAATCTTTTATGGATACAGATGCTTTTCGTGATTTTATCACTAAATATGGACTTGACTCTAAGATAGTAGCTTCTTTCTGTGAATCATTTGCTACTCATGTTGATCTCCCTAAGGAGAAGTGGTTTAAATATCATCCTCCCATTGAAGTGAAAGTAGTGGAACCTATTAAAGTTGAAGAAGAAACTATTACTTATAATGTGGATCCTATTGTTCCTACTGCTTATATTAAGAAACCACATTTTTCCTGTTAGAATAAAGGATCATGCTAAAACTTCAACTGTGGTTCGTAAGAGTTATACTAGAACTGCTATATTCTAACAGGAAAGAAGCTACTATCACAGTTGAAGGTATTGTTCACGGGGTGTAGGTGGTCCAATTTTTATAATTTGACTAGTGCATACCCTGCTATGCAAGACCATATCTCCTTGAGAAGCTATCTTTCGAAGAGATGTCCAAGGTGGACACAAAGATATCTCACCTTAAAACGAAACATGGTTTCGATTTTGAGGTTAAGATCACAAATGAAGTAGGTCACACTCAATTTGGGTGTTCAAATTGGGAAGGATTATGCAAGGCTAATGGATTCGAGAAGGATATGAAAATAACATTGGAGCTTGGCAATTCGGAAGATGAAAACATTTGGCTGGATCCTAACATGATTATGATTCTACCTATGTGTGAGTTTGTTAAACACATTTCTTAAATGATCTATATTCCTTATCTAAAAATACTTGTTATTCATACCTGCTGAACTTGTTTTTTTTATAATTGACAGCTTATTTTCTCTGTTCCCAAGAAATACAAAAGATAATAGACGACACCTACTACATTCATGGCGCAGAGCTAACCTGGGAGGAGAAGAATTATCTTATATCCTTTGTTAATGACGTTCTAAAATTTAAGATCATCTTTGGAGTTTGGAAAAATTATGGTAAATACGTGCCACTAGTCCACGAGTTGTGCGATGCTAACATTCGTGCAATTATTATGTTAAGATTTTTACTATTGTGTCACTAGTTAGTCCATCCTTTTCATACATTCTTCTGAAGTAAACTTCATTGCTAACTATATATGTTACTATTATGTTCTTCAACAGAAGCTCCCGGATGTAGTTGTGCCTCCATTTTTGTTTGTCGAATTTGAGACGACAGTTGTTTCCGTACGACCATGGTCATAGGGTGTCAAATATGCATACTCGACCTCTAAAACAGATGGAGGCCTCAAAATCAATCTTGGAGAAAAATAGTGGCTGAGCGAGGCCACAAAATGGAGATAGTTGGATCTCTATGCTGCATAACGGAGAATGAGGTTTTTTTTCTTCTGTTTTATGCTATGCTACCCGAGAGAGAGTAGTAGGTCCTGCTACCTTACCTAGTGCAGTTGGTTAACTTATGATAATCATAATGATGAGATTGTTATTATCACTAGCACCTTAAGTACCTAGTAGTGGTTAACTTATGATGTTAATAATGATGAGATTGTTATATCAGTACGTTCAAGATGAGTTGTATATATATAGGACTGGACTATTCTATTACCGGTAAGAAAATATTATTCTGTTACCCCCTCGCCCCTATAAGGGCCCGATCACAACTCCGAATCGGTACGCCAGATCAAGCCTAGCGAACTATGATAGCCCGAAACAAAAAGACCCCCGCCCCACCCTACAGCCATCTTCCAAAAAAACACTCCACACACTCCACCCCTGCCTTCTTCTGCCCCCAGACACGTCGTCGCCCTACCCCCGACGCGCCGCCGCCCCTGCCCACGGAGGCGCCGCCGCCCCTACCCCCGACGCGCCGCCGCCCTGCCCCCGGAGGCGCCGCCGCCCCTGCCCCCCGACGCGCCGCCGCCCCTGCCCTTCGAGGCGCCGCCGCCCCTACCTCCCGGTGCGCCGCACCCTTCCGCTGACGACCGCCGCCCCTGCCCATCTGGTGTGCTGCACGCTCCCCCCTCCCCTCTGCTTCCAAGCGCCGTTAGGCCCCTTCACCGGAGTAGAAAGGCCACCACCTCCTGCCTTCGCCTTGCGGGCCAAAGACGACCACGTCCACGAGCAGGGCTCCTCCCGGCGCCTTCTGCTCGTCTGCGAGCGGGGATCGCCCAGAGCCCATCGTCAGCGTCCATGAGCGGGGCTCCCGTGGATGGCTGGATCCCGTCGTCGGCGTCGATAGCGTCCACAAGCGCCAACACCTCACATCTGGGGTGAGCAGCTCCTGAAACTATTTCTTAACATTGCTACAATTCTGCACTTATGGTTCAGTCCTACTAGTACTGATGAAATATAGACTTGAGTGGAAAATTTAGTTGATTCATTTTGTGAACACGTATCCGTTTCAGTGTTAAAAATAGGAACACAATAAGTTAACTTTGCAAGTGCATCAGTTCACCTTGAATGAAATACATAAGTGCACCATCAAGTTTTCCATCAGTTTGCTTATTAAAAAAACAGAAGTTAAGTTGTGTAAAGAAAGCTGGAGGACCAATGTCAGCCTAGAAGTTTAGGTTGTGGAGCAAGCCTGCGCAAACAAAGGACTCCTGTAGCGCTTCTCCAGCTTATCCGCTGCGTCAATGGCACTCTCTCACAGCAATCTCTCTCCTTCTCTGCTTCTGCTATTAAAATGCATACAAGTGTTGTTATGCTGATTGATTAGCTCTTCTTGCTCTTTAGGTGTCTGCCACTATTCCTGTGAGCAGCACCATTTTAATATGCTTATTTTGTGCTCCCATGAATGTTTTTGGAGCATTACAAGATGTGGCACCTTGGGAAGTACTACCATTAATGTTTAGATCAAGTTCAGAACAGAAAACCTAGAAAAACTGTGTGCATGATAATTGGCTTTTGGTTGGTACTTTCCTTGAAATGCAGTTGCTTGGTAGCTCACTGGACATCCCCCCTCATTATTAGCTGATGATGTGGATGATTCTGTTTATTTACTTAACAGTACAGGGACATTTTCCTCTTTGATTCTTGATGTGTCGCTGCCGCTGTTTGTCTACCATGCCTCAAGAAACTAAAATGCTTTTCAGTTCATCTACTCTGCGATTGTTTTTGTGCTGCTACAAAATGTGTGTGTGCTGCTACTCATCAGATAGCTTAACTAATTTTTGTTCAGTTCAATTTCCAGTTTTAGTTCAGTTCAATTCTTATTTTTAGTTTAGTTAAGTCAACTCTTATTTCTACTTCAGTTATCTAATGTATTTCCCTTGTTATTTGAGTAACCGAATAGTGCTTCATTTTCATGCTTCTAAGATACTACTCCTCCGTATCTAATTGAGCTAGTGTGCTTCTTTCTGTCTTAGTACTAATTTTCTTTGCCATCATATATCACAAAGATAGTACTGTTTGTATATTGCTAATAGTTTCTAGGAACTTGATTAGTTAATAAATGAATAATTTCTTGTTGCAAGTCTGGTCTCACTGTCCATGCTATCTTGTTATGCTTATTAAGATTGTCCATGCCATCTTACTATAGTTGGTAAATGAGTGAGGAACTTTTTGTTATTCTGAGAAAGAAAATTTTGATCACATAGCTAGTAGTAACTAAAGAGAGTTCAGTTTGTTATCTTAGTTAAGTTCAATTTCTAAATTCTAGTTAACTTAAATTAAGCTCAATTTTTATTTTTGGTTCAGTTCAATAAAACAGAAATTGGAGGTTCAGATATGGCACCGAGATAGGTTCAAAAAAATGGGGGCAACAACAACGGCAGTAACAACATCGAAGAGCTGGAGATGAGCAAGTTAGGTACTCGCAATGACACGCCGTCCCACGCTGGTGTGTCGGTAGAGCGTCGGTGTGGTGGGGGTGGGGAGAGAAGTTGGTGGTGGCAGAGGTGAGGGGAACCAGCGGCGCGGTGGTAGCAGCGGGAAGGGGGTGGTGGTGGAGGGACGGCGTGTCGCTCTGCATGTTGGAGAGTAAACTGTAGTAGGACACCTCTGCCCCGCCGCTAACGCGCATCCCCGCCACTGTCGCCAACCTCACGCGCCGGCCTGCATCCCCTCCCCACTCCTGGACGTCAAGTTCAAGTACGCAGTGTACGATAAGTTCAGGTACTTTGCCGTGGACGGCCATGTTCAGGGACGACTCTATGCCTGAGGCAAGTAGTGGAACTGTATCCAGTTATTTAGACCTTTCAATCATACTGCTCTGCTTTTCATTACTCAAATTATTCTGAAAAAGTTCAAATTATAAAAACAGATAAGTCCAGGGTTCACCGGTGGAAGTTTGAGGAAAAAATATAAAATAAAAGGAGAGTTATTAGTGGAACAAAAGTAAAAGGAGACGCTCTATTTTCCTGGCAGATAATACTTGTTCCATAATTTCCGTCTGCCCTAACCGGCAGTACTCCTAGTACCGCACCTCCAGTCGGCGACCTCGCTCTGAAAACTGACATTGTTTAGCATGTACTGATCCATTCAACTTTTGGTGTGTTTAAAAAACAATTGTTCATTATTTGCTAAAAACAGGGAGTTCATAGTCGAGAAGACAGGGAGTTCAGAAAAGAACGTGAACATGAAAAACCATAAAAAAGAACCTAAAACTTGTGTTAGGGGAGTTCTTCCAGAAGTTCGTAGCTAGTCGACCGTGTTGTGTATCCTTATTAGTTCATAGTTGAGAAGACATGTATTCTTAGCAGTTTGTGTATCTAGCCGTCCGTGTTGTGTATTCTGGTCAGTTCGTGTGTGTATGTGTTGCCCTCGTGGTGTATGAGAGGCGCCCCGCAGAGCCGAGGAAGTCATCGATCTGGTCGAGGCATCCTCCGATTCTCTATTTTTGGTAGCACAAACATTTAAAAGTTCAAACACTACACCCCGGTAAGTTCTCCTTGAGAAAACCCCATCTCTCACATTTGTTTCCATTTTTACAGGTGGCAGCAAAAACAAGATGCACAAGTTCATCTTTTGTATGCTTTTCAGTTCATCTACTTCCGATGGTGAGTCCGATTTCCTTTGTGTTTCCATGTTCATATAACAGAAGCAAGTGCTTGTGGTTATGCTTCAGAATGAGCACCGTACTTTCACTTGGATAACATGAAATAGGATGCACCGTGGATGTGCTCAACATAAAACAGGATGATGTTCATGCTGCATACGCCTTTCCCTCTCCGTTGTTTCACTCTTAAAAACATGTGTATGTGTGGCTGCTTATTGCTTCTTGCTGCCACTATTTTTTGTAAATGATTTTGCGTGTGCACTCCAGGAGTGTTTTTGTTTCTGTAGGTCAGCTGCTCAACATTCTTGTACCGCTCAGTACATGTATTACTACTGGGAAGGTTCAAAAATCAGAACTCAACAAGTTCAACATGGTGTATGCCCCACTTGAGACCATCGAGAGGGCGCACCGCAGCGTCATGGACTACATCAAGCACGCTCTCACCCTCTTCACCGACTTCGCCGCCGTCCTAATCATCATGGTAAACACCCTAGCCACCTTGCTCGTCTACTCATCCTCCACCCACTATGGTTGCTAAAATTCGATTCGTTTTTATATGATGTGATCCATTGTGATGGATGATGGTGTTGTGTTCCATTGCAGCTCAAGAACGCAGGCGACAGTTCCGAGGACAAGAAGAAGAGGAGGAGGTCTTGAGAGTGTCATATGTGCATCGCTTTTTCTTGTTTCAAAAGTAGAAGGGGAAGATGTAGAGGGTGGACTACTCAGGGCGATTGCTGCTGATGTTGTGTTGTGTTAGGTCAGCAAGTAGTGCTAAAATTATTTTGCAGGAAGAGAAGGCAGCGAGAAGATGTTCCAGGTGACACGCCCTTCCATCAAAACAAAATGTTCAAACATAGCAAGAGTCAGCAGAAAAAGATGTGGCGCTGCTAGACTTTTTCATAAGCTGTACGTAGCAAATCTGTAGTTATGGCATAAAAAGCTGAAAATTATTTTATATTGTATAATTCCATAAGCTGTACGTAGCAAATCTGTCCATGTGGATCAGTACAACTTATGTACAACCTTAAATTCACAAATCTTATAGTCATCTTTGTAGTACTCTTCGTAACACTTTGTAAAGCAAGAGTGGCCCATTTTCTGTAAGCAACAATTCAAACGTATCTATTGTATCAGTTCTTAAGATTATAGAAGAAAGTTCACTAGCCAAAAGGCCTAGAGAAGTCAACCTTATAATTTGCAAACCTTAAAAATAATGGTCAGATTGAATTAAAAATCAGTTTGCATTAAGAAGAGTGATCAGATCAAATTAAAAACAACGATCAGTTTGAATTAAAAATGACTAAATTAAAAAATGTGAACATTTTGAATTTAAAATAATCGATCAGTTCAAACTAGAAACAATGATTAGTTTGAATTAAAAACAAGAAAGAAAAAAACCATTTCCATCCTCCCTCCGCTGGGATGGCGGTGCCGCGCGCCATCCCAGCCTCCCTCCGCCACAAGACCGCCATCCCCGCCTCACAAGAGCCACCCCGAGCCTCCGCTGCAGGCGCCGCCACTCCGAGCCCCGCCTTGCACTCACACCCTCCTCAAGGCTTATAAAGATCCTCACCGACTGACCACTGGCCGAATCCAGTCTCGCCCCCGAGCTTCGTCTTCTTCCTCGTCGAGACACGCAACAGCCACCCCAAATTGGGCATAATAAGTACCTCAGTACGAGTTAAAAACGGTGGTCCGTTCGAAATAAAAGAAATGGCAGAAATTCAAATTGTAAAAATTCAAGCAAAAAAAGAAACCCCATGAAAATCCTGCTTAGTAAGTATCTTAGTACAAGTCGTAAAACGAGAGAAGTTCAGAACATCGTTGTCAAAAAAATGTTGAGTTAAAAAAACACATTTTCTCTTTGAATAAAATATCATTCAGTTCGATGATACAAACCATACAAGTACAGGGGCGACGATACAGTAAACCGTTGAAAACTTACGGTAAAAATATTACCCAAAAAACATAGCAAAGTCTAGTTAGTGAAAACACGCTTAGTACAAACCCATGCAAGCATCAGTACAAGTACCTTTTTTCGGAACCATTCAAAATTACTCTACAAAAAATAGCTCAGTACAAACATACACATATATCAGTACGACTACTCTGTTTTTCAGACGAGAAAACAGCAGGATCCGTCATGTCGTATTCAAAATTACTCTTAAACGGTTGCGAAGTAGAGAAAACGTTCAACATTACTAAGTTCCGCATTTTCGATAGCTATCCAACGGTATATTATTTTCCATATTTCGACAAACTTTTTTAAAAAATAGCGTTCAAAATCAAATTTGACCGTATTCGAATTCGTTTTTAAACCGAAAGGAATTAGAAAAACATTTATATATGAAAAAGTTGCGCATTTTCTATAGCTTTCCAACGCCGTATCATTTGTGTCAATCCGACAAACCGTTTCCAAAAAATCGCGAAAATACATTTCGCCCAGAATTTCACCGTTTTTATCATATAGAATTAGAAAAAACAATATATATATATATATATATATGTATATATGGAAGATGCGGATTTTCACTAGCTTTTCAACGCCATCTTATTTGCTCAATTCCGACAAACCGTTTGAAAATTGAATCCAAAATACGATTCACGTATTCGGTTAAAAAAAACGATTTTTTCAAAACTGCCTTTAAACCATAATGATTTTGCAAAAACGTTAAATATACTTGAAATATGGTTGTCAAGAGCTTTCCAACGATATATTACCCGCCCCATTCCGACAAAAAAATTACAAAAAGTTTTTAAACTAAAGAAGAGGATCTTTTAAACACAACTGAAACCATCAGTTCAACCGCTTCAAAAACATCAGTATAACCACTTGAAACCGTCAGTTCAAAAAGGGTAACAGAATAATATTCTGTTACGCGTAACAGAATAGCCCAGATGTATGTATGTATGTATGTATGTATGTATGTATGTGTGTGTGTATACATTATGATGACGCATGATATGAGTTGTATATCATTGGTGTGGAAGAAACACATATTAGATTAAAGTGGATGTATCCAAGTGACCAAGTTGAATATGTAGGAATATGTAGCATAAAATATGTTTGAAATGAAAAAAAATTAAATAGAAAACACAAAATTAAAAAAAAATAAACCATAATTTATAAATCCCTAATCATTTTAGTCCCGATTGGTGTTACCAACCGGGACTAAAGGTCCTCCAGCCCCCGGTGCCGGCTCGTGCCACGTGTGCGCCTTTGGTCCCGGGCTGAGTTGAACCAGGACTAAAGGGGGGAGGGGGGGCTTTAGCGATAATATTTCATTCACGGAGAAATTCCAACGAACATTCACGGGGTTGAGACGTGCGCTAATCTAATTGGTCCCCTGATTTTAAGTGGTAGGGTCCGTCCTACTTAACTAAATCACAGACATCGGCTTTAGCGATAATATTACATTCACGGACAAATTCCAACGGACATTCACGGGGTTGAGACGTGCGCTAATCTAATTGGTCCCCTGATTTTAAATGGTGGGGTCCGTCCTACTTAACTAAATCACAGACATCAATCAGTAATTAGCCCGTAAAACCCCCTAAAGCCCCGTGAATGTAGCATTACTCGGAGTTTTAGTCCTCACCCTTTAGTTTCGAATGTTGAACCGGCACTAAAGACCATTACGAACCGGCACTAAAGCCTGATTCCGTACCGGTGATCCGAGAGTAAATGTGAACTCTTTAGCATTTCGGTTAGTACAATTAATGCTGAACTTTTCATTTGAGGCAGCCCTTTTGTGTCAACGGAATGCGGCATACCATGCAGCTTGTTCTCAGAATTAGGCGTTAATTAATAAAGAAAATCAAAACGGCGCAGACGGACGCACCATGGCGTGCTGACACACTAGAAACGAAATGAGATGAAGCCATGTGGGAAAAAGAGAACAGAGTTTTCTACCCGCTCCCCGCTCCCCGCTCCCCGCTCCCAACCACGGCGACGCCACGCCCGCACGCCATTGCTCCCCCCGCAGATCTCGCTGCGCTGCCCCCGCTATGTTTTCCCCGACGCCAGAGTTCGCTGGCGGCAGGAGACGCCCCTCCCCTTCCCTTCCCCACTTCCACTTCTCGCCCCAAGGACAGGAGGCTCTCGCGGAAATGGTGAGACTGATCTCACCTCTACCGCAGGTTGCAGCCACGGCGATGGGGAGTCGGGATTGGACGGAACGGGCGATGAGGATCCGAGATGCCACCGCCGTGGATCTGGCGGGTTCAGAGTGGAAGGCGGCAGATCAGCGGCGGCGGCGCGATCGATCCTGCAAGCGGCGTAGTAGCTATGCCGAATCATGTCGGTTATGCGGCGTAAGAGGAGCAAAGATTGCTTGCGAAGAGGATATTCGACGAGGCCACGCCGGGCGGAGAGGCGGAGGATGCCTGCATTTCGCAATCTCAATCGGAGGGATTCGTGAAGTGGGCGAGGCAAAGGCGAAATCCAAGATCCTCGCAGAGCTCGAGGTGGGAGAGCATGCTCGGAGTGATTCCCGGATCGCCGCCTCGGGATGTCTCTTCATGGCGCCCGCCACAATCCAAATCGAAGCTCGGATAGAGCTCGTGGCCGAACGCCTCGAGTTCCCCACCGGGCGGCAAGAGTAACCAGTGAGACCGCATGCCGAAGCCGCCGCCACCGATGCCATTCAGATCACCGGAGAGGCGGGCGTTGTAAGAGTGATCGCCAGAGGGCCTCGGGTCGGGCCGAGCCGGTGGCGGACCCGCCACCCCGACCCCATCACTTTTGCAAGGGAAGTGGTTGTGCCTCCTCAAAAGGTGCTTCCCCACCCCGATCAGCATCAGGATCCGGGACGGGGGCGTCCTAGGGTTCGTCCTGGCCAGAGCAGATCCAGTTTGTTTTGGGTGAGGAGAGATAAATTCATCTCTGGAGACTTCTCTGCTGCCGATTGCCACCTAGTTGGAGATTCGGATCGCCTGTTTGCCCCGAAACCCTTCTCCTTCTCCAGAGATTTCTGGGCAAAAAAATCAGGCAATATCCCGTTCGCTTCAATTGTCAAGATGGCTGGCGGTGGTCGCGATGACAACAATCGGGGAGGAAGGTATGGCTCGGGGAGGGGCCGGAATGGACGCCCTCCTACTCCCACGCCGTCTGGGCGGGAGGGGCCGCCTCCCCGCCAGTGCCGCCAAAGACTTAAGCTGCCCACGCCGCAGATGTCGATTTTCGCCAAGCCTCCCTTGTTTCCAGTAGGCTCAGCCCAAGCTATGATGCCAGCGGGACAGTTGTATGGATACCAGGGGGTTGGAATCCGCAAGTGCAGCAGATGCAGCAGATGCCGCAGTGGGCTAACCAGCAGATTCCTTTCCAATATTTGCCTCCTCCGCAGTTTTTCCTCAACAATACGGCCTCGGATGCAGCAAGCTCAATTTGGGGAGTGGATCATCTCGGAGGAAGTGCACAGGTCACCAATGGATTCTAGTAAAAGCAAAAAGAAGAAAAGCTGTAAGTACAAGCGGGGCAGTTACTCGCTAATAGCGACGATGCCTCCTTCAATGTGGACCCTAAGTTCATCGGGCGATCTGTTACAACCTGGGGCTCCTGTGACACTTTGTGGGTATGTGTCCAATCCCCAAAGTCTGTTTCATTTGCAAGACTCTGGCCATCACATGGACGCTTGCCCACTTGGTACAAGCCATACCTGCTGCAATGTATTGGGGGAGTGCCAATAATGGCTTAGGTTTTTTCCATATTGAAACTGGTGATAAGGAAGATTGTGAATGGCTCAACTTTGGAAATGTTGGTTTGGTCTTAATAGAAAAATGGGAGATCTCTGAGAAGGAGCTGGGGCTGTGTTTCTCTGATATGTGGAAAACCAACTGGCCCTGGCAGATCAGAAAATATGATGAGAAAAAATTCATTGTCAGGTTCCCTCCCAATAAGAAGATAAAAGACCTGTGGAGTACCCTTCCATCAACCTGAAAAAGGAAGGAGTAACTATCTCTTTTAGTGATTGGAATGGAGAAATGCCAGCTTATGGCATCCTAGAGGAGACTTGGATAGTGATAGAAGGCCTACCTCCAAAGTGGATCTCTTGGTACATAATATCGCAGATATCTACTATACTGGGGGTTCTTGTTAATGTTGATTGGCATACCATCTTCGTGGAGCTTCTATTAGAAGGTGAGGATTCAGGTGGCTGTTAGAGACCCTGGCAAAATTCCCAGAGACAGGATGGTGGAAATCAACCATGAGCTCTATCTACTGCAATTTTCCGTGGAAGCTGAGACTGATAGTGGTCAGGGGCCAGATATTCCTCCAGGACCTGATGATAACAACCCTTCTCAGAACAGGCACACTAAAGATGGGTTTGATTCCAGTGATGATGATTTACTTGGAGAAGATATGGATACTGGGAACAATAATCCAAACAGATATCTGGCAAGAACAAACAAAGACAGATGTCGGATCTGGATCTGGGGGCACCAAGAACATACAAAAGTGCTCCACCCCTGCTCCTAGAACCAATGAAGTTAATGCAGGCCCTTCCATCTGTCTGGGTGCTCCTATGACAAAAAGCTACCTTGAGGTAGTGAAGAAAAGACTTAATGATTGCATAGGTTCCCCCCTCCTTAGCAAGTTTGAAGAAGCTGCTACTATCCCTCAGAAGCACACCAATACTTTGCAAAAGTGGGGCCCTGTGGTGGCCTCTAGAGTTAGCACCAGAAACAAGAGGGATGATAGGCCTGCCCTTCAAAAAGCTCAGGAACTGAAACAAATCAAAAACTTGGAAAGACCCATCGTGAAAAAAGGTACTCATAACTCCTTTGCTTGCTTAGATGATGACTTTCTTATTAAAACTGCAGAGTGCTCGGGTATTAATCTGGGTGATAGCAGTGATAATATTAAAGAGAACATCTGTGCTATTAAGCGGATTGAGTTAGATAGACTTGATAAATTCAACTCTGGCAATCCTGAAGTTTTTCTCCCTGCTAGTATTGATATTACTGGAGAGGAGTTTGGTTTTTCTGATGATAATCTAGGGATTAATGTGTGGTCTGAGGAAGGGTCACATATGAATGTGTCCCCTACCTCAGATTCCCCCTGGGTTGAAGTCAAACGAAAATCTGGCTCCTGTAGGGGGAGAAGAAAAATTGATTTTGTAGATAAATGATAGATTGCTTTTGGAACATCAGAGGGCTGAATGGCCCCATCAAAATTGATAAGCTTAAAGAGCTCATTAGAGCCAATAGCCTTGATTTTGTTTGCATTTCTGAGACTAAGAAAGAAGAATTCACTCTTCTTCAGATTGAAGCCTTTGACCCCGTGATCTACTTTTTCAAGGAAATGGCTCCTCGCTAATAACACTGCAGGAGGGATCCTTGTTGGTTGTAAGGTGGATATGTTTGTAATTATTCATTGTGATTTACTTAATTACAACATCTCTTGTTTGGTCAAAAACAAACTAGACAACTCCATTTGGAGGCTGGTTGTAGTATATGGCAATCGCCTATGAGCAGTTCAAGGCAGATTTCATAAATGAACTTCACTCTCTATTTTCTATCCGCCAGACCATCTTTAATTGGAGGTGACTTCAATCTAATTAGAGAGGCCGATGATAAAAATCTTGGTGTTATTAATCAACACTGGGCTGATCTCTTTAACGATCGGATCAATAGTTTTGGCTCTTTGGAGCTTAAGATAAATGGGAGGAAATTCACTTGGGGTAATAACCAGGACAATTTAATTCTGGCTACCTTGGATAGAGTGTTCATGACCACTGACTGGGCTTCTGCTCTCCCTGGTGTAAACCTTAAAGCACTACCTATACTTGGGAGTGATCATACTCCTCTAATTATTAATACGTGTGCCTTACATATCCCTAGAGACAAGCATTTCAGATTCGAAAAGTGGTGCTTGGAAGTAGATGGTTTTAGGGATGTTGTGCATAAAGCCTGGACTGCCAAATGCCCTTACAATAAGGCCATAGATGTCTGGCGGTTCAAGATTAGAAACTCCAGAAAAGCCATCAAAGGTTGGATGGCTAATTATGAGGTTGAGCAAAACAGGAACAAACAAGCCTTGGTGGCTGAGTACAATTGTATGGATATTTTTTCTGAATCCAACCCTCCTTCCCCTAATACTAACAGGAGAATGAAAAAAATTGCAGGGGACCTGGAAGACATCTGGAGAAAGGAAAAAATTAAGGCTAGACAGAGATCCAGGGAGAGAGACATTCGAAGGGACTTGAATGTCGGATATTTCAAAGTCAGAGCTAATCGTAAAAGGAGGAGGAAGCAGATCATGGCGCTGGAAGGTAATGAAGGTATTGTGACTGATCCTGAAGATATTATGAACATTGCTGTGAACTTCTACAAAACTCTTTTTGGCTACCAAGATAAAATAAACATAAACCTGAAAAATGATTTTTGGGGAGATGGAGAGAGGGTGACTGATGCACATAATTGCATTTTGGATACCCCCTTCTCTGAAAAAGAGATAAAGGATGTCAGATTTGGCTCATATCTTTGAAGGAGCTCTGGGCCGATGGCTTTTCTTTTTATTTTATCAACAGTTTTGGGACCTTATTAAAGGTGATCTATTTGCTTTATTCGATGCTTGGGAGAAAGGGGAACTAGACCTATATAGACTCAATTTCTCCTTGCTTACTCTAGTTCCTAAAGAGGCTGATGCAACTAGGATGGAAAATTTTAGGCCTCTTGCTATGATTAATTGTAGCTTCAAGATCTTTGCCAAGTGTGCCGCTAATAAGTTTGGCTCTATCTGCAAAGATTTGATTTCTGTAAATTAGACAGCCTTTATAAAAGGCAGGTATATAGCGGAGAGCATTATTGCAGCCCATGAAATTATTCACTCTGTTCACTCCAACAAGCGATGCGGTTTTGTATTTAAACTAGACTACGAAAAAGCTTACGACATGATTAACAAGAGAGTTCCTGATAGACATGATGTATAAGAGAGGATTTAGCTCTAACTGGATGAGGAAAGTTAAATCTCTCTTATACAAAGGGTCTGTTGGGGTCACTATTAATAATAAGAATAGTGATTTTTTATTGCGGGCAAAGGTGTGAGGCAAGGGGACCCCTATTCCCCTTTGCTTTTTAATCTAGTAGCTGATGTGTTTACTAAAATTCTTATTAAAGCCTCCAGAAACAATATCCTGGAAGGCCTCTTCCCTAGTTCCAATCCTGCTGGCATCATTAGTATGCAATATGCGGATGACACCTTACTTTTCCTCAGCAATAATAAATCCCATGCGAAAAACCTTAAGTGGTTACTTTCCTGTTTTGAACATTTATCTGGCATGCGGATTAATTTTCATAAATGTGACCTGGTTCCCATTAATATTAATGAGGATGATGCCAATATCTTTGCACAAATACTTGGTTGCAAATTGAGTGAGTTTCCTATTAAATATTTAGGTGCTCCTCTCCATCATAGAAAGCTTAAAAAAGTGAACTTCAACCTAATGTTGATAAGATTATCAAGAGAGGGGCTGGGTGGCGGGGAGACTTTGTCTTGGGCAAAGACTCACTTTAGTGAGGACTTGCCTGTCCACTATCCCTAGCTATCTTATGGGGATTATTAAATTCCTAAATGGGCTATCAATCTAATAAATTCTCAACTAGCCCACTGCTTTTGGGACGACTATGAGGGACACTTTAAATATCATCTTGCCGCTGGGGTAATGTAACCTGCTAAAGCAGCATGGGGTCCTGGGCATCCCTAATATTGTTGATATGAATCTATGTCTCTTAGCTTCTTGGATCAGGAGATATTTCTGGATGAGGGCAAAATTTGGAAACAAATTGTTGACGCCAAGTATAAGACTCACAGTCCTAATATATTTACTTGCCCTGAAAATGGTGCTTCCCCTTTTTGGAAAGGAATACTACGGGCTGCTAAAGCTGCCAATGTAGGATATTCATGGATAGTGGGAAATGGCAAGAATATTAGATTCTGGGAAGACCAATGGTTGGGTCATACTACTCTAGCTACCCAGTATTGGGAGCTATACTCTATTGCCAATGACCACAATGTTTCTGTTAGTGAGGTATGGGATGGCACCAATCTAAAGATTACTTTTAGAAGGTGTTTCACCCAGAAACTGCTAGCAGAGTGGGACAGTTTGTTCAGCCGCGTAGCTGGTATAATTTTAAATGACGTTGAAGACACCGTCACTGGAACTTTGAAGCCAAAGGTGTCTTTACCACAAATCCTTTACAAATTTATTAACTTTAGGGGATTGATCCGCAACCTTACAATTATCTGGAAAATTAACATTCCCCTTAGGATCCAGATCTTTCTCTGGCTTGTGGCCAAAAACAAACTCTTAACAAGAGACAATCTGCAAAAAAGACAGCACGTAGATGATCCTACCTGCCTTTTTTGTGGAGAATCTGAATCTATTGATCATTTATTTTTTGGCTGCGTTGTTGCGATAGAGCTATGGAGAGGGATTTTTGATATATCCACAAAACAAGTTGGTATGTCCATTGAGTGCATGCTAGCTTGGTGGCTTAAGCACAAAAATCTCTCAGTGGACTGCTTGCTTCATTCTGCTGCCCTTTGGGCTCTGTGGAATCATCGCAATGACATTTGTTTCAATCATGTTCCCTGGCTTGGGATGCAGGTGTTACGGAGGAAAACTGCTGCTATTCTAAGCAAATTGGATGATTCGATGCTCGTCTTTGCAAAAGAAAGAGGGATGCACTTGGTGAGAAAGATGGAGCAGGAAGCACGTCGCCCCCCCTGATGTGGCTAGACCACAGCTAGGACTCCGAAAGTGCTCGGCGCTGCTCGATTCTTGCGGCAATGCATGAGATCTGAACGAGCGCTATTACAATTTCGCCCTCTCATTGCGAGAGTTAGCTCTCTTGTGTTTTGCTGGAGCTTAGTGTCTATCTCTGGTAGTTGTTCTCTGGCACTTTTATGTGGAGGCTAGAACTTCTGTCTTCTTTGGGGCAGCGATGTTCTTTGTTTTATCCCCCCGCGTGCTTGTAACAGGATGTCTGAATACTGGGGTTTCATTTTGGTAATGCAAAGTGGGGCCGGGGCAAAAGCCCTTTTTCTCTAAAAAAGAAGGCGCCTGACAACACACGTTACGAACACGTTCAACTGAACCCTAGCATACTTTAATAATACTGGCAGCCCATTGCCATTAGAAGTAGCCCTTACCCCTGGGTGTTGATCCCTTGATCGACATGGCCATTTTCGCACGGACCGACTGAGCTCTCGTCCCTCTCGCTATCGTGTTCCAATTAATCAGCACGTAGCATGCCAATTAGCCACTACAGTACATGGCTACGTATTGCATCACAGGCAGCTGCTTTTGAATTTCAAGGTCACATTCGTCCATGTCGCTCCATTAAAAAGTGCTGGTTAATCCCCGATGGGCGAGGCGGTTTTATTCTATTCTAGCAAGCATTCCTCCATGAGAGCCACCTTCTGAGTTCTGACCAAACGCAGTCTACCACCTCATAAACTGAGTGTGATTTTTCTTAAAATAGAGTATGAACAGTGCAAGTCACATCTGGTCGACTATGATTTGCTGAAAGCAGCAGGGACAGAGATAGATACAGATTCAGACTTCAGAATCACACGAGCAGAGAAGGCCAGAGCAGAGCACACGTATAAATGAGCTGCCAGTCTGCAGCCCAAAGCAAAGCATCAGCAGAAGCAGCTCAGACCACTCGGCGTTACGGTGGTGATCATCGGCCTACGGTGGTGACTGACATATGGCTCTGATCAGGGAGAAGAGGCTTCCGCAGCTGCACCTCGCGCTGCCTGTCCCGTCCCGCGCCGCCGAGCAGGAGCTCGGCGTCCTCGGCCGGCGCCCCAACCCCACGGCCACCAAGGCCTCCACCCCGTCGGCGCTGTCCAGCCAGTTCCGCCTCGCCGACTTCGACAAGCTGGCCGTCCTGGGCCGCGGGAACGGCGGCACCGTCTACAAGGTGCGCCACCGGGAGACGTGCGCGCTCTACGCGCTCAAGGTCCAGCACTACGGCGACCCCGCCGCGGCCACCGAGGCCGACGTCCTCAGCCGCACGGCCTCGCCATTCGTCGTCCGGTGCCACTCCGTGCTCCCCGCCGCGGCATCCGGCGACGTCGCCCTGCTCCTCGAGCTGGTGGACGGCGGGTCGCTCGACTCCGTCAGGAGCCGCCGCGGCGCGTTCGCCGAGGCCGCGCTCGCGGAGGTGGCCGCGCAGGCGCTGTCAGGGCTGGCGTACCTCCACGCCCGCCGCATCGTGCACCTCGACATCAAGCCGGCGAACCTCCTCGCCAGCACGGCCGGGGAGGTGAAGGTCGCGGACTTCGGCATCGCCAAGGTGCTCGCCCGCGCCGGCGACCACTGCACGTCGTACGCCGGCACCTCCGCGTACATGAGTCCCGAGCGCTTCGACCCGGAGGCGCACGGGGGGCACTACGACCCGTGCGCCGCCGACGTGTGGAGCCTGGGGGTCACACTCCTTGAGCTCTTCATGGGCAGGTACCCGCTCCTGCCCGCCGGGCAGCAGCCGACCTGGGCCGCGCTCATGTGCGCCGTCTGCTTCGGCGAGCCGCCCGTGCTGCCCGACGGCGCGGCCTCGCCGGAGCTCCGGGGATTCGTCGCCTCGTGCCTGCAGAAGGACTACCGCAACAGGGCGTCCGTCGCGGAGTTGCTTGCTCACCCATTCGTAGCCCGGAGGGACATGGCCGTGTCGAAATGCGCGCTCCGGAAGCTGGTCGCCGACGCCTCGTCGTCGTTGTAGTGCCGGGATACGGATCCCGCTGGGCGGCAGAGCCATGCACATATACTGATATACATAGAATCAATTTTGCTAGATATGTACAGTACCGTATATGCAGAGCTTAGTGATAACACACCAGTTAGCTTAGTGATGACCTAGGCTAGGATTAGGAATGTAGTCACTTATCCTAAAATAGATGACTCAACTTTGTATTAACTTTAGTACAAACTTTAATACAAAGTTAATATAAAGTTGGGTCATCCATTTTAAAACGGAGGGAGTAGTAGTATTAGTTTTCGATGGATTATGGCAATGCCGTTTACAACATTTTTGTGCATTCATGACTATTTTCACAACAACGTAAAATCAGAGTAGTCTACTTTTTTGCCCTCGACCGTCGGATCTACCATGTTTACAACATCTCTAGTGGACCTTTTATATCGTGGACCCTTATAGTGCGTTTACGGTTCGCGGCTGTCTTCGGATACGGGCCGAAAACAACCGCGGCAGAACAGCAACCGAATATGAACCCGCAAAATTTGAAATCACAAATTCGCGCGAGAAATTGAACCACTTCAGTAGAACTACTAGCATTTGATCATCTTAAAAAGTCGTACAAAGTAGAATTTTTACAACTAATATTTGGAGGACCAGGCACCACCGTAAACCTAATTACAAAATTGGCTCATCAGAGCCGGGGGGATTGCGGCGGAGGAGCTCATTCCCCGTCGTCGGAGATGAGGTCGACGTAGACGTCGTCCCGCTTCTTGGCTACGAGGCACCACTCTTCCATGTTGGCCGCGAACTCCTACGCCGAAGCGATCCCCTGCTTGACGAAGATACTGTCAATGTTGGCGTCCGGTCGACGGCGCTGCTCCACCTCCTCCTCCGCCCGCGCAGAGCACGCGACGATGGCGGCCTCCATGACACCCACCTCCGCCGGGGGGAGGTAATCCTCCAGCCTGATGACGCCCCGCCGCTCCGGCTCCCTCTTCACCGCGTGGAGCAGCGGGAGCTCCTCCAGCTCTCTTTTGACCAGTGTGAGCAGTGTCCGCGAGCTTGAGGCACCGACGGAGGAGCTTCCTGCGGCGCTGGAGCTAGATGACAGCCCGCGACGAAGGAGTGCCTGCCTACAGTCGTACAGCGGAGGAGTGACAGTGGCGGCGAGAGCCAGTTGTTGGTGTACTTACGGGCGATCCTTTTCCACCCGACGTCGGCGGTGACGCACCACCTCCGCTTGGGGTCGTCGCCGCCGCCGGCGCCGCGGCCTGCCGACCACATTCCGCACCACACCAAGAGGGGAGAGGGGGATTGAAGTCGTCGGCGGCAAGAAATCGAGAGGGGGGATTGAGAATTGCGCCGGCGTGCGGATAGGGTTTCGACCCGTATTTCATCTGCAAACCCTTGCATATACTGCACGGGAGGGGGGAGGGTTCCGTGCCACTGTAAAAGAATTTACGGGCCAGGCGACTATACAGGCTCTGGTTTTTCCCAAAAAAGGGGCCACACCCGTGTAATCGTTGGATTTTTACTGGCCATTCCGTTTTTAGGGGTCTGCTAGAGATGCTCTAAGAGACAGGTGGACCCCTCACTCAAGCTACGCTGGACTATGACAATATTTTAGCACAAGTGGCAACCTAGTTTCAGCATAAATAAATAAAGGAGAAAATATATAAGAACTTGGAAAATACAAAAACGCAAAACAAAAATTAAGAGGGAGGTCAAGAAATCAGAAAATAAAAATACATAGTCTAAAAATATTGATAAATAGTACACAAAAATTTAATACTTTAATATTCAGAAATTAAAAATTGAAATTATTAAATTAAAATTTAAAAGAAAATAAAAGAAAATTTAAAAACATATAATTCAAGAAAGAAAGGAAGCAATTATTAAAAACAATCATTTTATTTAATCCAACGGCCAGACCAAAAGTGACCGAAACTGAGAAAAAGAAGGCGATGTACCAATAGACGACCCCAAAGCATATACTCCCTCCGTTCCTAACTATAAGTCTTTTTAGTGATTTCAATATGGACTACATTCGAAACAAAATAAGTTAATTTATACTCTAAAATATGTGTATATACATCCGTATGTAGTTTATATTGAAATCTTTAAAAAGACTTATGTTTAGAAACGGAGGGAGTAGAAAATAAAAATACAATTAATATTCTGTGGGAGTTTTTACGCTTCTCAGGGAGTGCATACAAACAACAACAGTACTCGTGTTAACATTGAGGGTGGTTCTAAAAAACATAAGGGAGTGAATGTTAACTCTTTAGCATTTCTTATAACTGGATTGTAAAATTAATGCTGAACTTTAAATGTGAAGTACGTGCTCTTTCCTACAATATAGTTCTCCTAATCTTTTTCACAAGTCGATATTTCTTAAGACTGACCAAATATTATAGATAATAATAATAATATTTTTATACCCGATAAATACACTATCAATCCATATATTAGAATGAATCTACGAGTATTGATTTGGTATTTTTTCTCAAAAGAGAATATTAATTTGGTATTATAGATGTTAATATTTTTTTATAAACTTGATCAGACTTAAAAGTTTTGTTTATGAAGAGTTTTGAACTAGTAGGAAAAAAATAGGGAATTTATCTTTAGGGAACAGTAGCCGTTTTCAGTCAGCAGCGCGGAACTGCTTCTGAACATTAGGCGTTAATAAAGAAAATCAAAATGGTGCAGATGGATGCGCCATGGCGTGCTGTGTTGTGTTCTAACAATGGAGGCGCCTGATGACACACGTCGCACAGCACGTTTAACCAAAGCACCAAACTCTAATACTTAATAATGCTGATCGCTTGATCGTCATGGCCAGTTTTGCACGGATCGACGGAGCTCTCTGTCCCTCTCGCTTTCGTTCCAGTTAATTAACAATAGCATGCCAATTAGCAACTACGGGACCTGACTACGCATTGCATTACAGATACCTAGCTGCCTTTGAATTTCAAGGTCACATTCATCCACGTCGCTCAATTAAAAAGTGCTCGCTAATCTCCGAGGGGCGAGAGTAACCTATTGTCAAATTGGATACGGGTTTTACTCTATTCTAGTAAACAGTTCCCTAGAACCTTGTGACCAAACACAATCTACCACCTCATAATCTGAGAGTGATTTGAATAAGAAGCGGATATGATTTGTGGAAGAAAAGAAAATATTATGATTTGGAGAAGAAGGTTGAAAAGGAATGAAACCACAGGATAGTGACGGGAACTAGTCACAATCTGAACGAGTACGACCTGTCGGAAGCAACACAGACAAAGGTCTGATCATGTATGCCAGTATGTCACGAGTGCGCATGTATGGATAAGCTAGCAACAACCCGCTGGCGATTTGGTTATATATGATGTTTCATACGCAATTGGATTTTTTTCATGCCATTTATTGTTTTGAGAACACCGTTGGTACCAAATATTGCCAGTACACACTCAATGATTACTACTACTACTGCTCCGATAACAAGAAAATACATGCCTTGCTTGTAGATTCATGTCAAACTTCAACAAAATGTGCATCTACACTCTTTGTCAACGCAACTAATTTCAGGTTTGCCGTGCACCGGAGACAAGGAGTTGCAAGTATCGATGCATCTCTTGATTTCATCACAAGGCATAGGGGTTTTGACTAAGCAATTTGTTCCAGTTAGAGATCCTCCCGTTGTCGATCCCGCCGCCGTACCTTCACATAAGATCAAAACATCAAAGACCATTGGGTAGGTTATTCATATCAAACTGTATATGAAATAGAACACATCACTACATACAGTACCTGAGGCTAACACCAGAAGAACAAGACACACGATGATCATGTGGCTACCCCGCATCCTTGTTCGAAGAATGTTAGTAGTAGTTGGTTGAATATGGATTGTGTCTTCTAGTTACCCAGGATTCCTTTTAGTCCAATTTGTGTCAATCTAACGGATTGACTGTTTTTATAGAAGTTGTGTCATATCATTTCTGGCATCAAATTAATTATAATATGCACATTTATTGTATATTTAGACTCCTCTTATGTATGGATATGCATTTATTTTATTATTGTGTACGCATATCTATACCGATGTAAAAAGAGCGAGTTCCGGAGATCCAACAAATCCCACCCGTCAGCGGCATCTATCCAATGGTCCACGTTGCTCCGGTATTTAGCGTTTAAAATGTTTAGCACCCTTAATTAATTAAAATAATGCCTAATATCAATGTGAGCATTAACCAAATAATTATATCCTACCTAATATTAACATGCAATTTATATCTTGTCTAATATTGATGTGCAATACAATTAATATCTTGCCTAATATTAACGTGCATTGTGCATACACAATTACTATAACAACAAAATCACTTTATGATCTCAAATGAATATTAATACAACAATTTATAGTTAGATACAAAGAGATACTTCACATGTGAGACATTGTATTTAGTGCTTGAGATGACATATGTAAAATGGCTTGTCTTTTGGAATAGAAGATTTTGGATGAATTGATTGGCTGTAGTGTGGGGACGTTTTTGTTTCCTCTACTGCTCTTTGGTCACTTAATACTAGCTCAATTCCAATGAGAAACATTCTTTATTGAGATATTTTAAGGTCGTGCCAAATTGTTTTGATCCGCCTATTCTCTCTCTATGTATATATCTAAATAGTTCATCCCTATGTCAACTCAACATGTCACCATGCATGTGGATCCACCATAAAATGTAACATGCATGAGCTGACTCTAATTCTCTTAACATAAAACTGTGCTAACTCAACACACCGTCATGCATGTGAAAAGACCCACTTTAACATGCTACTCATATTATATTAAAAATATACTCCACACTATACAATAATCAAACACAATAAACTATATGCATTATGGTTTCAATTCTCTTACTCTTGATCCAAATACTAATGTTCATACAACCAAAAATCTTATTGAAATAACTGCGACCAAGTCATGCGGCAATGCGTGCAGTACCATCTCTAATTTGCATAGATCCAATGGACAAGAACATATATTACCTTGTAGGGGTAAAGGTCATGTTGGCCTTGTCAAAGGCTAATAGTGCCTTTCCACTTTGATAGTTTCTATTAGTTATCAGGAAATAAATGGTAAGGATGAATGTAGATGGAAAGAAACCAGTTAATACACATAACCTATCAGTGCAAAATCAAATTATTAACGGGTGTCCATATATATGGTACGAAAACTATGTAAAATCTAATACTAGTACTATATATTGTTCCATTTATTTCTACAATTTTGGTGATAATTTTTTAAAATACATATGAGGTATAGAGTAACAAATCTATTCTCAATCTCTTTGTATTTCACACGATATGAATATCTTTTTATATAGATGTCTCATTCTCGTTTGTGTAAATAGAGTATAGGGAAGATAGTCGACTGTATTTCTGAAAGTGCTAGTTATCGACTGGGGGGTGAATAGGCGATTTTTTGAAAGTCTCCGAAACAGGCAATTTCTTCGAAGACACAAGAGACAAATAGAGGCTAAACAAGATACAACAGAAGATAAACTAAACTAGACATGCTAACATAGAAACACAATGTAATGAGAAGTGAAATCTAATAGCTAACTAGGTAGGTAAGCACAGTAGCAACACGTATTGTGAAGACAATGAAGTGATCAATGTTGGGGAACGTAGTAATTTCAAAAAAATTCCTACGCACACGCAAGATCATGGTGATGCATAGCAACGAGAGGGGAGAGTGTTGTCCACGTACCCTCGTAGACCGAAAGCGGAAGCGTTTTATATCAACGCGGTTGATGTAGTCGTACGTCTTCACGATCCGACCAAGCCAAGTACCGAAAGCACGGCACCTCCGAGTTCTGCACACGTTCGGCTCGGTGACGTCCTCGCCTTCTCGATCCAGCAAGAGGGGCGAAGTAGTAGATGAGTTCCGGCAGCACAACGGCGTGGTGACGGTGTTGGTGAAGAACAATCTTCGCAGGGCTTCGCCTAAGCACTACGAAAACTATGACGAAGGATAAACTAGAGGAGACGGGGTTGCCGGCACACGGCTTGGTGTTTCTTGATGTGTCTTGGGTGCTAGCCCTACCCCTCTATTTATATGTTGAGCCTTGGGGTCGAAACTTGGAGTAAAAGCCTCCACAAAGTCGGTTTCACCCGAAAGGCAAGAGTCCATCTCGGACTCCGGGGCGAACGCCAGGTTCCCGGCGTCTCGACCTGCACGCCGAGACCCTGGCGTCTGGCCCCTGGACTCCGCAAAACTTCCTTTTGCGCTTTCCAAAAACCTCGTGGTCTGTCCCCTTTGGCCTAGATAAAGTGTTCTCGTGCCCAAACATTTCGGGAAACATCCGGAACCCCTTCCGATGGATTCCGGAACCTTTCTGGAGATCAAACACTACTATCCACATATCAATCTTTACTTCCGGACTATTCCGGAGTTCCTCGTCATATCCGTGATCTCATGCAAAACTCCGAACAACATTCGGTCACCAACATACATAACTCATAGTACTATATCGTCAACGAACGTCAAGCGTGCGGACCCTATGGGTTCGAGAACTATGTAGACATGACCGAGACACCTCTCTTGTCAATAACCAATAGCAGGACCTGGATGCCCATATTGGCTCCTACATATTCTACGAAGATCTTTATCGGTCAGACCGCATAACAACATACGTTGTTCCCTTTGTCATCGGTATGTTACTTGCCCGAGATTCGATCGTCGGTATCTCAATACCTAGTTCAATCTTTCGTAATACATCATCTCGCAACTAACTCATTAGTTGCAATGCTTGCAAGGCTTAAGTGATGTGCATTACCGAGAGGGCCCAGAGATACCTCTCCGACAATCGGAGTGACAAATCCTAATCTTGAAATACGCCAACCCAACAAGTACCTTCGGAGACACTCAGAGAGCACCTTTATAATCACCCAGATTTACGTTGTGACGCTTGGTAGCACACAAAGTGTTCCTCCGTAAACGGGAGTTGCATAATCTCATAGTCATAGGAACATGTATAAGTCATGAAGAAAGCAATAGCAACATACTAAATGATCGTGTGCTAAGCTAACGGAATGGGTCATGTCAATCACATCATTCTCCTAATGATGTGATCCTGTTAATCAAATGACAACTCATGTCTATGGCTAGGAAACTTAACCATCTTTGATCAACGAGCTAGTCAAGTAGAGGCATACTAGTGACACTCTGTTTTTCTATGTATTCACATATGTACTAAGTTTCCGGTTAATACAATTCTAGCATGAATAATAAACATTTATCATGATATAAGGAAATAAATAATAACTTTATTATTGCCTCTAGGGCATATTTCCTTCAATCAAGGGGATTGTCTTCACAAAATATCTTCAAAAAGAAAGGGGTAGAACAAAGACTTCACAATGTAGAAACAATAAGTAAAGAAGTGAAGTGATAGAACCAGTTGCTCGGACAAGACAAGTGATTTGTTTGACCAGTTCCAGCTGTATGTATGGTTAGGGAGGATGAGATTGAACTTAGAAGACCTTTTCTTCACCTTATTCCCCTTCAGCTAAGGTGATTGAAGACCTCACCCAATCACTCAGGTAAGTATACGGGGAAGACTTCCAAACCTTCACAAACTTCGTTCACCGGCAATCCACAATGACTCTTGGATGCTCAGAATGTGACGCCTAACCGTTTGGAAGATCACGATCTTCAAGGGTAACATGTAACGCCCTCGATGCGGCTATATCTCACACGTGTCGAAGCACGACTTAGAGGCATAACCACATTGAAAGCAATGTCGCAAGAGAGGTAATCTTCACACAACCCATGTAATTCATAAGGGAAAGAGATACATAGTTGGCTTACAATCGCCACTTCACGCAATACATGAGTAAAGCATTACATCATACAGATACAATCAAGGTCCGACTACAGAACCAAAAATAAAAGAAGACTACCCCAAATGCTACACAGATCCCCGATCGTCCCAACTGGGCTCCACTACTGATCAATTGAAACGAGACAACACAATGAACAAGATCTTCATCGAGCTCCTCCTTGAGCTCGGATGCGTCACCTGCAAAGATCATCGGCACCTCGTGAATCGGGTTTGAAGTATCTGTGAGTCACGGGACTCGGCAATCTCACACCATGAGATCAAGACTATTTAAGCTTAAAGGTAGGACAGGGTAGTGAGGTGGAGCTGCAGACAGCGACTAGCATATATGGTGGCTAACATACGCAAAAGAGAGCGAGAAGAGAAGCAAAGCACGGTCGAACAACTATGATCAAGAAGTGATCCTGAAACTACTTACGCCAAGCATAACTCCAACATCAGTGTTCACTTCCCGGACTCCGCCGAGAAGAGACCATCACGGTTACACACGAGGTTGGTGTATTTTAATTAAGATCAACTTCGGTTTTCTACAACCGGACATTAACAAATTCCCATCTGCCACATAACCACAGGCACGGCTTTCGAAATATTATACCCTGCAGGGGTGTCCCAACTTAGCCCATGATAAGCTCTCGCGATCAACGAAGGATATTCCTTCTCCCCGGGAAGACCCGATCAGTCTCGGAATCCCGGCGACAAGACATTTCGACAGTAATAAAACAAGACCAGCAAAGCCACCCGGATGTGCCGAAAAATCCCGATAGGAGCTGCACATATCTCGTTCTCAGGGCACACCGGATGAGCCAGACATCGGGTTGGCATAGACCCTGATTGCCTGTGGGCGCCGGACATCGCCGGTTTGGACCAAAGACTCGAAGGAGAACTGGCCCGGGGGGGCTAAAATAAAGATGACCCTCGGGCTCCGGAAACCCAAGGGAAATAAAAGGGCATGGGTGAGGCAAATGGTAAAACCAATGTTGGGCCTTGCTGGAGGAGTATTATTCAAAGCGAACTGTCAAGGGGGTCCCATAAATCATCCAACCGCGTTAGGGACACAAAATCCGGGAACATAATACCGATATGACGGAAACTAGGGCGGCAAGATCGAATGTAACACTGTGCATAAGGCCGATCCTTTCACCCTTTACCAAGTATATAGATGCATTAATAATATAAGAGATATTGTGATATCCCAACATAAACATAATCCAACATGGAGCAATCTTCATCTTCACCTGCAACTAGCAACGCTATAAGAGGGGCCGAGCAAAAGCGGTAACATAGCCAAGCAACGGTTTGCTAGGAAGGGTGACAAAGGTTAGGGGTTCATGGCAATTTGGGAGGCTTGAGCAAAGAAGTGCTAGGTAACGCAGCATAGCGATAGAACGAAGCAACTAGCATAGCAATGATAGTAGTGAGATCCAAGGTGACGGTCATCTTGCCTGAAATCCCGCAAGGAAGAAGAACGAGTCCATGAAAAAGATGAAGCCACGAAGACGAACCAAGCGTAGACGAACGAATCCTCACGATCGCAACGAAACGGGAACTATCGAGAAGAAACACACAACATGGTAAACACACCACACATGAACACGACATGATGCACAATCAAGCATGATGCATGACAAGCTACATGAAGCTACTCATGGCAAGAGATGATGCAAACAAGAGCATCACATCAAAGCAAGTTTAAATGAGGCCGGAAACAACATAGAACAATTCCGGTAAGTCCTCATATGCAAATTTCGAAATTATTCCATATCTGAATAAACCTTATGTTCAAGTTGTTAAACGGCAAGTTAAGATGCACCACGATGATCTACACGAAATTCTAGTCAAGTTACATATAAAGTTCATTAGATTCGGAGCTACGGCCCTAGAAGATATGAGCAAAACAAGTTAAACATGGCATTGATGCAAAATGCATACAAACATCAAGCAAACACCTCAAAACAAGGATGCAACATGATAATATGAAACTGCATGCAATTCTAAGCAAGTTTCATATAGAGCACACTCAAAACGGAACAACGGTTCAACACATACACCCTATACAAGTCATAACAACAATCTGTTCAAAACAGCAACTAGGCATATTGCAAGCATCAAAACACTATGCTACAACATCTCAACGTGAAAACAAAAGGCATGGGCATGATGTACAGGTAAAGCATGACAAAACATGAACACTGAGATATCTCCAGAAATCACTAGAACATGCTCAAAATGACATGGCAAGATTGCAAATACTAACAGTTTCAGACTTTGCAGAAATAACATCAGGTTGCAATGTTTAGAGCTATCAAACAGCATGCTACAGGAACTTATCAATGCAAACAAAGGCATGGAATGAAACTACTAATTGCATAGAACAAAAGTTCTTTACTGACCATGAGCCAAAAAGGATCAGAAGATATGATGGCACCCATCTAAACATAGCAAGTTATTTTACAGATTCATACATGACAGGAACAACAATAAGTACGCATGTTGGTGAGCTTGATCCAGTCACCACAGAGAAATACATGCCATGGAAAGGCAACCAACAGTAACAAGACATGTTTATTAAGCTAAGTTTGGCAAGAGCACGTTCATAGGGTGCATGGATCACTAACAACAATCATGGAAACATTGAACTTAATGTTAACAGGCTGACAGCAACATTATTTAGCAATCTTGAGGACAAGATAATAAAAAGTAACAGTATCCTATAATTGCAACAAAGGGCATGAATGGATAGAGAAAGACATGTATAACAAAACATCCTTAGTGAACATCTCCAGATTATCCATAGATTGACTTGTAGAAGCAGGTTAACATAGCATCATGATATAGCAGTTTCAGACATGCAAAAATAGCAACAGCAAGTACCCTACTTAACAAGCTTGATGCACTCAGTACAAGAATCACAAAAATACATGGATAGCACCCCTGTCAAGATGGCATGACATAGCACAAAACACATGTAGAGCTCATGCTCATAGGATGCACACATCAAACATGGCAAAAATGACAAATCATCAAGTTATAACAGTTCCAGCAGATTAACATCATATAGCACTCTTGCAACAATGATTTAGGCGTCACGATGATCTCCAATGAACATGATGCAATGGACTTAAATGAAGCACCCGTCGAGGCGAACAATTTGACATATTACACGCATGAAATAGAGCAGCGGATGCAGAGATATGATGCGATGAACATGGCATGATAATGTCAAAATCTCAGGGACTTGGTGGAATTTTTACCCTCCGAAAAGCTGGACGGGGTCGAGCGGGACGAGGAGATCCGGGCGCGGGGACGAGTGTTTGGATCGGGGACGGGTGGATCTCATCCACCCGCCCAGATCCGGCGATGAGGAGGCCGGTGCCGGGGCTCCGGCGAGCGGGGCGGCCGGCGGCGAGGCTTGACGACGGCGGGGCGGCGCAGGGCAGCCGGATCCGGGCAACGCCGGCCCGGATCTGGCCGAGGCGAGCCGCGGCGACGAGAGGAGGCGCTGGGCACGAGGAACGACGGCGGGCGCTGGGCGCGCGGATGGCGGCGAGGCGGCCGGGCGAGGTTTGGTGGCGGAGGACGGCCGGGCGGAGCGGGCGCCGGGCGGCGGGGAGGCGCGCCGCGGCGAAGATGGGCGGCGGGGGAAGGCGATGTTCATGGCCTCTGGTGCTGTGAAAAAGAGACACAGCAAGCGACGGCCATGAGAGAAAGGAGGGAGCTAGAAAGGGAAGGAGGGAACAGGGCAGGGGAAGAGGCCTGGACCATGCGGGTCGGGCCGCCGGGCGAGGTCGCCGGGCGGCAGGTTGCTTGGGGCCTCGCGCCGCCCGGGAAAGGCTGGGGTTGGCCCGATGGGGAATTCAAGGGAGAGGAGGTGGGTGGATCGGGAGGATCCCGATGAGAGAGTGGCGGCGGCCGAAGGGAATGATGGGACAGGCCCCTAGGATCTAGGGTTAGACTGATATTTATATCAGATGAATTTAGGTTAGGGGATACCTCATCCCTACGATCGTAATCGAACGGCGGAGAGAAATAGGTTAGGTAGCCTAAATAAGAAAACAGAGATATTTTTAGATGTTTGGGGATGATCCGGATCCAACGGTCATGACTGCCGAAAGGTCCGAGAAGTATCAGACACGCACGCAAAGGGGGGTTAGGCCGACACGGACAAGAGGGAAGCGAAAAAAACCCGATGGTATGAAACGGTCAACGACGAGCGAAAGCAAGTTTTATGAAAACCATGTGGATGCAATGCGCATGATGCCATGATGAAAAGCAATAACAACAAAATAAAACACACGACGGTTACGCAAAACATGGAAGGCGTCTGGAGCGTCGGTCTCGGGGCGTTACAACACTCCACCACTACAAGAGGATCTCGTCCTGAGATCTAGGATGGCAGCAAAGAGAAGGGGAAGAGGAAGAGAAGAGGTAAAGCTAATTTGCTTCTTTGACGAACGAGTGAAACCATGAACCTTGAGAGGTTGAGCAATTTAAAACAAAGAGTACAACAGAGATGAACGAGATTGCAAACAATCCGTTAGAAAAGAGGAACAAGGAACATTACAGGAACTTGAAGGTTGCAAATACATGAATCAAGAGTTTAATGGACAAGATAGAATTCGAAACCACTCCGGTTAAAACAAGATGAGAGAGGAAGAATTCGGGCAGCACTCCAGTTGAACATGGAAGGAATAGAACATGAACTTGACAAGATGAGAGGATACTTGATGAGATCAACAACACACTACCCCCGGGACTATTGAAAGAATGGCACAAGGGGTAAGAAAGATTTCAGACAGCTCTCGTTGAGGAAGGAGGCAAAACTTGATAAAATGAGAGAACTCGAATGAAAATACCGACACTCGGCTAAACGGAGAAGCACGGAGAAGAACATGATCTTGACAAAACAAGATGATGGGTCAAAGAGAGCAACATCACAATGCCTCCTAAGAAAGAATAGAAGATAGATCATTGGAATAATGTAATGGTGAAGAAAATGATAACTTCTACCACAATTGAATTTGGAAAGCATCCTTGCAAGAAGGTTAGAAGCGGAGTTGTTGTAAAACCAACAACGGAAGGATATGATCCTCGTGGGCTTATGGAGACATCTCAAAACTTGAGGTGAAATTCTGCCACTACCAAAAACAAATGCTTGCCTGAAATCAACGAAGAGATGAAAACTCTTTCACCGAGAAGAGAAGGAGAAATTTGGATCATTGATAAGCACCACGAATAGCAACATTCCCAATGGAAGGCTTTAGGTGAAATATAACCCAAGATAACTCCAATGAAGAAATTGATGAATTTAAAATACGTCATTCTTGACAACATGTGAATCATGAAGCACGAAGGGAAGTTGTCAAGAATGACATAACACCACCTCGAAAGATAATGATAGAAAGAATTGCACTTTGGAATGCAAGATGAAGAATGCTTGAACTCCTCAAGACAAAACATGTGTTGAACACCATGTTTATTTTAGAGTATGGCTTGACGGATCTTAACTCCAAGAGAAATCTTGACGAACAATTGAAGAATGAAAAGAATCCTTGACGAAGCACCATGTAGAGCCTCCATGAAGAACTCCGGTAAACAAAAGGGTGATAGAAAGAAAGAGAAGTTGAAAACACAAGGTGAAGCCTTGCAATGATTTAGATGGATCTTTGTGATGATGAGAGCCTGGACCTCCAGGAAAAGAAAAGATGAACAACTTAGAACCGAGAAATGATATCATGAACAACTCCGGAATAAGGAATTGAATTTACTCAATGAAACAAGAATAAGAACTACATTATGCTCATCCTTCACCAATTAAATTGATGACAAGCAACGGATTTGGCACACTACTTATTCTTTTGCAAGGATTGAAGAGAGATATAGCGCTAACTTGAAGAAGTCTTCACGAATCACCGAGAGGATTGGAAAGGACGAATGAACTGATACGGTAATAAAGGAAGAGGAATCTTGAACGAACCACCGTAAATATTGAAAATGAATGAAGAAAAGAGAACGAATCACTGGGAGGAATTAGAAAACGACGTTGATACTTGAGGGAATTTAGATACAAATGAATGCAGAGATCCCGAGCTGATTAGATAATACTTGAATGATGCACCGGTAAGATTTGGAGAACGAGAGCTGAAAGATGAGAATGAGGAATTATGACATGATGGCCTTCGGAGGAAAAAAGTGGAAACAACTCATGAAATGCTCCGGATGGTTATGAAATGAATTCTCACAATCGAAAACAATTATGAGAGGATGGCATAAGATAGAACTATGAATCTTCAAGAGAACGGACCAAGATTTAGGAGAAATCCTTCTTTGGTCTTCAAATGTTGAGAATGATGATGAGAACCACCATGAATTATTGAGACACTCGGAATAATGAAGAATAGAAAGATTGAGCCAACGAGGAAAAGAATTTGAAAGATCTTGGAGAAAGACATTTGACTGATGATAATTCATTCTTACGCCAAACTTTGAAAGAATTTGAGAATCGCCCTATAAATTAGAAGAGTCAGGTAAGATCCTGGGAAAAGACCTGTGGGTTAGGGCCCACTCAAAAGAACCACCGTTGAACGATTGCTTGAAAGGGAGGTTGCACCGGTTGATTTAAATGGCTTGAATGAGATAACAATCTCGAAATAACTTGAACGGATTAAGAATGGAAACACGAATCTTCTGAGATATCTTCATCACTCCCAACCAAATGAATAGCGAGAAGTGAATGATTTGGAGATACACCGGCATGAGAAATCATTGTGACAAGAGGAAAAGGGATAAGATCAACACCGAAATCTTGAATTAAATCCACTGGAGAAGAAAATTAGAATGGAACAATGATAAGGTTGAAACTTTCGTAGCGTCTTCATGAGAAATCACCGGATAAAACATTAAAGGAAAAGAATGAAGAAACTTCACTCAATAAAATGGCTACTTGATTAAGAAATCTGAGTCCTTGAAGAAAAAGGGTGGGAGGGCGGGAAAACAAAGGCAACTTGGGTCGGATGAAGCAAGCACCGTTGCAAAGAACTGAGAATTGATCTCGCGAATGGGGAGAATGATGGGATCATCTTGAAGAGAAGCGCACCGGTGAGAAGAAATTGAGATGACAAACTCGATGATCAAGAAGGATTAGTATTCACATAGAAATATGAGAACACCATTTAGAATAAGGTATGGAATCAACACTTGGCATTGAAGCAACTTGAATACCACAAAACGGAACAAAAACAAAGGATTTGGCTTGCGAGAATAAGTCGAAACAAACATACGATAGATCCCATATCGTATCATGTGTCTCATTGGAAAGATATCCTACGAGATACTTGAATTCCCACTTATAGACTCCGAAACTTTCTGGTTATGCAATCTGGTGTTGGGGATACAGGGACACAAAATATATCACCCAAACTAACAATACCTAGATCCAAATTGTATCCATCCTTCAACACATAACCAAGAAACCTTCGAAATCGTTTACCTCAACCTTCGAAAAGCATCCGTTATACGAGTTATGGCAATACTCTCGAGCTCGCCCCAGTACTGGGTTATCGAGGTTACTCACCAACAACTGCATAAAAGAGATTTTCGATGTCGGCAAAGCTCGGGTATTCTAGAACTGCAACGATAACATTGTGACGACAACACCTCGGAGCTCAACTCCCCGGGCCACTGCCACAACCCCTAAATGTCAGGAGGCACCAAGAACAATGTTCTCGTCACAAAACCATCGGAACGATTCCAAGATACCCGCGTGATCCTAAAAAAAATTAGTGAAATTTGAGGAGAGGAAAGTCAAAACATCTACGTCAGGAGACCTCACCAGAGCGATTTAAGGGACCGAGGAGTAAAAAGAATCCTACTCCGATATATAATCCTAAGACTCAAAACATTTTTGTTCTAGACTCAACAACGCCAAAGAAACAATCAAGCTGGGGCTCCTAAGTCGGGCTGGCTCTGATTACCAACTTGTAACGCCCTCGATGCGGCTATATCTCACACGTGTCGAAGCACGACTTAGAGGCATAACCGCATTGAAAGCAATGTTGCAAGAGAGGTAATCTTCACACAACCCATGTAATTCATAAGGGAAAGAGATACATAGTTGGCTTACAATCGCCACTTCACGCAATACATGAGTATTACATCATACAGATACAATCAAGGTCCGACTACGGAACCAAAAATAAAAGAAGACTACCCCAAATGCTGCACAGATCCCCGATCGTCCCAACTGGGCTCCACTACTGATCAACTGAAACGAAACAACACAATGAACAAGATCTTCATCGAGCTCCTCCTTGAGCTCGGGTGCGTCACCTGCACGGTATCATCGGCACCTGCAACTGGGTTTGGAAGTATCTGTGAGTCACGGGGACTCAGCAATCTCACACCCGCGAGATCAAGACTATTTAATCTTAAAGGTAGGACAGGGTAGTGAGGTGGAGCTGCAGAAGTTTACTAGCATATATGGTGGCTAACATACGCAAAAGAGAGCGAGAAGAGAAGCAAAGCACGGTCGAACAACTATGATCAAGAAATGATCCTGAAACTACTTACGTCAAGCATAACTCCAACACCGTGTTCACTTCCCGAACTCCGCTGAGAAGAGACCATCACGGTTACACACGCGGTTGGTGTATTTTAATTAAGATCAACTTCGGGTTTTCTACAACCGGACAGTAACAAATTCCCATCTGCCACATAACCGCAGGCACGGCTTTCGAAAGATTATACCCTGCAGGGGTGTCCCAACTTAGCCCATGATAAGCTCTCGCGATCAACGATCAGTCTCGGAAGACCCGATCAGTCTCGGAATCCCGGCTACAAGACATTTCGACAGTAATAAAACAAGACCAGCAAAGCCGCCCGGATGTGCCGACAAATCCCGATAAGAGCTGCACATATCTCGTTCTCAGGGCACACCGGATGAGCCAGACGTCGGGTTGGCATAGACCCTGATTGCCCCGGGGGCGCTGGACATCGCTTCGGTTTGGACCAAGCACTCGAAGGAGAACTGGCCCGGGGCTAAAATAAAGATGACCCTCGGGCTCCGGAAACCCAAGGGAAATAAAAGGGCATAGGTGAGGCAAATGGTAAAACCAATGTTGGGCCTTGCTGGAGGAGTCTTATTCAAAGCGAACAGTCAAGGGGGTCCCATAAATCACCCAACCGCGTTAGGGACGCAAAATCCGGGAACATAATACCGATATGACAAACTAGGGCGGCAAGAGTGGAACAGAACACCGTGCATAAGGCCGAAGTCTTCCACCCTTTACCAAGTATATAGATGCATTAATAATATAAGAGATATTGTGATATCCCAACATAAACATAATCCAACATGGAGCAATCTTCATCTTCACCTGCAACTAGCAACGCTATAAGAGGGGCCGAGCAAAAGCGGTAACATAGCCAAGCAACGGTTTGCTAGGAAGGGTGACAAAGGTTAGGGGTTCATGGCAATTTGGGATGCTTGAGCAGCAAGTGCTAGGTAACGCAGCATAGCGATAGAACGAAGCAACTAGCATAGCAATGATAGTAGTGAGATCCAAGGTGACGGTCATCTTGCCTGAAATCCCGCAAGGAAGAAGAACGAGTCCATGAAAAAGATGAAGCCACGAAGACGAACCAAGCGTGAGATTTAACGAATCCTCACGATCGCAACGAACGGGAACTATCGAGAAGAAACACACAACATGGTAAACACACCACACATGAACACGACATGATGCACAATCAAGCATGATGCATGACAAGCTACATGAAGCTACTCATGGCAAGAGATGATGCAAACAAGAGCATCACATCAAAGCAAGTTTAAATGAGGCCGGAAACAACATAGAACAATTCCGGTAAGTCCTCATATGCAAATTTCGAAATTGTTCCATATCTGAATAAACCTTATGTTCAAGTTGTTAAACGGCAAGTTAAGATGCACCACGATGATCTACACGAAATTCTAGTCAAGTTACATATAAAGTTCATTAGATTCGGAGCTACGGCCTAGAAGATATGAGCAAAACAAGTTAAACATGGCATTGATGCAAAATGCATACAAACATCAAGCAAACACCTCAAAACAAGGATGCAACATGATAATATGAAACTGCATGCAATTCTAAGCAAGTTTCATATAGAGCACACTCAAAACGGAACAACGGTTCAACACATACACCCTATACAAGTCATAACAACAATATGTCCAAAACAGCAACTAGGCATATTGCAAGCATCAAAACACTATGCTACAACATCTCAACGTGAAAACAAAAGGCATGGGCATGATGTACAGGTAAAGCATGACAAAACATGAACACTGAGATATCTCCAGAAATCACTAGAACATGCTCAAAATGACATGGCAAGATTGCAAATACTAACAGTTTCAGACTTTGCAGAAATAACATCAGGTTGCAATGTTTAGAGTTATCAAACAGCATGCTACAGGAACTTATCAATGCAAACAAAGGCATGGAATGAAACTACTAATTGTATAGAACAAAAGTTCTTTACTGACCATGAGCCAAAAAGGATCAGAAGATATTATGGCACCCATCTAAACATAGCAAGTTATTTTACAGATTCATACATGGCAGGAACAACAATAAGTAGGCATGTTGGTGAGCTTGATCCAGTCACCACAGAGAAATACATGGCATGGCAAGGAAACCAACAGTAATAAGACATGTTTATTAAGCTAAGTTTGGCAAGAGCACGTTCATAGGGTGCATGGATCACTAACAACAATCATGGAAACATTGAACTTAATGTTAACAGGCTGACAGCAACATTATTTAGCAATCTTGAGGACAAGATAATAACAAGTAACAGCAGCCTATAATTGCAACAAAGGGCATGAATCGATAAAGAAAGACATGTGTAACAAAACATCCTTAGTGAACATCTCCATATTATGCATAGATTGACTTGTAGAAGCAGGTTAATATAGCATCATGATATAGCAGTTTCAGACATGCAAAAACAGCAACAGCAAGTACCCTACTTAACAAGCTTGATGCACTCAGTACAAGAATCACAAAAATACATGGATAGCACCCCTGTCAAGATGGCATGACATAGCACAAAACACATGTAGAGCTCATGCTCATAGGATGCACACATCAAACATGGCAAAAATGACAAATCATCAAGTTATAACAGTTCCAGCAGATTAACATCATATAGCACTCTTGCAACAATGATTTAGGCGTCACGATGATCTCCAATGAACATGATGCAATGGAATGAAATGAAGCACCCGTCGAGGCGAACAATTTGACATATTACACGCATGAAATAGAGCAGCGGATGCAGAGATATGATGCGATGAACATGGCATGATAATGTCAAAATCTCAGGGACTTGGTGGAATTTTTACCCTCCGAAAAGCTGGACGGGGTCGAGCGGGACGAGGAGATTCGGGCGCGGGGACGAGTGTTTGATCGAACGGTGGATCTCATCCACCCGCCCAGATCCGGCGATGAGGAGGCCGGTGCCGGGCTCCGGCGAGCGGCGGGCCGGCGAGGCTGACGACGGGCGGGCGCGCAGGCGCAGCCGGATCTGGCAACGCCGCCCGGATCTGGCCGAGGCGAGCCAAGGCGACGAGAGGAGGCGCGGGCACGAGGAATGACGGCGGGCGCTGGGCGCGGCGGATGGCGGCGTGAGGCGGCCGGGCGAGGTCGGTGGCGGAGGACGGCCGGGCGGAGCGCGGCGGCGGGCGGGAGGCGCGCCATGGAGACGGGCGGCGGGGAAGGCGATGTTCATGGCCTCCGTGCTGTGAAAAAGAGACACAGCAAGCGACGGCCATGAGAGAAAGGAGGAGCTAGAAAGGGAAGGAGGAACAGGCGGGGAAGAGGCCCGACCATGCGGGTCAGGCCACGGCGTGGCAGGTCGCCGGGCGGCAGGGTTGCTTGGGGCCTCGCAAGCGCTGCTGCGCCGGAAAGGCTGGGGTTGGCCCGATGGGGAATTCAAGGGAGAGGAGGTGGGTGGATCGGGGAGGATCCCGATGAGAGAGTGGCGGCGGCCGAAAGGGAATGATGGGACAAGCCCCTAGGATCTAGGGTTAGACTGATATTTATATCAGATGAATTTAGGTTAGGGGATACCTCATCCCTACGATCGTAATCAAACGGCGGAGAAAAATAGGTTAGGTAGCCTAAATAAGAAAACGGAGATATTTTATAGATGTTTGGGGATGATCCGGATCCAACGGTCATGACTGCTCGAAAGGTCCGAGAAGTTTCTGACACGCACGCAAAGGGGGGTTAGGCCGACACGGACAAGAGGGAAGCGAAAAAAAAACCCGATGGTCTGAAACGGTCAACGACGAGCGAAAGCAAGTTTTATGAAAACCATGTGGATGCAATGCGGATGATGCCATGATGAAATGCAATAACAACAAAATAAAACACACGACGGTTACGCAAAACATGGAAGGCGTCCAGAGCGTCGGTCTCGGGGCGTTACATAACAAGTCTTTGGTTCATTCCGTACAGAATGTCTTCGGTGATGCTCAATCACTTTGGGCTATGGGTGTTTTTGTTTTCCTCGCAGGAAATCTCTCACAAAGGCTTCGGAGGTGTGGTGCTCTCAAACAAAAAAAGTTGTGTTGTAACTCGGAGCAGCCACCAACTTGTGGTGGAGGGGCTAGCTATTTACAGTCAGGAGGCAACCCGACATGATATGGCCGAACTGACCTTGGGTCAGTAGCCAACCAAACATGTCCTAATGGTTAGATTTAAAACACACGCGGCAGCTTGGCTTGGGCTACAAGCAAAGCTGAAACATCCAACATATGATGAGATTTTTTCTCATTGTCTTCACAACAAAGATATAGGCTTTTGGTTGAGCAATAACTTCAACAACTGTCTACATTTCACGTCGACCCTACTTAACAATGCGGTGGTTCCTATGACTCAATAAAAATTAAATGAAACCTACAAAGAAGCTAAGTTTCCGCGTTCCATTATTTTCAAAGGAAACCATTGGCTTCAATGTCTTCAGATATTTTTAGGGGTCGTCTTCGACTCTTAAACCGAATATCTAGGGACTTCTATCTGTTTTATCCTGTGAATCTCACAAACACATAAGTCCCTCAACCAAGTTTGTCGTCAATACTCCAAAACCAACAAAGGGGTGGCACTAGATGCACTTACAATTCCCAACTTACGATGATACAAAGATCAATATCATCACAACCACCTAGAGCAAAACAAACAACAACACATATGACTCCATGTCATGGCCCGAGGCACCAAGCATAACCAACACAGTAAACTATATTATGCATCCATACTGCATCACGAATTGACAATAAATAAGCGTGAATCACCAACACCATAGGTAAGAAAAAAGCAATCAATATATTGAGAACTAACCAAAGGTACTAAATGGCATCGATTTGTAGAGGCCCACAACATGTTGCCTCATTTTCTGCTCACTTGTCGGGCAGCGCGAACTTGTTTTTCCTCATGTTTATAAGGTCACTCATTCTTTGGATAAACAAAAATATTGTGTACATATATTAGTGGAAAAATGTAAAGGTCCATGCACCATCTTCTACCATTTTCTAATTGTATGTCATTTTGAACCCTTCAAATATTTAAGGCTTAATGTAATAAACTATTCTCTAAGTTATAAACTTTAGATAGTTTTTGGGAATTTCTATTTATGTGCCCCTCTTCGCTTAGTTCTCCTCAGTTTTGCCCAAGCTCTTTGGCAGTCCTCACTTTTCCCCTCCACCGTGCATTTGGTCTCTGGTTTGTCGTTGGGTCAAAGTCTTTGACTGTTACTGGGCGTGGTTACTGATGCATGGGACACCCTTGTCAGCGGCTGGTCGCTCGTAGATGGTGGACGCATATACTGACTTGTGGGGCACCTCTTTCAGCGGTTGCGCGGTCATAGGTGGTGGTCGCAATTACTGGTGCGTGGGACACCTCTGTCATCGACTAAGCGTTCGTAGGTGGTGGTCGTAGCTACTGGCGCGTGGGACACCTTTGTCATCGGCTGCATGGTCGTAGGTGGTGGGCACAGTTACTGGCTTGTGGGACACCTTTGTAAGCGGCTGCTCCAACCGAAAAAAAGAGGCGGCTTATTAAGCTAAGAAGAGTACTTGGACCAGAGACCACATGCTCAAAGAGAGGCGCAAGAGCCAACTGACCAAGTATGCCTACGTGACTTTTTAAACAGCCATCACCAATTTATGCACAAAATGAAGCGAAGGATAAACCAAGCGTTTAGTCACTATATGTAGTATACCATCGGGGTGTTAATAGTCCCTAATAGTTTTGTTCAACCATTTGGTGTGACGTATGTGGGAGTCCTGGACTAGGGGGTCCTCGAGCGTCCGGTCTATTGATGTGGGCCGGACTGATGGGCCGTCTAGATACAAGACAGAAGATTATCTCTTGTGTCCGGTAGGGGCTCTCACATGCGTGGATGGCAAGCATAGGTGTCCGGATATATTGTTGCTTTCTGTAAAACCGACTTTGTACAACCCTTAGCCCCTCCGGTGTCTATATAAATTGGAGGGTTAGATCGGAGGCAGGATCACAACATTGCTAGGCTAGCTATCTAGGGTTAGCCGAATCGATATCGAGGTAGATCAACTCTTGTAACCCCTATACCCTCGAATATAATCAAGCAGGAGTAGGGTTTTACCTCCATCAAGAGGGTCCGAACCTACGTAAATATTGTGTCCCTTCTCCATTGTTACCATTGATCCTCAGACGCACAACTTGGGCCCCCCTACCTGAGATATGCTGGTTTTGACACCGACATTGGTGCTTTCATTGAGAGCTTCGTTGTGTCGTTGATAGAAGGATCGATGGCTCACCTCTTCATCAATAATGATGCTGCGTCCAAGGAAATTTTTCTCCCGGGGCAGGTTTTTGTGTTCAGTGGCTTTGTGCTCCGTGCCAACTCGATCGGCCGCCTCGAGCAGGTCGATAGTTACGCCCCCGGCCACCAGATCAGGTTTGGAAACCTGAATTACGTTGCTGACATCCGAGGAGACCTAGTCTTCGACGGGTTCGCGACCTCGGCCGCTACTCTGTATCCCCGCCAAGAAGACTCTTCGGATCCCCTGTCAGATCCTGTCCAGGGGTCTACATCCACACCCGCCTTGGCCTTAGATCCGGGGTTGTCTCGTTGTCCGAAGACGGGAACATAAGCCCCGCCGGACTTCTTCCCCTTGTGGAACTCCCGACCGAAGATCCAGACGCAATCTTAGACTTGGCTCTAGGCAACCATCCCGAACTGCCGAAGTCTGCACTCAGTGGGTCCCATCAGGCGCCCCATGCCGAATTCAGCACGGCAGATCCACAGTTTCCGGTCCCACTTCTGCTCTTAGACGAAGCATTGGGTTTGATGCAGTCTCTTGCCATCACGGAGGCTTTACCTCCGAACTGTACCCAGCTCGGACTGGGGGCTGAGAGAGGGGAATTTTATGCCCCACCCACCACCCACTTAATAGCCACTGTCGAGGATTTAACCGACATGTTGGACTATGCGTCTGAAGACATCGACGACATGGACGGCGATGATGACGCCGAACCACGCCAAGTCCCACCCGTCACAGGGAGTTGGACGGCCACCTCAACCTACGATGTGTATATGGTGGACACTCCAAAGAACGACGAGGATAACCCGAGTCCAAATGAGGACAAACCTGTCGATAAACCACCAATGCACCGACGTCAGCGGCCCCGCTCACGAACGCGTCGGGCGAAGGATAGTAATACCGGCACCGGCGACAATGAGACTCCGGACGATGCCAAAGATCCGAATACCCCGTCGAGCCCACGTCCGAACAGGATGAAAGGGAAGAGGGTGAATATAGCCCCAGATACACTGACAACAAAGATGCGGAGGACAGCAACTACATGCCAGAATCCGAAGAGGAGGTTAGCCTCGACAACGAAGACTTCATTGTCCCAGAGGATCCCCACGACCAAGAACGCTTTAAGCGGCAGCACATTGCTACAGCACGGAGCCTGAAGAAGAATCAGCATCAGCTCAAAGAAGAGCAGGACACGCTGAATGAAAGGTGGACTAAGGTCCTGGCCGCTAAGGAATACGGCCAAGAACAACCTGTCAAAAGTTACCCTAGGCGCAAGCTGCTGCCTCAATTCGACGATGAAGTCCTTGAACCAATACCGTCGAAATACAATCAGGCAGATCAACCAGGCCGACCACCACGTGGACGGGACAAAACGGCACATCAAGCCGAATACCAACCCGCACCCCTTGCCGAAGAGGAAGGAAGACTACAGTTGCGGGATACACGTACGATTTACAACGTGACCTAGCCAATAAAGCTGGTCAGACCAGATCAATTTACGGATCAAGGGGTCGTGCACTGGCACAAGATAATGGCTACGAAGCCCGGCGTGCCGACTGTTACTATTTTCGGGATCAGTACCGAACTCAGATGTCAGCCGATCTCCGCTGCGACATTGCGCGATACAGAGGGGCCGCACACCCCCCATGCTTCACCGATGAGGTTATGGAACATCAATTTCCGGAAGGGTTTAAACCCGTAAACATTGAACAATATGATGGAACGACGGATCCGACCGTCTGGATCGAGGACTTCCTTCTCCACATTCATATGGCTCGAGGAGATGATCTCCACGCCATTAAATATCTTCCTCTAAAGCTAAAAGGACCAACACGACACTGGCTAAATAGCCTCCCATAACACTCCATTGGAACCTGGGAAGACTTGGAAGATGCTTTTAGGGCTAACTTTCAGGGCACTTATGTCCGGCCACCGGATGCTGATGACTTGAGTCACATAGTTCAGCAGTCAGGCGAATTAGCTCGCAAGCTTTGGAACTGGTTCTTAACTAAAAAGAACCATATCGTAGACTGTCCGGACGCCGAAGCCTTAGCGGCCTTTAAGCACAGTGTCCGTGACGAATGGCTCGCCCGACACCTTGGGCAGGAAAAGCCAAAGACCATGGCAGCCCTAACGGCACTCATGACCCGCTTCTGTGCGGGCGAAGACAGCCGGTTGGCTCGTAGAAGCAACAACTCAGGCGACCCCGGCACCTCCGAAGTGCAGGACGGCAATGGTAAACCTCGCCGAAATAAAAAAACGTCGAAATAACAACAACGACGACACAGACGATATGGCAGTCAATGCCGGATTCAGCGGTCCCAAGTCCGGTCAGCGGAAGAAACCTTTCAAAGGCAACAAAGACGGGCCATCCAGCTTAGATAAAATCCTTGAGAGGCCCTGTCAGATTCATGGCACACCCAATAAGCCTGCAAATCATACCAACAGGAATTGTTGGGTTTTCAAACAGGCTGGTAAGTTAAATACTGAACACAAGGGGAAAGGGCCTCCTAGCGAAGACGATGAAGAGCCCCATCAGCCGAACACCGGGGGTCAGAAGCAATTTCCTCCCGAGGTGAGGACAGTGAACATGATATATGTCACTCATATCCCCAAAAGGGGACGCAAATGCGCTTTATGGGACGTCTATGTTGTAGAGCCTGTCGCTCCCAAATTTAACCCATGGTCAGCCTGTCCGATCACCTTCGATCGCAGGGACCACCCAACCAGTATCCATCACGGGGGTTCGGCCACCCTGGTTCTTGATCCAATCATCAATGGATACCACCTCACTAAAGTCCTTTTGGACGGAGGAGGTAGTCTCAACTTGATCTATCAAGATAATGTCCAAAAAATGGGGATTGACCCATCACGAATCAGACCTAGTAACACTACCTTTAAAGGTGTGATACCAGGAGTGGAGGCCCGTTGTACGGGCTCAATCACACTGGAGGTAGTATTCGGCTCCCCAGATAACTTTCGTAGTGAAGAGTTAATCTTCGACATCGCCCTTTCCGCAGTGGCTACCATGCACTGCTCGGACGAACTGCTTTTGCTCGATTTAACACAATCCCGCATTATGCTTATTTTAAGCTCAAAATGCCTGGACCTCGTGGCGTTATTATATTCAATAGTAATATGGAGCACTCACTCCGCACTGAAGAGCACACCGCGGCCCTTGCAGCCGAAGTGTACAACGGCCTTATCAAGCTGAACAGTTCACCGGCCAATAAAGCCAACGACACATCCAAACGAGTCCGGTCCACGCATCATAGAGATAAGTCAACAGATCCGGACCTTGATTAGCAGTTCGGCCTCCGCCGATCGCCCCACCAGGTTGCGGCTTACGTACCGCGCATACATAATTACGCACTAAAAATGCCTTGGGTGGCGTAGGAGGCACACTGCGAAATAGGTCCATTACATGGCTTGACCATAAATTGGACCACATATATCCTCTTCCTTCTAATGCAGGTTCATCGAGAGCCCCACTTGTAGGATGGTTGTCGCAGGAGATCCTCTTAAGGCTGGCGCGTTCTGAACCATCAAATATTCCTCTCAAAGGACTCGCTACGAAGGAGAAAAGGTGCAGACGTGCGCCAGGGCATCATTGGAGTTTCTTTTCCGACCTATGATTTTTAGGCCCTGTGTTAGACTCTCCCTTATGTAAAATCTTCCCTTTTTCTTTAGGCATGTAATATGACGCTAATATTGAACGACATTGCCTGTCATCGACATATCAATAAAGATATAAAGGGCACAGATGATTATCACCTTCTTGGTTGGGTTTTGTATTTTTTTTCCTTGTCATTTGCGCTCTCCCTTTATGTTCGACTGGCATACGTGGCTTGACACGGTCTTCATACCAGGGGCTGTCTTCGGCCCTGCAAAATTCTTAAGTCCGAACACCTATGGGGGACTCTTCGGCATCCCGGATAAGGCATTATATGCATCCGCTCTGAATCATGTCTTTGGTCTATAGTTGGGTTGCCCGGCTCCTGTTTTTGCCACCTTATGTTCCACAAGTTCGTCTAAGGTAGTAAAGGGAGAACTACTGCGATTGTATTTCTGGTTCATCCGGTCAAGTACCTCAGTAGAGAAAGCCGAAAACTGACTGTCATGATAAGCGAGAGCGGCTCAACGATCCGGTGACTTAGTGTTATACGAGGGGCTGGGTTTTTTGACCAGCCATGTTGCAAAGGCGCTGCACTCCGGATTGCCAATTATGCAACAAGGGGCTAGTACTTAGCACCGCTAATGGACTCTTAGGGCTAAGTGAAAGTACTAAAGCCGCATAGTCTGATTGCCTGGTTCACCTCGCAAGACGCCTCCTACATCGGACCAAGACGTTGGATAAAGTGTCGTCATGCATTCCCGAAACCCCATGTAATATTTACGTGGGGGCTGAAGCCGACGACTGGTAAACTTTCAGACATATAAACAGCCAAAATAGGAGGATAAACTGCTCATAAAATGCATAATCATAAATATCATACACCACGAGTTCATCACATGACTCTTACAAACCGGACTCAACTACTCAAAGTTGACATCCTTCGAACACTGGCCCTCCACAATGCGGGCTCCCTCGAGGACCTCATCAAAGTACTTCTCCGGTCACCAATGCTCTTTCCCTTCAAGCGGCCCTGCGGTAGCAATTTCGATGGCCTTCATCTCTGCCCACTGCACCTTGACACAGGAAAAGGCCATCCGGGCACCTTCAATGCAAGACGACCGCTTGAGGGCATCTATCCGAAGAAGCGCCTCCACTAGCCTCTTCATGAGTCCGAAGTGACTATTAGGGATGGGGTCGGCTAGCCACAAGCGGATTATAACATCATTCATGGCCAGTCCGGCCACCCTGTGCAGCTCGGACAGCTACTTCAGCCGGTCGCTTAGGGCCACGGGAAGTTTCGGCGCAAGGTACTGCGACCAAAATAACTTCTCCGTCGAGCTCCCCTCTTCGGCTCGGAAGAATGTGGCGGCATCCGCAATACTCCTCGGCAGATCAGCAAAGGCGCCTAGAGAACTCCAAATTCTGGTTAGTAAAATATATCTTTTACCACTATATCTACTCTGCATGATAAAGGCCTTACCAGCCGCAACCTGCTTCGCCTCTTGTATCTCCTGGCAAGCGCCCTTGGCATCAAACCGGGCCTCCTTCAGGTTCTCGAGAGCTTTGGCAAGTTCGGAGGCCTGCTCCGACCTCTTCTACTCCAAGGACTCGCACCTTGCGATGGCATCCTTGATCTCCTGCTCTACTTCTCCCACTCGCGCCTCATGTTTTCGGCGGGTGGTTTGCTCTTCCTCTAGAGCATTGGCCGCCTTGTTTGCGGCCACCTTGCTCGCCTTTGCCTCCTTCTTGGCTTTGGCAAGGGCGCTCTTGAGGGATTCGACCACGGTTGCACCATTTGCGAGTATATTCACAACATCCTTAGTCAGTTTCAAACTGACTACACACGAATATAATTTTCGGACATACTGAAATATCGCATACCTTGCGTTTCGCCGAACCGCTTGTTGGTACGGTCGAGTTCCTCATCGGATAGCCAAAGCTTCCGATTGAGCTCAGCAATTTCTGCGGCCTGGGCAGTAGCCGCCAGCTTCGAAGCCTGTCAAAAACAAATACAGTGCATTATATATACTTGTTGATGATTCTCTGTTCGGATCATTCTAATCCGGACAGAGTCTCAGGGGCTATTGTCTACAACATGGGCTTCGCCCTATACATATATACACAAGATACTTATGAAGAATATTACGCCGCTTACCTCAAAGCCTATCAGTAGGCTGTGGAAGGCTTCTGTCAGCCCGCTCTTCGCAGACTGAACCTTCTCCATAGCCGCACACGTAAGGGTGCGGTGTTCCTCTATGATGGAGGCACGTTCCAGTGCCTCCCGCACAGTGTCAGCGGCCTCCGGATTGATAGAGGCCACCGACGGAGCTCCTGCTCCTCCACCCTCCTTCGAAGAGGGATGTTGATCCGAACCTGGTGCCGTACTGGCCTTAAGAACGATGATCGGCGAGGGCCCGGACTGCTGTAGTCCTCCACCCTTGATGGTTGTGCGGGTCACTGTGCCTCGCTCTACAGCGCCCGAGGTGTTGTCCTCGGGTGCCTTCCGGACTGTCTCGTCCGCCCCTCCCCGGCCAGGAGATGGTCTTTGGGATGACCCCTCGGTGTCCTCCATGGTAGGGAGTGAGAGGGCGTGAGATGGGCCATCACTCTCCGCCTCCCCAGGGGCTAAAGAGTTCCCCGTCAAAGAAGACGGGATTGGGATCTCGCGCGGAGGGCTAAAAAGCATAAAGGAAGTTGAGCATAACAAAGGTAGATTAAAGAGATAATCGAACGAGTAAGTTTCTAATACTTACGTATCGGCCAGGGCTTCTCTCTTTGTACACGCCCGGGCTGTGTTCGGATTCCGTGTTCGAACTATCCGAGAGGATCACTCGCCCTTTCTTTGGCGTCGCCCCCTCCAGGTTCTCGGGGTCTGTCCTTTTTCCCCTCCTCGTCTTGAGGGGGGAGTCGCTCTCCACCTCCTCATCATCATCCTCCTCCACTTCTTCGTCCTCGTCTTCCTCGCGGGAGGAGACGGGCTCGGCCTCTCCGGAGACTGCTTCCAAAGGGCCTTTGCGGCGGAGCCCGTTCTTGGGCCCCTTGCTCTTTTTCTTGGCCTTCTTCTCCGGCGGCTGATAAGGCGTCGGGACCAGCATCTCCTCCAGCTGAGGAGTGACTGGGTTTTCGGGTAGTGGAGCCGGACACTTAATCCGCTCCGACTTGTTGGTCCAGCCCTGTAACGTAAGATGGGTTGATGAGTTCGGCACATATCGATTATATATATATATATATATATGTATATATATATATATATATATATATATATATATATATATATATAAACAAGGTATGTCTTTAGAGGTATCGAATACTTACTGGAGAGGCCGGATACGCGACGTTGAGGCTGATGTCTTCGGTCTCCATAGGCCACCTGCTCTTCTGCACCTTGAAAAGCAGTTTCCATATTCCCTCGTGCGTGGTGCCGAGGAAGTGTTGTAGCATCCGCGGGTCCTCCGGCTTGAATTCCCACATGGGGGAAGTCCGGCGCTGGCAGGGGAGAATGCGGCGGAGGAGCATGATCTGAACCATGTTGGTTAGACCGACATTCTTCCCCAGCATGTTGGTGATGCGCGTCTGCAGCGCCAACACCTCCATCTGGGACCCCCAGTGGAGGCCCTTCGCGTTCTAGGAGGTGAGCCTCATGGGGGGTCCGGATCTGAACTCCGGAATGGCCGCCCAATTAGGGCGGCGCGGTTCGGTTATATAGAACCACTCTTGTTGCCAGATCTTCACGGTCTCCATGAAGGCCCCCTTTGGCCAGGTGGTGTTCGACAGCTTGTTAATCATAGCTCCGCCGTAGTCCGCGTGTTGCCCGTCGACCACCTTCGGCTTCACGTTGAAGACCTTGAGCCAAAGGCCGAAGTGTGGGCGGATGCGGAGAAGAGCCTCACACACGGCTATGAACACCGATATGTGGAGGAATGAGTTCGGGGCTAGATCGTGGAAATCTAGCCCGTAATAGTACATGAGTCCGCAGACGAGTGGGTGGAGTGGAAAAACTAACCCTCTAAGGAAGTGGGGAAGGAAGACGACCCGTTCGCCGGGCTCCGGAGTAGGGATGACTTGATCTTCAAGGTGAAGCCGCTGCTTGATATCGGCGGCGAGGTACCCCGCACTCTGGAGATCTGCTATCTCCTCCTCCGTCACGGAGGAGGCCTCCCGCTTGCCTTTGGAGCCAGCTCCGGCCATGGTCGGAGTAGATGGTGGTGGTGGTGAGAAAGATAGAGACTTTGCGGGCGCAGAGAACTTGGGAGATTGGAAGGCTGAGGAGATGTGAAGTCATGGGAAGGAAAGTGGGGGTCTCTTGCCCTCTTATAGGCAGTAAAAATACCAACCGCCCACCACTTGTGCCTTGAATCTCGCCTATTCCCAATGAAGGCATGCGCCGCAAACGGTTGGATTACCCAAATATCATTGATATGCAATCTCGTATTAAGTGGGCACGATCTCTGTTTTGACATGACGTGCTAATGAGGCGTGCCCTCGAAACACGGAACGGGGGGCATGAAACCGGTTCAAAATGACGAAGGGTCAAGTCTAACGCTTCATCGAAAGAGTTGTCAGTAAAAGACACTATTCTTATTTTTGTATATATATCCTGCCTTCGCGGCTAAGGGTTGTGTTTATTGCGAAAAGCTGGATACAATTCTTTTACAAAGGAGAGCCGATGTGTATTCTTTAAGGAACCCACCTTGCAATGCCGAAGACAATTTAAGCGCCGAATATATCATCATTGAAGACTGGTTCAGGGGCTACTATGGAGTACTCGGGCGTCCGGTCTATTGATGTGGGCCGGACTGATGGGCCGTCAAGATACAAGACAAAAGATTATCTCTCGTGTCCGATGGGGACTCTCACATGCGTGGATGGCAAGCATAGGTGTCCGGATATATTGTTCCTTTCTGTAAAACCGACTTTGTACAACCCTAAGCCCCTCCATTGTCTATATAAACTGGAGGGTTAGATCGGAGGCAGGATCACAACATTGCTAGGCTAGCTATCTAGGGTTAGCCGAATCGATCTCAAGGTAGATCAACTCTTGTAACCCCTATACCCTCGAATATAATCAATCAGGAGTAGGGTTTTACCTCCATCAAGAGGGCCCGAACCTGGGTAAATACCGTGGCACTTTTCCATTGTTACCATTGATCCTCAGACGCACAGCTTGGGCCCCCTACCTGAGATCTGCCGGTTTTGACACCGACAATGTATGCACTTGAGTCAACCAAATTAGTTTAGCCTTGAATATAGGTTTGGTGAATGAACTTGGAACAAGCAAAGTAACAAAAGTAGGCCACAAAAATTAAGCGGGAATACTGCTTGTGCATCCAACTCCTTAAACCCAAATTTATGCCAAATGAGTCCACCATACCTACCTATATGCGGTCTTTCCATGTCTTTCCAAGTAAATTTGTATATGCCAACTCTAATTTTCAAAATGATTTTTCTCTTTGTGTGCCCGTACTGCTCATGAAGTGGCAGGGGGTGGCCAATATTTTCCATGCTAGGTATTTTATTCTTAGGATGAGTGTTTATTCACTTGTCATTGCACGAGAGTGTGGCAGGTAATAGGGATGCCCAGTCCCGAAATGAAAAAATACCATGATAATAAATTCCTTGGAAAGTGTTGGTATGGAAGGCACCTGTGGATACAACTAGCCATGTATTGTGAAAGAATGATGGAAAGGAAATCAACTTTACTTTTTGTTTGGGAACCGCCTATGACTTATCTAGCATGGAAAATTTTGGGAATTCTCGGTCGTTTTCGTTGGCAGGAAAAGCATGCCTCCCAAAATAAATTTATCTCTCAATTTAAGCTATGAGCTATGGCACCTCTACAATTCTCTGCTTCCCTATGCGAAGGGCCTATCTATTTACTTTTATGCAATTTTTATTTTTATGTTGAGTCTCCATCTTCTCTTATAAAGCACCAACTAGGGAACACTATTGTCATACTTGTGCATTGGATGTAGTTATTACTTGAGTGTGTTTTATGAATGGATCAAGGATTGAACATAATGGGCTAGGGATAACTTTCTTTAGCGTTAGACATGTTGAAAGACGTAGTTGCTTGTTAATATGCTTGAGTATTGATGTTCCATGCCAAATTAAATATTATTGCTTTGAATCATTCAAGTCCAAATGTCCATGCCACAAAGAAAAGAATATATGATGAATATGTTAGGTAGCATTCCAAATCAAAAATTATGTTTTTATCATTTACCTACTCGAGGACGGACAGGAATTAAGCTTGGGGATGCTTGATATGTCTACGACGTATATATCTATAATTTTTATTGTGTCATGCTATTATATTATCAATCTTTGATGTTTTATATACATTTACAAGCAACTTTATATCATTTTTTGGGACTAACCTATTAAGTTAGTGCCTGGTGCCAGTTGCTGTTTTTTGCTTGTTTTTTACTTTGCAGAATATTAGTATTAAACGAAGTCCAAATGCCATGAAACTTTTTGGAGATTTTTTTATGGTGATAAGAGACCCTGGAAGCTTCTGGAGGCCACGAGAAGATGGAAGTGGGGCCCACTAGGCACCAGGGTGCGCCAGGGGCCTCTAGCGTGCCCTGGTAGGTAGTGGGGCCCACAGGCATCATTTTGACCCTCCTTCGCCTCTATAAATACTCTAACATCCCAGAACCCTCAGGGGAGTCCACAAAATACTTTTTCCATCGCCGCAAGTTCTAGAACCATGAGATCCAATCTAGAGGCCTTTTCCGGCACTCTGCTGGAGGGGGAAAAGATCACGGAGGGGTTCTTCATCATCCTTGTTGCCCCTCCAATGATGTGAGTAGTTTACCACGGACCTATGGTCCATAGTTAGTAGCTAGATGGCTTCTTCTCTCTTTTTGATCTTCAATACAATGTTCTCCTCGATGTTCTTGAAGATATATTTGATGTAATGACTTTTTGCGGTGTGTTTGTTGAGGTCCGATAAATTGTGAGTCATCGAGAGAGAGGAATTCATCAAGCTACTAACTATGGACTCGCAGGTCTGTGGTAAACTACTAACGCATCATCGGAAGGGCAGCAAGGTTGATGTAGAGCCTCTTCGTGATTCATTCCCCTTATGGCGGAGTACCGGAAAATGTCCCCGGATGGGATATCTCAAGAACAGTGGCTTGCAGCGGCGGAAAAAGTATTTCCTGGACTCCCCTGTTGGTTTCACGATTTTAGAGAATTTATAAAGGCGGAGTTAGGTCAAACGGAGCCACGTGGACCCCACAAGCTACCAAGGTGTGCCCTGGTGCCTTGAGGGCTCCTGCTCCATCTTCTCCCCCCCCCCCCACCCGAAGCTTCCTGGGTCTCTTATATCTAGAAAAAATCTCTAAAAAGTTTCGTGTCATTTAGACTTCGTTTGGTACTGATATTCTGCAACCGCTCAATTGGTTTTCTTTGGTTTGCTCGATTGCATTTGGTTCGCTTGATTGCATTGACCGGTTGTGGTTAACTAATTAACCGGTCAATCATTGACTTTTGGAACAAACAAAAAATTTAAAAACTTGAATTCATAATATGTTCATGGATTTTGAATGTTTGTTTTCAAAAAAAATCATGAATTTAAAAAATTTCACCGAAATTTGAAAAAGGTTCATTTTTTGAAAAAAGTTCATCAGTTTTGGGAAAAATAATTTGAAAAAAGCTCACAATTTTTTAAAAAAGTTCATAAAAAAATCAAAACGAGGCCACTTCTAAAAAGATCAAACCGAGGCAAAAAGAAGAAAATCAGGGGTACTCCTTTTTTTTGAGACAAAATCAGGGGTACTCCTAATTAGCGCTTTGGGCACCAGTTCACCAAATTGTCGCTCCCACAGTACTCCTCTTGGCAAAGCCCAACAAACTCGTTCGCTCGTTCGTTGCTTCCTTCAATCTTAATCAAGCTTCCTTTGCTCGGTCAGGCGTCGCCAAGTCAGCTATTGATTAGTCAATCATTCAATAGTTGACTTTTCAAATATAGATATGAAAAAGTTTGTAAATTTGAAAACAGATCATGAATTTGAAAAATATGGCAGAAATATGAAAAAAAAATCACTGATTTGATAAAATTTCATGAATTTTAGAAAAGTTCATCACATTTAAAAAAATTCATCAAATTTAAATTAACATTAAAAAACTTTGACAAAGTTCATCAATTTTGAAAAAAGTTCATCAAATTTTAGAAAAGAAATCATCGAATTTGAAAAAAAGTACATCGATTTGAAAAAAGTCCGCCGACTTTTAAAAAAAGTTCATCGAATTCTAAAAAAAATCAATTTTGAGAAAAGGTCATCAAAACATAAAAAGTCCATTGATTTTTTTAAAGAATCGCTTAAAAAAACCCGCTTTTAAAAGACGCAAAAAAAAGAAAAAGAACAAAAACGAACCTAACTGTAGAACGAAATAAAAAAAACAAAGTAATCTATACCAATATAAAAAGACCCAGTTGGGCAGATCCAACAGATCTCGGTCATCCATTAGCATTAATCCGACAGTCCTTATTGTCCTAATGGTGAGCAACTAAACATGTTTAGCACTAAACCCGTTTAATGGTAATCAATCCTTTCTCTCCCTGATTTCCTTCCTTACGTACACCTTTCACAAGAAAGGAAATTGCCACAACACACCGCCCCACGATGTACGGAAGGAAGGGAATCCAGCTTGAAGATATACCTAAATTTTCAATCCGGCTGATGATGTTTCTATACCAATATAAAAAGATCCAGTTGGGCAGATCCAACAGATCTCGGTCATCCATTAGCATTAATCCAACAGTCCTTATTGTCCTAATGGTGAGCAACTAAATATGTTTAGCGCTAAACCCGTTTAATGGTAATCAATCCTTTCTCTCCCTGATTCCCTTCCTTACGTACACCGTTCACAAGAAAGGAAATTGCCACAACAAACCGCCCCACGATGTACGGAAGGAAGGGAATCCAGCTTGAAGATATACCTAAATTTTCAATCCGGTTGATGATGTTTACACAAACAATTTCTTTTGATACTACTTTTGTAAAGAAAATTCAGGTATATCTTCAAGCCGAATTAAGATTAACGCACGTGCATATTTATCTATACCAATATAAAAAGACTCAAAGGGGCAGATCCAATTAATCTCGGCTATCAAATCATGTCAATCCAACGACATAGACTGTTTCAATGTCGAGCGCTCAACACGTTTAGCGTGTAGTTAATTTCATGCCAAAATAGTGCTAATCACATAATAACACGCAAATAGTATCCTACTTAATATCCGCATGCATTTAATATACTTCCAAATTAGCGTGCATTGCACGTACACATTGACTAGTTTACGTAAACGCGTGAGATGGCCTGGTGGGGAATGATGAGGTCGCAAGTTCAATCCCATCGGTAGCACCTTATTTAAAAAAAGAAAAAAAGAAAATAATAGAAAAAAGGGAAATCGGTCAGGCCAAAGGGGGGGGGGGGGGGGGATGTGCGCCCGTTTGCATTTGTTGAAGAAAAGGGCGCCTGAAACGTTGAATAAAAAATGCAGAAAATGCCTAAAACGGGCGCGAAACAAATACAGGTCCGACAACACATTACTAAACACAAGAAAATGCATCCGTTTGCAATTTTCCAAGAAACGGGCGCCTCAAGCGGTGAATAGGAAATGCCTATTTTCAAAAAGAAAAAAAGAATAGAAAATGCCTAAAATCAGTGGCTGGTGCATTGCATGTGTATATACGTACACGGATGACGAGCGCGAAACAAATATAGCTCCGACAACACATTACTAATCACACAGAAATACAGATCTACACAACAGAAAAAAATAATCAAAATTGCCAAAGAGAATATTAAATCCATGTTCCAACCAATTTATCTAAAAGTTCGAACCAATGTATAGAGACGGACAACATCAACATTCCCTCTCATGTGTCGCGTCTAGACTATTTTAGTCCTTAGATATGAGATCGATTTAGGTCGCAGAATCTTTTTTAGCTCTGATATTATATTGAATTCATACTTCAATAATTAGTCCAAACTGATTAAGAGAGACGTACAATATATTTTAACAAAGAGAAGCAACATTTTTGTCCAAAGGTGATTGTATACCAATTATGAATCAACAAAAATATTACAGTTGTGCAAGGTCAGGTCTGATACGAAGTTTGGCGCTGCACCTTGCAAGCCATAGGGAAAAGTCTATAATAAACCTTGAATTCGTAGACGAAAGCTAAATCAAATTCTGAACATCCAATCCCTAAAATCAGCATCGAACTCTTTGATTCCGGTCTATTTTGAACTTTAAAAGCGTTCCCAAACAAGGATTGCCGATGTAACATGTAAAATCCTGGGATTGTTGACTGCGGAGCAACTGCGCCGACCCACTAGGCACGAAGTGAGTTGTTTAGTTTTTGTTTTCCTAACGTGTGGTGTAAAAATATTATGAGAAAACATATCTCTGGACGAATCAAACTTCAAACCTGGTGATGCTGACCTACTCGAGCTAGTCACTAGATCCAATGGGTGTTAGCGCTGCAATGAGAGGCCCGATCTAGTTAACCTCATAAAACAGCGTGGAGACTCGAAACATTAATTTAATGGCAAAAAAATATAGAAAACGTAAACAATATTTTAAATCTCAGAAAAAATAAATTATGAACACTTTTTTGGAAAATCTGAATGCTTTAATAAAAAACTGTTTGGAACACATTTGAAAAAGTGAACATAACATAAACATTTAAAAAATGGGATAACATTTTGAAACCTGAACAAAATAATAAAGTGCGAACACTTTTTGATTTTTTTAATGGGGAAAATTTTAGAAACCTGAAAAAGTGTGTACGATAAATGTTTCTGACATCTAAAAATGGTCACGAGTTTAAAAAAATATTTATACAATGTCAAAACAAAGTTGTGTGATTCAAAAAATATTTCACACATTCAAAATGTAATGTTGTTCGGGAACGTAGTAATTCAAAAAATTTCCTACAATCACGCAAGATCTATCTAGGAGATGCATAGCAACGAGACGGGAGAGTGTGTCCACGTATCCTCGTAGACCGAAAGTGGAAGCGTTTAGTAACGCGGTTGATGTAGTCGAACGTCTTCACGATCCAACCGATCCAAGTACCGAACGTACGGCACCTCCGTGTTCAGCACATGTTCAGCACGATGACGTCCCTCGAGCTCTTGATCCAGTTGAGGGCGAGGGAGAGTTTCGTCAGCACGATGGCGTGGCGACGGTGTTGATGACGTTACTGGCGCAGGGCTTCGTCTAAGCACTACAACAATATGACCGAGGTGTTAAACTGTGAAGGGGGGCACCGCACACGGCTAAGAAAACAACTGTTGTGCTTTGAGGAGGAGGAGGCCAGCCTAGGAGGGGCGCGCCTATAGGGGAAGTCCAACTAGGATTCCCAATCCTAGTTGGAGTCCCCTCTTCCTTTTCCAATAGGGGGAGAGAGGAAAAGAGGTGGAGGAGAAAGAGGAAAGGTGTGGGCCGCGCCCCCTCCCCTAGTCCAATTTGGTTTGGGCTAGGGGCACGCGCCTCCACCTGGCCGCTGCCTCCTTTCTTCCACCAAGGTTCATGAAGGCCCATTAATCTACGAGGGGTTCCGGTAACCTTCCGGTACTCCGAAAAATGCCTGAATCACTCGGAACCTTTCCGATGTCCGAATAAAGCCTTCAGATATACGAATCTTTACCTCTCGAACATTTCGAACTCTCCTTTATGCTTTTGCAGAAAATTCTACATCATTTCTGATGAACAATATGTCATTCACATATACTTATCAGAAAGGCTGTAGTGCTCCCACTCACTTTCTTGTAAATACAGGCTTCACCGCAAGTCTGTATAAAACTATATGCTTTGATGAACTCATCAAAGCGTATATTCCAACTCCGAGATGCTTGCACTAACCCATAGAAGGATCGCTGGAGCTTGCACACCTTGTTAGTACCTTTAGGATCGACAAAACCTTCTGGTTGCATCATATACAACTCTTCTTTAAGAAATATCCATTTAAGGAATGCAGTTTTGACATCCATTTTCCAGATTTCATAAAATGTGGCAACTGCTAACATGACTCGGACGAATTTAAGCATCGCTACAGTTGAGAAAATCTCATTATAGTCAACACCTTGATCTTGTCGAAAACCTTTTGCGACAAATCAAGCTTTGTAGATAGTAAGATCACTATCAGCGTCCGTCTTCCTCTTGAAGATCCATTTATTTTCTATGGCTTGCCGATCATCGGGGAAGTCCACCAAAGTCCACACTTTGTTCTCATACATGGATCCCATCTCAGATTTCATGGCATCAAGCCATTTCGTGGAATCTGGGCTCATCATCGCTTCCTCATAGTTCGTAGGTTCATCATGGTCTAGTAACATGACTTCCAGAATAGGATTACCATACAACTCTGGTGCGGACCATACTCTGGATGTCCTATGAGGTTTGGTAGTAATTTGATATGAAGTTTCATGATCATCATCATTAGCTTCCTCACTAATTGGTGTAGGAATCACCAGAACTGATTTCTGTGATAAACTACTTTCCAATTTGGGAGAAGGTACAATTACCTCATCAAGCTCTAGTTTCCTCCCACTCACTTCTTTTGAGAGAAACTCATTCTCTAGAAAGGATCCATTCTTAGCAATGAATATCTTGCCTTCGGATCTATGATAGAAGGTGTACCCAACAGTTTCCTTTGGGTATCCTATGAAGACGCACTTCTCCAATTTGGGTTCGAGCTTATCAGGTTGAAGCTTTTTCACATAAGCATCACAGCCCCAAACTTTAACAAATGACAACTTTGGTTTCTTGCCAAACCACAGTTCATAAGGCGTCGTCTCAACGGATTTCGATGGTGCCCTGTTTAAAGTGAATGCAGCTGTCTCTAATGCATAACCCCAAAACGATAGTGGTACATTGGTAAGAGACATCATAGATCGCACCATATCTAATAAAGTACGGTTACGATGTTCGGACACACCATTACGTTGTGGTGTTTTAGGTGGCGTGAGCTGTGAAATTATTCCGTATTGTTTTAATGAAGGCCAAACTCGTAACTCAAATATTCACCTCCGCGATCAGATCGTAGAAACTTTATTTTCTTGGTATGATGATTCTCCACTTCACTCTGAAATTCTTTGAACTTTTCAGACGTTTCAGACTTGTGTTTCATCAAGCAGATATACCCATATCTTCTCAAATCATCTGCGGAGGTCAGAAAATAACGATACCCGCCACGAGCATGAACACTCATTGGACCGCATACATCGGTATGTATTATTTCCAATAAGTCATTAGCTCGTTCCATTGTTCTGGAGAACGGAGTTTTAGTCATCTTGCCCATAAGGCACGGTTCGCAAGTATCAAATGATTCATAATCAAGTGATTCCAAAAGCCCATCAGCATTGAGTTTCTTCATGCATTTTACACCAATATGACCTAAACACCAGTACCACAAGTATGTTACACTATCATTATCAACTTTGCATCTTTTGGCATCAATATTATGAGTATGTGTATCACTACGACCAAGATTCAATAAACCATCAACATTGGGTGTATGACCATAGAAGGTCTTATTCATATAAATAGAATAACAATTATTCTCTGTCTTAAATGAATAACCGTATTGCAGTAAACATGATCTAATCATATTCATGCTTTAACGCAAACACCAAATAACATTTATTTAGGTTCAAATCTAATCCCGAAAGTATAGGGTATGTGCGATGATGATCATATCAATCTTGGAACCGCTTCCAACATACATCATCACTTTACCCTCAACTAGTCTCTATTTGTTCTGCACCTCCTGCTTCGAGTTACTAATCTTAGCAACCGAACAAGTATCAAATACCCAGGTGCTACGTCTTGAGCTTGTGTTGGTTTTCCTTGAAGAGGAAAGGGTGATGCAGCAAAGTAGCGTAAGTATTTCCCTCAGTTTTTGAGAACCAAGGTATCAATCCAGTAGGAGGCTCCTCAAAAGTCCCACGCACCTACACAAACAAATAAGAACCTCACAACCAACGCAATAAAGGGGTTGTCAATCCCTTCACGACCACTTGCGAAAGTGAGATCTGATAGAGATAATATGATAAGATAAATATATTTTTGGTATTTTTATGATATAGATTGGTAAAGTAAAGATGCAAATAAAAGTAGATGATAAACTTATATGATAAAAGATAGACCCGGGTGCCATAGGTTTCACTAGTGGCTTCTCTCAAGATAGCATAAGTATTACGGTGGGTGAACAAATTATTGTCGAGCAATTGATAGAAAAGCGAATAATTATGATATTATCTAGGCATGATCATGTATATAGGCATCACCTCCGTGACAAGTAGACCGACTCCTGCCTGCATCTACTACTATTACTCCACACATCGACCGCTATCCAGCATGCATCTAGAGTATTAAGTTCATAAAGAATGTGGTAATGCATTAAGAAAGATGACATGATGTAGAGGGATAAACTCATGCAATATGATATAAACTCCATCTTTTTATCCTCGATGGCAACAATACAATACGTGCCTTGCTGCCCCTGTCACACCGGGAAAGGACACCGCAAGATTGAACCCAAAGCTAAGCACTTCTCCCATTGCAAGAAAGATCAATCTAGTAGGCCAAACCAAACTGATAGTTCAAAGAGACTTGCAAAGATAACTTAATCACACATAAAAGAATTCAGAGGAGATTCAAATATTTCTCATAGATAAACTTGATCATAAACTCACAATTCATCGGATCTCGACAAACACACCGCAAAAAGAGTTACATCGAATAGATCTCCAAGAAGATCGAGGAGAACTTTGTATTGAGATTCAAAGAGAGAGCAGAAGCCATCTAGCTAATAACTATTGACCCGAAAGTCTATGGTAAACTACTCACAACTCATCGGAGAGGCCTTGGAGATGATGTAGAGGCCCTCTGTGGTCGATTCCCCCTCCGGCGGAGCGCCGGCGAAGGCTCCAAGATGGGATCTCGCCGATACAGAAGGTTGCGGCGGTGGAAATAGTTTTTCGTGGTGCTCCTCGATGATTTCAGGGTACGTGGACATATATAGGAGGAAGAAGTAGGTCGGTGGACGTTCGAGGGGCCCACGAGGGTGGGGGGCGCACCCACCTGAAGGGGGCGCGCCGGGCACCCTCGTGGCCGCCTCCTCTGTTGCTTGACGTCCACTTCAAGTCCACTGGATCACGTTTGTTCCAAAAAGATCGCTCCCAAAGGTTTCATTCCGTTTGGACTCCGTTTGATATTCCTTTTCTTTGAAACACTGAAATAGGCAAAAAAAAACAGCAATTTGGGCTGAGCCTCCGGTTAGTAGGTTAGTCCCAAAAATGATATAAAAGTGTAGAGTAAAGCCCATAAACATCCAAAACGGGTAATATAATAGCATGGAACAATCAAAAATTTTAGATACGTTGGAGATGTATCAAGCATCCCCAAGCTTAATTCCTGCTCGTCCTCGAATGATAAAAACAGAATTTTTAATGTGGAATGCTACCTAGCATAATTCTCAATGTAATTTTCTTTATTGTGGCATGATTGTTCAGATCCAAATGATTCAGGATAAAAGCTTATAAAACATAAAAATAGTAATACTTGAAGCATACTAAAAAATAATCATGTCTTATCAAAATAGCATAGCCAAAGAAAGCTCATCCCTACAAAATCATATAGTTAGGCCATGCTTCATTTTCATCATACAAAATACTCGCATCATGCACAACCCCGGTTTCAGCCAAGCAATTGGTTCATACTTTTTAACCCGCTTCAGCTTTTTCAACTCTTACGCAATACATGAGCACAAGCCATGGACATAGCACTATATGTGGTATATGGTGGTGGTTGTGAAGACAAAAAGGGAGAAGATAGTCTCACATCAACTAAGCGTATCAACGGGCTATGGAGATGCCCATTAATAGATATCAATGTGAATGAGTAGGGATTTCCATGCAACGGATGCACTAGAGCTATAAATGTACGAAAGCTCAACAAAAGAAACTAAGTGGGTGTGCATCCAACTCGCTTGCTCACGAAGACCTAGGGCATTTTGAGGAAGCCCATCATTGGAATATACAAGCCAAGTTCTATAATGAAAAATTCCCACTAGTATATGAAAGTGACAACATAGGAGACTCTCTATCATGAAGATCATGGTGCTACTTTGAAGCACAAGTGTGGTAAAAAGGATAGTAGCATTGTCCTTTCTCTCTTTTTCTCTCATTTTTTTATTTGGCCTTTCTCTTTTTTTATTTGGCCTTTCTTTTTTTTTATTTGGTGGTCTCTTTGGCCTCTCTTTTTTGTATATATAAAGTCCGAAGTCTCATCCCGACTTGTGGGGGAATCATAGTCTCCATCATCCTTTCCTCACTTGGGACAATGCTCTAATAATGAAGATCATCACACTTTTATTGATTTACAATTCAAGAATTACAACTTAGAACAAAATATGACTCTATGTGAATGCCTCCGGCGGTATGCCGGGATATGCAATGAATCACATGTATGAAAATTTATGAAGGTGGCCTTGCCACAAATACGATGTCAACTACATGATCATGCAAAGAGCAATATGACAATGATGGAACGTGCCATAATAAACGGAGCGGTGGAGAGTTGCATGGCAATATATCTCGGAATGGCTATGGGAATGCCATAATAGGTAGGTATGGTGGCTGTTTTGAGGAAGGTAAATAATGGGTGCATGATACCGGCGAAGGTTGCGCGGCATAATAAAGGCTAGCAAAGTGGAAGGGTGAGTGTGCGTATGTCCATGGACTCACATTAGTCATAAAGAACTCATATACTTATTGCAAAAGTCTACTTGCCCTCGAAGCAAAGTACTACTACGCATGCTCCTAGGGGAAGGGTTGGTAGGAGTTAACCATCGCGCGATCCCGACCTCCACTCATAAGGAAGACAATTAAAAGAGCACCCCATGCAACAAATTTGTCACATAACTTTTACCATACGTGCATGTTACGGGGCTTGCCAACTCCAACACAAGTATTTCTCAATTTCATAATTATCCAACTAGCATGACTCTAACATTACCACCTTTATATCTCAAAACATTTATCAAGCATAAAATTGATCATAGTTTTTAATGCACTTCCTATGATAGTTTTTATTATACCCAACTTGGATGCTCATCATTCTAGGACCAAATTTATAACCATAGAAAAATACCATGTTGTTCTAAAAGACTCTCAAAATAATATAAGTGAAGCATGAGAGATCAACAATTTTCTTCAAAATAAAGCCACCGCCGTGCTCTAGAAAATATAAGTGAAGCACATAGAGCAAAACTATCTAGCTCAAAAGATATAAGTGAAGCACATAGAGTATTCTAATAAATTCTAAATCAAGTGGGCTTCTCCCAAAAAGGTGTGTACAGCAAGGATGATTGTGATGATCTTAAAAGCAAAGACTAATATCATACAAGACGCTCCAAGCAAAACACATATCATGTGGCGAATAAAAATATAGCTCCAAGTAAAGTTACCGATAGACGAAGACGAAAGAGGGGATGCCTTCCGGGGCATCCCCAAGCTTAGGCTTTTGGTTATCCTTAAATATCTTGGGGTTCCATGGGCATCCCCAAGCTTAGGCTCTTGCCACTCCTTATTCCATAGTCCATCAAATCTTTACCCAAAACTTGAAAACTTCACAACACAAAACTCAACAGGAAATCTCATAAGCTCCGTTAGTGCAAGAAAGAAAAACCACCACATAAGATACTGTAATGAACTCATTCTTTATTTATATTGGTGTTAAACCTACTGTATTCCAACTTCTCTATGGTTCATACCACTTAATACTAGCCATAGATGCATCAAAATAAGCAAACAACACACGAAAAACAGAATCTGTCAAGAACAGAACAGTCTGTAGCAATCTGTAACTCTCGAATAATTCTGGAACTTTAAAAATCCTACCAAAATAGGAAGTCCTGGGAAATTTGTCTATTGATATACAGAAAAAATAATCAACGCAAAATCACGTTTCTGTGAATTACTAAAATTATTTTAGTGTGCGCAAAGTTTCTGTTTTTCAGCAGAATCAAATTAACTATCACCATAGGTTATCCTATAGGTTCTACTTGGCACAAACACTAATTAAAACATGAAAACACATCTAAACAGAAGCTAGATGAAATATTTATTACTAAACAGTAGCAAAAACAAAAAAACAAAAAAATTGGGTTGCCTCCCAACAAGCGCTATTGTTTAACGCCCCAAGCTAGGCATAAAAGCGAGGATAGATCTAAGTAGTGCCATCTTTGGCACTCAATTCTTCAATCTAGCACTTATAATCCTTAGGAGTTTCTTTCTTTTTAGCAACGATTAAGATCCTAGGCAAGAAATCAAGAAGTTTGTTTGTAGAAAAAGGCTCCTTAATGATAGCTAGAAAATTGGGATGAACACTTACCGATTTGAGATCGGCACTTCCTTTATTAGAAGCTTCACCCTTATTTTTAGGAACATACATGACCTTAACAATTTTGGTAGGAGGAGTTGGGGTATTTTTCACAGATGAAAAGGCAAACCCTAAGTTGGTGATAATATCTTCCAATTTACCAATTCTTGTAGAATCTAGATCCATTCTTTCATTAACTATAGGTTCTTTTTCTTTAAAAAAATCAAGGTAACTCCAACCCTAGATCCATATTGGGTAATTTGATTGTGGATCTTTTTATCCAAGTTTTCAATTAACTCAATAGTGGCAACTTTATTTTCAATAATTTCAAGCCTTTGCATCACATGTTCCAAAGTTAAAACAGTTCCATTAACCAAAAGAGGGGGCGGACCAAACAAATCTAACATGGCATTATAAGCATCAAAAGTATGGCTACCCAAGAAATTTCCTCCAGTAATGGTATCAAGAATATATCTATTCCAAGGAGTAATGCCTACATAAAAATTGCGAAGAAGAACGAAAGTGGATTGCTTCCTAGTAGATCTATTTTGAGCATTGCAAATTCTGTGCAAACATCTTTTAAGTTTTCTCCCTCCCTTTGTTTAAAATTGAGAACTTCATGACCGGGAGTATTAATGATAATAGGAGGAATAGCCATAGCGACAAGCACACAAAAGACAAGCGGAAAAGAGAGAGGAGATTGGGAAAGAGAGGGCGAATAAAACGGCAAGGGTTAGGTAGAGGAGAGGAAAAGGAGAGGCAAATGGCAAATAATATAATGCGAGGGAGATGAGTTTGTGATGGGTACTTAGTATGTCTTGACTTGAGCGAAGACCTCCCCGGCAACGGCGGCAGAAATCCTTCTTGCTACATCTTGAGCTTGTGTTGGTTTCCTTGAAGAGGAAAGGGTGATGCAGCAAAGTAGCGTAAGTATTTCCCTCAGTTTTTGAGAACCAAGTTATCAATCTAGTAGGAGGCTCCTCAAAAGTCCCACGCACCTACACAAACAAACAAGAACCTCGCAACCAACGCAATAAAGGGGTTGTCAATCCCTTCACGACCACTTGCGAAAGTGAGATATGATAGAGATAATATGATAAGATAAATATATTTTTGGTATTTTTATGATATAGATTGGAAAAGTAAAGATGCAAATAAAAGTAGATGATAAACTTATATGATAAAAGATAGACCCGGGGGCCATAGGTTTCACTAGTGGCTTCTCTCAAGATAACATAAGTATTACGGTGGGTGAAAAAATTACTGTCGAGCAATTGATAGAAAAGCGAATAATTATGAGATTATCTAGGCATGATCATGTATATAGGCATCACGTCTGTGACAAGTAGACCGACTCCTGCCTGCATCTACTACTATTACTCCACACATCAACCGCTATCCAACATGCATCTAGAGTATTAAGTTCATAAAGAACAGAGTAACGCATTAAGAAAGATGACATGATGTAGAGGGATAAACTCATGCAATATGATATAAACCCCATCTTTTTATCCTCGATGGCAACAATACAATACATGCCTTGCTGCCCCTGCTATCACTGGAAAAGAACACTGCAAGATTTAACCCAAAGCTAAGCACTTCTCCCATTGCAAGAAAGATCAATCTAGTAGGCCAAACCAAACTGGTAATTCAAAGAGACTTGCAAAGATAACTTAATCACACATAAAACAGAGGAGATTCAAATATTTTTCATAGATAAACTTGATCATAAACCCACAATTCACCGGATCTCGACAAACACACCGCAAAAAGAGTTACATCGAATAGATCTCCAAGATGATCGAGGAGAACTTTGTATTGAGATTCAAAGAGAGAGAAGAAGCCATCTAGCTAATAACTATGGACCCGAAGGTCTGTGGTAAACTACTCACAACTCGTACGAGAGGCCTTGGAGATGATGTAGAGGCCCTCTATGGTCGATTCCCCCTCCAGCGGAGCGCCGGCGAGGGCTCCAAGATGGGATCTCGCGGATACAAAAGGTTGCGGCGGTGGAAATAGTTTTTCGTGGTGCTCCTCGATGTTTTCAGGGTACGTCGACATATATAGGAGGAAGAAGTAGGTCGGTGGACGCTCGAGGGGCCCACGAGGATGGGGGGTGCACCCACCTGTAGGGGGCGCGCCGGGCACCCTCGTGGCCGCCTCCTCTGTTGCTTGACGTCCACTTCAAGTCCCCTGGATCGCGTTTGTTCCAAAAAGATCGCTCCCAAAGGTTTCATTTCGTTTGGACTCCGTTTGATATTCCTTTTCTTCGGAACACTGAAATAGGCAAAAAAACAGCAATTCAGGCTGAGCCTCCGGTTTGTAGGTTAGTCCCAAAAATGATATAAAAGTGTAGAGTAAAGCCCATAAAGATCCAAAACGGGTAATATAATAGCATGGAACAATCAAAAATTATAGATACGTTGCAGACGTATCACCAGGGGCTACTATAAACACTAGTAAGGTACACATCAATAACATGTACATCAAATATACCTTTGTTCACTTTGCCATCCTTCTTATCCACCAAATATTTGGGGTAACTCCGCTTTCAATGACCATTTCCTTTGCAGTAGAAGCACTCAGTTTGAGGCTTGGGTCTAGCTTTGGGCTTCTTCCCGGGAGCAGCAACTTGCTTGCTATTCTTCTTGAAGTTCCCTTTCCTTCCCTTTGCCCTTTTCTTGAAACTAGTGATCTTGTTTAATCGTCAATGCTTGATGCTTTTTCTTGATTTCTACCTTCGTTGATTTCAGTATCATGAAGAGCTCGGGAATCGCTTTTGTTATCCCTTGCATATTATAGTTCATCACGAAGTTCCAATAACTTGGTGATGGTGTCTAGAGAACTATGTCAATCACTATCTTATCTGGAAGATTAACTCCCACTTGATTTAAGCGATTGTAGTACCTAGACAATCTGAGCACATGCTCACTTCTTGAGCTATTCTCCTCCATCTTTTAGCTATAGAACTTGTTGGAGACTTTATATCTCTCAACTCAGGCATTTGCTTGAAATATTAACTTCAACTCCTGGAACATCTCATATATTCCATGACGCCCAAAACACCTTTGAAACCCTGATTCTAAGCCGTAAAGCATGGTGCACTAAACTATCAAGTAGTCATCATATTGAGCTAGCCAAACGTTCATAACGTCTGCATTTGCTCCAGCAATAGGTTTGTCACCTAGCGGTGCATCAAGGACATAATTCTTCTGTGTAGCAATGAGGATAAACCTCAGATCACGGACCCAGTCCGCATCATTGCTACTATCATTTTTCAACTTGGTTTTCTCTAGGAACATATAAAAAATATAGGGAATCTACAACGCGAGCTATTGATCTACAACATAATTTGCAAAATACTATCAGGACTAAGTTCATGATAAATTAAAGTTCAATTAATCATATTACTTAAGAACTCCCACTTAGATAGACATTCCTCTAGTCATCTAAATGATCACGTGATCCAAATCAACTAAACCATGTCCGATCATCACGTGAGATGGAGTAGTTTTCAATGGTGAACATCTCTATGTTGATCATATCTACTATATGATTCACACTCGACCTTTCAGTCTCCAGTGTTCCGAGGCCATATCTTCATATGCTAGGCTCGTCAAGTTTAACCCAAGTATTATGCGTGTGAAAACTGGCTTGCACCCGTTGTATGTGAACGTAGAGCTTATCACACCCGATCATCACGTGTTGTCTCGGCACGATTTAACTGAAAGTAACGGTGCATACTCAGGGAGAACACTTATACCTTGAAATTTAGTAAGGGATCATCTTATAATGCTACCACCGTACTAAGCAAAATAAGATGCATAAAAGATAAACATCACATTCAATCAAAATATGTGACATGATATGGTCATCATCATCTTGTGCTCATGATCTCCATCACCGAAGCATCGCCATGATCTCCATTGTCACCTGCGCGACACCTTGATCTCCATCGTAGCATCGTTGTCGTCTCACCAACTATTGCTTCTACGACTATCGCTACCGCTTAGTGATAAAGTAAAGGAATTACATGGCGATTGCATTGCATACAATAAAACGACAACCATATGGCTCCTGCCAATTGCCGATAACTCCGTTATAAAACATGATCATCTCATACAACAATCTATATCACATCATGTCTTGACCATATCACATCACATCAAGCCCTGCAAAAACCAAGTTAGACATACTCTACTTTGTTGTTGCAAATTTTACGTGGCTGCTACGGGCTTCTAGCAAGAACCGTTCTTACCTACGCATCAAAACCACAACGATTTTTTGTCAAGTGTGTTGTTTTAACCTTCAACAAGGACCGGCCGTAGTCAAACTTGATTCAACTAAAGTTGGAGAAACAAACACCTGCTAGCCACCTATGTGCAAAAGCACGTCGATAGAACCAGTCTCATGAACGCGGTCATGTAATGTCGGTCCGGGACGCTTCATCCAACAATACCGCCGAATCAAAGTAAGACGTTGGTGGTAAGCAGTATGACTATTATTGCCCACAACTCTTTGTGTTCTACTCATGCATAAAACATCTACACATAGACCTGGCTCGGATGCCACTATTGGGGAACGTAGTAATTCAAAAAAGTTCCTATGATCACGCATGATCTATCTAGGAGATGCATAGCAACGAGACGGGAGAGTGTGTCCATGTACCCTCGTAGATCGAAAGTTGAAGCGTTTAGTAACACAGTTGATGTAGTCGAACGTCTTCACGATCCAACCGATCCAAGTACCGAACGTGCGGCACCTCCGTGTTCAGCACACGTTCAACACGATGACATCCCTCCTGCTCTTGATCCAGTTGAGGGTGAGGGAGAGTTTCATCAGCACGACAGCGTGGCGACGGTGTTGATGATGTTACCGGCACAGGGCTTCGCCTAAGCACTACGACGATATGACCGAGGTGTTAAACTGTGGAGGGGGACACCGCACACGGCTAAGAGAACAACCATTGTGCTTTGGGGTGCCCCCTGCCCCCGTATATAAAGGAGGGAGGGGGAGGAGGCCGGCCTAGTAGGGGCGTGCCTATAGGGGGAGTCCAACTAGGATTCCCAATCCTAGTTGGAGTCCCCTTCCTTTTCCAAGAGGGGAGAGAGGGAAAGAGGTGGAGGAGAAAGAGGAAAGGGGTGAGCCACGCCCCCTCCCCTAGTCCAATTCAGTTTAAGCTAGGGGGAGGGGGCGCCTCCACCTGGCCGCTGCCTCCTCTCTTCCACCAAGGCCCATGAAGGCCCATTAATCACCCGGGGGGTTCCGGTAACCTTCCGGTACTCCAAAAAATGCCCGAATCACTCGAAACCTTTCGGATGTCCGAATATAGCCTTCCAATATATGAATCTTTACCTCTCGACCATTTCAAGACTCCTCGCCATATTCGTGGTCTCATCCGGGACTACGAACAAACTTCGGTCATCAAATCACATAACTCATAATACAAATCTTCATCAAACGTTAAGCGTGCGGACCCTACGGGTTCGAGAACTATGTAGATATGTCAAAGTACATGTAAGTCCCCATGTGTGGTTTTGCTAATTAAATGACAATCCTTATGGACTAATGTTTACATTGAGATATACATTTGAAGGTTAGTCCCATTGGAAAATGATTGAAGAATATTGGAAGACAACTCCTTTGAAGCAATAATTACATCGAGATGATCAAAATGGAGTTCATTGGAGTATCTAAAGGATTACCTGCATAGAGCTATGGTTTTGAGCCACAATGGATCAAGATCCTAAAAGGATGATTTGAATGATGAATTCTAGGATATGATTGAAGGAAATATGCCCTAGAGGCAATAATAAAGTTATTATTTATTTCCTTATATCATGATAAATGTTTATTATTCATGCTAGAATTGTATTAACCGGAAACATAATACATGTGTGGATACATAGACAAACAGAGTGTCACTAGTATGCCTCTACTAGACTAGCTTGTTAATCAAAGATGGTTAAGTTTCCTAACCATAGACAAAGGAGTTGTCATTTGATTAACAAGGTCACATCATTGGTTGAATGATTTGATTGACATGACCCATTCCATTAGCTTAGCACCCGATCGTTTAGTATGTTGCTATTGCTTTTATCCATGACTTATACATGTTCCTATAACTATGAGATTATGCAACTCCGTTTACGGAGGAACACTTTGGTACTACCAAACGTCACAACGTAATCGGGTGATTATAAAGGAGTATTACAAGTGTCTCCAAAGGCAGATGTTGGGTTGGCGTATTTCGAGATTAGGATTTGTCACTCCGATTGTCGGAGAGGTATCTCCGGCCATCTCGGTAATGCACATCACTATAAGCCTTGCAAGCAATGTAGCTAATGAGTTAGTTACGGAATGATGCATTACGGAACGAGTAAAGAGACTTGCCAAGAACGAGATTGAACTAGGTATTGGATACCGACGATCGAATCTCGGGCAAGTAACATACCGATGACAAAGGGAACAACGTATGTTGTTATGCGGTCTGACCGATAAAGATCTTCGTGGAATATGTAGGAGCCAATATGGGCATCCAGGTCCCGCTTATTGGTTATTGACCGGAGACGTGTCTCGGTCATGTCTACATTGTTCTCGAACCGTAGGGTCCGCACGCTTAAGGTTACGATGACATTTATGTTATGAGTTTATGAGTTTTGATGTACCGAAGGAGTTCGGAGTCCCGGATGAGATCGGGGCATGACGAGGAGTCTCGAAATGGTCGAGACGTAAAGATCGATATATTGGACGACTATATTCGGAGTTCGGAAAGGTTCCGAATGATTCGGGTATTTTTCGGAGTACCGGGGAGTTACGGGAATACGGGGAGAAGTATTGGGCCTTATTGGGCCCTCCGGGAAAGAGAGAGGGGCTGCCTAGGGCAGGCCGCGCGCCCCCCCATGGCCTAGTCCGAATTGGACTAGGGGGAGGGGCCGCACCCCCTCCTTCCTTCCCTTCTCTCTTCCCCTTCCTTGTCTCCTACTCCTAATACATGGAAGGACTCCTAGTTGGACTAGGAAGGGGAATCCTACTCCCGGTGGGAGTAGGACTCCCCATGGCGCGCCTCCTAGGGCCGGCCTCCTCCTCCCTCCCTCCTTTATATACGGGGCAGGGGGCACCCCATGAACACACAAGTTGATCCTTGAGATCATTCCTTAGCGCAGCGGTGCCCCCTCCACCATATTCCACCTCGGTCAAATCGTAGCAAAGTGCTTAGGCGAAGCCCTGCGTTGGTAGAACATCAAGATCGTCCACCACGCCTGGCCGTCTTGACGGAACTCTCTCTCCCGGAGCTTTGCTGGATCGGAGCCCGAGGAGCGCCACCGAGCTGTACGTGTGCCAAGAACTCGGAGGTGCCGGAGTAACGGTGCTTGGATCGGTTGGATCGCGAGGAGAACGTCGACTACTTCCTCTACGTTGTGATTGCTTCCGCTTGGTCTCACGAGGGTGCGTAGACAATACTCTCCCTCTCGTTGCTATGCATCACCATGATCTTGCGTGTGCGTAGGAAATTTTTGAAATTACTACGTTCCCCAACAAAGTGGTATCGAGCCTAGGTTTTTATGGTTTGATGTTTTGCACGAGTAGAACACAAGTGAGTTGTGGGCGATACAAGTCATACCGCCTACCAAAGATGTCATACTTTGGTTCAGCGGTATTGTGAGATGAAGCGGCCCGGACCGACATTACGCAGACGCTTTACGCGAGACTGGTTTCACCGTTACGAGCACTCGTGCTTAAAGGTGGCTGGCGGGTGTCTGTCTCTCTCACTTTAGTTGAACTGAAAGTGGCTACGCCCGGTCCTTGAGAAGGTTAAACGGAGTCTATTTGACGAAGTATCGTTGTGGTCTTGATGCGTAGGTGAGATTGGTTCTTGCTTAAGCCCGTAGCAGCCACGTAAAATTTGCAACAACAAAGTACAGGACGTCTAACTTGTTTTTGCAGGGCATGTTGTGATGTGATATGGTCAAGACGTGATGCTATATTTTATTGTATGAGATGATCATGTTTTGTAACCGGTTATCGGCAATCTGGAGCCATATGGTTGTCGCTTTATTGTATGAAATGCAACGCCTGTAATTGCTTTACTTTATCACTAAGCGGTAGCGATAGTCGAGAAGCAATAGATGGCGAAACGACAACGATGCTACGATGGAGATCAAGGTGTCGCTACCGGTGACGATGGTGATCACGACGGTGCTTGAGATGGAGATCACAAGCACAAGATGATGATGGCCATATCATATCACTTATATTGATTGCATGTGATGTTTATCCTTTATGCATCTTATTTTGCTTGGTTGACGGTAGCATTTTAAGATGATCTCTCACCTAAATTATCAAGTAGTGTTCTCCCGGAGTATGCACCGTTGCCAAAGTTCGTCGTGCCGAGACACCACGTGATGATCGGGTGTGATAAGCTCTACGTCCATCTACAACGGGTGCAAGCCAGTTTTGCACACGCAGAATACTCAGGTTATACTTGACGAGCCTAGCATATGCAGATATGGCCTCGAACACGGAGACCGAAGGTCGAGCGTGAATCATATAGTAGATATGATCAACATAAGATGTTCACCATTGAAAACTACTCCATCTCACGTGATGATCGGTTATGGTTTAGTTGATTTGGATCACGTGATCACTTAGATGACTAGAGAGAGGTCTGTCTAAGTGGGAGTTCTTAAGTAATATGATTAATTGAACTTAAATTTATCATGAACTTAGTCCTGGTAGTATTTTGCAAATTATGTTGTAGATCAATAGCTCGCGTTGTCGCTTTCATATGTTTATTTTCATATGTTCCTAGAGAAAATTGTGTTGAAAAATGTTAGTAGCAATGATGCGGATTGGATCCGATCCGAGGTTTAACCTCAATGCTGCATGTAAGAATTATGTCCTTAATGCACCGCTAGGTGATGTACCTATTGCAGGAGCGTATGCGCACGTTATGAACGCTTTGGCTAGCTCAATATGATGACTACTTGATAGTTTTGTGCACCATGCTTTATGGCTTAGAATCGGGACTTCAAAGATGTTTTGAACATCATGGACCATATAAGATGTTCCAGAAATTGAAGTTAATATTTCAAGCAAATACCGAGTTAAGAGACATGAAGTCTCCAACTAGTTCTATAGCTAAAAGATGGAGGAGAATCGCTCAACTAGTGAGCATGTGCTAAGATTGTCTTGTTAATACAATCGCTTGAATCAAGTGGGAGTTAATCTTCCAGATAAGATAGTGATTGACAGAATTCTCTAGTCACCATCACCAAGTTAGTAGAACTTCGTGATGAACTATAGTATGCAAGGGATGATGAAAATAATTCCCGAGTTTTTCATGATGATGAAATCGATGAAGGTAGAAATCAAGAAAGAACATCAAGTGTTGATGGTTAACAAGACCACTATTTTCAAGAAAAGGGCAAAGGGATAGAAGGGAACTTCAAGAAGAACAGCAAGCAAGTTGCTGCTCAACGTGAAGAAGCCCAAATCTGGTCCTAAGCCTGAGACTAAGTGCTTCTATTGCAAAGGGACTGGTCACTGGAAGCGGAACTACCCCAAGTATTTGGCGGATAAGAAGGATGGCAAAGTGAACAAAGGTATATTTGAGATACAGATTATTGATGTGTGTTTTACTAGTGTTCGTAGCAACCCCTCGGTATTTGATACTGGTTCAGTTGCTAAGAGTAGTAACTTGAAACGGGAGTTGCAGAATGAACAGAAATTAGTTGAATGGGAAGTGAAGATGAGTGTGGGAAGTAGTTCCAAGATTGATATGATCATCATCGCACACTCCCTATACTTTCGGGATTAGTATGGAACCTAAATAAGTGTTATTTGGTGTTGAGCATAAGTATGATTTGATCATGTTTATTGCAATACGGTTATTCATTTAAGTAAGAGAATAAATTGTTGTTCTGCTTACATGAATAAAACCTTATATGGTTACACACCCAATGAAAATGATTCATTGGATCTCGATCATAGTGATACACATATTCATAATATTGAAACCAAAAGATGCAAAGTTAATAATGATAGTGCAACTTATTTGTGGCAATCGCCGTTTAGGTCATATTGGTGTAAAGCGCATAAAGAAACTCCATCTTGATGGGCTTTTGGAATCACTTGATTATGAATCACTTGATGCTTGCAAACCATGCCTCATGGGCAAGATGACTAAAGCTCCGCTTCTCCGGAACAATGGAGCGAGCAATGATTTGTTGGAAATCATACATACCGATGTATGTGGTCCGATGAATATTAAGGCTCATGACAAGTATCATTATTTTTTGATCTTCACAGATGTTTTTGAGCAGATATGGGTATATCTACTTGATGAAACATAAGTCTGAAACATTTGAAAAGCTCAAAGAATTTCAGAGTGAAGTGGAGAATCATCGTAACAAGAAAATAAAAGTTTCTACGATATGATCGCAGAGGTAAAATATTTGAGTTACGAAGTTTGGTCTTCAATTGAAACAATGTGAAATAGTTTCACAAATTCATGCCACCGAACACCACAAGCATAATGGTGTGTCCGAACATCATAACCGTACTTTATTGGATATAGTGCAACTATGATGTTTCTTACCGATTTACCGTTATAGTTTTGGGGCTATGCATTAGAGACAGCTGCATTCACGTTAAAAAGGGCACCATCTAAATCCGTTGAGACGACATCGTATGAACTGTGGTTTGGCAAGAAACCAAAGTTGTTGTTTCTTGAAGTTTGGAGTTGCGATGCTTATGTGAAAAAGTTTCATCCTGATAAGCTCGAACCCAAATCGGAGAAATGCGTCTTCATAGGATACCCAAAATGTTGAGTACACCTTCTATCACAGATCCGAAAGGCAAGACATTCGTTGCCAAGAATGGATCCTTTCTAGAGAAGGAGTTTCTCCCGAAAGAAGTGAGTGGGATGAAAGTAGAACTTGATGAGGTAATTGTACCTTCTCCCTTATTGGAAAGTAGTTTATCGCAGAAATCAGTTCCTGTGACTACTACACCAATTAGTGAGGAAGCTAATGATGATGATCATGTAACTTCAGATCAAGTTACTACCGAATCTCGTAGGTAAACCAGAGTGAGATCCGCACCAGAGTGGTACGACAATCCTGTTCTGGAAGTCATGCTACTAGATCATGACGAACCTACGAACTATGAAGAAGCGATGGTGAGCCCAGATTCCGCTAAATGGCTAGAAGCCATGAAATCTGAGATGGGATCCATGTATGAAAACAAAGTGTGGACTTTGGTTGACTTGCCCGAGGGTCGGCAAGCAATAGAAAATAAATGGATCTTCAAGAGGAAGACGGACGTTGATAGTAGTGTTACTATCTACAAAGCTCGACTTGTCGCAAAAAGGTTTTTGACAAGTTCAAGGTGTTAACTACAATGAGATTTTCTCAACTATAGCGATGCTTAAGTCTGTCCGAATCATGTTAGCAACTGCCACATTTTAAGAAATCTGGCAAATGGATGTCAAAACTACATTCTTTAATGGATTTATTAAAGAAGAGTTGTATATGATGCAACCAGAAGGTTTTGTCAATCCTAAAGGAGCTAACAAAATGTGCAAGCTCCAATGATCCATCAATGGACGTGCAAGCATCTCGGAGTTGGAATATACGCTTTGATGTGTTGATCAAAGCATATGATTTTATCTGAGACTTTTGGAAAGGCCTGTATTTACAAAAGTGAGTGGGAGCACTACAGCCTTTACGATAAAGTATATGTGAATGACATATTGTTGATCGGAAATAATGTAGAATTATTCTGCAAAGCATAAAGGAGTGTTTGAAAGGAGTTTTTCAAAGAAAGACCTCGGTGAAGCTGCTTACATATTGAGCATCAAGATCTATAGAGATAGATCAAGACGCTTGATAAGTTTTTCAATGAGTACATACCTTGACAAGATTTTGAAGTAGTTCAAAATGGAACAGTCAAAGAAAGAGTTCTTGCCTGTGTTACAAGGTGTGAAATTGAGTAAGACTCAAAACCCGACCACGGCGAGAAGATAGAAAGAGAATGAAAGTCATTCCCTATGCCTTGGCCATAGGTTCTATAAAGTATGCCATGCGTGTACCAAAGACAATAGAGATCTAGGAGTAGATCATCGACAGCGGTCAAAATTATCCTTAGTGGAATAAGGATATGTTTCTCGATTATGGAAGTGACAAAAGGTTAAATACGTAAAGGGTTACGTCGATGCAAGTTTTGACACCGATCTGGATGACTCTAAGTCTCGATCTAGATACATATTGAAAGTGGGAGCAATTAGCTAGAGTAGCTCCGTGCAGAGCATTGTAGACATAGAAATTTGCAAAATTCTTACGGCTCTGAATGTGACAGACCCGTTGACTAAAATTATCTCACAAGCAAAACATGATCACACCTTAGTACTCTTTGGGTGTTAATCACATGGCGATGTGAACTAGATTACTGACTCTAGTAAACCCTTTGGGTGTTGGTCACATGTCGATGTGAACTATGGGTGTTAACCAAGGTTGTCAGAATCGCGATTCTGTTATACGATTCTACGACTTTACGATCCAAACTAACCCCTATGATTCTACGATTTTAGTTCATAGAATCTACGTTTCTATGATCCTGATAGTGAAGATTCTATGATTTGCGATCCTACCATCGGAGCTCCGATCCGATTCAAAATCGCGATTCTGACAACCTTGGTGTTAACCACATATAGATGTGAACTATTGATCACATGGCGATGTGAACTAGATTATTGACTCTAGTGCAAGTGGGAGACTGAAGGAAATATGCCCTAGAGGCAATAATAAAGTTATTATTTATTTCCTTATATCATGATAAATGTTTATTATTCATGCTAGAATTGTATTAACCGGAAACATAATACATGTGTGAATACATAGACAAACAGAGTGTCACTAGTATGCCTCTACTAGACTAGCTTGTTAATCAAAGATGGTTAAGTTTCCTAACCATAGACAAAGGAGTTGTCATTTGATTAACAAGGTCACATCATTGGTTGAATGATCTGATTGACATGACCCATTCCATTAGCTTAGCACCCGATCGTTTAGTATGTTGCTATTGCTTTTATCCATGACTTATACATGTTCCTATAACTATGAGATTATGCAACTCCCGTTTACCGGAGGAACACTTTGGGTACTACCAAACGTCACAACGTAACTGGGTGATTATAAAGGAGTATTACAAGTGTCTCCAAAGGCGTATGTTGGGTTGGCGTATTTGAGATTAGGATTTGTCACTCCGATTGTCGGAGAGGTATCTCTGGGCCATCTCGGTAATGCACATCACTATAAGCCTTGCAAGCAATGTAGCTAATGAGTTAGTTACGGAATGATGCATTACGGAACGAGTAAAGAGACTTACCCGATGCGAGATTGAACTAGGTATTGGATACCGACGATCGAATCTCGGGCAAGTAACATACCGATGACAAAGGGAACAACGTATGTTGTTATGCGGTCTGACCGATAAAGATCTTCGTGGAATATGTAGGAGCCAATATGGGCATCCAGGTCCCGCTATTGGTTATTGACCGGAGACGTGTCTCGGTCATGTCTACATTGTTCTCGAACCGTAGGGTCCGCACGCTTAAGGTTTCGATGACATTTATGTTATGAGTTTATGAGTTTTGATGTACCGAAGGAGTTCGGAGTCCCGGATGAGATCGGGGACATGACGAGGAGTCTCGAAATGGTCGAGACGTAAAGATCGATATATTGGACGACTATATTCGGAGTTCGGAAAGGTTCGAATGATTCGGGTATTTTTCGGAGTACCGGGAGTTACGGGAATACGGGGAGAAGTATTGGGCCTTATTGGGCCCTCCGGGAAAGAGAGGGGCTGCCTAGGGCAGGCCGCGCGCTTCATGGCCTAGTCCGGGTGGACTAGGGGAGGCCGCACCCCTCCTTCCTTCCCTTCTCTCTTCCCCTTCCTTGTCTCCTACTCCTAATACATGGAAGGACTCCTAGTTGGACTAGGAAAGGGGAATCCTACTCCCGGTGGGAGTAGGACTCCCCATGGCGCCCTCCTAGGGCCGGCCTCCTCCTCCCTCCCTCCTTTATATACGGGGCAGGGGCACCCCATGAACACACAAGTTGATCCTTGAGATCGTTCCTTAGCCGTGTCTTGGTGCCCCCTCCACCATATTCCACCTCGGTCAAATCGTAGCAGTGCTTAGGCGAAGCCTGCGTTGGTAGAACATCAAGATCGTCCACCACGCCTGTCGTCTTGTGAACTCTCTCTCCCTAGAGCTTTGCTGGATCGGAGCCCGAGGAGCGTCACCGAGCTGTACGTGTGCCAAGAACTCGGAGGTGCCGGAGTAATGGTGCTTGGATCGGTTGGATCGCGAGGAGAACGTACGACTACTTCCTCTACGTTGTGATTGCTTCCGCTTCGGTCTACGAGGGTACGTAGACAATACTCTCCCCTCTCGTTGCTATGCATCACCATGATCTTGCGTGTGCGTAGGATTTTTTTTGAAATTACTACGTTTCCCAACAATGATCATAATGGACTCATGTGTTGAGTCATGATTAATCAAGTATTCAAGCAAGCTATTTAAGTGAAAAAATCAATATACCCTTCAAGTCGTCAAGATTAAATAGGGAGTAGAGATATCGGTTAAACAAGAGGAAGCTCAAAGATCGAACACTAAATGGTCAACACACGAGCGTGAACGATGCACCACATAGGATCTTGTGGTATGATAAGCAATTGTCAATTGCACTTTGTGTACTAACCCATACTATGTGTTGTCTATGTTTTTGAGGGTTAGGTGATTCTCATGGGCTTGCATCGAGAGAGAGATTTCAAGTATCAATGAGAGGATGGCATCAAGTGTTGATGATCATGGTTGACAAGGGCAAGTTCAAGATAACCATCCCGAAGGATTACATGCTTGAAGCTTGTGGATGATCACATGATGGACACATGAAGATGAATACAAAGCAAAGCTTCCCACATTGTGTATGGGGGAGCTAATTGAAGACTTCACCAATGTCTTGCCTTCAACTTGAGCCAAGAAGAAACATCAACATCAAGCTCAAGTGAAAGGCTTGAGTCAAAGGTATTAGTTCCTTTGATGTTAGTGTTGTGGAGTGATGACCACCGAAGAAACATATACACTCAAGAATGGATTCTCGATAGCTATGTAGTGTAGCTCTTTTATGATTCTTGAGTTATAGGGATCCCGCACTATTAAGAGGGGATCAAAGGGGTTCGTGATGGATTTGCTCAAGTCAACATCTTCTCTGCACAATTCCACTCCTATCCTATATAACAAACAAAATGCAAAGCCAAATAGGTTTCCCAAATATATGATAATACCTCTGTATATTTGGAATCCTCCTTTTTGGTTGATCTTGGATGGTTCTCTATGTGAGAACACAGGGTTTTCCATAGCTTGAGCAGCCCAAGATCATCAAAATCAGAGTTAAATATGAAAAAGTTATGCATGTTTTACTTTCGGTATCTTTGGCTGTTTTCTGGGCGGAAGTTCGGGCAGCCCGGAAGTTCGGGCAGCCCGAAGTTCGAGGGCGGAAGTTCGGGCAAGTTCGAGGAAAGTTCGGGTTAACGGAGAGTTTGCACATATCTGGTCGGAGGGAGCCGGAAGTTCCGGGCCTCCGGAAGTTCTGGGGCGAAGTTCGTAGATTCGGGCCAAGTTCAAGCTAACCAGATAGTTTGCACATATGTGTCCAATAGGGGGCCCGGAAGTTCCGGGCTTGCCCAGAAGTTCTGGGCTGCATTTTTCTGTGCGTAACGGGCAGATTTGGTGGGACACTATATAAGGCAACCTTCTTCCCCATCGAGTCAGGGCTTTTGGATCCGAGATTCCCCCATTCTTTTGAGCTCTATCCTCCTCCCACAAGCCTCAAAACTCCAATCCATTTGGGGGAAAACTATCCCATGGATCTAGGGTTCATTTGTTGACCTCCTCCATTGTTCCTCCCTTCTCCCATCCCTACATAGCATTAGTTGCTTTTGGTGGGATTTGAGAGAGAGGGATTTGAGCCTTCTCGTGCATAGACCCGAAGAGATTTGTGAGAGTTCTTGAGAGAGATTTCATACAAGCATACACCCACTCCTCCTCTCTCTTTTGACCAAAGCAATTTGTGATTTGAGCAAGTCTTGAGCATTTCCCCCTTGATCTTGTTACTCTTGGAGGTTGGAGACTCCTAGGCGGTAGGAGTGCTCCGGTGAGGAATCAACTTGTGATTTGTCCCCCGGAAAGTTTGTGAAGGTTTGGAGGCCGCCTCAAGGTCTACCACTAGTGGTTGGGAATCACCTTCGTGGTGATATCTCAAGGAGAATAGGGTGAGCCTTCGTGCCGTTGGTGTGCCTTCGTGGTAACATCCACCACTGTAACAGTGACTAGCTTCCCTCGAAGGAAGTGAACATCGGGATACATCCTCGTCTCCGTGACTTTGGTTATCCCTAACCCTAACTCCTTACTTGTGGTTTACTTTGGTCATTTGACCGTGCATTCACTATATCTTGTTGTCCTCACTATATTGTGGTGGTTGATTATATTGTGTTGGCCATTTCCTTGTAGAGATTATTTAGGCCTACACTTCATATTTCGCACTTCATACTTGCTACTATTGATATACATTGTGATTAGTGTGAATTGCTAACTTGCATTATAAACTTCCACATATTGTGATATTGCTCAAGTAAGTTTGTGTAACTTACTTGAGTTTGCTTGTATCATTCAATTCCATATATTGTGACACAATTTGTGTAAGCTTGTATTGCTTACTTGTGGTTCTGTGTATTATTCATTTCCATATCTCGTGATATACACTGGGTAAGTTTGTGTGACTTACTTGTGCTTAATCATATCCTCGTTGTTCTCATCTTGTTTATGCTAAGTTGTTGGTGCACTTAGTGAGCCTAGTATATTTAGGATTTGTGCTTGAAAAGTATCCGCTTAGTTTATTTCCGCATTAGGATATAGCCAAATCCGTAAAATATTTTAAAACGCCTATTCACCCCCCTCTAGGCGACATAGTGCTCCTTTCAATATGACCGAGACACATCTCTGGTCAATAACCAATAGCGGAACTTGGATGCTCTTATTGGCTCCTACATATTCTACGAAGATCTTTATCGGTCAAACCGCATAACAACATATGTTGTTTCCTTTGTCATCGCTATGTTACTTGCCCGAGATACGATCGTTGGTATCATCATACCTAGTTCAATCTCGTTACCGGCAAGTCTCTTTACTCGTTTCATAATACTTCATCCTGCAACTAACTCATTATTCACATTGTTTGCAAGGCTTATGGTGATGAGCATTACCGAGAGGGCCTAGAGATACCTCTCCGAAATACGGAGTGACAAATCCTAATCTCGATCTATGCCAACCCAACAAACACCTTCGGAGACACCTGTAGAGCATCTTTATAATCACCCAATTATGTTGTGACGTTTGATAGCACACAAGGTGTTCCTCTGGTATTCGGGAGTTGCATAATCTCATAGTCCGAGGAACATGTATAAGTCATGAAGAAATTAGTAGCAATGAAACTGCCGCCGATCATAATATTAAGCTAACGGATGGGTCTTGTCCATCACATCATTCTTCTAATGATGTGATCCCGTTCATCAAATGACAATACATGTCTATGGTTAGGAAACATAACCATCTTTGATTAACGAGCTAGTCTAGTAGATGCATACTAGGGACACTATGTTTTGTCTATGTATTCACACACGTATTAAGTTTCCGGTTAATACAATTCTAGCATGAATAATAAACATTTATCATGATATAAGGAAATAAATAATAACTTTATTATTGCCTCTAGGGCATATTTCCTTCAAATATTTCATAATTGTTCACGAATTTCAAAAAGTGTGTTTGTGACATCTTAAAAAAGTATACAAATGGTAAAACAATGTTTTGATGATTGTAAAAAATGTGTCATACCATTAAAGAATATACATGGCATTTATTTGAAAAAATTGTATACAACTTCAAAAATGTTTTAAAACTATGAAAATGTACACGTAGTTTTATAAAATGTTAAAGCAATATGAATATACCTTCAAAGAAAGAAAGAAGAAAAAACCCATGAAAAAAGGTATTACAAAGAACAAAAAAAAGTGAAACAAAACTGATGAAATAAGAAAGAAAACCCAAATGAAAGAAAGCAATGTAAACAAAAGAACAAACTAGGAAAAAGCAAAGCAGAGCGAGCGAGAGCAACTGCGCTAATGGGCCGCCCCGATTTGACTTGCCACATCAGTGAATACCAGATAAAAACTCTCAAGGTTTAAAATAGATCGGGATCAAAACATTTTGGTGTGCTGATTTCAGTGATTTAAAGTTTTTCTTTGAGGGAATGCCATCACGGCGGTTTATATTTCATGGGTAAATAAGGATATCGTTTGAGAGAACATCTACTAAGAACCCCGAAGGCTCCGACTTCCAAACAATAGCTCTAGAGTTCTCTGAGTTCCTAGACAATACATCTGCCGCCATATTGGCCTCCCTAGGACAATGATTGAACACTATAGAAGAAAAATTATGAGCTAAAAAGGAGGAATCTTCATAGATGGATGTTGCAGGGCCCAGTGAATTCCCACCGTTCTGCATCACATCAATAACCTCCAAGCAATCCCGCCTCTACATGAATTCTATTGCAGCCCATCTCGTTAGCAAGAAGAAGACCATCTCTCAGGCCTCGGGCTTCTGTCGTCGCTACGTCCTCAACAAAAGGGATATCACTGCATGAGGCAGCCAAGAATGTGCCCGTGTCATCACGCATGATAGCTCCAGTGCTTCCTGAACCGCCCTCATAGTCAAAACTTGCATCAGTGTTGAGTTTCACCATACCCTCCGGCGGCTTCTGCCACGCATGCCTCTTGATTTTTGCTTTATTAACCCTAGCTCTTGTGAAATTTTTTGTCAGTGTTGCTATGGACTGCGCCGATCTTTGTGGGTCCTGCAAAATCTGTTCATGAGTGAATCGGCGACGTTCCCACCAGACATACCAAACAACCGTTACCAGAAGATCATTGCGCTGCACACCTCCCACCGCTGACTATAAAGAATTCCGTGAAAGAAGAAGATCAGCTATACAAACCTCACTGATCAAAAAATCTAGACCAAGTATGCGCCACACTTCTTGCACCTGTGGGCATTGGAATAAAGCATGTTTTATACCCTCACAATCAAAGGTGCAAAGTGGGCACTGGGAGCTGGTAATCATGCGCCTGTTAGCCAGGACACCACGACAAGTGATGGCTCCCAAGTCCCAGTAAAGCTCTCCAGACATGGATTTTAATCTTGGTTGGCACACATAATTTCCAAATGTGGTTTTTCAAATGGTTCAGATCGTAAGTTCAGGATTCAATTTAACTTTCATCTACAAGTCAAGGTTTATTTTGAACTTTTTCCAAGCAACAGCCACCCAACTCCCTGCGCCCAGGCTGACCTAAAATGAACCAAAGATTAAACCCTTTAACCGTCGCGCAAGGGGCGGACTCTCGCGCTAGCCACGTCAAAGCATTTACTGTCGCAGGCGAAAGGAAAAATATTTATTTTTTTTCCTTTCTCACAAAGCAAACCTCCTCTGTTCCCTTTTCGCCTCTCTAGCACGCAATCTCCTCCGTCTCCGCATCCCCACACCCATCGCCCCTCTTTCTTTTTCTCCTCCCATCTAGGTTGCTGCCGCCGCCGCCGTCTCCCATGCTCGTTCCATCTTCATGTCCCACCCCAAACTCTCGTTTCCTCTCCCACTCCACCAAGATCGGCACGTCCTTCTCCTCGCCATCCACAGCCATAGGGAGGATGCCGAGCAGAGCAGAGCATATGGCTGGTGGGACAGGCACTGGTTCCGCCGGAACGGTCGACCGTGTGGTGTGGGGGTGAGGAAGATGGAGAGATGGAGGGTGTAGGGGTGGCTGCTGGAGAAAGTAGGCAGACGGATCTGCAGGGCTGTGCTGGCCTTTCCGGAGGAGGGCGGGACGGCCGGATGGTGACGTCCGACGTGTGATGACGGAGAAGATGGGGCCGAGGCCATGGCCACTGCCGCCACTTCTCTCCTCACTTCACTCTCAGCCGTCCTACCTCTTCCCAATCTGGAGTGGCGGTGGCGCTGGCGCTGGATGATAGAGAACGAGAGGTTGAGCTCGAGGGGAGGAAAAGGGGTGGCCGTTTGGCGGTGAGGTCAGACGTCGAGGCGGCGATGACTCTGAGATCAAGTTGTTGGAGAGGAATTCCATCCACGCACCAGTCCCCAACGCCCGTCCTCTTCAACTCGTTACCGTCTCCGTCAGGCAGGTGGGCTCTCGGTCTCCGTCCGATTTCATGTTGGTACTTTATTGTGTGCTTGTGGTGTTGCCTTGTGGGCTAGCTGCTAGATATGTAGCGCTGCTGGTTATACACGTGTCCAGTGTGCTGCTGATTCTGCTACTGCTATGCTTGCCTGCTGCTTGTGCTGCTGCGATGTGTTACTACTGGTTGCTTGTGTTGCTGCTATGTGCTACTACCTGCAGCTTCTGGTTGCTTCTTTATTTGGTTATTTTTTGAATCTGAAAACTCTTTGCGAGAAGCAAGAAATGAAGATGAGCTTCATTTTTAGTAGTTCATTTAAGAAGTAATGAAGGATGTCATGTTTAGTTGTGCACATTTTATCTATGGTGTATGTAGCTGCTGTCCATTGCATTGGAGGAAGAGGACTGCAAGAGTAAGAGGGTATTGCATTGTGAAGACAGTAGCATGCAACACCAGTTCGAGTGCACTAGCCGCACGGCAAGAGACCAGTACCATCAGGTTCACTTCCTTCCTTCCTTGGCTGCTTGCTAACTAGCCGAGGCGGGGAGCTTTAAGGTGGTGCCGCTCAACAGGATGGGAGTAGGAAGCTAGAGGAATCACCCACTCGACGGACTGGTCTTAGAGCCTGGCCAATTTTTTGGGCCATAATATTGTTTTGTGTTCACTTCCATTAATATTTGCAGACAACTGCTGATTCCGTGGGGTTCTTTTGCGCAGGTTCATGTCGAGTATGAGACCGGTAAGAGGCTTTACGCCCATGTGCACTTTCCAAGGCATGTCGATTATGTCAGGGTATATGATCTTGATAAGTTATCTTATAAAGAAATAAGGAATGCCCTGCATATGTTAAATCCATGGCTTCTTACCACGTCTGAACTTTGCATTCTAGAGCTTAATTGTCTGTCTAGCACAAACTTCTCTGACGCTTTGATGTCTACTACACAACCTTCTTCTTGTAGACGTTGTTGGGCCTGCAAGTGCACAGGTTTGTAGGACAGTAGCAAATTTCCCTCAAGTGGATGACCTAAGGTTTATCAATCCGTGGGAGGCGTAGGATGAAGATGGTCTCTCTCAAACAACCCTGCAACCAAATAACAAAAAGTCTCTTGTGTCCCCAACACACTCAATACAATGGTAAATTGTATAGGTGCACTAGTTCGGCGAAGAGATGGTGATACAAGTGCAATAAGGACGGTAGATAAGAGTATTTTTAATCTGAAATTATAAAAACAGCAAGGTAGCAAGTAGTAAAAGTGAGCGTAAACGGTATTGCAATGATAGGAAACAAGGCCTAGGGTTCATACTTTCACTAGTGCAAGTTCTCTCAACAATAATAACATAGATAGATCATATAACAAGCCCTCAACATGCAATAAAGAGTCACTCCAAAGCCACTAATAGCGGAGAGCAAACGTAGAGATTATGGTAGGGTACGAAACCACCTCAAAGTTATTCTTTCGGATCGATCTATAAAAGAGTTCGTACTAGAATAACACCTTAAGACACAAATCAACCAAAACCCTAATGTCACCTAGATACTCCATTGTCACCTCAAGTATCCGTGGGCATGATTATATGATATGCATCACACAATCTCAGATTCATCCAACCAACATAAAAGTACTTCAAAGAGTGCCCCAAAGTTTCTACCGGAGAGTCAAGAACGTGTGCCAACCCCTATGCATAGGTTCCCAATGTCACGAAACCCGCAAGTTGATCACCAAAACATACATCAAGTGGCACATGATATCCCATTGTCACCACAGATAATCACGGCAAGACATACATCAAGTGTTCTCATAAAAGACTCAATCCGATAAGATAACTTCAAAGGGGAAACTCAATTCATCACAAGAGAGTGGAGGAGGAGAAACATCATAAGATCCAACTACAATAGCAAAGCTCGGGATACATCAAGATCGTGCCATAGAGGAACACGAGAGAGAACACGAGAGAGAGAGAGAGAGATCAAACACATAGCTACTGGTACATACCCTCAGCCCCAAGGGTGAACTACTCCCTCCTCGTCATGGATAGCGCCGGGATGATGAAGATGGCCACCGGTGATGGGTTCCCCCTCCGGCAAGGTGCCGGAACAGGGTCTCGTTTGGTTTTTGGTGGCTACAGAGGCTTGCAACGGCGGAACTCCCGATCTAGGTTCTGTTCTGGAAGTTTTAGGGTACAAGAGTATATATGGGTGCAGGGGGTACGTCGGAGGAGCTATGGGGGTCCCACGAGGCAGGGGGCGCGCCCAGGGGGGTGGGCTCGCCCCCCACCCTCGTGGGCAGCCCGTATCTCCCCTGACGTGCACTGCAAGTTCCCTGGGTTGCTTTCCTTCCAAAAATAACTTCTCCAGTTGATTTCGTTCCGTTTGACTCGTCGATATTCCTTTTCCTCGAAACACTAAAATAGGCATAAAACAAAGAATCAGGCTGGGCCTCCGGTTAATAGGTTAGTCCCAAAAATAATATAAAAGTGGATAATAAAGCCCAATATTGCCTAAAACAGTAGATAAAGTAGCATGGAGCAATAAAAAATTATAGATACGTTGGAGACGTATCAAGCATCCCCAAGCTTAATTCTTGCTCGTCCTCGAGTAGATAAATGATAAAAAAGAATTTTTGATGCGGAGTGATATTTTGGCATAATTACAATGTAATTCTTCTTGTGGTATGAATATTCAGAACCGAAAGATTCAAGACAAAAGTTCATATTGACACAAAAATAATAATACTTCAAGCATACTAATCAAAGCAATCATGTCTTCTCAAAATAACATGATAAAATAAAGTTCATCCCTACAAAATCATATAGTCTGGCTATGCTCCATCTTCCCCACACAAAATATTTAAATCATGCACAACCCCGATGACAAGCCAAGCAATTGTTTCATAGTTATGACATTTTCAAAACTTTTTCAATCTTCACGCAATACATGAGCGTGAGCCATGGATATAGCACTATATGTGGAATAGAATGGTGGTTGTGGAGAAGACAAAAAGAGGGAAGATAGTCTCACACCAACTAGGTGTATCAACAGGCTATGGAGATGCCCATCAATAGATATCAATGTGAGTGAGTAGGGATTGCCATGCAACGGATGCACTAGAGCTATAAGTATATGAAAGCTCTTTCAAAAGAAACTAAGTGGGTGTGCATCCAACTCTCTTGCTCACGAAGACCTAGGGCATTTTGAGGAAGCCCATCATTGGAATATACAAGCCAAGTTCTATAATGTAAAATTCCCACTAGTATATGAAAGTGACAAAATGAGAGACTCTCTATCATGAAGATCATGGTGCTACTTTGAAGCACAAGTGTGGTAAAAGGATAGTAGCATTGCCCCTTCTCTCTTTTTCTCTCATTTTTTATTTTTTTATTTGGGCCTTTTCTCCTTCTTTATGGCCTCTTTTTTTATATATTTTTCGTCCGGAGTCTCATCCCGACTTATGGGGGAATCATAGTCTCCATCATCCTTTCCTCACTTGGGACAATGCTCTAATAATGATGATCATCACACTTTTATTTTTCTTACAACTCAACAATTACAACTCGATACTTAGAACAAAGTATGAATCTATATGAATGCCTCCGGCGGTGTATCGGGATATGCAATGAATCATGAGTGACATATATGAAAGAATTTATGAACGGTGGCTTTGCCGCAAATACGATGTCAACTACATGATCATGCTAGCAATATGACAATGATGGAGCGTGTCATAATAAACGGAACGGTGGAAAGTTGCATGGCAATATATCTCGGAATGACTATGGAAATGCCATGATAGGTAGGTATGGTGGCTGTTTTGAGGAAGGTATATTGTGGGTGTATGATACCGGCAAAAAGTGCACGGTATTAGAGAGGCTAGCAAAGGCGGAAAGATGAGAGTGCGTATAATCCATGGACTCAACATTAGTCAAAGGAACTCATATACTTATTGCAAAAATCTACAAGTTGTCAAAGCAAAGTATTACGCGCATGCTCCTAGGGGGATAGATTGGTAGAAAAAGACCATCGCTCGTCCCCGACCGCCACTCATAAGGAAGACAATCAATAAATAAATCATGCTCCGACTTCATCACATAACGGTTCACCATACGTGCATGCTACGGGAATCACAAACTTCAACACAAGTATTCTTTAAATTCACAACTACTCATCTAGCATGACTCTAATATTACCATCTCCATATCTCAAAACAATTATCAAGCATCAATCTTTTCTTAGTATTCATTACACTCATAAGAAAGTTTTTACTATTCTTGAATACCTAGCATATTATGACTATTTAAGCAAATTATCATGCTATTTAAGACTCTCAAAATAATATAAGTGAAGCATGACAGTTCATATATTTCTTCAAAATAAAACCACCATTGTGCTCTAAAAGATATAAGTGAAGCACTAGAGCAAAAATTAAAAACTACTCCAAAAGATATAAGTGAAGGTCAATGAGTAGTCGAATAATTATGTAACTATGTGAAGACTCTCTCTCATTTAATAATTTCAGATCTTGATACTTTATTCAAACAGCAAGCAAAGCTAAATAAAATTACATTGCAAGGATAGCACAACTCATGTGAAGAAGCAAAAACTTAGGCTCAACCTATACTAACCGATAGTTGTTGAAGAAGAAAGGTGGGATGCCTACCGGGGCATCCCCAAGCTTAGATGCTTGAGACTTCTTGAAATATTATCTTGGGGTGCCTTGGGCATCCCCAAGCTTGAACTTTTGTGTCTCCTTAATTCCTCTCATATCATGGTTTCTCTTTTTATCAAAAGCTTCATTCACAACAAACTCAACAAGAACTCGTGAGATAGGTTAGTATAAACCAATGCAAAACCTCATCATTTTCTACTGTAACAAATCACTACCATTATTATTAAACATTTCATACTAAATGCCTATGCATATTTAATACTCCTATCCTCAAATAGAATCATTAAACAAGCAAACATATGCAAACAATGCAAACATAACAGCAATCTGCCAAAACAGTACAGTCTGTAAATAATGCAAGAGTATCAATACTTCCCTGACTCCAAAAATTATGAACTAAAATTCCCACTGTAATAAATTTATCATAGCTCAATATACAAAAATATTCAACATTATAACACTCTCTGAATTTTCTGAGGAATTTTTGCAACAACGGTAAACTTTCTGTTTTCAAACAGCAACATTTATACTAGCAAATAAGCATGACAAAGGCTATCCTTGACTTATTTATTGAAACTAAAGATGCAAAACATTATTCTAAATAACAGAAAGCAAATACTAACAAAAGAAAATTATGATCCAAGCAAAACACATATCATGTGGTGAATAAAAATATAGCTCCAAGTAAAGTTACCGATGAACGAAGATTTAAAGAGGGATGCCTTCAGGGCATCCCCAAGCTTAGTTGCTTGGTTGTCCTTGAATATTACCTTGGGGTGCCTTGGGCATCCCCAAGCTTAGGCTCTTGACACTCCTTATTCTATAGTCCATCGAATCCTTACCCAAAACTTGAAAACTTCAACCACACAAAACTCAACACAAAACTCGTAAGCTCCGTTATTATAAGAAAATAAAACCACCACTTAGGTACTGTAATGAACTCATAATAAATTCATATTGGTGTAATATCTACTGTATTATAACTTATCTATGGTTCATACCCTCCGATACTACTCATAGATTCATCAAAATAAGCAAACAACACATAGAAAACAAAATCTGTCAAAAACAGAACAGTCTGTAGTAATCTGTATAAAGCATATACTTATGGAACCCCAAAAATTATGAAATAAATTGCTGGACCTGAGCAATTTGTCTATTAATCATCTTCAAAAAGAATCAACCTAAAAGCACTCTCCAGTAAGAAAATGGCAGCTAATCTCGTGAGCGCTAAAGTTTCTGTTTTTCACAGCAAAATCATATAAACTTCACCCAAGTCTTCCCAAAGGTTCTACTTGGCACAAACACTAATTAAAACATAAGACCACATCTAAACAGAGGCTAGATGGATTATTTATTCCTAAACAGAACCAAAAACAAGAAACTAAAATAACATTAGGTTGCCTCCCAACAAGCGCTATCGTTTAACGCCCCTAGCTAGGCATGATGATTTCAATGATGCTCACATAAAAGATAAGAATTGAAACATAAAGAGAGCATCATGAAGAATATGACTAGCACATTTAAGTCTAACCCACTTCCTATGCATAGAGATTTTGTGAGCAAACAACTTATGGGAACAATAGTCAACTTGCATAGGAAGGTAAAACAAGCATAACTTCAAAAATTTAAGCACATAGAGAGGAAACTTGATATTATTGCAATTCCTACAAGCATATATTCCTCCCTCATAATAATTTTCAGTAGCATCATGAATTGTAACGCCCTCGATGCGGCTATATCTCCCACGTGTCGAAGCACGACTTAGAGGCATAACCGCATTGAAAGCAATGTCGCAAGTGAGGTAATCTTCACACAACCCATGTAATACATAAGGGAAAGAGATACATAGTTGGCTTACAGTGCCACTTCACACAATACATAAATAAACATCCATCATCCAGATTACACTCAAGGTCCGACTACGGAACCAAAATAAAAGAAGACTACCCCAAATGCTACACAGATCCCCGATCGTCCCAACTGGGCTCCACTCATCGATCATCGTGAAAAGACACATAGTAACGACCACGTTCACGTCGAACTCCCACTTGAGCTCGGTTGCGTCATCTGCCTTTGGCATCGTCGGCACCTGCAACTGTTTTGGTAGAATCTGTGAGTCACGGGGGACTCAGCAATCTCACACCCGCGAGATCAAGACTATTTAAGCTTATAGAAAGGACAGAGTGGTGAGGTGGAGCTGCAGCAAGCGACTAGCATGTATGGTGGCTACATTCGCAAAAGAGAGCGAGAAGAGAAGCAAGGCATGGTCGTGAAGCTAGTAGCAATCAAGAAGTGATCCTGAACTACTTACGTCAAACATAACTCCAACACCGTGTTCACTTCCCGGACTCCGCAGAGAAGAGACCATCACGGTTACACACGCGGTTGATGTGTATTAATTAAGGTCAACTTCGGGTTTTCTACAACCGGACATTAACAAAATCCCATCTGCCTCATAACTGCGGGCACGGCTTTCGAAAGATAATACCCTGCAGGGGTGTCCCAACTTAGCCCATTATAAGCTCTCACGGTCAACGAAGGATATTCCTTCTACCGAAGACCCGATCGATCTCGGAATCCCGGACTACAAGACATTTCGACAAAGAATAAAACAAGACCAGCAAAGCCGCCCGAATGTGCCGACAAATCCCGATAGGAGCTGCACATATCTCGTTCTCGGGGCACACCGGATGAGCGATGACTGACGGCAACCGAGGATACCCCAAGTTGCCTCGTATGCACCAAGAATCGGCTCTAGTTTGGACCAACGCCCAGAGGAGCATTGGCCCGGGGTTAAATAAAGATGACCCTCGGGCTCGCGAAAAAACCCGGGGAAAAAGGCTTAGGTGGCAAATGGTAAAACCAAAGTTGGGCCTTGCTGGAGGAGTCTTATTCAAAGCGAACTGTCAAGGGGGTCCCATAAATCACCCAACCGTGTAAGGAACGCGAAATCAAGGAACATAACACCGGTATGACGGAAACTAAGGCGGCAAGAGTGGAACAAAACACCAGGCATAAGGCCGAGTCTTCCACCCTTTACCAAGTATATAGATGCATTAATTAGCAATAGATATTGTGATATCCCAACAAGTAAACATGTTCCAACAAGGAACAACATCTCCATGTTCCAACAAGGAACAAACTTCATCTTCACCTGCAACTAGCAACGCTATAAGAGGGGCTGAGCAAAGCGGTAACATAGTCGATCAACGGTTTGCTAGGAAAGGATGGTTAGAGGTTTGACATGGCAATATGGGGGGCATGATATAGCAAGTGATAGGCATCGTAGCATAGGCATAGCAAAAGAGCGAGCATCTAGCAAGCAAAGATAGAAGTGATTTCGAGGGTATGGTCATCTTGCTCGCAAGGTTCTCGAGTTGTCGAAAGCTTGATCCTCGTAAGCGTTCTCAACAGGTTCCTCGTTCACGTACTCGCCTCCGGCTCTACCCAAAGCAAGAACACAAACAATGGAACCACAATAAATCACGGTGCAATGCACAAGCAACATGATGCAAAACATGGCATGATATGCGAGATGTGAGATGCAATGCATATGCGTGCTCCGGAAGGAAAATGATGACCCAGGCATCAACTTGGCAAACCAAGTATGCCGCTGGAAAGGTGAGATGATTTCGGTTGGAATCGATATAAAGATCACCGGAATCGGATGCACGGTTTGCAAATGACAAGCAAAACAAGAATGACACAAATCCGCCATTAACAGCACGATACCACTTAGCAAGCAACAAGAAATTAAGCTACTGCACCCAAACGTACCAGAAAAGCATATGGCAGTGATCTACTCAAGATGCTTGACAAAAGATGAACACTGAGCTATGGCTAAATCACATAATAACAGGTCCAAACAAGCATGGCAAAAGTGTAAAATATATCAGCTTCACAGACTTGGTGAAAATACTGAACATGGCAGAATCAGCATCAGGAAGCAATGTTCAGAGCAAGCAAACAGCATGATACAGGAACTTATAATAGCAAAACAAGGCACGGAATGAATCTACTCGAAGCATAGAACAAAATCCCTTACTGACCATGAGCCAAAAGGGATCATAAAATCTAATAACACCCATGTCAACATAGCAAGTTTCGTTAATAGATTCAGCAACAGGGCATGACAAAAACAGATAACAAGTAGGCATGTTTAAGAGCTCGATGCACTCACTACAGAGCATTTCATGATAAACTAAGCATACATCCATCAATAAGACATGGCATAGAAGCTATACATGGCAAGAACAACATCATAGCATACACGGATCAACTATAACAACCTTGGCAAAATTGAATAACATGTAAACAATCTGCCAGGAAACATTTTATAGCAAAAGTAGAGCTCGATTGACTCAAGCTATGGCACTCCATAATTGCAAACAAGGGTATGGATGGATAGATAATAACCATATGTTCAAAACATCCTTACTGAAGTATCTCAAAATATGCATGGATCTCTCGGTACCATCAAGTTAACATGGCATAAAAATATCAGCAAAACAGGGGCTGAAATCAGCAACATCATGAAGCCTAGTTTGCATGCTTGTGCTAGTCACCACAGATATCACAAAAATACATGGCATACACCCCTGTAAAGATGGCATGGCATATTACAAAACACATGTAGGACTCAAGATCATAGGGTGCACACATCAATCATGGAAAAAATGACAAAAGTGCATGTTCTGATAAGAATCTGAAACTAACATCACATAGCCCTCTTCTAACAGCATTTCGGGCATCAATATGAGCTCAAATGAAACTGATTCAATGAGAAGAAATGATTTACTCTTCGAGAAGAACAATTCGGTATGCTATACGCCCCAAACGGAGCCACGAGTGCAAAGTTATGGCATGATAAAACTACAACAAAAATACTGACAGAAAATGACTTAGAGGATTCGGGGGAGGGGAAAGTCAACCGAGGTTTGGATCTAGATCGGATCCGGCGCGCGGAAGCCGAGGCTGGCCGGATCCTCTCCGGAGCTGGAGCTCGGGGGAGAGGTCGGGGCCGGAGGAGGAGGGTCGGGCCGGCGGTGGGCGGCGGAGGCGCGGCGCCGCCGAGGCCAGCGGCCGGGCGCTGTGGCGGCCGGCGCCGAGGCGACACGGAGGCGGCGGTGGTGAGCGGGCGGCGGGCGGCGCGGCGGCCGTGGGCGGCCCGGGCGCGTGGGCCGGAGGGCCCCTGCCCGGCGGGCTCAAGGGAGCCGGGCGGCGGCTGGCACGGGCGCCACGTGGCGGCCTCCTAGAGGTCATGGGCGGCGGCGCTGGAAGGCCTGCTCCGCCCGTACGTGTCCGGCGCGGGGAGAGGAGCGGGGAGCTAGGGTAGGGTAGGAATGATCCGGGATTTGGAAATGGGGGGTCTTTAAATAGAGGTAGAGGAGGCTAGGGAGCTCCAAATTGAACACGGTTTTCGCCCACACGATCGTGATCGAACGGCGATGGACATGGAAGTGACTTAGATGGGTTATAGGGCTGTTTTGGAGGGGTGTTGGGCTGCAACTTAAAAGAGGCCTTCGCGGATATGCGCATAACCGTTGGAGTACCGAACGAGCTCCAAATGACCCGAAACTTGACAGGTGGTCTACCGGTGGTGTACCAAGGCCACTTGAAAAACCTCGGTCCGTTCCGAGAAAGTTTAGTACCCGCTCACGGAAAAATGTAAAAGGGGACGCCGGGGGACATAGGAGTGCCGGATTGCAAAACGGACAACGGGGAATATGCTCGGGATCATGAGACGAACATGTATGCAAATGAGATGCACATGATGACATGATATGAAATGCATGACATGGACAAAATGCAAAACGAAAGACAAAAACCCAACCACGGAGGGAATATCATATCACAATGCCGAAAATGGCAAGAGTTGGAGTTACAAATATGGAAAGTTACATCCGGGGTGTTACATGAATGAATTCAACAATATAACCAGCACCTAAAGCATTCTTTTCATGATCTACAAGCATAGAAAATTTACTACTCTCCACATAAGCAAAATTCTTCTCATGAATCATGTGATTGAAAATTAAGATCAAGATGAAAAGTTTTATGGTTATCATTATTCTTTAAAGCATATGTGTCATCACAATAATCATCATAGATAGGAGACATGCTTTCCTCATAGTAAATTTGCTCATCAAAGCTTGGGGAACAAAAAATATCATATTCATCAAACATAGCTTCCCCAAGCTTGTGGCTTTGCATATCATTAGCATCATGGATATTCAAGGAATTCACACTAACAACATTGCAATCTTGCTCATCATACAAAGATTTAGTGCCAAACATTCTATAGATTTCTTCTTCTAGCATTTGAGCACAATTTTCCTTTCCATCATACTCACGAAAGATATTAAAAAGATGAAGCGTATGAGACAAACTTAACTCCATTTTTTTGTTTTCTTTTACAAACTAGACTAGTGCTAAAACAGGAAACAAAAAGATTCGATTGCAAGATCTAAAGATATGCCTTCAAGCGCTAACCTCCCCGGCAACGGCGCCAGAAAAGAGCTTGATGTCTACTACACAACCTTCTTCTTGTAGACGTTGTTGGGCCTGCAAGTGCACAGGTTTGTAGGACAGTAGCAAATTTCCCTCAAGTGGATGACCTAAGGTTTATCAATCCGTGGGAGGCGAGGATGAAGATGGTCTCTCTCAAACAACCCTGCAACCAAATAACAAAAAGTCTCTTGTGTCCCCAACACACCCAATACAATGGTAAATTATATAGGTGCAGTAGTTCGGCGAAGAGATGGTGATACAAGTGCAATAAGGACGGTAGATAAGAGTATTTGTAATCTGAAATTATAAAAACAGCAAGGTAGCAAGTAGTAAAAGTGAGCGTAAACGGTATTGCAATGATAGGAAACAAGGCCTAGGGTTCATACTTTTACTAGTGCAAGTTCTCTCAACAATAATAACATAGATAGATCATATAACAAGCCCTCAACATGCAACAAAGAGTCACTCCGAAGCCACTAATAGCGGAGAACAAACATAGAAATTATGGTAGGGTACGAAACCACCTCAAAGTTATTCTTTCAGATCGATATATAAAAGAGTTCGTACTAGAATAACACCTTAAGACACAAATCAACCAAAACCCTAATGTCACCTAGATACTCCATTGTCACCTCAAGTATCCGTGGGCATGATTATACGATATGCATCACATAATCTCAGATTCATCCAACCAACATAAAAGTACTTCAAAGAGTGCCCCAAAGTTTGTACCGGAGAGTCAAGAACGTGTGCCAACCCCTATGCATAGGTTCCCAATGTCACGAAACCCGCAAGTTGATCACCAAAACATACATCAAGTGGCACATGATATCCCATTGTCACCACAGATAATCACGGCAAGACATACATCAAGTGTTCTCATAAAAGAATCAATCCGATAAGATAACTTCAAAGGGGAAACTCAATTCATCACAAGAGAGTAGAGGGGGAGAAACATCATAAGGTCCAACTACAATAGCAAAGCTCGGGATACATCAAGATCGTGCCATAGAGGAACACGAGAGAGAACACGAGAGAGAGAGCAAACACATAGCTACTGGTACATACCCTCAACCCCGAGGGTGAACTACTCCCTCCTCGTCATGGATAGGGCCGGGATGATGAAGATGGCCACCGGTGATGGGTTCCCCCGCCGGCAGGGTGCCGGAACAGGGTCCCGATTGGTTTTTGGTGGCTACAGAGGCTTTGCGGCGGCGGAACTCCCGATCTAGGTTCTGTTCTGGAAGTTTTAGGGTACAAGAGTATATATGGGTGCAGGGGGTACGTCGGAGGAGCTACGGGTCCCCACGAGGCAGGGGGCACGCCCAGGGGGGTGGGTGCGCCCCCCACCCTCGTGGGCAGCCCGTATCTCCCGTGACGTGCACTCCAAGTTCCCTGGGTTGATTTCCTTCCAAAAATAACTTCTCCAGTTGATTTCGTTCCGTTTTGACTCCGTCTGATATTCCTTTTCCTCGAAACACTGAAATAGGCATAAAACAACAAATCTGGGCTAGGCCTCCGGTTAATAGGTTAGTCCTAAAAATAATATAAAAGTGGATAATAAAGCCAATATTGCCTAAAACAGTAGATAAAGTAGCATGGAGCAATCAAAAATTATAGATACGTTGGAGACGTATCACGCTTTGCTTGTATGCTTCTTTATTTCTGTGGATTATTTAGAACGTGATCACGGGAGCTGCTCAAATGGATGATGGTGTTCTCGTCGTGTCAGCTCTTGATGGCGTGAGGCCACAAACAAGGGAGCATATTATTCTAGATGGACAGGTTACAACTTCTCAGTATTCTTGGCAGCAATTTGTCTCTTTAGCATGTTCTCTTTGCAGTTCTAAGCAGATGAGTACTTCTCATCTCTATTTTTTTAGGTTGGTGTGCCATCAATTGTTTATTTCTTGAACAAAATTGATGTAGTTGGAAATGAAGATGTCCCAGAATTAGTTGAGATTGAGCTTCGAGGTATGCCAACATTTTTCAGTTATCCACATTATTTTGATTATGCTCCTCTGTAAAGTAACTTTGCCACCTTACTTTTTTTTCTGTAGAGGTCCTCAGTCTCTACATGTTCCCTAGAAATGAGATTCCTACCATTCGTGGATCTGCTTTGGCAGTATTGGATAGAAGGGACGAGGAGATTGGAAAGAATGCTATGCTATTTTGAAACTGATGGAATTCCATCAATTCATGCATCCCTGATCTTGTGAGGGTGCTTGATAAGTCTTTCTTGATGGCTTATTGGTGTTACATTTTCACTCTGACATGTGTATCCGTGATAGATGTACTATGCCATGTGTATCCGTGCATTGGTGAATCTTTGGTAACATAATTTGTTTCCACGTTTCATCTTCACACCATGCTTCCCACTTTGATAACATGGTTTGCCAAATAAAACCATGTTTTTTTATCAGTTACTCCCAGAAGGTACAATCTATTGCTTGTGTTTTATGATGTTGTTTGCTCAATAGCCGGGTTTTCCCAAGCAGTATTTGAACTAAATTATTCATGATCAGACTATCCTAATTTTTATTATTTGTATTTTTATCAGCTCCATAAATGAATAAAAATGACAATATCATACATTTGTCTTGCTTGATATTATCATTCCCAAGTAATTCTAAATATTGATTAATTGGTTCCAATTTGCAGGGTCGTGGTACTGTTGTCACTGGATGTATCGCTTTTATGCACTGTTCTCGTCATGTCTCCCTTGCAGGCAGGTGGCGATCGACGGCTGATGACTCTACATGGTGGCTTGGTGGCGGGACGGAATAGGGCAGTGAAGGCGAGGTAGAGAGTGGGTGCTAGCCACGCTCGCTGGGCCATCCGCGACGCATCCAATATGTTAGCAGGTTGGCACTACGCTCATGACCATCTTATGTTTGTTAAAATGCATTTCCTTCTCAGTTTTGTATGTTCAAAATTTTTAAGTGTAGGTACTATATAAAGTTAAAAACTGAGATGCGGAGATTGAAATATTGATCAAAGTACAGTTTAGTCTATTACGTGACCCAACTTTCTTATCCATGATTGCAATATTGATCTGGGTCGTTTTGATCTGAGTACGTGACACCTAGCTTTTCATTGATTTCTTGGCATTGTTCATTATCTCTAGCCATGCCTAATACTGAATCTGAACATTTTCATCTCAGGTACCACAGCACGACATTGGCATCGGTATCTTTGGAAAGAAGAGGACGACAATGGCTTAGGGAGGAAGATGATCGTCAGTGGCGATTACGAAGTTCCTTATATGGAGATGCTCTCATGTCATGTATGCTATGATCCAAACTCCCTTCCCTGTCTACTGAACCAGCTACCATGATTCATTGTATTATATACCTGGCTATTAAGCTGAGTGCTACTCCCCGGCTGACTGTCATATGTAATGGATTTCATATATAGTTGAATAGCTTCTCAGTTAGGTCTGCGTGTACTACACCTCCAATCCAAAAGGCACGGGCTGAGGTGCTCCAACAATTAAAGGGCGCACAGCTTCTTCTCACGAGGCGCGCCCCATCCACTAGTACGCATCATGTGGGGCCACGTAAAGCGCCGTGCCACTCTCAGTCCGCGCAATTGTCCTGCCGCGATTACCGCCTGGACGGGAAGGGGTCTGGCCCGTCGCCAATCTGCTACGACTCCGGCCACGTAGTACTAGTACCTTTCTAGCAAAGCAACATTTATTGAAAGCGATTGGTACGAAGGAAAAGGCATGGAATAATGGCGGACGGCGTACCACGCCTGTCTTTTTTTTCTACCGGTCAGCGATCAAGGCAACATGTGCATGTTGTACGCTCTTCTTCATCAATCATCATCATCATCATTCTAGAAACGATTGCAAGGGCTGCATAAGCCGTGCAAGAACAGGTCGGAGAGACAACTTCGTCCAGTCTAGAATACAACGTAAGTAATAAAGAGTTATTTCGTAAAAAAAAAACTTAAGTTGGACCGTAGAAAAGAATAGTTCTCGCTGCATTTCGGTCCAATTCAGGGCACGCGGTAACACTCCCACGCCGTCGACCCCGTGATTTTTCCCTGAAAAAAGATGAAAGAATCTTAGCAGGACCGACCTCGATTAGCTTTTCTCTGGACGCGTGAGGTACGGGGAAATTGCGTGCATGTGCGCCAAAAACGCAATCTTTGGCAGGGCGTCAAGATCCGACACAAGCACACTACTACTACACTACAAACACAACAGACCAGAGTAAAACGAATGGTAAAAATCCGGTGACAAGTTGACAACCCAATCCTCGATCCCAAAAAGCCCCTTAGGGCATGCATGTACAATGGTGTTATCTTAAGAGTGTCACGTAGGATAAATGATAAGGTGAAGGTGGGAGAACTCATAAAAAAAGGCTTGCCTTCTCTTATTTAAGATAAGACAAAAAATGATCTCTTAGTACAATTTGTCTCACCATGTTTTAAGGAATGACTAGTTATTGAAGATAAAGCTAAGATATAATCCATTATAGACATAATTTTTTATCATCTTTAAATTACATGTAAGACTTAAGATAAGACTGTCTTGTCAATCATTGTACATGTCCTCATCACGGGATTGATCCAGCAAATGGCAGCTGAACTGAACGGCCGTGGTGCCACCCGACCAGACCCCGTCGTGCGTGCGACCGGCCCACCACCACTGCCGTGCCGCGCCAGCGCCGACGCGCACCGTTTTTTAGTAGTACGTTTTTCTGTTTGAACGAGCGAGCGAACGCTCATCGTGTAGTACGTTACAACTCGCCACGAGAAGGGGAGTTGAAAGCTGCAACCAACCCACCCGAGCCCGACTCCTCCTCCTCCCCTCCCGGCCAGAGTCCACCCCTCCTCCCTCCGCCCGCCGACACGCGCGGCGCCGAACTCACCAGCCCCTCATCCTCCTCGTCTCCGGCACCCCCGCCAGCCGACAGACTCCCGCGAGATCCCGCGACAATGGAGGTGCGTGAGCAATCTCTATCAGAACTATCTAGTCTTATCTTCTTCTTCTTCTTCTTCTTCTTCTTCTCCCCGGAGGCGCTGCTCCTCCGTCGTGCTCGTGCGGCAGGAGGTTCGGTGGTTTGGCGGGCCGTCTTTCGTAGCAAAACTCCGGTTTGGTTGGAGGCAACGGGAGGTCGGCGTCCCCGCGACGGTCTTGCTCGGCCTGGTCCTCCGGGGACGGTGGCACGGTGCGGGAGGCCACGAGGACGAGCATCTCCTCGTCGCTGCTTTTCTGCTAGATTCGGCGCGTTCCTCCCCGAGAAAGGTTAGCGGCCCAGCGCAATGCGGGTCAACGGCTCGACGGTGGCTGAGCCGTCTGCCTGCTCCTCGGTAGGTCCGCCGCAACCGCAACGCTGACCATCTCTAGATGCAGAAGAAGCCAGGCGATCAAATCGGCGCTTTGTTCCAAATTTCTTGCGCTTGCTGGGCAACCGGTTGATTTCCCGGACTCTTATTAGGTTCTGAATCCGAACCGGAGCCTCTGATTTTGTTTTCGACGAGTACCGACTTTTCAAGGCCGTGGGTTAAAAACTGGTTGGTAGTAGTTCAGATCTTGAAGAAGAGTAGTTTCTAGTTTCTGCTGGGAATTTCTGCTGCGATATTTTCTTTCAGAGCAGCAGATGATTTGGGCTCCTTTTGGCCAATGAATGCACTTTCTTCTTTTTTGCATTCAGGGAAGGAAATTAACCACTCTTGGTAACAGGGCAGCTGGCATACATTATTACTTTTGCAGCCCTAATTGTGTACAACAGCACGATTCCTAATGACGTGTCAATGACCTATTATGTGCTGTCACCATTATCTTATATTCATCGTATGCTTCTCATTGATTTACACACTGCCACCTACTGTATTACTCCCTCCGTTCCTAAATACAAGTCAATTTAGAGATTCCAAATATAGACTGCAGACGGAGCAAAATGAGTGAATCTACACTCTAAAATATGTCTATATACATCTGTACGTAGTTCGTATTGAAATCTCTATAAAGACTTATATTTAGGAACGGAGGGAGTATGACTTATATTTAGGAACGGTGGGAGTATTTCTGTGTCAGTTATAAGTACAACCTCATAAACTTCAAATAGTTTAACTGTCCCAAACGACCATGATATTGTCAAGTTGAAGTGTATGATACCTTCACACCTGTGCCTCACGTCATTAATTAATTCACCAACTAACTTGGTTAATGTTTATCACTGGTTCATAATTTCCTGTGACTACACATATTACTGCTATATTTTCCACCTGATCTTGGCTGCTAATATTCACCAATCTGACTGAGCTGGTTGAACAACTTATTTCTAATATGTCCTAGTACGTGACCTACATATTATTTACACAAGGTGCAAATGATATCTATTTATAATTATAGTTCCTGGAATCACATTTTTAGCTAAAATTTAGCATGTGGTCTCCTGTTAATAATTGATCATGGCACCTCTGGGACTGCATTAGACTGCTCATTTTCAGCTATCATACAAAGTTTGTTTAATACTCCCTCCGTTTCTAAATATAAGTCCTTTTAGAGATTCCAATACCGACTACATACAAAGCAAAATCAGTGAAATCTACACTCTAAAATACGTCTATATACATCCGAATGTAGTCCGTATTGAAATCTCTAAAAAGGCTTATATTTAGAAATTAGAAACGGGGGGAGTATATGCAAATCCAAATAGAAATGTGACTTTCGAGTTAAATTTCTTCTCTCTTAATAATTGATTGTGACATCTGAGAATACATTACACTGCTCATTTTCATTTATCATACAACGTTTGTTTAGTATATGCCAAATGGAAATGTAACTGTATTTGAGTTAAATGTCTTCTCTCTTCTGTATAGTTCAAAAAGGATAATTTTATTACCCAGTTGATGTTCCTGGGTCCTGACAGCTATGTTGCTACCTACATTCCCATGTTGGTGTGTCTAATACATTCTGTCTAATGTTGTCCCGCAATTCATACTTATGTTGTTGGTTTGAGTCATTTAACATTTCTTCAGAATGAGATTGTTCTGTAAACATTGGAAAGTTCGGGTTTCAGGAATGCTAAAATGTGTAGACTCTTTATCCAAAATTATACAATTACTACAATCATGCATCTTATCTCCTCCCCTGTGCTAAAGTAGCACTAGTGTCTCATATATCATCTGTTCATTTTTGGTAGATGTAAAATCACTACAGCCCATCACCTCCCCTGTGCTAAAGTAGCACTAGCAGTATCAGATTTGTTCCTTTTCGGTAGATGTAAAACCACTAGTCCATTCCCCTGTGTTAAAGTAGCACTAGCAATGTCCCATTTGCTCATCATTGATATCCTGTTGCAGGTGAGGACAGTAAAAGTTGGCAATATTTCGTTGAGTGCCTCAAAAAGGGAGATCACAGAGTTCTTTTCTTTCTCTGGTGATATAGAATATGTTGAAATGCAAAGGTAATTCATCATTACTTATTGCAGTGTCTGTTTTCACTGGAGCAGAAGAGTGTTTCTTAAATATTTGCTCGTGTTTCCATCAGCGAAACTGATTGGTCACAACTTGCGTACGTCACATTTAAGGACTCACAAGGAGCAGACACTGCTGTGCTTCTCTCAGTACGTTCGAGCTCCTGAAACTTATTACCTGGTGAAATTTCATCTCACTGCTCTTTGGGGATTTGGCTTATAATCATGGATTGCTAACCTACAGGGGGCAACAATTGTTGATCTTTCTGTCATCATAACTCCAGTTGAGAACTATCAGTTGCCTCCTGAAGCCCACAAACAATTACCGGTAAGAATATTTTAACTGCATGACCATTATTTTAAGTTGTATTAAACTGGAAAGAACTTACTTTCAGGCTTACGAGTTCTTTAGTCTCTGAAACTGAAAGGAACTAGATGAATATTACAACTGTTTTAAATCAAGTATATGGTGCATTTTTTAATAGCGCTTAACTTGCAGCAGAAAATACTATTTCTTTTTCCTGCTCTTACTGTTTAATGGCTTTCTATAGACGTGGTTTCCTCTCTGGAGCAGCATTTTTTTATTAGTCTAGCAATTCAAAATTGTTTCAGTTTCTTATCATGGTAAGAACATTTCTATGTCAATGAGGAGAGAAATAAAGATGCCGCATGAATTGTCTCTCAAATCAGTCTCCTGCAACTGCAGTTAGCTTACCCTCATTTTATGTTCTTTTTCTTACAAAATTATTTAGTTACTATCCTGACTACTTTTGATATGCTTTGATATTCCACTCTTCTGAATTTTTGTGCATGGCCTTGTGGGTGCAGGGAGAGAATTCCCCCTCTGCTGAATCTGCAGTCAGGAAGGCGGAGGATGTTGTGAGCAGCATGATGGCCAAGGGTTTTGTCCTCAGCAAGGACGCACTCAACATGGCAAGGTCTTTCGACGAGCGTCACAACATCATGTCCACCGCCACCGCCACCGTCGTGTCTCTAGACCACCAGTACGGCCTGAGCGAGAAGATCAGCCTGGGCCGGGCGGTCGTCGGCAGCAAGGTCAAGGAGGTGGATGAGCGGTACCAAGTGTCGGAGCTCACAAGGTCTGCCCTGGCCGCCGCCGAGCAGAAGGCCAGCGTCGCAGGCTCGGCTCTCATGGGCAACCAGTACGTCTCGGCCGGCGCCTCCTGGCTGACCAGCGCATTCGGCATGGTGACCAAAGCGGCGGGCGACATGGGCTCCATGGCCAAGGACAAGGTCGACAAGGCCGAGGAGGAGAGGAAGGCGATCATGTGGGAAGAGAGGAACGGGCTGGTGAGCGAGTACGCCAAGATCCATCTGGACGAGCATTCCTCGTGGGAGCCCGCGGTTCTTCCCGTGGAATCGATGGACGAGCAGAAGCTCCAGGCCGTGTGATGATGAGATCTGAACAAACGGAACGGTAGCCGCTTTGAGTCATTCGTTGATTGTTACTTGTCGGATATATATAGAGATCCTTTTTTTCGTCGCTGCGCTGGAGCAAAAACAGGGTGTTGTCTGCCTATCGGCGCCTACAGTGTGATGTAAGTAAATTTTAGAATGGTGCGCTTGTGTTCCTATCAGCTTTGTTATGCTGCTAGAGCCACTGAAAAGGGTTTTCTTCTTGTTGTTTTCTGCTGCCATAGAATGAATGCAACTCTACTCGTTGGATGTAATTTACCTGACGCTGAGATCAGGTGTGGGAATTGAAGTTACTTTTCTGTTCACCCGGCCCCTCTTGTAATTTGAGAACGCAGTTCCAGTATTAGCTGCTAAAATGCTTGGAAAGGACCGGGACCTGTTGAAGATATGTGTGCTGTATTAGAGCAGCTCTAGCAGAGTCGTCATACATAGAATCGCCAAAAGGCTGTCTTCATCTTTTTTTCTTTTGTCATTTCATTCAGTTCCACAGGGACAATTTAAGCTCAACTTAATCTAACCCTAATGCCACCCGCCGCTGGTGGAGCCACCGGATCCACGCGGCCGCCGTCTGTGCCACGAGAAGCGGTGGATCGCCCATGGTCGCCAGATCCGCCGCCACCTGCCGCAATCTAAGACAAGAGGTTGGTTCCGCTCCGCCGACAAGTTAAGCCAATCGGTTGCATCCTTGCACGGCGGTATTGTCCCGGACGGTGGAGGAAATGGGAGGGGAGAAGGTGGAGGCAATGAATAGGGCTTTGATGATGGGACGCCTCGCCGGCATGCAGTGGCGGAGCTTGAAGCCAATTATTGGGCGGGTTGGGCAGGCCTTGCAGAAGAAAACAACATGTGAGCTGATGTTTCAAGGCCCATATGTAAAAAAAAAGTGAACAAACTGCAAAAAGCTGGGCGGGCCACGGCCCATTCGGCCTTGCCGTGGCTCCGCGAGTGTCGGCATGGCCATCCAAACAGCTGCCTTGGGAACCGAAGGCTGCTGTAAAGGAAATTAATGGGAGGGTGGTTATTTGTCACCATCGCTTGCGGTGATTATCTATGCACGGTGGTTCGTGTACCTGGCCCGCACAACTTTAAATCTCAACCATGACTTGTGGAGGAAAAAGCTGAAACTTTCCTGGATGAGCCATTTATGGAGCATCTCTAGCAGACCCCATAAAAACGATCAAACATTGATATTTACGGTACAACCTGAAAAAAAAAACCCCCACCCGAATAGATCCTGTAAAACAGCATATCCTGGAGATCATTTTTTTCGGCTGGAACCCTAGCCGCCGCCAGGAGAGGCCATCTTTCAACGCCGTCCTCCGGCAGCTCCCCTCCGCTGGCAACCTCGGTCGTCGGTGGTGAGGGGGGTCGCCGGATCCACGCGCGTGGATCGTTTCTACTCCCTTGTAGTCTAGGATTTTAGGCTGTTCATCGTCTTGGCTTCGGCGGCGACGATGATGGTGCTGAATAAAGATTCTTCGAATCCTTCCCTGATGAGACCATCGGTCCTATGGTTGGGGATGGATTTGGAAACCGGTATGTTCAAGCAAAGATCGCGTGGCGGCGGGTGGCATCCTCGTGGTGGACCTATGTCCTCGGGCTCTGCCGTTGCGACTGTGTATGCTCCAGTGTCGGTGTGGAGCTTGGGAGGTGGTCCAGGAGCGGATGTAGATTGTGGTCTGCGTCAACGACATCTGGAAGACGGACCATGTGTTGGGTTCGTTGTCCGTGGGTGGTGTCTTAGTCGTGCTGGGGTGCCAGATCTGGAGTTCGATGGCGTGTCCGGGGTGTTACCCCAATCTGATTTGTTCAACGGCAATGGCTTCATTTTTGGTGAGCCACCTTGGAGGTCCGCAAAGCTGCATATCAGTGATGAAGCCGCGTTGAGCTCGGATGAAGAGGTGATCCATCATTCTTTTCTTCCGTGGTTGCGGAGGTGGTGCTAGAGGCAGGTGACGAGCGTTGGTGTCAAGTTTAGAGATGTTCTGCTATCTTTTCAGTTTTGTCATGTCGGTCCTGAAGTGACTTGTACTTTGTTCTTTATAATATGAATGAGACACGTATTATCATGCAAAAAAAAAACAGCATATTCCGCAAATAAATAAGTGAAGCAGGCTCCTTATATTTGAGCCCTCATCTGTTATATCTTGAGGATTTCATCCGTTTTTGGAGGATCCTGTACCAAGAGGAGCCTGTATCTCGTAAAAGAAATCGCCGAAGTAGGGGGCCTCACGACGCCGCGCACGAGCAGCGAGCAGGCGAAGGAGCTTGTCAGCGGCTGGCCGAAGCATCGCCAGAGTGTCGCCATAGCAAGCAGCAGGCCACATCAGGCGGTAGGCTGGAGCGGCGCCATCCTGGCCAGCCGGAGTTCGAATTCGTCCATGCATGTGTCCCGGAGAAGAAGAAGCATTAGGAGAAAAAAGACGTTTATGATATAGGTTTACGGCATTTGTTCCGCCCGATACCTCATGCTACCGTAAATTCATTTTAGGTGAGCCTGTATACTATTTTTTACAGATGGTGTTTTACGGGATCTGCTGCTAGAGATGCTACGAGTCTCCAAATTTAGAAGTTGCGAGCACATTAACGGAGCGACCCGCATACGCATACAGTACGCAGATTATGAGCCATATGTCTTAGTATTGTTTACAGCCGAAGTCTGAAACCGTGTGGACGTGGCACCGTGAGAAATACGGCCGGGGCGTTGCATTCGAAGCAGCCGTGCTTAGCCGAAGCTTCTGACTTGGTTCCTCTGAAACTTGCCACTGGCTTTCCTTCTTCTTGGATAATGCACGAAGCTTAGCATAGTGTCCTACGTGTGCCGTGGCCTCACGATCAAAGGTACGTACGTACGTCACGTCCCGGCCTTGTGGTTGACGAAGAGAAGGCGTGCCGACATGCATCCGGCTCTCGTAGCACTGGCTGTTCGACGATCATGCAGCAAGAAGATTAGGTTGATGTTGCCAATGCCAGTGGCCTATCCTCCTGCAGTCCTACTGGCGAGAATGGGATGCGTGGATGGATGCCGACCATGTGGATTGGCTCAAGGTGAAGATGTCTGACCATGTACTGGATTGGCTCAAGGATAATGTAGGCCTAAAACAGAATGTAACTTGCACTACAAGCTTCACGTGCACAAAAATCATTGGAAATAACTATCCAGTTTCTTTTCCCCAAGGGCACAAAAATCATTGGAAATAACTATTCAGAACATGATGCCCTCTTGCAGTACCCGTGCTCGCTTCCCAAAGGGGCGTCTACTGGTCCAAAAAGTTTTGCATGTCTTCATTTTGTAAAGACCTCTTTGCCTGATAGAACTCCCATAGAAACATTAGGTTTGTAACGCTCTTATATTTCTTTATGAAGGGAGCATATTTTTGTTGCAAGGATTTTTCAGTGAGATCTATGAGAAACCTAGGGCCTCTTTGATTCAAAGGATTTTCAATACGAATGAATAGGAAATCACGTCCATCCGAATCCCACAAAAAATTGGTTGTTGTATCGTAGGTAAAACAAAATGGTTGTCACCGACCACTAGACGACCTGCTTGGCCAACAATTTGAAGGCAACATAAATAGATGTTTCAAAGATTCAGCAAGTCTCGTATCAGAAAGAGCTTTCTACATCTACAGGCAAAACATACGGAATTTTTGTTACAGGATGAGAGGACATCATCTAATTGGAGAGGAGAAGGGGCCCGCCCAGCAATTCAGGGGGGAGATTATTGGGGGATTGGTCAAGGAGGAGTCCCTAAGTGAGTTTTGTAGATATTGTCCGTAAGTGAGTTTGTAAGCTCGTATCAGAAATGTCTTTCCTGCAAGGGTGCAATAGTAACTGGTAGCATTCTGCTAACGAATGTTGCAAGAAGCCAAGAACAATTACATGAATAATGAATGTTACCAATACACGTGCAATTAACGAACACAAAGGAATTAGTGAAGCACAGAAGATGAGAACCATGACCTGACTCCACAACCAAGCTAATCTCGGGCCAACATGGTGTGCGGGCGGGTGGTCGTGCGTGATGGCCTACGTTGGCACCACATTCTTTCTTCAAGGTTGTGCTGAAAGCTGATATGATCTGCTGACTCCATGGTCCAACAACACCCGCACCCGTCAGCATCCATCTCACTGTCTAGTCTTATCTATCGTGCATCTTTTAATTTTTGTGCTGTGTTCACTCTCGCTCAACCAGTCTGCATCTTAGGACTAGTAAATATCTTAGGAAAGTATCTCCTGAATTAGGCCTATGTTTTGCCACTAAGCTTACCAATTAAGAGGTATAGATCCACGTCACCTGAAATTAAAGATGACAATGTTCGTTAGCGACGGCGGTCCTTAAGCCCCCAAATGCGAGGCTTATTGAGTGGATAACTATCTAGCCCCACTTGACACTTGCTTAATTACAAACTAGCCGGACCCGTTCTGAAGTTGGAACTAGAGGTACCTAGGTTATACATGAATTATGGTTTGTGTTGTTGCCCTACCAACCAGACCTCTTATTTACTTTTCTGCACTTGGACTACTTGTATGGACAAATTATAAAGCAGGCTGAAAACCTAATTGTGAGAGTACAACACACACAGATAACAAAGTGAAACGAACATAAACATACAAAACCAAGTGGTGTGCACTTCCACTAAATAGATTATATTTGTGGTAGCTACAATGCTATCAACACACTAGCAAATTCGACTTTCATGATACTGCAAGAGGGCATAATGTTCTGAATACTAGCTTAGTTTACTATTTGCATAAGAAATTATGCGATACTAATTGTGAGACTTGAGTTTCCTAACTCAATTGGTGGGCTTGACGTGTTTTTCAAAATTCGTGACATTAATTGTAGATATATGTATATTACATTGATGTAGTATATATATTTTAGAAATTTTGTAACTCCATTTATGGACTTAAAACGTATTCCGGTCTTATATATCATGCATCTTTTTATTTGCGTTGTGTTCATTCTCACGCTCAACCAGTCTGCATCCTAGGACTATTAAATATCTCCTCCGCTTGCAGAAAAATATCTCCTGAATTAGGCCTATGTTTTCACACTAAGCTTACCAATTAAGAGGTACATATCCACATCACCTAAAATTAAAGATTACAACGTTCGTTAGCGACGGCGGCCCTTTCAACCCCCTAGTGTCTGGAATTAATATCAAGATCAAGCTTAGCAGAATGGATAATTATATAACCCCAGTTGACACTTCTTCAAAAATTAGTCAGATTAGTTTAACAGTTGTAACTTGTAACGCATGACAAAATTGATCATAGAACATGAATGGTAGTAGAACAAACACAGATAACAAAGGGAAACAAACATAAACATACAAAGCAAAATGTATGTGTACTTCGAGTGAATAACATCTTATCCATACAAACCCTATGAACTAACATAATACAAGACTCGCGGTAGTTACCGTGCTATGAACACACTAGCAAATTCGACTTCCATGATATTGGAAACAACAATAATACCTTACTTTACTATGAGATACTTACGATGATGAAATTAGACTTTCTTAACTAAATTTGTGGACCTCAATTATGTTTGGAACTTTGTGACATTGTAGATAGATGTACATTATGTTGATATGTGGTGTATATATTTTAGAACTTTTCTTGTATAACACTTCGCTAGTCTAACAATATATTGATAGCATGGTCACAAAAGAAAAAGGAGAAGATCGAGGCGGTGGCGGGAGCTGGAATATGACAAGGCGGCAATTACAGTTAGGGTATATTGTAGCCAAGTGAAAGTTGAACTCGGGATATGTGAATGGAGATCTCATGGCTCAGAGAAAAACAAATCAAGTTGGCCAGAGATACATACATTGAACTCGTAACTTGTAAGGTATCGGTATTATGATTGTACGACGGCTTAAGCTTACAAGTATATCTTACCAGCCACAAGCAATTTTCGGCCGGAAAAGACGATGGCCAGAAATGTGTATTCCCTTCGTCCCAAAATTTTTGTCTTAAATTTGTCTAAATACGGATGTATCAAGTCACGTCTTAGTATTAAATACATCCATATCTAGACTAATCTAAGATAAGAATTTTGGGACGGAGGAAGTATCATATATAGATCCGATACAAGTGTAATGAAGGAGAACCGGTGTAAATATTACATGCCCAAGACGGCAACCCAATCATCCGGAACAAACCCACCCGTCTATTTCTTACCAAGCAATGTTTTACGGGGGTATTTTGAAGGAAACATTTGGCATAACTCTTCTTAAATTTTAGACTCGATAACATCATGAATATCATTTTTTTTTGCGAGGAACATCATGAATATCCATTCTTGCACAAGATTACTTTGGCATCGTTTTCGAAAGAATGATTTAAAAATAATGGGAAGTTACACATCAGAATCTTAGCACAGTCAGCCAAATTTAAGGTAGGGCCACTTGCGCCGCCACGTCGTAGTATAAAGCTAACCTCACCTCCATCCACAAACAAACATCATCCATTGCTCAATCATCAATTTCACATCATACTATTGCAAACACAGTTCTTGCAAACACACAGCACACGTACACACGGCGATCAAGATCATGGCGGCTGCCAGAGAAAGACGTCTGCCGCAGCTTCACCTCACGCTCGACGCCCCCATGTGGGCCTTCCGGTGCCCTGCCCCGGCGCCGGTCACCGCGGCGACGCCGTCCACCTCGGCGGCTCGGCCGGACGGCGAGTTCCGCCGCCTGAGCGACTTCGACAGGCTCTCCGTCCTTGGGCGCGGGAACGGCGGCACCGTCCACAAGGTCACGCACCGCCGCACGTCGGCGCTGTACGCGCTCAAGATCATTCACCGCGGCCACCCCGGCGCCGACGAGGAGGTAGAAGTTGTACGCCGCGTCGACTCGCCTCACATCGTCCGGTGTCACTCGGTACTCCCGACGGGTTCCGGCGACTCCGCCTTACTCCTCGAGCTGATGGACGGCGGTTCGCTCGACTCGCTCGTCCGCGGCGGCCAGGGAGGCTTCCCGGAGGCGGCTCTGGCGGAGGTGGCGGCGCAGGCGCTGTCCGGCCTGGCGTACCTCCGCGCCCGCCGCGTCGTCCACCGCGACATCAAGCCTGCGAACCTCCTGGTCAACAGGGCCGGGCAGGTCAAGATCGCCGACTTCGGCATAGCCGAGGTCGTCTCCGCCGCCGGCAAATACCGCGCGGCCTACGAGGGCACCGCCGCGTACATGAGCCCCGAGCGCTTCGACACGGAGCGGTCGTTGCACGGCGCCGGCGACGAGGAGGGCCCCGTCGACCCCTACGCCGCCGACGTGTGGGGGCTGGGGGTGACCGTCCTGGAGCTCCTCATGGGTCGGTACCCGCTGCTCCCCGCTGGGCAGGAGCTGAGCTGGGCGGCGCTCATGTGTGCCGTCTGCTTCGGCGAGCTGCCGGCACTTACCGACGGCGCAGCGTCGCCGGAGCTCCGCGGTTTCGTGGCCGCTTGCCTGCAGAAGGACCATCGGAAACGAGCTTCCGTCGCAGAGCTGCTCGTGCACCCGTTCGTCGCCGGGAGAGACGTAGCGGCGTCGAGACGGGCGCTACGCGAAGTGATCGAGCAGCGATGTCGATAAACACGCGCGTGTAAATGTTGAACTGTCACATTCTCGAATAGTAAATACCTAAGCTAGGCATTTGCACATACAGATAGTGGACAATACTTTGAGCTTGGAATGGTCTCGCTCTAGCATCTCTAGCAGATCACTTGTACTCACGGTACCGTAAAAGCATTATAAGAAAAAACCTTAAACCTGTTTTATAGTACCATCTGGACAGCAGCGCTGCAGCAGAACAGATCCCGTAAATGTTTACTGTAAAATGAATATTCCCCACCACGTGACACATGTGGTAAGCAATCCAAACAATTAAAAAAAAACACGAATATTCCCCGTAGTCATATTTTTCTTCCTTTCACGCGTCTGGCCGGCGAAATCCAGGCAGGCAAGGGGTGGTCGGGGAGGGAGTGCGGTGCGGTGCGGTGCGGATACGACGGGAGCACCGGGGAGGCCGGGGCCGTCAAGGTAAGGTGCGACACGGTCATGCCTTGGTGGCCGTGGCGACAAGCGATGGAAGAGGGAGCCCGGCGCGGGGAAGGAGGAGGCAACAGGGTTGGAGGGCGGCGTCGGCCAGCAACGGTCGCAGGAGGAGAGGCGGGCGCTCCTGCCCGAATCAGGCCTGTCCGCCAGAAATTTGGCCAAAGGCAGTGGGGTTGGAGTGCGGCGTCGTCCGGCGACGCTTGGACATGAAACTTCACTCCCGTCAATCGTCTTTTTATTTAAAGGGAACTGAAAATTTGCCACAAATCCTGAACACATGAAGTTTGGATACTCGTTTTAAGGTTTTCCTCAACAACAACAAAAATACAGGCCAGCCAATTTTGAGGGTGTACTCGGGTCAGTTTTTCGGTCAAAACTGTAAAACAATGATTATTTTACACTTTTCATTCTTTTAAGTGATCTGCTAGAGATGCTCTAATGGGTCTAGAAATATGAAATAGATTTGGTGTCCATATTTGCTTATTTCTGAATCAAACAAATTACAACACGCCACCAAAGACGATGTTATACGCAGCTACTTAATAACATGTCTGGACTTAAATTTGTACATAATTTATAAATTAGGGATTAATTTTTCAAAGCACCATATATCCCCTCCGAGTTATCGCAATGCAAGTGTCATTGCCATCACCCATCCACGATGATGAACATCCGCAGGTCCCTAAAGCTGTAGACCACATAACTCACCATTGAGATCGTGCAACAAACTGAGGCCTTCGAGAAGGGCAACGGGAAACAACGCCATAGGCATCACATCATCTGACCCAATAAGACATTGGTCTTCACCCGAAGCATGGACTGCACAAACAGGAGATAGAGGTGGCACCACAAACGACCCCTCAGATGACGTATAGCGATGCCCTTGGGAGTAACCGTCACCATTTTTTACCGACTCTCCTCGAATATGCACAAATAGTCAAGTCCCACCGTTGACCAGTAGCCATTGTCATCCATCCAAAGACATAACCCTGCGAGACGTAACCACCCGCACCACATGGAGAAACATATCCCACGAGGCCACAAAATGGTGTTCAAGCTCGGTCGTTGCATTAATCAGACGCACCACAAAGTTTGGCTCTGGTACCACTATGACTACACATGGTTGTTGTTGGACACTCGATCCTGACGCTAACAAGACAAAGCACCACACAACCAAAACCCCCCCACCAAACATGATGCTAAGCTTCCTCCGCCGGCAAGCCAATGCACCACCACATCCGAGTTCATCATCCTCTACCAACGAGCCGCCAGATCTGACCATATCTAGTCACCATCAGCGCCGGTGAGAGCACTCATGCAGTGATGTATGCGAGGTGCCTGCATTATCCAACATCTTCCTCCATGACACAACATCACATAACCGCACGTGCCCCTTTCAGGAGAAAGGCCAATAGTGACAACAGTTGGCAGTTGCCCATGTAAGGGGTTGTGGCACTGGGGTTTGTGTCACTACTCCGAGAGTCGCCCCTGAGGAGGGAAACGAGGTCCTATTGGGCGTTCTCTTCTTTATTGTTCCGCATTGTTTAGAATCTTTTCAATTATTGTTAATTACCACATGGTTCTATACTTCACAACAATGACTTAAAATATTGGCCGACAAAGCGTAAGTAATATTGTACACACTAGGGGATCACTATATGGTAAACCCTTGATCATTCAAGCCATAGTCGTTGTATTCAAATTTTGGATAATACGAGAGTTTGGATCGAAATTTCAGAATAGTGAAATTATTTTGAGGAACGATTTAATTTTGATAGTTGATGACATTGATAATGCACATCAGATTGAAAATATCAAAACAAACATGAACAACATAGACCCTCGATAAAACTCGTCGCCTCTAGGTCCAGCATCTCTATCTCAACATTCATTCATACCTCTAAAAAAACCACGGTAGACCTAATCTGCACCAATTGGGTTGGCCTCATATGGTTTGAAGAACTATAACAGTTGATTCCTGTGTTGTATCTGTAACATCTCTTCATTTAATAATGCATCTTATCTTTTATAAGAGAATCAATGTATTTTTGATAGAAATATAGATTTGAGATCCCGTGGAGCATTTCTTCGAACCTTGAGCCCAAGAATGTTCCGAGAAGAATCGTCGGCTGAGACTGCAATACTCCTAGGAATCTGGGAAGATACCACCGTCCACAAGTAAACCAACCAACCCTCACTGGACGAATCACACGAGAGCCTCTCCATCCGTACATTGTGTGCATCGTTTCACAGCTGATAGCTGTAATTACGTACGTACGTACTCTATGGTACATCCTGCCGACATGTCGGTCTCATGAGGTAACCAGCCTAGGTTTTGACAAGCAGCTCCAGTACTATAGCTAGCAGGGAGATAAAACTTAGGTGACGCGTGAGCGTGAGTGCCAAGTATCTTGCGAGTTCTCATATAATGTTATGATATGATGATTTTGTTGTACCTGCAGAGGAAAGTACGTACGTTCAAGTATCCGCTGAAATCTTTCTTGCGCGCTATCTCACTTGCTAATCACGGTCGATCCAAGGCTTATGCAGCAGTTTCGCCATTGCTTCCCGTGCATGTGTGATGAACGCACGGCACTAAACTTTCAGATTCGTGAGGCAAAACCCAGGCTAATTACATTGTTACGCATGGGTCGATGGCGACAGTGTGCGTGCAAGTAGTAACTAGTAGTAACTTCTAGGAGTACTAAGTAGTAACTGCAAGTAAGTAACTGCACTGTGTACTCGGTACTCCTGGCTAGGTTCTATCAGCAATGTCGCCGTCGATGGGTAGTCGATGTAGTACGGTCGACCGCGAGCGACAAAGCCGTCGCTGCAAGTCCCCAACCCCAAGGGATTAGACGTCAACCGATCGACTTCACGTAAGCTACTACGTAATGACGCCGACAGTTAACTTCTCTGACAGAGAGTGCATGTTCAGTTAACGTACAACCAGCCGTCAAGTAGTATACTTGCGATACTAAGTGTAGCATTCTTTCTTTCTTTCTTTCTTTTCGTGGCGTCTTTTTTGGATGATGCACTGGATTATGCAAAGAGTTGACGCCAGCAATTACCAACGCAATGCACGCAGAGATACTGCAATGCTCAATGCATTTTGGCGGTTTGGCCTTGATGATTATAACAACAATTCTCTTTCTTTTTGCTTTCTGGAACAAATGCAGGAACTTCAAGGGAAGGTTTGCAAGGGTTCCGCAATACTGTATAGTTCAAATCCTTCAAAGTTCTCTCACATGGATACTTTTGCTGAGCTATGAGTGCTCCTACTGTGTTTGGATAAATATTCCGTATTATCCACGTCAAACTCCGATTCTGGAAAGAACAAAAATCCTAGTCGTATCAGCTCCGGTATCGCCCCTACTCCCCCATCTCCACCATCCTCCTTCGTTCGCTTTATGTTGTTGTTGCTGTTGAGAAGAGACTGAATGCCTCCCGCAAAAAAAAAAGGAAAAGAAAAAAAAAGAGAAGAGACTGAATGCCGATACGGCAGGCGCAATGGTACTAGTACAGACTAGCTCTGGATGCTCCACCTTGTACTATATCTTAATGATGACACATGTGAAAAGAATATATGACACTTTATTTAGTGAGGAAAGAGAGACCCACCATATCTGAATATAGATATACTTTCTCTCTCATTTTTTGATAAAAGGTGAATTTTATTAACTCAAAATGAAGCATCAAAAGGATGCAAACACAATGAACACACACCACGTCTCTGCATAGTAGTACTTCCTATCTCGTAAAACACATTAAATCATAGATCTTTTAGATATAACATTAAGATACAATTATCGCAAAAAAAAAACAATAAGACACTAAAATCCATTAGAGTTGTTGTATCTAAGTTCATGTTTAACGCATACTACCTCCATCCTGGTTTATTGGTCCCATCGTATTTTATGTCAAGTTTTAACCATAGATTTAACTAACAAAACATTAATAAATGCCATACAAAATAATATTATTGAAAACTATGTTCTAACACGAATCCAACGATATAATTTTTGGTGACATGCATTAATATTTTGTTAGTTAAAATCTTTGATCAAAATTTGACACAAAATACAAAAAAACCAATGAATCGAAACGGAGGTAGTACAATATAATTTAAGATGCAATGCATTAAGAGCGCCCTAATACGAAAAAGTACACTATTAAACTTTGTAAGTATACAAATCGTAAAACGTGGGACAATCAAATCATGATTATTAAAGCAAACAAGATGAAAACCAAACCATGACCTGACTCGAACCCAACTAAATATCGTGGCCAAAATGGCGTGCAGCCTGTGCTAAATTAAGTGAGCGACGGTCCTTCCTTCTTCAAGGTTGTGCTGAAGGGGATGCGATCTGCTGACTCAACAGTCCACCAACACGGGCCTCTCTGTCTTCAGTCTTATCTGTTTCTTGTTATTCTGTTTCCTCTCTCACTCAAGCAGTATCTGTATCTTCTTCTTCTACTAGCAAATATCTTCTGCAGTTCCCCTGAATGAAAAAAAAAGAGTATCTCCTGCGCTACGTCTATATTTTTCTGGTAAGCTACCAAATCAAGGATTCCACGTCACCAGAAATTAGAAATGCCAGTGTTCGTTAGCGACGGCGGTCCTCCCAAACCCCGAGTGTGTTGGGTTGATATCGAATCAGATTTTTGTTCGTTAGTTAATCTCTAGTGGGTCACATTCCCAAGATACTACTACGAATCGTTTCAACCAAGTTGCTTCGCCAAGAAATAACTAAGAACGATTTATGTATGACGCTCAAGATCGAACCACTCACGCCCGGAAGCAAAATGCAGCAGGCCGCTGGGTTCCGCGCGGTGCAAAGGTCGGACAAAAAGCATAGTATGCATAGTACTTCCATCCGAAAAAGTTTGTCCTTCAAATAAATGTATCTAATATCAAATTAGTGCTAGATGTAATAAACTTGGAATAAATTTTTTCGGATGGATGGAGTAGTTTCGAATAACTAACCATACTTGTTCAGAACACGAGAACCATAATACCGAAAAAGGCTTTCGCCCTGCTTTATAAATAAAGTAATGACCGACAACAATCCGGAACAAACGCACGCCACCACGACACACACCCAAGGCAGGATACAAAGGCGCTGAGCGCAGCAACACAACCCCTAACACTACAAGAGCAACCAGAGACTCCAACAGTGACCACGCCACCGTGAAGAAATGAAGCCACATACGACGAACCGTGAGCTCCAAGACGATGCCTTCAGGAAGGATACGACACCGGAGCGCCGCCACCGCCCGATCCGAGGATCAGAGTTTCCCCAGGAGCCACACGACGGGCAATGAAAGCCGCGACGATGCCTTCAAGAAGGGGACGAGTCACGCCGCCGCCGGTCCGTCCGAAGATAGAGCAGGTTTTCACCCCGGCTAACACTCACCGCCACCGAACGCCACACCCCGGCTACCACGCCGTTCACACGGCCATGGCCGCTGGGCAGCACCGAGCAACGGGCTCTACCCATGACCACCATGCTACCACTACCAGGGCCGCCGCCCCGGCATCCAAGACCTCGACACCACCTCACTCGAGATCCGCCACTACCCCAACCGAAGAGACGAGCGGACCCCTTGGAAAACTAGCTTCCATCGACTCGTCCTGCTGCATCGGGCGCGAGACGAGCGTGGTCCTGCTGCCGGGCGCGAGCGGGGCTTGGTCCTGCTGCCGGGCGCGAGACGAGCTTGGTCCTGCTGCCCTAGCGCGAGACTAACGATGGGCCATAGCTGGGAAAGGGCCATCACTTCAACGGAAATAGCACCCGGACGACGAGGAGACAGATCGAAGACCGACACAAGCGGCCAACGGACGAGCCGACGCCGGAACAAGCCAGCCGCCGCCGTAGCTGACTTGCCAAGCCGCCGCGGAGCCATCCACGGCCGGAGCAGCAGCCACCCCGGGCCACTGCCCAACCTGCGCCGACCGGCGAGCTCTAAGCGTCGGAGCCGCCGGGCACGCACCCGCGCCACCGGCCACCATGGCCGCCGCCTGCACCAAAGACACGGCACAGGCCCGCGCAGCCTCCGTACCACTACCAGCCAACCCCGCCACCGCGCCACCACACGAGCACGCCGCCGGAGCTCAGACCAGTCGCCGCGCCGCCAAGCCCACGGCCGAAAGCCCCCGACTTGACCCAGAAGGGGCCAAACAGGGTCCGTCACGGAAAGCCACAAGGTCAAGGAGGGAAGGCGCCGACACACAGCCGCGACCAGCCCCCACAAGACACGCCCACCGACGGCCGGGACCACCACCGCCAACACCAGCCGCGCCGCCCGCCGCAGATCGGGATCTAGATCGGGGGGAGCCCGACCAACACCCAGCCATGAACGACGCAGCGGCGCGCCCTCACTCCCAGCCAAACGACCGTCGAAGCCCGATGTCCCCGCCGCCGAGAGCCCCGCCGAGCTCCGCGCCCCCACGAGCGGCTGACCGGCGCCGTTGCATCCTCGAATAGGGAAGGGAAGAAATGGCCCCGCCGCCGCCCGCATCGCACGGGCTTCGCCCGACGGACACCCTCCGGCGGCGGCGAGGGGGAGGAGAGGCTGGAGGGCAGGAGTTCGCCAGCGGCAGATCGAGGGCCCCCGTGACGCACGCGCGGGGCGTGTCGCGGGAGCGGTTCAGGGGGAAGGGGGAGGACAACCCCACGAGAACCATAAGGGAATCTCCAGCCGCGCCCCCAGGAAGGCCTCCCCAGGCGATGTTTTCGTGCCGGCGCCGAAAAGACGACCCAGTCGCGCCCCCAGGAGCCCGATTTTCGCCGGCTTGGGCCGAAAACAGCGCCGGCGGACCCAGCCCGAACCCGGCTGGGCGCCCGGGCGCCGGGCGAAGCTGTTTTGGCGCGAAAAAAGACGTGGGCAGACGTCGGCGACTTCGGCGCCTCGTCTTCCTCCAACGGCTCGGTTCCTGGAAATCAATGGCAAGGCTGCCGGTCAGCCTTGCCATTGATTCTCACGGGCGGCGCTTCACGGACGGCGCGCCGACGCCTCCCTCGCTCGCCAGACACACGGGCGCTGCCCGGCTATAAAGCCGGGCGGCCTCCACTCGCTGCCCACACCAGCCCCCCCTCGCCGCCGTCCAGCCCCTCCCTCTCCCTGCCTCTCCCTAGCGCCGCCGCCCAGCCCCTCCCTCTACCTCTCCCGAGCCCGCCCAGCCCCGCCGTCGCCATGGCAGAACGCTTCCCCGGAGACGAGGCGGCGGCCAACGGCTTCGGCCGCCGTTCGCTCCGCGAACAGGAGTCCTGGCTCCTGTTCCAGGCGAACATCCCGGCGCCGCCGGACATGCGCGCCGGGCCAACGGGGTGGAGACTCATTGCCGGGAGTGCCCATTCCCCGCTGTTCGACGCTGCAGGCAAAGCCGGGCATTTCGCCGAGGAGGTCGAGATCGTGCGCGCGTCCCTCACCGACGCCCAACTCCTTCCCCAAAGACGCCGCCGACAACCACGCGGCTCGGGCGGCGATTTCGAGCGCCGCCCGGCAGCGGCGGGCGCCCACCAACGGTGCGCCGGTGGTCGGCGGCAGTGCAGAAGCGAGGGCGCCACCTGCGGTGGGCGCCCCGACCGCACACTCGAGGGCGTGCTCACGCACCTCGAGGCGGCAACGACTCCGCCGTTGGCGTACCCCGGCGCAGCACCGACGCTGCCGGGCCATGGGCGCCAAGGAGGTTCGGGTCCTCCTCCTCCTCTTCCTCCTCCCGATCCTCATCGCACTCCTCCGCACTCCGGCCCTGCTGGCGTCAAAGGCCGAGCTCAGCGGAGTCGCCGCTCGGCTGGCGCACTCGCAGCACCGGCATCGTCATCAACGAGGGCGGCCGACGCGCCTCCTCCTCGTCGGCTCCTCCGCGCTTCGTCAAGCCAAAGGCGGAGCCGGGGCTGGCGCCGGTGAAGACGGAGCCGGGGCTGGCGCCGGTGAAGGCGGAGTTCGACGACGACGACGCGACCCTAGAATGGGCGCGCCAGGACTCCATTACGATGGAGAAGGCGCGCCGGGAGAAGGCGGCGAGCGCCAGCGCCGCCTGCGCCCGCCGAGGAGCGCCGACGCTGCGATGAAGACGGGGTCGTCGTCCTATGCGACAGCGACAACGACGACGACGCGCCGCCGCCGCCAGTCCGCCATGGCGACGCCGGGTCCAGCGGGGGCGACCGCGTCAAGGAGGAGAAGGCGGACGACGACGATGGCGGCGACGACTTCAGCCCCTTTTTTCTTTTTTAGATTAGGTTACTGTAATGAAAATGCGCGAATTTCGCCGAAATTTGTCATGTTTAGCCGAAATTTAACTACTTTCCTGGGGGCCGACGGCTGGGGACCGACTCGTCCCCAGGGCCATTTTTTGCGCCGGCTCACCCCCAGGCGGCGCTTTTAGACGCTCCCTGGGGGGCAACGGCTGGAGATGCCCTAATAGCATCAGCACGTCGGAGCGCATTGTGACTTTTACATTGCGGGTTACATCTATGAATATTCTGTCCTCTGAACCTCTCTTCAGAACTGCAGCTCATTCTTCAGTTAAATAGGCACCGTGCAATTTCAAACCACAGCGGCGAAAGGGCATCTTCTGATCTGGGACGTCCAGCTGCATCCAACGGCTCAATTTCGATTTTCTGACATGGTGCAATGCCTTTCTTCACAATTCCTGCCTTTTATCTTTAGTTAGAAAGAGCAAGTGTGTTGTAACGGAAGAAAAAATATATCACACTCCCCTAACCAATAACCATGAGTAAAGACCTCAATAGATCAACATCATTTCTTTCAATATATGGCTTCCCATCTCTGTTGCCACTTATCCTCCTTCCCACCCTTCTGGACGGTGGCCTTAGTCCTCACAATCACAACACATTTAAATGTTGCCGATCCTCAGGCATCTCTCTCGGCATAAGATGAGAAATCTGTTTTTGTTCTGTGAGATTTTGGCGAGGCGTGCATGCGTGGTTATAGATGATTTCTTTTATCTTCAATTATGTTTTTGTTGAGATGTTCATTTCCAATCCGTATCGGTACTGGTATGAAACAAAGATGGGTCATGCTCTATGGATTAAGATTACACCCTGAATAGCATTTTTTTAATAGTTAACACGTAAAATAACATCATATTCAAATTCTACATATTTTCTAATCAAATTCCATGTATAACATGTTAAATTTGAAGTTAGGGTTTAAAAGATATAGATATTTTAAAAAAATAGTTGATATGTACCGCAAGTTTATTAGCGCAATTATCAGGAGTTTCTTGCAAAAGCAAAATCCGACTTAAAACTGCTCTGTGAGTTGATTAGCAGAAAATCAGGGGGTTTTCTGAAAAGGCAAATTTTTGACTTAAAACTAGATTACGAGTTGATTACCAAAAAAATCAGGGAGTTTAACGTAAAATAGGATGACATGCCAAGAATACCTATTTTCTTTATTGGTAGTATAGCAAAAAAGTCCGTGCATTGCAATAGGTAAAAAAATACCACACTTCCCTAACACTAAACATGACTCCAAACTCAAATATAGGTCCATGTCCTTTATTTCAACACATGACGGGTGTTGCCACTTATCCTTCTTCCCACCCTCTTCGGCAGTGGCCTCAATGTTCACACAATCACAACGCTTTTGAATGTTATCAATCCTAAGGCGTCTCCCTCTCGGCATAAGATGATAATTTTTTTCTATGAGGTTTTGCTGGGGCGTGCATGCGTGGTTATATTTTTTTTCTTAACCTGATTTTGTTGAGGTGTTCATTTTCAATCCGGATCGGCACTGGTATGAAAAAAGACGGATCATGCGCTATTGATTAAGGTGACATCTTAAAAAGCATTTAAAAATGGTTAATAGTTAAAATAACATCATATTCGGATTCTACACATTTTTCTTATCATATTTCATATATACGATGTTAAATTTGAAAATAGGGTTTAAAAGATATGGATATTTTTAGAAAGCATTTGATATGTACTTCGGTTTGATTAATCCAAATATTAGGGGGTTTCCTACAAAAGTGAATCTAACTTAAATCTGGTATGCGGGTTGATTACCAAAAACATTAGGAGGGTTGCTGAAAAGAGCAAAAATATTACATAAAAGTGAACTGTGCTGGTTGATTGCCAGAAATATATGATGGAGTTTTCTCCAAACTAGCATGACGGACCAAGAACACCTATCTCCTTTATTAGCGCATCTCCAACGGCGACCCTCAAATCGTCCGCATCAATTTGGACTGCGTGATCCGGACGTGTTGTGCCATCCAATGCGGGCATGTATCGGTCGGCATGGCGGTCCGGACTTACTTTCTCCCGCAAACCAAAGACAAACATTTGTGTGGATGTATGGGGGGCTTTGCGGGCGTCCAAACAACACCCACACCCGCGTTTGACCATCCTGGCCCACCCAAAGCCCCTCCTCCCTCGCCCGTGTGCGTTCCGGCCAAACGCCAGTTAGCCGCATAAATGCCATTGTAGAGCGCGCCGCTCCACATTGAAGCCGGCCCAGAACAGATGAGACCTCTCACTGGCTCCGCCACTGCAGCGGCGCGCAGGCCGAGGGCGTTCCCCACCGCACACCGGGCAAAACACGCCACCACATTCAAACGCCTCCTTTAAACCCGTGTGGAAGCCGAGAAACCTACTCCGGTCAAACGTCCGTTCATGAGTGAGCGACATTAAACACAATGTCGGGCAAGCTCCTCCTGTTTGCCGGCTATTTAAAAAAGGCCAGACGTCGGGCAAGAATTGCACCCCTCTGCCACTCTCCATCTCGTGCTTCCACCATTTCTCCACCCTTTTGATGGCATTCGATGAGAAGGAAGAGCGGTTCTCTGGCATAAAAGCGGGTTGGGTGTCCTGTCGAGCCCGCCGGATACGAGCGAGACAAATCGCTGCTCCACCTCCCTCCCAAGCCCGACGGAGGAAGTTGCCGCTCCAAGCCGGCGCGTGGTTGGTTCAGCAACTCACCACTCTAATCCAGCTCGTGGAGGAGTGGTGAGTTGCTCCAGTCGGCTGTGGGGTAACTGTGGCACGGGCATCATCGCCGCCGTGGACGACGCCGCCGCCGCACTTCGCGTTCGCGGATCGCACCATCCACCGCCAACGCCAGCAAGAACCACGCCCTGCCGGCAGAGAAAGAAGACGGCTACGCGAACATCGACGAGGGGGCGGCCAGCAAATCCGCGTCAGCCGCCCTCATCGCAGAGAAGTAGAACACAGGAGGCTGTCGCTGCTTGGGTCCCATGAAGGCCACCGCCGAGGCGACACTGGCGTACACAACCGGTGTCTTGCCCTCTGGCAGGCCACCATCGTCCCCTTACCCCAAAACCAATTTTGATCTGTGCAGCGTAGGGACCCTTCCCTTCCGGCTGAAGCAGGAGACATTGTAGACGAGGAGACATTGGAGCCATGAATTGCGAAGCAAATCGCCGCCCCGAAGAAAAATACATCGATAAGAGATGTAGAAATTTCAAAGACCAAGTAGACCGCAAAACCTTTTCGCGGTAATCGGGGATATGTCTGATCTTACAATCAACACTTCTGTTTTACATATATGTTTCAAACTAAATACGGTCCTTGTTTTTAATAAGGTCTATATAAACAAAAAAAATGTTCTCCAGGTTCTTTATAAACAAAAAAATCTCAAATACCCTGAGTGGTAGCTCAGACTAATTTCTTTTATCCCATACTAAACTTTATATATCAAAAATACCTAAAATACTAAAATTTCCCAAAGATAGCCCCTTTCTTCATGTGTTATTCTGAAATCATCATTCTCCAGAGAGTTAATTGCACAGAAGTACCAAAATTCAGGCATCACATGCAGATTGGTACCACGATTGCTAATTTTTGCGTGTCAGTACCAACATTGGTGTAAGTTTTTGCAAATTAGGCTAAAACGCAGCGATTTATATCGTATTGACGCCCGATCCGACAGCTCGGGCCCACCCGTCAAAAGTGCCATGTTTAATCGTGCGTGCTAGACTAGGACGAGCGGTCTTGGCTGCAACCTGGTCCGGTCGCACCAGCTACAGCCCGGCCCCACCATTCCCCTCCCCTCCCGCTCCTCGCTCGAACCCTAGTCCATGGCGTCGGCAATTCCGCCAGGCGGCGGTGAGGGCGTCCACGGCGGCGGTGAGATGCCGTTCTGGCCTCCTAAGCGGAGCAAGGCGTCGACGGGATGGCGGCGACTCGACTCCAGCTCAGCGTTCCGGACGCAGGAGTCGATGTTACTCACCATGGAGCAGCGGTTGCGGTTGGCGCGCACTGGGTGGCGAACCCTAGCAGGCAGCCATGAGTTGACGCATGGACTTGGCGGCGTCTTGTAAGTACCCTTGTCCTACTCCTCCTCCGATTTATCCAATTTGGCATTTTTAGGGTTTGTTCATCTTCTGCTTTATCCAGTTGGGGATTAGGTTTTATCCAATTGAAGTGACTAGTATAGGACAATTAAACTAACCTAGTAACATAGTGTATTGCACTCTCAAATTAGTTCAATGACAGTAAAAATTTGGGATTATTGTGGCTCTCCAAATTGTTCTCAGAATGTCCTGCATCATACTTTAAATTGTTCTGCATCAGATTGTTGCTCTCCAAATTTTGGTATTGTGCTCAATTAATAAATAATAGACTTACAGGTTACTTTAAATTATGCTGTACTCTACTGTTGCTCTCCAAATTAAGAGTGATTATAATGAATACATGAAATTTAATTTGTTCTGTAGTTTGGATGAAGACATTTGGCAAGTAAGGATCCCTTTTGATGCAAGAGAACCATTGGAGATGAAGCTGTGTGGTTCAGATATTACTTATCTGAATTTGGTTGCGATGATGGAAACCCAAGGATTTAATGCATATGATTGTTTGTTTCACATTGAAAATCCATCTTTAGGAGAGAAAGGGCTGGATTTGGTAGACAGTCATGCAGAATTAAAGATGATAAAGAGGAAGATCCAGGACAAATTGGTGCTTAATTTGCTAGTCGTGGCTTGTGCACCCCGATCTTGATTTTGAGAGGCAGCATTTTGAAAAGCCAGACTTGTCCACTATGGTGTACCAAGAGCCTGTTGTTTATGATCTGAGTGAGCCTCCTATCTTAGCTGTTGATAAGGAAGGAGTAGTTTTTGAGAGTCAATGTAGCACACATCACCGCTGGTCCTGTGGTGTTTGCACACAAGAAAGCAAAATGCAATGTATAATTTGAAAGCAGTTTTGGAAGAAGAAGAAGAGGGATATCAAGGATTTGAGGCTTATGAGGACAGTGATGCCTCTGATGAGGATGGTCAAATTGGAAGTGACCCTAATTACATGGTTGATGATGAAGATGTAGAGGTGGAAGAGGGAAAGAGACAGAGAGAGCTAGAAGTACAAGAGGAAGAATCAGATGATGATCAATCAGAAGAGGAAGAAATGCTGCATTATGAGGGTGACACTGAAGTTGAGGACCCATTTGAGGTAGAGGAAGATAGGACTTTTGAACAAGAAGAAGAAACTATAGTTGAACTCAGCAAAGAAGAAGCGAAGTTGCCAGTTAGAAGAGGCCCAACCACTAGGTCACATTGTAGTGAGCTACCAGAGGTTGAACCTGATTTCGCACCATCATCGATGAAGAAGAGAAGGGGTTGTTGAGGGAGAGTGATGATGATGGGTTTGAGCCACTCTCTTTTGTCCTACCAAAGAAAAGGAAGAGTAGGACAAAGAAAAGGCCTGCTAGGAAGTGGTATAATGAGAAAATGGAGCAACCACATGAGCAACTATGTATGAAGTTGTGTTTTAGGGATCAGCATCAATTCAGAGATGCTTTGTTGAATTTGCACATCACTCAGGCTAGGAATTTCAGGTATCACAGGAATTCAGATCAGAGGATAATTGTTGAGTGTGTAGATAAAAAATGCCAGTTCTTAATTGTGGCAGCAGTTATAAAAGGGGAGAAAACCTTTGTAATTAAGAAGATGAGACTAGAGCACACTTGCCCTAGTACCACTGAGACCACCAGGGTTAGTGCTAAGTGGCTAGCACAGAAATATGAGCATATCTTTAGATCTGATATAAATACTGGTATTCAGACTATAATTGATGCATGCAATGAAAAATATGGTGTAGATGTGCCCAAGTGCATGGCATATAGGGCAAAGAACATAGCTATTGAAGCTGTGTTAGGAGATCACAAGAAGCAATATCCTAGGCTTAAAGACTATGCTCAGACTGTCATGGACACAAACCCTGGGAGTAGAGTAATAGTCACTACTATTACTCCAGTACCAACTGCAAGAATACCCCACCTAGGCCCAAGATTCCATGCCATGTTCTTTTGCCTTAATGGAGCAAGGGAGGGGTTTCTCAATGGGTGTAGGCCTTTCATTGGTTAGTTCTTGAACCTTGTGTGAACCATTTACATATTGTAGAGTACTTCATGTTGTATCTCACTTGGAAATGTTGATTATGCAGGTGTTGATGGATGCTTCATTAAGCTCACTACAGGTGCTCAACTACTTGCTGCCACTGGTAGAGATGGCAACAACAACATATATCCACTGGCATTTGGCATAGTTGGTCAAGAGGACACACCTAGTTGGTGTTGGTTTCTACACCAACTGAAAATTTGCCTAGGGGGAGAAGTGGGCAAGTTTGGAGCTTATACTATAATGTCAGATAGACAAAAGGTATGTGTTTGCATATTTCATTCTGTTTTGAACAAGTGTTTACAATAGCTTAGATTTTCATTGGTGCATATTTCTTTAGCTTGTAGCTTAGACTTGTTAAATTGTTTGTGTCGTGGGTTATTGAATGCAGTGAATGCTGTTTTTCCAAATTGCAACCAAAGATTTTGCCTTAGACATTTATATGCAAATTTCCAAAATGCTGGGTTTAGGGGTGAAGATCTTAAGAAGTGCATGGATAATGCTAGCTATGCCTACAATGAACACAAATTTAATATTGCAATGAATGATCTTAGAGCTGAAAGTGAGGAAGCTTGGGAGTGGCTTACTGCAATACCAAAAAAAAACATGGGCAAGGCATGCATTTGACACAAACTGCAAGACTGACTTGGTAGTGAACAACTTGTCTGAGGTGTTCAACAAGTACATTCTAGATGTTAGGAGAAAACCTATAAGGACAATGTGTGATGGGATAAAAGATAAGCAGAGGGTGAGGTGGCACATGAAGAGAGAGAGAGTGTAAAGGAAGCAAGATGGGAGATAACACCTCATTACAGTGAGAAGCTAGAGGTTGAGAAGGAGAGGGCCAGACATCGCAAGCCAATACAGCAGGGGTCAACTTATGGCAAGTTACAAGTGGGCAGCAAACACATCTTTGTCAACACGGAACTTGAGACTTGTGGATGCAGGAAGTGGGACCTTAGTGGCATACCTTGCAACCATGCCATCTCTGCAATAAACAAGGCTAAAAGGAAACCAGAGGATTATGTCAGTAAATTCTTCAAGAAAGATTTTTATTCTGCAGCTTATGAACCAATGATCTTTCCTGTTCCTGGTGAGCATGATTGGACAAGGACCCCTGGTCCAGACATAGAACCATCTGCATTCAAAATCAAGAGAGGAAGAAGTAAAGAAAAGAGGATCAAGGGCAAATTTGAAGTACCAAAGCCAAAAGAAACTTCAAGAATGGGGACCATAACATGTGGCAATTGTGGTCTCCAAGGGCATAGGTACACAAACTGTCTTAAACAGTTGAAGCCTGAGCTAGCTTTGAGGAAGAATAAGCATGTGGTAATATTTTTTCACCTTGAAATATACTAATGTTTTATTTCTTGTACATTTCTTTCTAGCATTATTAACTGTTTCCTTTTCTTTGCAAGACTACTCCAAGTACCTCACAGCCAAGAGCTGCTGGTCCTTCTACTGCACCAACAGCAAGAAGACAGCCAAGACTGCCGTCGCTCCTACACCACCATCATCTGGAAGAAGAGGAGCTGGCAGAGGAGCTGGTGCTACTACTACTACAACACCACCATCTGGAAGAGGAAGGGGAGCTGGCAAAGGAAGAGGAGCTGCTACTTCTACTACACCACCACCACCATCTGGAAGAGGAGCTGGTAGAGGCAGAGGAAGAGCTGGAAGAGGTGCTCCAATGCCATTCATTGCCCCTGTGCAATATCTTGACATTCCTACCGATGGCACACACCTTTGGATGGATGTCCTACTTCACCGCTAGCATGGGAGGAGGAGGAGCCATGTAATGTGAAATACTGTGGTGTTATTTTGGTTGAACTTGATGCTTGAGGTGGAGTACTGGTGTTATTTTAGTAATGTTGAACTTGATGCTTGTAATGTTGAACTTGAGGTGCTTATTGTAATGGTGCTTATTGTAATGTAGAACCTGCTACTAGATATGTGGTTGAACTTTAGTTGATTATCTGAATGTTGAACTTTAGGTGGTTATCTGAACTACCAGTATTTGCAAAGCAGTACCACATTTGCAGTTACTTGTGACAAATCAGTACCAATAATGTTGCTAGTTGTTGCATGTCAGTACCAATATTGGGGCATCACATAACATGCAGTACCACATTGGGGATTCTGACATGTGGGACAAATACCTCTTGTACTATTAAAGTGACAGCACCAGATCTCAGAGTGGGGAACGAAACTAGGGTTCATCCACGCAGTGGCCATTTGGAGCGCAGCCAAGGAGAAATCTCGGGCCGGCCCGGGCGGCCGGCGGAGATGTCATGGTCGTCGATGCGGGTCTGTTGGGGAACGCGTTGCGAGAAAATTAAAATTTTCCTACGGTTTCACCAAGATCCATATATGAGTTCATCTAGCAACAAGTCATGGGAGAGTGATTGCATCTACATACCACTTGTAGATCGCGTGCGGAAGCGTTCAATGGAACGGGGATGATGGAGTCGTACTCGCCGTGATTCAGATCATCGATGACCTAGTGTTGAGCGGACAGCACCTCCGCGTTCAGCACACGTCACGGAGCGGATGACGTCTCCTCCTTCTTGATCCAGCAAGGGGAAGGAGAGGTTGATGATGATCCAGCAGCACGACGGTGTGGTGGTGGATGCAGCAGAACTCCTAGGCTTCGCTAGCGACTACGGGAGGAGGAGGAGGTGTAGCAGGAAGGGAGGCGCCAAGGGCTTCAGGTGCGGCCACCCCTCCCTCCCTCCCTTTATATAGGTGCAAGAGAGGGGAGGCGCAGCCTTGCCCCTTCCTCCACGGAAGGGGTGCGGCCAAGAGGGAGGAGGAGTCCATCCTCCCCAAGGCACCTCGGAGGTGCCTTCCCCTCTTAGGACTCTCCCCTCCCCAAGTCTCCTTGGCGCATGGGCCTCTTGGGGCTGGTGCCCTTGGCCCATATAGGCCAAGGCGCACCCCCACCAGCCCATGTGCCCCCCCGGGGCAGGTGGACCCCCCCGGTGGACCCCCGGACCCCATTCGGCACTCCCGGTACAATACCGATAAAGTGCGAAACTTATCCGGCGACCAAAACAAGACTTCCTATATAAAAATCTTTACCTCCGGACCAGTCCGGATTTCCTCGTGACGTTCGGGATCTCATCCGGGACTCGAACAACATTCGGTTTGCTGCATACTCATATTCATACAACCCTAAGCGTCCACCGTACCTTAAGTGTGTAGACCCTACGGGTTCGGCAGACACGCAGACATGACCGAGACGGCTCTCGGGCAATAACCAACAGCGGGATCTGGATACCCATGTTGGCTCCCACATGTTCCACGATGATCTCATCGGATGAACCACGATGTCAAGGACTCAATCGATCCCGTATACAATTCCCTTTGTCTAAGCGGTATTGTACTTGCCCGAGATTCGATCGTCGGTATCCCGATACCTTTGTTCAATCTCGTTACCGGCAAGTCTCTTTACTCGTTCCGTAACACATCATCCCGTGATCAACCCCTTAATCACATTGTGCACATTATGATGATGTCCTACCGAGTGGGCCCAGAGATACCTCTCCGTTTACACGGAGTGACAAATCCCAAAGATGTCGATTCGTACAACCCAATGTACACTTTCGGAGATACCTGTAATGCACCTTTATAGCCACCCGATTCGTTGCCAGGACGTTTGGTACACCCAAAGCATTCCCTACGGTATCCGGGAGTTGCACAATCTCATGGTCTAAGGAAAAGATACTTGACATTAGAAAAGCTTTAGCATACGAACTACACGATCTTTGTGCTAGGCTTAGGATTGGGTCTTGTCCATCACATCATTCTGCCAATGATGTGATCCCGTTATCAATGACATCCAATGTCCATGGTCGTGAAACCATGACCATCTGTTGATAAACGAGCTAGTTAACTAGAGGCTTACTAGGGACATGGTGTTGTCTATGTACCCACACATGTATCTCGAAGTTTCCTATCAATACAATTATAGCATGGATACTAAACAATTATCATGAACAAGGAAATATAATAATAACTAATTTATTATTGCCTCTAGGGCATATTTCCAACAGTCTCCCACTTGCACTAGAGTCAATAATCTAGTTCACATCGCCATGTGATTAACATCGATAGGTCACATCGCCATGTGACCAACATCCAAAGAGTTTACTAGTGTCGCTAAACTAGTTCACATCACCATGTGATTAAGACTCAATGAGTTACGGGGTTTGATCATGTTTTCCTTGTGAGATAAGTTTTAGTCAACGGGTCTGCAGATTCAGATCCGTATGTACTTTGCAATTCTCTATGTCATATTGTAAATGCTGCTTCCACGTTCCACTTGAAGCTATTCCAAATGGTTGCTCCACTATACGTATCCGGTTTGCTACTCGAGTCACTCGGATAGGTGTTAAAGCTTGCATCGACGTAACCCTTTACGCCGAACTCTTTATCACCTCCATAATCGAAAACATGTCCTTATTTACTCCAAGGAAAATTTTGACCGCTGTCCAATGATCCCCATTCCTGGATCATTCTTGTACCCTTGGACGACTCATGGCAAGGCACACTTCCGGTGCGGTACACAAGATAGCATACTATAGAGCCTATGTCTAAAGCATAGGGGCGACCTTCGTCCTTTCTCTCTTTTCTGCCGTGGTCGAGCTTTAAGTCTTAACTTCATACCTTACATCTCGTGCAAGAACTCCTTCTTTGACTGATCCATCTTGAACACCGTCAAGATCATGTCAAGGTATCTGCTCATTGGAAAGTACCATTATGCGTTTGTTATCTATTCTCAGAGCTCTCATGCTCAATGGTCAAGTAGCCTCAGCCCGGTTTTCTGTTGAAAAACACTTTTCGCACAACCCTATATGCTTTCCAGAATTCTACATCATTTCGATCAACAATATGTCAACAACATATACTCATCGAAATTCTATAGTGCTCCCACTCACTTCTTTGGAAATACAAGTTTCTCACAAACTTTGTATAAACCCAAAATCTTTGATCATCTCATCAAAGCGCACATTCCAACTCCGAGATGCTTACTCCGGTCCTAAGAAGGATCATTTGGAGCCAAGCATAACTTTTAGCATCCTTAGGATCGACAAAAACTTTCGATTGTATCACATACAACCTTTCCTTACAAAACTGGTAAGGAAACTCGTTTTGACATCCATCTGCCTGATTTCATAAATGCAGCTAATGCTAACATGATTCCGACGAACTTAAGCATCGCTACGGATGAGAAAATCTCATCGTAGTCAACTCCTTGAACTTGTGAAAAACTCTTTGCCACAAGTCGAGCTTCATAGACGGTGACATTACCGTCCATGTCATCTTCTTCTTAAAGATCCATTTATCTCAATGGCTTGCCGATCAACGGGCAAGTCCACCAAAGTCCATGCTTTGTTCTGATACATGGATCCTATCTCGGATTTCATGGCTTCTAACCATTTGTTGGAATATGGGCCCACCATTGGTTCTCCATAGCTCGTAGGTTCATTGTTGTCTAGCAACATGACATTCATGACAGGATCACCGTACCACTCCGGCAAAGACGCGGCGTCCTTGTCGTCCCACGAGGTTCGGCGGTGACTTGATCCAAGTTTCATGATCACTATCATAAGCTTCTACTTCAATTGGTGTAGGTGCCACAGAACAACTTCCGTGTCCTGCTACACACTAGTTGAAGTGATGGTTCAATAACCTCATCAAGTCTCCACCATCCTCCCACTTAATTCTTTCAAGAGAAACTTTACCTCTAGAAAATACCCGATTATATAAACAATCCCTAATGCTTTCGCATCTGAATTAGGAGGTAAACCCAACCCATTTGGGTATCCTATGAAGGTGTATTTATCCGCTTTGGGTTCGAGCTTATCACGATGAAACTTTTTCACATAAGCGTCGCAGCCCCAAACTTTTAAGAAACGACAACTTAGGTTTCTCCAAACCATAGTTCAAACAGTGCCGTCTCAACGGAATTACGTGGTGCCCTATTAAAGTGAGTGCGGTTGTCTCTAATGCCTAACCCATGAACGATAGTGGTAATTCGATAAGAGACATCATGGTACGCACTATATCCAATAGGGTGCAACTATGATGTTCGGACACACCATCACACTATGGTGTTTCCAGGCGGTATTAATTGTGAAACAATTTCCACAATGTCTTAATTGTGTGCCAAAGCTCGTAACTCAGATACTCATCTCTATGATCATATCATAGACATTTTATCCTCTTGTCAGAATGATCTTTAACTTCACTCTGAAATTACTTGAACCATTCAATAATTCAGACTTTGTGTTTCATCAAGTAAATATACTCAACATCTACTCGAATCATCTGTGAAGTCAGAACATAACGATATTCACCGCATGCCTCAGCACTCATTGGACTGCACACATCAAAATGTGTTACTTCCAACAGGTTGCTACCTTGTTCCATCTTACTGAAACCGAGGCTTTTCAGTCATCTTGCCCATGTGGTATGATTTGCATACCTCAAGTGATTCAAAATCAAGTGAGTCCAAACGATCCATCTGCATGGAGTTTCTTCATGCGTATACACCAATAGACATGGTTTGCATGTCTCAAACTTTTCAAAAGCGAGTGAGTCCAAAGATCCATCAACATGGAGCTTCTTCATGCGTTTATACCAATATGACTTACATGGCGATTGCCACAAGTACGATGGTACCATCATTACTATCTTATATCTTTTGGCATGAAAATGTGTATCACTACGATCGAGATTCAATAAACCATTCCTTTTAGGTGCTAGACCATTGAAGGCATTATTCAAATTAACGGAGTAACCATTATTCTCCTTAAATGAATAACCGTATTGCGACAGACATAATCCAATCATGTCTATGCTCAACGCAAACACCAAATAACAATTTTAGGTTTAACTCCAATCTCGATGGTAGAGGGAGCGTGCGATGCTTGATCACATCAACCTTGGAAACACTTCCAACACGTCTCGTCAGCTCACCTTTAGCTAGTCTCCGTTTATTCCGTAGCTTTTGTTTCGAGTTGCTAACACTTAGCAACCGAACCGGTATCTAATACCCTAGTGCTACTAGGAGTACTAGTAAAGTACACATTAACATAATGTATATCCAATATACTTCTATCGACCTTCCCAGCCTTCTCATCTACCAAGTATCTAGGGTGGTTCCGCTTCAAAGGTCCGTTCCTCTCATTACGTAAGCACTTAGTCTCGGTTTGGGTTCAACCTTGGGTTTCTTCACTAGAGCAGCAACTGTTTTGCCATTTCATGAAGTATCCCTTGTTGCCCTTGCCCTTCTTGAAACTAGTGGTTTTACCAACCATCAACAATTGATGCTCCTATTTGACTTCTACTTCCGCGGTGTCAAACATCGCGAACACTTCAAGGATCATCATATCTATCCCGATATGTTATAGTTCATCACGAAGCTCTAGTAGCTTGGTGGCAATGACTTTGGAGAAACATCACTATCTCATCCGGAAGATCAACTCCCACTCGATTCAAGTGATTGTTGCACTCAGACAATCTGAGCACAAGCTCAACGATTGAGCTTTTCTCCCTTAGTTTGCAGGCTAAGAAAATCGTCGGAGGTCTTATACCTCTTGACGTGGGCACGAGCCTGAAATCCCAATTTCAACCCTCAAAACATCTCATATGTTCCGCGACGTTTCGAAAAACGTCTTTGGTGCCTCAACTCTAAACCGTTTAACTGAACTATCACGTAGTTATCAAAACGTGTATGTCCGATGTTCGTAACATCCACAAACGACGTTTGGGGTTCAGCACGCTGAGCGATGCATTAAGGACATAAGCTTTCTACTGTCCGCATAATCGCTACTGTCAACTTTCAACTATATTTTCTCTAGGAACATATCTAAACAGTAGAACTAAAGCGCGAGCTTACGACATAATTTGCAAAGATATTTTGACTATGTTCAGGATAATTAAGTTCATCTCATGAACTCCCACTTAGATAGACATCCCTCTAGTCATCTAAGTGATTAAATGATCCGAGTCAACTAGGCCGTGTCCGATCATCACGTGAGACGGACTAGTCATCATCGGTGAACATCTTCATGTTGATCGTATCTACTATACGACTCATGCTCGACCTTTCGGTCTCTTGTGTTCCGAGGCCATGTCTGTACATGCTAGGCTCGTCAAGTTAACCTAAGTGTTACGTGTGTAAATCTGGCTTACACCCGTTGTATGTGAACGTAAGAATCTATCACACCCGATCATCACGTGGTGCTTGAAGCAACGAAATTTAGCAACGGTGCACGATTAGGGAGAACACTTTCTTGAAATTGTTATGAGGATCATCTTATTTACTACCGTCGTTCTAAGTAAACAAGATGCATAAACATAATAAACATCACATGCAATTATATAGTAGTGACGTGATATGGCCAATATCATATAGCTCCTTTGATCTTCATCTTGAGGCTCCATGATCATCTTGTCACCGGCATGACACCATGATCTCCATCATCATGATCTCCATCATCGTGTCTTCATGAAGTTGTGACGCCAACGACTACTTCTACTTCTATGGCTAACGCGTTTAGCAATAAAGTAAAGTAATTTACATGGCGTTCTTCAATGACACGCAGGTCATACAAAAAATAAAGACAACTCCTATGGCTCCTGCCGGTTGTCATACTCATCGACATGCAAGTCGTGATTCCTATTACAAGAACATGATCTCATACATCACATATATCATTCATCATTCATCACAACTTTGGCCATATCATATCACAAAACACTTGCTGCAAAAACAAGTTAGACGTCCTCTAATTGTTGTTGCAAGTTTTACGTGGCTGCAATAGGGTTCTAGCAAGAACGTTTTCTTACCTACGTGAAAGCCACAACGTGATTTGTCAACTTCTATTTACCCTTCATACGGACCCTTTTCATCGAATCCGCTCCAACTAAAGTGGGAGAGACAGATACCCGCTAGCCACCTTATGCAACTAGTGCATGTCGGTCGGTGGAACCAGTCTCATGTAAGCGTACGTGTAAGGTCGGTCCGGGCCGCTTCATCCCACAATACCGCTGAAGCAAGATAAGACTAGTAGCGGCAAGAAAGTTGACAACATCTACGCCCACAACAAATTGTGTTCTACTCGTGCAATAGAGAACTACGCATAGACCTAGCTCATGATGCCACTGTTGGGGAACGTTGCAGAAAATTAAAATTTTTTCCTACGGTTTCACCAAGGTCCATCTATGAGTTCATCTAGCAATGAGTCATGGGAGAGTGATTGCATCTACATACCACTTGTAGATCGCGTGCGGAAGCGTTCAATGGAACGGGGATGATGGAGTCGTACTCGCCGTGATTCAGATCACCGATGACCTAGTGCTGAACGGACAGCACCTTCGCATTCAACACACGCGTGCGGGCGGATGACGTCTCCTCCTTCTTGATCCAGCAAGGGGAAGGAGAGGTTGATGATGATCCAGCAGCACGACGGCGTGGTGGTGGATGCAGCAGAACTCCGGCAGGCTTCGCTAAGCGACTACGGGAGGAGGAGGAGGTGTAGCAGAAGGGAGGCGCCAAGGGCTTCAGTGCGGCCACCCTCCTCCCCTCCCTTTATATAGGTGCAAGAGAGGGGAGGGCGCAGCCTGCCCCTTCCTCCAAGGAAGGGGTGCGGCAAGAGGGGAGGAGTCCATCCTCCCCAAGGCACCTCGGAGGTGCCTTCCTCTTAGGACTCGTCCCTCCCCAAGTCTCCTTGGCGCATGGGCCTCTTGGGGCTGGTGCCCTTGGCCCATATAGGCCAAGGCGCACCCCCACCAGCCCATGTGGCCCCCCGGGGCAGGTGGACCCCCCCGGTGGACCCCCGGACCCCTTTCGGCACTCCCGGTACAATACCGATAAAGTGCGAAACTTTTTCAGACCAAAACAAGAGTTCCTATATATAAATCTTTACCTCCGGACCATTCCGGAACTCCTCGTGACGTCCGGGATCTCATCCGGACTCGAACAACATCCGGTTTGCTGCATACTCATATTCATACAACCCTAAGCGTCACCGTACCTTAAGTGTGTAGACCCTACGGGTTCGGAGACACGCAGACATGACCGAGACGGCTCTCGGGCAATAACCAACAGCGGATCTGGATACCCATGTTGGCTCCCACATGTTCCATGATGATCTCATCGGATGAACCACGATGTCAAGGACTCAATCGATCCCGTATACAATTCCCTTTGTCTAGCGGTATTGTACTTGCCCGAGATTCGATCGTCGGTATCCCGATACCTTTGTTCAATCTCGTTACCGGCAAGTCTCTTTACTCGTTCCGTAACACATCATCCCATGATCAACCCCTTAATCACATAGTGCACATTATGATGATGTCCTACCTAGTGGGCCCAGAGATACCTCTCCGTTTACACGGAGTGACAAATCCCAGTCTCGATTCGTGCCAACCCAACAAACACTTTCGGAGATACCTGTAATGCACCTTTATAGCCACCCGATTACGTTGTGACGCTTTGGTACACCCAAAGCATTCCCTACGGTATCCGGGAGTTGCACAATCTCATGGTCTAAGGAAAAGATACTTGACATTAGAAAAGCTTTAGCATACTGAACTACACGATCTTTGTGCTAGGCTTAGGATTGGGTCTTGTCCATCACATCATTCTCGCCAATGATGTGATCCCGTTATCAATGACATCCAATGTCCATGGTCAGGAAACCATGACCATCTATTGATAAACGAGCTAGTTAACTAGAGGCTTACTAGGGACATGGTGTTGTCTATGTACCCACACATGTATCTGAGTTTCCTATCAATACAATTATAGCATGGATACTAAACGATTATCATGAACAAGGAAATATAATAATAACTAATTTATTATTGCCTGTAGGGCATATTTCCAACAGGGTCCGCTCCCGGATTTCGTCGAGCTGCAGGAAGGAGGGGGGAGGAGTCGCGCTCGCCGGTGCGCTACCGCGAGAACCCAATGGCATACGAGCCTCCAGTGATGTGCCACTGCTCAGCTCCGAGGAAGGCGCCAAGATGGATCTCCTGAAGCAGGCAGAACCCTGGTAGGAGGTACTATAGTTGTGTGGATGCTATGGTGAGTGTTGTTTTTTGCCCTAATTTTCTTCCTCTTTCTTCTGTGCAATAGTATGTGCCAGCATGGTGAAATTTTCTTGTGTATCTTAATAGCACGGTGGCTGTGGATTTGTCCAATGGCATGGTGATCCATTGCCCACATTCTGGAGTGAGCTCATTGGGGATCTGCGTGATGAAGTATGGAGGCTTAAAGGTGCAATCGTTGCTAGATCTGAAGATCAATTTCCAATCCTGACTCCAAGTGAAGATGATGGCACAAGGGAGGCCATGTTTCTGTCTCTGCAAACTCAACTCAGAGAGAAGAATGCAGAGATTGCAGGGATTAGGGCCAAATTTCACAATGTGCTGTTTCTTTTCACTATATTTGTGCTTGGCTCAGTTGCAGCCAAGTTGTAATGGATCAAGTTGTAATGGATCAGTGAAGTTATCTTCTGATGCAATGAGATTTAGTGAGTCTTGTTCCTCTTTTATTGCAATGTAATGTCTGGTTTCTTTGCAACATTGTCATAATATACCATCATCAACATATCCATCTACATAATCAGCATATCCATACATAATAAGAAACGGATCCATACATAGCAATACATAACCATTGTTCACAATACATAGAGGAGTTCCACTTCAAATGCATAGTTCATCCTTTTCTCACAAAAGGATGAATAGCATAACTACTACATACATACACAACCATAGTTCACCATTAGTACAAGCATACAGTACACAACATTAGTTCCTAGATGCTAGGTCATTACACAACCATCATTCCCAAAAGGTCAGCAATGCCACTAATCTCATTTTCATCTTCTTCACTTCTCCAAGATGGCCTGAATCCCCCTGAACTTCTCCTTCAACCTTTCATTCAAATCAGTAATCGCCACTTCTCTTCAATATGCTTTTCATTTCCCTTAAGCAGATCAGCAACCTGAAGCTTCAACTCTAGCTTCTCTTGGGTGAGCTTCTCCTGACACTTAGTTAGTTCTGCATTCTTCACTCCAAATTCATACTAGCTTCATAGCACTTGCTTCTCTTTCATTTTGTTCAACTTCAAGTTCTGAATGACTGTTGCTTGAGCTCTTGTCGGAGTTGAGCAGCAGCTCATACTTATGAGTAAGTTGCTGGGTCTCTGCATCTTTCTTTGCCATCTCAGTTGCCATCTTTGCCTTCATATCATCAATCAGTTCTTTTCTTACCTCCTGCTGATATGTAATGGCAGACGGAAGATGTCTGAAATCCACCACCTTATCTTCCTGGAAGTTCATCAGCTCATGCACATCTTGGACTAGCTTGTCATAGTTGGCCTCCAAATTTGTTCTTCTCTTACATCCGATGGTGGATAGTGAAAGAACTTTCAAGATTGTAATTCACCCTAGCACTTTTGGCATCTTCAACCATTTACCATAGCTTCAACAATGCATTATTCATTTTTGGGGGCCACTGGTGATCAACCCATTCAACAAAGCCACAATTGCTACCTTCCTGCAAAAACAACAACAACAACAAAACAGTTCATACAGCAAGTAATTACACAAAATCACTGCAGTTGCCAAAAAGAATGTCTAAATTTAGCATCAGACCACTATATTTATCAAGATGAGCAGCCACTTGAGTAGGTGACTAGGTTAGTTACTCTACTGTTCATATCAAGGAGTGTTCAACCATTTGTAAGCTACTGTACTACCACTATTAACAAAAATTACTATGCCATTGTACTCCAGCAAAATATACTCATTCTCGACCTAAATAAGCTACTCTAACCACTATGAACCAAAATGTTGACAGCAAGCAGAGTACTCCAAAGCAGAGTTCAATATGACACTGAACAAGTAAGAAAAAATTAGTATGCCTACAATCCTACAATCCATACCGGCTGTGCACATGCTAAAAACCTCCTGCCTGTGTCTGTTCCTTCAAAGGCAACAAGCCTCTCAGATGCCATGCCGTGCTTCTCACATGGAGACATCACATCCAGCTCAAGCCCTTTGTAATCTGGATCTTCAATGCTAAAAGGGACCTGCGTAAGCTCGCACAAAGACAATGGCCAAATCAAAACCTAGCGAAATCAACCAAATCAAGAAATCCCAAATCTGAAACCCTAACCCTAACCCTTATCGACCTCGTTGAGACCGTCTGTGGAGGAAGACTGCATGTACGGAGGCTAGAATGGTCGCCGCTGCTTTCGTCCTCCAAAACCATGGCGTCAAGGGCGGGCGGCCGTCGATCGGGACGCAAGCGGCGACGCGGAGGAACGAGCGAGAATGGTGCGACCGGACCAGGTTGCAGCGACCGGCTCGTCCTAGTCAATAAGACGGCACGCCCGATTAGCCGTGGCACTCGACAGTGGGCCCGAGCTGTCGGATCGGGCGTCAATACGTATAAATCGCGTTTTAGCCTAATTTGCAAAAACTTACACCAATGTTGGTACTGACACGCAAAAATTAGCAATCGTGGTACCAATCTGCATGTGATGTCCGAATTGTGGTATTTCTGTGCAATTAACTCTTCTCCAGATGATGATTGGTTTCCTGTCAATTTCAACATGTAGGTCTCCAGCCTGCCTGAGTATATCCACCAAACTCCTAAATTACTAGACACACAAATTCCATGCATATCCACATCTCGCATAAGGTAATTGGCCAAGCTAATTAAGAATTGCCATTTTCACATTGCTTTCCAAGGAAAGATTTAATAAGGACGGCCGTTACTCGTCACAATCTCAGCCGCCGCCGCCGCCACAAGCAGTATAAAGCAACCTGAATTCCAATATCACGATCCCTCCTCCATCGTTCCCTCGAAAAGAAAACCTGAATTCGAAGGCTCGACCCAAAATCATCAGTCAGCTTCCAAATTCGATCTTAAGAGTTCAGACGCACAAGGCGATCAATTTGATGGCGGCCGCCAGAGAAAGACGGCTGCCGCAGCTGCACCTCACGCTCGACGCCCCAACGTGGGCCTTCCGGTGCCCGGCCCCGGCGCCGGTCACCGCGGCGACGCCGTCCACCTCGGCGGCTCGGCCGGACGGCGAGTTCCGCCTGAGCGACTTTGACATGCTCAAGGTCCTTGGGCGCGGGAACGGCGGGACCGTCCATAAGGTCTCGCACCGCCGCACGTCGGCGCTGTACGCCCTCAAGATCATTCACCGCGACCACCCCGGCGCCGGCGAGGAGGTGGATGTTGTGCGCCGCGTCGACTCGCCGCACATCGTTCGGTGTCACTCGGTACTCCCGACGTCGTCCGGCGACTCTGCTTTGCTCCTCGAGCTGATGGACGGCGGTTCGCTCGACTCGCTCGTCCGCGGCGGCCAGGGAGGCTTCCCGGAGGCGGCGCTGGCCGAGGTGGCGGCGCAGGCGCTGTCCGGCCTGGCATACCTCCGCGCGCGCCGCGTGGTCCACCGGGACATGAAGCCGGCGAACCTCCTGGTCAACAGGGCCGGGCAGGTCAAAATCGGCGACTTCGGCATCGCCGAGGTCGTCTCCCGCGCCGGCAAGTACCGCGCGGCCTACGAGGGCACCGCCGCCTATATGAGCCCCGAGAGATTCGACACGGAGCGGTTGCACGACGGCGAGGAGGACCGCGTCGACCCCTACGCCGCCGACGTGTGGGGGCTGGGCGTGACCGTCCTGGAGCTCCTCATGGGGCGCTACCCGCTGCTCCCCGCTGGGCAGGAGCTGTCCTGGGCGGCGCTCATGTGCGCCATCTGCTTCCGCGAGCTGCCGGCACTTCCCGACGGCGCGGCGTCGCCGGAGCTCCGGAGTTTCGTGTCCGCCTGCCTGCAGAAGGACCACCGGAAGCGGCCATCTGTCGCCGAGCTCCTCGCGCACCCGTTCGTCGCCGGGAGGGACGTGGCAGCGGCGAGACATGCGCTCCGGGAAGTGATCGCGCAGCGCGTTTAGATATTGAACTGTCCGCGCGCTCTCAAACTGTAGCTAGACATTTGCACAGCTGCAGATACAGATAGTGGAAGAACTCTGGAATTTTAAATCAACCAGATAGTTTAATATGGTACAACAGTTTTGGTGTCTATCCGTCGCATTATTTCTGTCGACCAGATTACAGATTACAGATCATCAATTTGACGTCGCTAACCAGGGAACGTCATTTTTGTAAGCAATCCCAGTGAACACCCTTAGGACCATGAAATCCCGATCGAACGTATGTCAATTACTCTGCGCAGCGTGGCAATTTTCTGCCATTTATTTTGGTATAAGATGGCACTTTTCGCTTTAGAGCATGGGAGATCCCTTGCAATAGCATCACAATTTTATCTGTTTTCGCATGATAATTCTGGACGTTCCATGGAAATCTTAAAACCTGAAGTTAGTCTTTTAACATTTCCGAAGTTATACTAGAACTTTAGAAAGGCAACTGCTCAACTTTCACCGGGGAAAAAAACTTTTGCTCAACTACACATTTCAAAACCTAAAGTTGTACATAATTTCTAACTTGAAAATTGATTTAGTTTTGATGGGATCAAGATTCTAAACGTCACATCTTGAGGTACAAGTCCAATAATCACCCTGTCATGTTTTGTTGTACCTTAAATATTGTCACATCCCCTTGCCTCCACACCGCAATAAACTTTTGAACATTCAAATCCTAGTCATTTTATCATTTTTTGGATAGGGTCTCAGGTTGGGTTGATACTTCTAAAGAATTATTTCATTTCTTAGCAAACGGTCCAATTTTATTAATTGATGTAATAGCATACATCCAACCAAAGATAAAACGTAAATACAGACAACAAAGACTCTTGATTAAATTAAAGTTTACATCAAACTTCTTCCAATTCGTCTTCTCCCGCTTTACATTCTGCATTTAAACATTCATACATGAACCAAGGAAGACTAAACATGCAAAAGCTAGACTAACCGTGCAAGGTTTGAAATCTACATGTGCCACCCAATCCAATATGTGAAAATCTAAGATTAGTGAGCACACTATGGCCAAGGACACATGTTCACCCCTTGTAAGGCGGGCTACCAAACAATTGTTTTGTTCTCGTACTGCCATGGAAGAAGAACAAATCATAAAAGAGCGATACAAGAAAATCTTATCAAGTGTCGTACATCAACCCATTGAATCGGATCCAATGATTAGCGGGGCCAAACATTTCATGCTCCCGGGTGTTGATTTCATTGGCTCTGAAGGATGACTCTCGCAATTCATTCCTTTGTTTATTTGCGCATATACTCCCCATTTCTCGACACCTTTCCTCGTCACTTCATTTGATACCCCCTCCCTCCAAAATCGTATCTAGCAGCTACAGAAGCCATTGAAATTCATCTCTAGTGAGCACCACCTCCTAACCATGTCATATTTTCCTTGTCATCTGACTTGATCGATGGTAATAACCATTACATCTGCCACCATCGAGAACCTATGTATTCCTAAGCTCTATTGATGAGCCACTTGCATCACTTCCTTAATCATCAAGACACCTGCCTTGTTCCCCTAACCACCTCTCTATTGCCACTCTAGTGCCTACCCCGTAGGATGTCTCTCTAAACCAAGCCGAAAACGACCACTCTAACACCTTCCATGAACCTTGCCATAGAGGTATAACCCTAATGGATCTCAATAGGGAGGTACTATCGTGTTATCAATGTGGCATGCTTTTCCACATAGATGTGTTTGTCCTTGTACTGTGACGGTCATTCATGGAGACTAACCATCTCATTATTACTACTTCTATCCGGGCCTATAAGTTGGACATGGTATTTAGATCATCAGTTTAAATAAAGAAATATATATGAAAAAGCTTTGTTTTTGCCACTCTAGGTTTTGACCACTTTGCTTATGCCATTCTAGAATTTGTCATTTCACTTTTGTCCCTCTTAGTTTTTGACAATACATCACTATTGCCATTTCGTTGCAAAAGCACTAATTTTAGAGCGGCAATTGTGATACGTTGTCAAAATCTAAGAGTGGCAAAAGTGAGATGAAAAGTTATTGCTTTTGCCACGGAGTGGCAAAAACAAAGTTTTCCCAATATATATATGATACTAAAAATATATCCTTAGATTTGTTGTTGATTGAAGTTTCTAAACATTTATTTTTGGTGGCATATTACATACATTTCATTATTCATATCAAAGATCTAAAAAACCATGCCCGACTTACAATGACCGGTTAGAGGGAGTAGTTTGTTTTAGATGGTACCATCTCACCAGTTACAACTACACTACTCCCCAAAAGTACATCTATGATAGACCCACACGTTTGTCATTTTCGTGTACCCTGAAATTAACACATTTCCTTATGAAAAATTTCAGGTACATGTCTTGGGTGTATATATATTTGTGAACTTTTTATTATTTTGATGTTTTAAAATGTGTTTTCTTTAAGAAGAAGAAGTTAAGGGCCCCGAGTTCCTTTGGGCTCCCTTTTTCTTGAACTACAGCACATTTTTTATCATTGATGTACAAATATTTCCAACTATATGAATGAAAACCCCTCCAAGAAAATTATATGAATGAATCAAGTGCAGTAGTATTTTATAGCCGGCGGCACCCAGGATCAACTTACTTAGATTAATCTAGGAAATATACTTTTATCCTATTCCTTATCGATATATCTCTTTTCTGTCTCAATCTGAAAAACGATAGGCTAACAGAATCGACTCTAACATTGCAGTTAGCACCTGGGAAAATTAGTGGCGGCTGCCTTCGCAGTTAGTAATGCACGTACGCTTAATCTTACCCATTAAGAAAGACGCAGATGACGTGAACGCCGAGTGAAGCACCCGATTGATAGATAGTTCTACACCACCACGGAATCAACAGAAATGCATTCAGGTTGTGGGAGTATGAATCTGTGAATACAAATAATCTACTAGGACGATACCACCGTCCACACCTCACCAATTAACCCTCGGACGAATCACACGAGAGTCTCTCTATCCCTGCATTGTGTGCACCCTTTTGCAGTTGGTAGCTAGGCTGTGCTAAATTAGCCTTTTAGCTGAACGTACACTATGGTACTTCCTGTCGACATGTGGGTTTCTTCATATAGCCAGCATAGCTTTTGACAAGTAGTTCTAGTACTATATGGAGATAAAACTTAGGTGACGCGTGAGTGCAAGTATCTCGCGAGTTCATATATGTTATGATAATTTTTGTATTACTTGGAGAGGAAAGTACGCCCAAGTACCCCTGAATTCCATTTTCAGATGAAGTACCTCCTGAAATTTTTCTTGATAATAGTTGAGGTAGACTAATAAGCACTATCAGTCCAAGGTTAATGCCACTTCTCCATTGATCCACGCAAACTCTGTTTTAGCAAGATTGCTTCCGATGCATGATAGCGTTTTTAAACTTTAGATTTCACTCTTGCGATGGCCCAGCGGTCACTTAATCACTATGAATTTGATGTTGATGCCCTCGGGTATGTCGGGTCTTGATCGAACACGTGTCAATTAATCACTGTAGCATGGCAATTTTTCCGGGGTTTTTTCACCACATGGCAATTTTCACTGTATCAACATGAAAAATTCTATATATAAGTATGACAATTATATACGTTTTCACATGGCAAATTCAGTCATCAGATTTTTAACGCTAAAAACCTGGCTTCTTATTTTAACATTTCCTATATTTTTTCTAGAAAAATTCGTCGGCAGTAACGAGATTGCCCTAGGAATCTAGACGATACCACCGTCCACAACTAACTGACCCTTAGAAGACGAATCACAGTAGAGTCTCTCTATCCCTACATTGTACGTGTGGCGGCTAGGTTAGATTGATCTCCAAGGAAACAATCCTAACAGCCTAACAACTCACGCCATCTACGCCCCTATACGGCTAACTATACGGTTTATACAATACCGTAGATTACATTGTTTAACACTCCTCCTCAATCGCAACTATCCAAGTTGAGATTGTGCCTGAAAGCTTCTAACTGCCGCAGGGTGAGAGGCTTAGTAAAACCATCCGCTACCTGATCACCAGTAGGAATAAACCGGATATTCAACAATTTGTTAGCCACCCATTCACGGATAAAATGATAATCAATCTCGATATGCTTTGTCCTGGCATGAAAAATAGGATTAGCAGACACGTACGTACCACCAAGATTATCGCACCAAAGTGAGGCTGCCTTTGGATGATGAACACCCAATTCTGTCAAGAAGTTCTGAACCCAAATAACTTCAGCAGTTGCGTTGGCTAAAGCCTTATACTCCGGCTCCGTACTTGATCGAGAGACAGTAGGTTGTTTACGAGCAATCCACCAGACCAAGTTACTGCCGAGAAATACTGCAAAACCTCCTGTTGACCTTCTGTCATCAGGACAGCCTGCCCAATCTGCATCTGAAAAAGCACTTACTAGCATTGAATCTAACTTGCCAAGTCTGAGTCCATGATCCTTAGTTCCTTGCAGATACCTGAGAATCCTCTTTACTGTAGTCCAATGCACAGTAGTAGGAGCATGTAAGAACTAGCAAACTTTATTGACTGAATATGAAATATCTGGCCGAGTGAATGTCAAATATTGTAAAGCTCCTACAATGCTCCTATACCTAATGGCATCCTCTGTGCCAAGTACCTCCCCATCATGAAGAGACAACTTGTTAGAGGTGGAAAACGGCGTGGACGCAGTTTGCAGCCTTTCATCTCCATCCTCTGAAGAATTTCTTGTACATACTTCCCTTGTGATAGCACAATGCCCTTTGGCACGGTTTTTACCTCAATCATGAGAAAAAAAAATGAAGAGTACCCAAGTCCTTAAGGGAAAACTCCTTGTTCAAATCCTTGAGAAGGGCCTCAACTGATTTAGATGATGAGCTTGTAAAAACAATATCATCAACATAAATGAGCATAAAGATAGTAATCCCATGACAATGGTAAAAGAACAATGATGTGTCACCCTTGGAAGGGGAGAATCCTAGTGACTGTAACTTCAATGACAGGCGCGAGTACCAAGCCCTAGGTGCTTGTTTTAGTCCATACAGTGCCTTATCAAGCTTACAAACATGACGTGGAAATTTTAAACTTTCATACCCAGGAGGTTGTCTCATAAACACTTCCTCTTCGAGAACACCATGCAAGAACGCGTTCTTTACATCTAGCTCTCGAATGCACCCGTTTCTAGACACTGCAACTGAAAGAATTAACCGAATAGTAGTAGCCTTTACTACATGACTAAAAGTGTCCTCGTAGTCAATCCCATACCTTTGCTTGAACCCTTTGGCTACTAGATGTGCCTTGTACCTGTCAACAGTGCCATCATATTTTCTTTTTACTTTGTAAACCCACTTACAGTCAATAATATTCCTCCCCTTAGCCGGTGGAACGAGATGCCAGGTTCTGTTCTTCAGGAGAGCGGCATATTCCTCATCCATGGCCTCCTTCTATCGTGGTTCACCAAGTGCTTCGCTCACACTTTGCGGTTCAGTTTTGGCACAAAAAGAGCCCCAACGTACACAACCATATTTGTAAAGTTTGGGTTTAACGATATCACTTCGTGACCCGGTGTGGGAGCGTTCAGGAGGCGGCGAAGCTGGACGAGAAACTTGCTGTTGAAGGCGATTGGAGGAGGATGATACCTCGGATCCGCTGGAGTTTAACTCATGTTGGGATTCGCCGGCGCAGCCAGCCTCCTCTCCCGTGCTGCCACTTGGCGCATCCAGAGGCGCGCTGGAGGATGCAACCCCGCCTGGGCCACGCGCAGAGGACCCAACTGCCCCCTCCTGGGACAGCGCCCGACCGAGGCCACGTGCGGGGGGCCCGCCTGACCCCGCCGCGGGAGCGTCCCGCCGAGCTGTTGCATCTAGCGCCTGACCGAGGCCATGTGCAGGAGGCCCACCTGACCCTGCCGCGGGGCAACCCGCCTGGGTGGCGAATCAGAGGCGGGCGCAGATCATGCAGGCGATCCGCCTGAGCCTGTCGCCGCTGATCCCGAGGGGATTCTCCCGCCCAGATCAACGCGGGGATCGGAGCCCGGATCTCCTGTGGCTGCTCCCGTAGAGTCCATCTCTAGCATAAAATCATATGATGTTTCACCTGTTTCTTCTGCATTTTCCTGCACACTTTCAGCAGAGGGTTGATCAAAGGTATTAGACATGAAAACATGATCATTAGGTTCTTCTGCACCCCCGGGAACAAAGTGTGGAGATGGGAGGAGATGGGAGGGAAGAAGAACAAGTTCTTTGCGTAGTTGAGCACTGGCGTTTGGATGAAGTTTCGCAAAGGGGAAGACTTGCTCATCAAATACCACATCACGAGAAACATACATACGACCAGTGGAAACGTCCAAACATTTGTAGCCCTTATGAAGGCTACTATACCCAAAGAACACACATTGCTTAGAGCGAAACTCAACCTTGTGTTTGTTGAAAGGACGAAGATTTGGCCACACGGCACAACCAAAAATGCGAAGGAAGGTGTAGTTTGGTTTAGTGCCGAACAAACATTCTAGCGGAGTTTGATTATGAATGACTCTACTAGGAACACGATTGATGAGGTAAACAGCCGTGAGGAAGGCCTCATCCCAAAATTTGAGAGGCATATAGGCATGCGCAAGCAAGGAGAGCCCAACCTCTACTATGTGCCTATGTTTTCGCTCTGTGGATCAGTTCTTTTGATGAGCTTGGGGACACGACACATGATGCATGATGCCCATGTGCTCAAAAAATGAGTGTAGTTTTTGGTATTCACGACCCCAGTCCGTTTGCATAGCAAGAATTTTGCGATCAAATAGGCGTTCAACATGTTGCTGAAAGAGGGAAACTTCTCAAACACATCAGATTTGTTCTTACGCAAATATATCAAACTGAACTTACTGAAATCATCAATAAAACTGACATAATATTACTGTCTGCCAACAGAGACGGGTCCAGGACCCCACACATCCGAAAAAACAAGCTCTAAAGGAGCCATTGATTCACTAGTGGAACGAGAATAAGGAAGTTGATGGCTCTTGGCAATCTGACATTAATCACACACAAGGAGGTGATCTTTTTTATTGGATACTGGAAGACTAAAATCTCGAAGAATTTTCTGGATCACCGGAAGAGCAGGATGCCCTAGGCATTTGTGCCATCTTGATGTAGATGGTTTGACCACACTGAGAGCTTGTCAAGGAGGGGCATCATGGCGACCAGAAACAGGAAACAAGCAACCTCTGCTGTTGCTTTGAAGGATGGTTCTCTAGGTGGCTCGGTCCTTGACAAAGAAAATTTTAGGGTAAACTTCGAGGAAAGCATTGTTATCTCTAATAAGCTTATAGGCAGAAAGTAGACTTTGATCAGATTGTGGAGCATGGATGATGTTGTTCAGATTTTAAGAGCCATGAGGGGTAGTAAGAACCGAATGACCAATGTGAGCAATGTCCATACCTTGACCACGTAGTGTGGATTTGATCTGTGCCGGTGTAGCGGTCGCGAACGACGAGCTTCTCCAACTCTCCGGTCACGTGGTCGGTTGCACCGGTGTCAAGGTACCAATTTGTGTCCACCCCATAGGAGTGAACGACATTGGCCGAGCGATTCCCACCACCACCACCTCCGCCCGCAGGGTTGCGGACATTGTTGTTGTAGTTGCGGTCATAGCGTTTCTTGCAACGCCATGCTCCATGTCCTTCCATCTTGCAGATTTGGCAGTTCTCGCGGTCACCGCGATCACCAGCTGCTTGTTACGGTGCACCGCCGCTGCCATGGTTGTAGCCCCCCGCGTTGTTGTTGTTGTTGTTGTTGTTGAAGCCGAGGGAGCCACCACCACCGCCGCCACCACCAGGGCGACTGCTGTTGTAGTTGCCGCCTCCGCGACCACCGCCCCTGGCCGCGAGATTCGCAGAGTAGGAGGCAGTCTGGGCGGCGATGCGGGCCTTTGCCGAGAGTAACAGCGAGAAGAGCTCGCTGAGGCCGATCAGCTGTTCAGTTGCCGTGCGGGTGGAGATTGCAGAAACAAACCCGTTGTATTTAGGCTCATGCAGAAGGCCTTGCAGGATGTGGTCGACCACGTCGTCCTCATAGAGCGGCTTGCCGGCAGCTGCAAGTTCGTCGGCGATGCCCTTCATCTTGGTGAAGTAGTCCGCAATGGAGAGATCACCCTTGCGGGTGTGCTCGAGCTGTGAGCGAAGCTGGATCACCCTCGCTATGGATTGCGACGAGAAGCTCTGCAGGAGCGCCGCTCAGAGAGTAGCCGCAGTAGTGCACGTACCGACCTGCATCAGGACTTCTCGAGACAGAGATGCGATCAGAAAAGTAAGAACCTACTGATCTTGTGTGACCCAAACGGCATGCCCGGGATTGGGTGTGGAAGTGGTTTCCTTCTTGACTGCGACTTCCTTCTCCGTGATGATCGCAGTAGGGGCCTCCCGAAGGGAGCCATCGATGTAGCCGGTCATCCCCACTGCCTTGATGTGCGGCAGGACTTGCGCCTTCATACAGGGAAATTTCTGGGAGTGAGTTTCTCGGTTATGGTGTGGCCGAGAGAAGCGATGGAGGGTGCGGCCATGGCTATGGCGGAAGAGGAGCTCGACATGGCTAGATGCGGTGAAGAGAAAGGGCTCTGTATACCATGTGAAAACTAGGTTAAGCGTATGCATCGAGCAGGGACGCGTTGCCTGTTAATATAGGGCACTAGTGTCACGCCCAAGATGCGACCCTTTCCTAAAGGAACTCGAAGGTCCCACCAAGGATAGAAGCGCATCTTGAAGACGCTTTTGCAAGGTGGATATCATTACATCAACATTACATAATAGTGGGGATACACCCAATACATACAATGTCACATGAATACAACAATACAACATACAAGAGATCAACATCCGACTACGGATGAAACATAAACAAAAACTCAAACAATATCCACCCTGCTAGCCCAGGCTGCCGACCTGGAACCTATCCCCTTATCGACGAAGAAGAAGAAGGACTCCAAAACAAGTAACATCGCTCTCACGTCATGATCATCGCATAACCTGTACCTGCAACTGGTGTTGTAGTAATCGGTGAGCCACGAGGACTCAACAATCCCATTACCATGGGTATCAAGACTAGCAACGCTTAAAGGGAAAGGATGGGGTAAAGTGGTGAGGCTGCAGCAGCGACTAAGCATATATGGTGGCTAACATACGCAAATAAGAGCGAGAAGAGAGCAAGCGGAACGGTCGTGAAGCTAGCAATGATCAAGAAGTGATCCTGAACTCCTACTTACGTCAAACATAACCCAGAAACCGTGTTCTCCTCTCGATCAACCCCGAAAAGAGACACTCACGGTTATGCACACGGTTGGTGTATTTTAGAAGAGTTTACTTCAAGTTTACTACAACCGGATATTAACAAATTCCCATCTGCCACATAACCGCGGGCACGGCTTTCGAAAGTTCAAACCCTGCAGGTGTCCCAGCTTAGCCCATGATAAGCTCTCGCGATCAACGAAGGATATTCCTTCTCCCCGGGAAGACCCGATCAGTCTCGGAATCCCGGCTACAAGACATTTCGACAGTAATAAAACAAGACCAGCAAAGTCGCCCGATGTGCCGACAAATCCCGATAGGAGCTGCACATATCTCGTTCTCAGGGCAACACCGAATGAGACTAGCTACGAGTAAAACCAAGCCTCAAGTTTCCCCAAGGTGGCCCTTGAAGTCAGTTCGGGCCAACACTTAGAGAAGCATTGGCCCGGGGGGGGGGGGGCTAAAATAAAGATGACCTTTGGGTTTGCCGACCCAAGGGAAAGGTAGGTGGTGGTGAGGCAAATGGTAAAACCAAGGTTGGGCCTTGCTGGAGGAGTCTTATTCAAAGCGAACTGTCAAGGGGGTCCCATAAACCACCCAACCGCGTTAGGGACGCAAAATCCGGGAACATAATACCGATATGACGGAAACTAGGGCGGCAAGAGTGGAACAAAACACCAGGCATAAGGCCGAGCCTTCCACCCTTTACCAAGTATATAGATGCATTAATAAAATAAGAGATATTGTGATATCCCAACAATAAACATAATCCAACATGGAGCAATCTTCATCTTCACCTGCAAGTAGCAACACTATAAGAGGGCTGAGCAAAGCGGTAACATAGCCAAACAATGGTTTGCTAGGAAGGGTAACAAAGGTCAGAGGTTCATGGCAATTTGAGAGGCTTGAGCAGCAAGTGGTAGGTAACGCAGCAAAGCGATAGAACGAAGCAACTAGCATAGCAATGATAGTAATGAGATCCAAGGTGACGGTCATCTTGCCTGAAATCTCGCTAGGAAGAAGAACGAGTCCATGAAGAAGATGAAGCCACGAAGAGGAACCAAGCGTAGACGAACGAATCCTCATAATCGCAACGAAACGAGAACTATCGAGAAGAAGCACACAACATGGTAAACACACCACACATAGACAAGACATGATGCACAACAAGCATGATGCATGACAAAGCTACATGAAGCTACTCATGGCAAGAGATGACGCATACAAGAGCAACACATCAAAGCAAGTTTAAATGAGACCGGGTTCAACATATAACAATTCCGGTAAGTCCTCATATGCAAATTTCGAAATTGGTTCAGATCTGAATAAACCTTATGTTCAAGTTGTTAAACAGCAAGTTAAGATGCACCACGATGAACTACACAAAATTCTAGTCAAGTTACATATAAAGTTCATTAGATTCGGAGCTACGGCCTAGAAGATATGAGCAAAACAAGTTAAGCATGGCATTGATTCAAAATTCATACAAACATCAATCAAACACCTCAAAACAAGGATTCAACATGATAATATGAAACTACGTGCAAAATCAAGCAAGTTTCATATAGAGCACACTCAAAACGGAGCAACGGTGCAACACATACACACTATACAAGTTTAAAGGACAAACTGTCCAAAACAGCAACTAGGCATATTGCAAGCACCTAAACAACAAGCTACAGCATCTTAACATGGTAACAAAAGGCATGGATGTGAGGTACAGGCAAAGCACAAAAAAACATGAACACTGAGATGTCTCCATAAACAACTAGAACATGCTCAAAAAGACATGGCAAGATTGCAAATAATAACAGTTTCAGACTTTGCAGAAATAACATCAGGTTGCAATATTTAGAGCTAACAAACAACATGTTACAGAAAATTAACATGGCAAAAAAAGGCATGTAATGAACCTACTAATTGCATAGAACAAATTTCTTTACTGACCATGAGCCAAAAAGGATCAGAAGATATGATGACACCCATGTAAACATAGCAAGTTATAATACAGATTCATACATGACAGGAACAACGATAAGTAGACATGTTGGTGAGCTGGAACCACTCACCACAGAGTAATACATGGCATGGCAAGGCAACCAACAGTATGAAGACATATTTATGAACCTAAACATGGCAAGAACAAGTTCATAGGGTGCAAGGATCACTAGCAAAACACATGGAAACAACTGAACATAATGTTAACAGGCTGACAGCAACATTATATAGAAACTTTGGAGCAAGATAACAATATTTTACAGCAGGCTATAAAAGCAACCAGGGGCATGAATGGACAGAAAAAGACATGTATAACAAAACATCTTAGTGAACATCTCCAGATTAAGCATAGAATGACTTGTAGCAGCAGGTTTACATAGCATCATAATATAGCAGATTCAAACATGCAAAACAGCAACAGCAAGTACCCTACTTAACAAGCTTGATGCACTCAGTAGAAGACTCACAAAAATACATGGATAGCTCCCCTGTAAAGATGGAATGACATAGCACAAAACACATGTAGAGCTCATGCTCATAGGATGCACACATTAAATGCAACAAAAATGACAAATCACCAAGTTATAACAGTTTCAGCAGATTAACATCACATAGCACTCTTGCAACGATGATTCAGGCATCAAGATGGACCCAAATGAACATGATGCAATGGAAGGGTATGAAGTACTCGTCGAGGCGAACAATTTGACATATTAGACGCACAAAACGGAGCAGTAGGAAGCAAGTTACAGCAGGTCAAAGATAGCACCAGAATATGCAAAAACTACGGACTTAGAAGAATTCGACCTCGAGGGGGAAAAATTCAACGCGTTGGATTTCGCCGGAATCTCGCCGGAGAGGAGGTATATGGCCGGAGACGTGCGGATCCGGGCCGGATCTCGCCGGATCCGGCCGGATCCCGGCGGGGGAGGCGGCTAGGCGACGGGGAGGCGACGCGGAGAGGCGGCAGTGAAGGAAATATGCCCTAGAGGCAATAATAAAGTTATTATTTATTTCCTCATATCATAATAAATGTTTATTATTTATGCTAGAATTGTATTAACCGGAAACATGATACATGTGTGAATACATAGACAAACATATAGTCACTAGTATGCCTCTACTTGACTAGCTCATTAACCAAAGATGGTTATGTTTCCTAACCATAGACATGTGTTGTCATTTGATTAATGGGATCACATCATTAGGAGAATGATGTGATTGACATGACCCATTCCGTTAGCCTAGCACTTGATCGTTTAGTACATTGCTATTGCTTTCTTCATGACTTATATATGTTCCTGTAACTATGAGATTATGCAACTCCCGTTTGCCGGAGGAACACTTTGGGTGCTACCAAACGTCACAACGTAACTGGGTGATTATAAAGGAGTACTACAGGTGTCTCCAAAGGTACATGTTGGGTTGGCGTATTTCGAGATTAGATTTTGTCGCTCCGATTGTCGGAGAGGTATCTCTAGGCCCTCTCGGTAATGCACATCACTATAAGCCTTGCAAGCAATGTAGCTAATGAGTTAGTTATGGAATAATGCATTACGTAACGAGTAAAGAGACCTGCCAGTAACGAGATTGAACTAGGTATTGGATACCGACGATCGAATCTCGGGCAAGTAACATACCGATGACAAAGGGAACAAAGTATGTTGTTATGCGGTTTGACCGATAAAGATCTTCGTAGAATATGTAGGAGCCAATATGGGCATCCAGGTTCCGCTATTGGTTATTGACCAAGAATAGTTCTAGGTCATGTCTACATAGTTCTCGAACCCGCAGGGTCCGCACGCTTAAGGTTTCGATGACAGTTATATTATGAGTTTATGAGTTTTGATGTACCGAAGGAGTTCGGAGTCCTGGATGAGATCGGGGACATGACGAGGAGTCTTGAAATGGTCGAGACGTAAAGATCGATATATTGGACGACTATATTCGACATCGGAAAGGTTCCGAGTGATTCGGGCATTTTTCGAGTACCGGAGAGTTACGGAATTCGCCGGGAGTATATGAGCCTTATTGGGCCATACGGGAATAGAGGAGAGAGGCCAAAGGAAGGAGGCCTGCGCCCCCTCTGGTCCGACTGGACAAGGGCGCAGCCCCTTCCTTCTTCCTCTCCCCTCTTTCCCCCTTCTCCTACTCCAACAAGGAAGGAGGGAGTCCTACTCCCGGTGGGAGTAGGACTCCCCTTGGCGCGCCCCTCCTAGGCCGACCGCCCCTCCCCCCTTGCTCCTTTATATACGGGGGCAGGGGGGCACCTCTAGACACAACAACAATTGATCTCTTGGATCTCTTAGCCGTGTGCGGTGCCCCCCTCCACCATAATCCACCTCGATAATATCGTAGCGGTGCTTAGGCGAAGCCATGCGTCGGTAGAACATCAAGATCGTCATCACGCCGTCGTGCTGACGGAACTCTCCCTCGACACTCGGCTGGATCGGAGTTCGAGGGACGTCATCGAGCTGAGCGTGTGCTAGAACTCGGAGGTGCCGTAGTTTCGGTGCTTGATCGGTCGGGCCGTGAAGACGTACGACTACATCAACCGCGTTGTTCTAACGCTTCGCTTTCGGTCTCACGAGTGCGTGGACAACACTCTTCCCTCGTTGCTATACATCACCATGATCTTGCGTGTGCGTAGGGAATTTTTTGAAATTACTACGTTCCCCATGATGGCATCCGAGCCTGGTTTTATGCGTAGATGTCATATGCACGAGTAGAACACAAGTGAGTTGTGGGCGATACAAGTCATACTGCTTACCAAAGATGTCATATTTTGGTTCAGCGGTATTGTGAGATGAAGCGGCCCGGACCGACATTACGCGTACGCTTACGCGATACTGGTTTCACCGCTGCGAGCACTCGTTACTTAAAGGTGACTGGCGGGTGTCTGTCTCTCTCACTTTAGTTGAACCAAGTGTGGCTACGCCCGGTCCTTGCGAAGGTTAAAACAACACTAACTTGACGAACTATCGTTGTGGTTTTGATGCGTAGGTAAGAACGGTTCTTGCTCAGCCCATAGCAGCCACGTAAAACTTGCAACAACAAAGTAGAGGACGTCTAACTTGTTTTTGCAGGGCATGTTGTGATGTGATATGGTCAAGACGTGATGCTATATTTTATTGTATGAGATGATCATGTTTTGTAACCGAAGTTATCGGCAACTGGCAGGAGCCATATGGTTGTCGCTTTATTGTATGAAATGCAAACGCCATGTAATTGCTTTACTTTATCACTAAGCGGTAGCGATAGTCGTAGAAGCAATAGTTGACGAGACGACAACGATGCTACGATGGAGATCAAGGTGTCGCGCCGGTGACGATGGTGATCACGATGGTGCTTCGGAGATGGCGATCACAAGCACAAGATGATGATGGCCATATCATATCACTTATATTGATTGCATGTGATGTTTATCCTTTATGCATCTTATCTTGCTTTGATTGACGGTAGCATTTTAAGAAGATCTCTCACTAATTATCAAGAAGTGTTCTCCCTGAGTATGCACCGTTGCCAAAGTTCGTCGTGCCCAGACACCACGTGATGATCGGGTGTGATAAGCTCTACGTCCATCTACAACGGGTGCAAGCCAGTTTTGCACACGCGGAATACTCAGGTTAAACTTGACGAGCCTAGCATATGCAGATATGGCCTCGGAACACGGAGACCAAAAGGTCGAGCGTGAATCATATAGTAGATATGATCAACATAGTGATGTTCACCATTGAAAACTACTCCATCTCACGTGATGATCGGTTATGGTTTAGTTGATTTGGATCACGTGATCACTTAGATGACTCGAGAGATGTCTGTCTAAGTGGGAGTTCTTAAGTAATATGACTAATTGAACTTAAATTTATCATGAACTTAGTCCTGGTAGTATTTTGCAAATTATGTTGTAGATCAATAGCTCGCATTGTTGCTTTCATATGTTTATTTTGATATGTTCCTAGAGAAAATTATGTTGAAAAATGTTAGTAGCAATGATGCGGATTGGATCCGTGATATGAGGTTTATCCTCATTGCTGCCTGAAGAATTATGTCCTTAATGCACCGCTAGGTGATGCACCTATTGCGAGGAGCGTATGCGGCGTTATGAGCGTTTGGCTAGCTCAATATGATGACTACTTGATAGTTTAGTGCACCATACTTAACGGCTTAGAATCGGGACTTCAAAGGCGTTTTGAGCGTCATGGACCATATGAGATGTTCCAGGAATTGAAGTTAATATTTCAAGCAAATACCCGAGTTGAGAGATATGAGGTCTCCAACAAGTTCTATAGCTAATGGATGGAGGAGAATCGCTCAACTAGTGAGCAAGTGCTCAGATTGTCTGGGTACTACAATCGCTTGAATCAAGTGGGAGTTAATCTTTCAGATAAGATAGTGATTGATAGAATTCTCTAGTCACCATCACCAAGTTAGTAGAACTTCGTGATGAACTATAGTATGCAAAGGATGACAAAAACGATTCCCGAGCTCTTCGTGATGTTGAAATCGACGAAGGTAGAAATCAAGAAAGAGCATCAAGTATTGATGATTGACAAGACCACTAGTTTCAAGAGAATGGCAAAGGGAAAGAAAGGGAACTTCAAGTAGAATGACAAGCAAGTTGTCACTCCCGCGAAGAAGCCCAAAGCTGAACCTAAAGCCTGAAACTGAGTGTTTCTACCGCAAAGGAAATGGTCACTTTGGAAGTGGAACTACTCCAAATATTTGGTGGATAAGAAGGATGGCAAAGTGAACAAGGGTATATTTGATATACAGGTTATTGATGTGTGCCTTACTAGTGTTTAAAGTAGCCCTTGAGTATTCGATACTTGTTCGGTTGCTAAGATTAGTAACTCGAAACAGGAGTTACAGAATAAACAAAGACTAGTTGAAGGGGAAGTGACGATGAGTGTTGGAAGTAGTTCCAAGATTGATATGATCATCATCGCACACTCCTATACTTTCGGGATCAGTGTTAAACCTAAATAAATGTTATTTGGCGTTTGCGTTGAGCATGAATATGATTTGATCATGTTTATTGCAACACAGTTATTCATTTAAAATCAGAGAATAATTGTTGTTCTGTTTAAATGAATAAAACCTTCAATGGTCATACACCCAATGAAAATAGTTTGTTGGATCTCGATCGTAGTGATACACATACTCATAATATTGAAACCAAAAGATGCAAAGTTAATAATGATAGTGCAACTTATTTGTGGCACTGCAGTTTAGGTCATATTGGTGTAAAGCACATGAAGAAACTCCATGCTGATGGGATTTTGGAATCACTTGATGCTTGCGAACCATGCCTTATGGGCAAGATGACTAAAGACTCCGTTCTCTGGAACAATAGAGCGAGCAACTGACTTATTGGAAATAATACATACTGATGTATGCGATCCGATGAGTGTTGAGGCTCACGGCAAGTATCATTATTTTCTGACCTTCACAGATGATTTGAGCAGATATGGGTATATCTACTTAATGAAGCACAAGTCTGAAACATTTGAAAAGTTCAAAGAATTTCAGAGTGAAGTGGAGAATCATCGTAACAAGAAAATAAAGTTTCTACGAATCTGATCGTGGAGGAGAATATTTGAGTTACGAGTTTGGCATTCATATAAAACAATGTGGAATAGTTTCACAGCTCACGCCATCCGGAACACCACAACGTAATGGTGTGTCGGAACGTCATAACCGTACTTTATTAGATATGGTGCGATCTATGATGTCTCTTACCGATTTACCACTATCGTTTTGGGGTTATGCATTAGAGACAGCTGCATTCACATAAAAGGGGCACCATCTAAATCCGTTGAGATGACACCTTATGAACTGTGGTTTGGCAAGAAACCAAAGTTGTCGTTTCTTAAAGTTTGGGGTTGCGATGCTTATGTGAAAAAGTTGCATCCTGATAAGCTCAAACCCAAATCGAGAAATGTGTCTTCATAGGATATCCAAAGGAGATCGTTGGATACACCTTCTATCACAGATCCGAAGGCAAGACTTTTGTTGCTAAATTCGGAATCTTTCTAGAGAAGGAGTTTCTCTCGAAAGAAGTGAGTGGGAGGAAAGTAGAACTTGATGAGGTAATTGTACCTACTCCCTTATTGGAAAGTAGTTCATCACAGAAATCTGTTCATGTGATTCCTACACCAATTAGTGAGGAAGCTAATGATGATGATCATGTAACTTCAAATCAAGTTACTACCGAACCTCGTAGGTCAAACCAGAGTAAGATCCGCACCAGAGTGGTACGGAAATCCTATTCTGGAGGTCATGTTACTTGACCATGGCAAACCTACGAACTATGAGGAAGCGATGATGAGCCCAGATTCCGCAAAATGGCTTGAGGCCATGAAATCTGAGATGGGATCCATGTATGAGAACAAAGTATGGACTTTGGTTGACTTGCCCGATGATAGGCAAGCCATAGAAAATAAATGGATCTTCAAGAGGAAGACGGACGCTGATAGTAGTGTTACTATCTACAAAGCTAGAATTGTCGCAAAAGGTTTTTGACAAGTTCAAGGTGTTGACTACGATGAGAGTTTCTCACTCGTATCTATGCTTAAGTCTGCCCGAATCATGTTAGCAATTGCCGCATTTTATGAAATCTGGCAAATGGATAAACAAAACTGCATTCCTTAATGTATTTATTAAAGAAGAGTTGTATATGATGCAACCAGAAGGTTTTGTAAATCCTAAAGGTGCTAACAAAATATGCAAGCTCCAATGATCCATCTATGGACTGGTGCAAGCATCTCGGAGTTGGAATATACGCTTTGATAAGTTGATCAAAGCATATAGTTTTATACTGAGACTTGCGGTGAAGCCTGTATTTACAATAAAGTGAGTCTGAGCACTACCACCTTTCTCGATAAATATACGTGAGTAACATATTGTTGATCGAAATGATGTAGAATTTTTCCGGAAAGCATAAAGGAGTATTTGAAAGGAGTTCTTTAAAAGAAAGACCTCGGTAAAGCTACTTACATATTGAGCATCAAGATCTATTGAGATAGATCAAGGCGGCTTGATAAGTTTTTCAATAAGTACATACCTTGTCAAGATTTTGAAGAAGTTCAAAATGGAACAGTCAAAGAAAAGTTCTTGCACTGTGTTGCAAAGGTGTGAAATTGAGTAAGACTCAAATCCCGACCACGGCAGAAAATAGAAAAGAGAATGAAAGTCATTCCCTATGCCTCAGTCATAGGTTCTATAAAGTATGCTACGATATGTACCAGACCTATTGTATACCTTGCTCTGAATTTGGCAAGGTAGTACAATAGTGATCTAGGACTAGATCACTGGACATTGGTCAAGAACATCCTTAGTGAGGACTAAGGAAATATTTCTCGATTATGGAGGTGATAAAAGAGCCTGTCGTAAAGTTACATTGGTGCAAGCTTTTTACACCGATCCAGATGACTCTAAGTCTCAATCTGGATACATATTGAAAGTGGGAGCAATTAGATAGAGTAGCTCCGTGCAGAGCATTGTAGACATAGAATATTTGCAAAATACATACGGCTCGAGAATGTAGATGCACCCGTTGACTAAACTTCTTTCACGAGCAAAACATGATCATACCTTAGTACTCTTTGGTTGTTAATCACATAACGATGTGAACTAGATTATTGACTCTAGTAACCCTTTGGGTGTTGATCACATGACGATGTGAACTATGGGTATTATCACATACAGATGTGAATATTGGTGTTAAATCACATGGCGATGTGAACTAGATTATTGACTCTAGTGCAAGTGGGAGACTGAAGGAAATATGCCCTAGAGGCAATAATAAAGTTATTATTTATTTCCTCATATCATGATAAATGTTTATTATTCATGCTAGAATTGTATTAACCGGAAACATGATACATGTGTGAATACATAGACAAACATATAGTCACTAGTATGCCTCTACTTGACTAGCTCATTAACCAAAGATGGTTATGTTTCCTAACCATAGACATGTGTTGTCATTTGATTAATGGGATCACATCATTAGGAGAATGATGTGATTGACATGACCCATTCCGTTAGCCTAGCACTTGATCGTTTAGTACATTGCTATTGCTTTCTTCATGACTTATATATGTTCCTGTAACTATGAGATTATGCAACTCCCGTTTGCCGGAGGAACACTTTGGGTGCTACCAAACGTCACAACGTAACTGGGTGATTATAAAGGAGTACTACATGTGTCTCCAAAGGTACATGTTGGGTTGGCGTATTTCGAGATTAGGTTTTGTCACTCCGATTGTCGGAGAGGTATCTCTGGGCCCTCTCGGTAATGCACATCACTATAAGCCTTGCAAGCAATGTAGCTAATGAGTTAGTTACGGAATGATGCATTACGTAACGAGTAAAGAGACTTGCCAAGAATGAGATTGAACTAGGTATTGGATACCGACGATCGAATCTCGAGCAAGTAACATACCGATGACAAAGGGAACAAAGTATGTTGTTATGCGGTTTGACCGATAAAGATCTTCGTAGAATATGTAGGAGCCAATATGGGCATCCAGGTTCCGCTATTGGTTATTGACCAAGAATAGTTCTAGGTCATGTCTACATAGTTCTCGAACCCGTAGGGTCCGCACGCTTAAGGTTTCGGCGATGCTTATATTATGAGTTTATGAGTTTTGATGTACCGAAGGAGTTCGAGTCCCGGATGAGATCGGGGACATGACGAGGAGTCTCGAAATGGTCGAGACGTAAAGATCGATATATTGGACGACTATATTCGGACTTCGGAAAGGTTCCGAGTGATTCGGGTATTTTTCGGAGTACCGCAGAGTTACGGGAATTCGCCGGGGAGTATATGGGCCTTATTGGGCCACACGGGAATAGAGGAGAGAGGCCAAAAGGAAGGAGGCCTGCGCCCCCCCTCTGGTCCGAATTGGACAAGGGGTGCAGCCCCCTTTTCCTTCTTCCTCTCCCCCTCTTTCCCCTTCTCCTACTCCAACAAGGAAGGAGGGAGTCCTACTCCCGGTGGGAGTAGTACTCCCCTTGGCGCGCCCCCTCCTAGGCCGGCCGCCCCCTTCCCCTTGCTCCTTTATATACGGGGGCAGGGGGCACCTCTAGACAGAACAACAATTGATCCCTTGGATCTCTTAGCCGTGTGCGGTGCCCCCATCCACCATAGTCCATCTCGATAATATCATAGCGGTGCTTAGGCTAAGCCCTGCGTCGGTAGAACATCAAGATCGTCATCACGCCGTCGTGCTGATGGAACTCTTCCTCGACACTCGGCTGGATCGGAGTTCGAGGGACGTCATCGAGCTGAGCGTGTGCTAGAACTCGGAGGTGCCGTAGTTTCGGTGCTTGATCGGTCGGGCCGTGAAGACGTACGACTACATCAACCGCGTTGTTCTAACGCTTCCGCTTTCGGTCTACGAGGGTACGTGGACAACACTCTCCCCACTCGTTGCTATACATCACCATGATCTTGCGTGTGCGTAGGAATTTTTTTTGAAATTACTACGTTCCCCAACAGGCAGAGCTCGGCCCCGAGCTCGAGCGGCCATGGCGGCGGACGCCGGTGAGGTGGTGGGGCAGCGCGTCTTGTGCGCGGGCGCTGGGCCAGGCCGGGCGGCGGCGGGGTGACCCGCGGAGGCGGGACGCCGGCGGACGGTGGCGGGGTCGTCCGAGGCGCGGGCGCGGCGGCGAGGGCGGCCGGCCAGTTCGCCCCGGTCGGCAGACCTGGGCCCCGGGCGGCGGCGGCGATGTGGCGGCGCATGAGTGGTGGAGGGAGGAGGCGGCGCTGACTAAGGCGACCCTGGATTGGTCCGGGCGATGTGGAGGCGGCGATGGACGTGTCCGGCCGCCGGGCGGACATGTCCGGCGGCGCGAGGGAGAGGGCTAGGGTTTCATCTGCGGGATTTTCGAAGGGGATCACATATTTATAGGTAGAGGGAGCTAGGAGACTCCAAATGGAGAGCGGTTTTCGCCCACGCGATCGTGATCAAACGACCGAGAGCATGGAGGGGTTTTGGATGGGTTATTGGGCCACTTCAAAGGGGTGTTGGGCTGCAAAGAGAAAGGAGTTTCAGGCTACGCGGTTAACCGTTGGAGTATCAAACGACTTCCAAATGGCACGAAACTTGACAGGCGGTCTACCGGTGCTATACCAAGGCCGCTTGACAAACCTCCGTCCATTCCGAGACCATTTAACACCTGCACACGAAAAGAGGCAAAAGGGGGCGCCGGGGAACATATGAGTGTCGGATTGCAAAACGGACAACGGGAAAAATGCTCGGTTGCATGAGACGAACACGTATGCAACATGAGATGCACATGATGACATGTTATGAAATGCAGATGATGACATGGCGAAGTGCAACACGCAAGCACATGACATGGCAAGGACGGCGAATAACTGGCAGACACCTGGCGCATCGGATCCGGGGCGTTACAACTAGGCCGGTTGGTTACAGAGGATATACATGTGGCGGCTAGGTTAGATTGATCTCAAGGAAAAAATCCTAATTGCCTAACAACTCACTCCATCTACGCCCTATACGGCTAACTATACGGTTTATACAATACCGTAGATTACATTGTTTAACACTCCCCCTCAATCACAACTATCCAAGTTGAGATTGTGAAGGAAAGCTTCTAACTGCCGCAGAGTGAGAGGCTTAGTAAAACCATCCGCTACCTAATCACCAGTAGGAATAAACCTAATATTCAACAATTTATTAGCCACCCATTCACGGACAAAATGATAATAAATCTCGATATGCTTTGTCCTGGCACGAAAAATAGGATTAGCATACAAGTATGTAGCACCAAGATTATCACACGAAAGTGAGGCTGCCTTTGGATGATGAACACCCAATTCCGTCAACAAGTTCTGAACCCAAATAACTTGAGTAGTTGCCTTGGCTAAAGCCTTATACTCGGCTCTGTACTTGATCGAGAGACAGTAGGTTGCTTACGAGCACTCCACGAGACCAAGTTACTGCCAAGAAATACTGCAAAACCTCCCGTTGACCTTCTGTCATCAGGACAGTCTGCCCAATCTGCATCTGGAAAAGCACTTACTAGCATTGAATCTGACTTGCCAAGTCTGAGTCCATGATCCTTAGTTCCTTGCAGATACCTGAGAATCCTCTTTACTGTAGTCCAATGCACAGTAGTAGGATCATGTAAGAACTGGAAAACTTTATTGACTGAATATGAAATATCTGGCCGAGTCAATGCCAAATATTGTAAAGCTCCTACAGTGATCCTATACCTGATGGTATCCTTTGTGCCAAGTACCTCCCCATCATGAAGACACAACTTTTCAGAGGTGGATAACGGCGTGGACGACAGTTTGCAGCCTTTCATCCCCATCCTCTAAAGAATTTCTTGTACATACTTCCCTCGTGATAGCACAATGCCATTTGGCACGGCTTTTACCTCAATCCCGAGAAAAAAATGAAGAGTACCCAAGTCCTTAAGGGCAAACTCCTTGTTCAAATCCTTGAGAAGGGCGTCAACTAATTTAGATGATGTGCTTGTAACAACAATATCATCAACATAAATGAGCATAAAGATAGTAATCCCATGACGATGGTAAAAGAACAATGATGTGTCACCCTTGGAAGGGGAGAATCGTAGTGACTGTAACTTCAATGACAGGCGCGAGTACCAAGCCCTAGGTGCTTGTTTCAGTCCATACACTGCCTTATCAAGCTTACAAACATGACGTGGAAATTTTAAACTTTCATACCCAGGAGGTTGTCTCATAAACACTTCCTCTTCGAGAACACCATGCAAGAACGCGTTCTTTACATCTAGCTCTCGAATGCACCCGTTTCTAGACACTGCAACTGAAAGAATTAACCGAATAGTAGCAGCCTTTACTACATGACTAAAAGTGTCCTCGTAGTCAATCCCATACCTTTGCTTGAACCCTTTGGCTACTAGACGTGCCTTGTACCTGTCAACAGTGCCATCAGATTTCCTTTTTACTTTATAAACCCACTTACAGTCAATAATATTCCTCCCCTTAGCCGGTGGAATGAGATGCCAGGTTCTGTTCTTCAGGAGAGCAGCATATTCCTCATCCATGGCCTCCTTCCATCGTGGTTCACCAAGTGCTTCGCTAACACTTTGCGGTTCACTTGTGGCACAAAAAGAGCCCCAACGTACACAACCATCTTTGTAAAGTTTGGGTTTAACGATACTACTCCGTGACCCGGTGTGGGAGCGTTCAGGAGGCGGCGAAGCTGGACGAGAAACTTGTTGTTGAAGGCGATTGGAGGAGGATGATACATCGGATCCATCAGCCGCAGAGGATCCGCTGGAGTTTAACTTCTGTTGAGATTCGCCGGCGCAGCTAGCCTCCTCTCCCGTGCTGCCACTTGGCGCATCCAGAGGCGCGCTGGAGGACGCAACCCCGCCTGGGCCAGGCGCAGAGGACCCAACTGCCCCCTTTTGGGACAGCGCCTGACCGAGGCCAAGTGCGGGGGGCCCGCCTGACCCCGCCGCGGGAGCGTCCCGCCGAGCCGCTGCATCCAGCACCTGACCGAGGCCACATGAAGGAGGCCCACCTGACCCCGCCGAGGGGCGACCTGCCTGGATGGCGAATTAGAGGCGGGCGCAGATCACGCAGGCGATCCGCCTGAGCCTGTCGCCGTTGATCCCAAGGGGATTCTCCCGCCCAGATCAATGCGGGGATCGGAGTCCGGATCTCCTGTGGCTGCTCCCGTAGAGTCCATCTCTAGCATAAAATCATATGATGTTTCACCTGTTTCTTCTGCATTTTCCTGCACACTTTCAGCAGAGGGTTGATCAAAGGTATTGGACACAAACACATGATCATTAGGTTCTTCTGCACCCCCGATGTCGTGGTTTTGTCACAGCAGATGTCCTCATGAAAGGACTTAGTCGTGGAGCCATTGCTACGGGTTAGCTTGAAGAGGTTAAAGCGGACACAGGGATGCAAGAGAGTTTATACTAGTTCGGCTCCTTCGGTGAAGGTAAAAGCCTACGTCTAGTTGTGATGGAATTGATGGGGTTTCAATGACTAGGGAGCAAACCAGCTTCGCCTAAGTCTCGAGTTGTTGTCCGTTGTTCCTGAACCGCCGCCGGGTCGTCCCCTTATATACATGGGTGGCGCCCGTCGGTTTACAAAGTCCCGATGCCGGTCCATAGATGTATCCGGCTCGGTCTCCACTATTCCTAACTTACAATACAAGTTACATACCGGCGCGGTTTACGGTTACAGCCTTGAACGGACTATGGGCCTTGAGCCTCATCCGCCTACATGGGCTTTAACATACTCAACTCTTGTGAAGTTAACCCGACTGACGGCGGTTTACACCCAGTAGAAATATCCCCAACATTAGGCCCCAGATTGATTTGAACAGGTTCATGTCAATCCTTAGCAAAAAGCTTCATCTTCAGCATCTTTGTGTAGTTTGGTGAACCGCCATAATGTCATCTTCTCTGGTCGTTGTAAACCGGCGTGACGTCACCTGTCATAAAAGCTATCCACTATACCTTTTTTGTTTAATAGATCTGCGACAATCGAGGCGAGAGCTCTGTTTCCAAACTCGCGGCCCCTTGATTTTCGCGCCTGACACATGTCCCTTGCTTTATAAATAAGACCGAAGGGTCATTTCTTTTTTCCCCTTCGTGCCCTTCTGCTTCGTCTTCCTCGCGTCGCCCGACTTGAACTCCGCCGCCGCCGACTTCTGCACCAACCTTGGCGTTGCATCACCACTGAATACACCGAGCATCACGGTGATCTTCCATTTCTTCCTCGGCTCTGGTAAGTCTTCTATCTTTTTCATCATAGATCTGTTCTAGGGTTTCCATGTTCTTCAGCGTTCATCACTTGCTTCTTGTTCATATGATAAACTTTAGACGAGTCTGTAAATCTTTGTTCTGTGTAGCGGTAGTTTTTATCATTCGTTTTCACTTGCGCATCTCAAGACCATAGATCTCTCTGTATCCTTGCTCATTGATTCGGCATCTGCTCCCTTTTGGACCTTGAATATTTATCTTTTTCTGAACATGTTCCAGATCCAAAACTGTGATGTAGTTTTCTGAAACCTGTTTTCGCACACCTACTCATATGCAATCTTGACTCTTCAATATTTTAGACCAGACGGTTTAACTTTGTAGAAAAATTGATAACTCGGTATATACCATTAGTCCCCTTGTTGAACCGCCAGAATTCCTTAGCTAAGTATTGCCACTCTGCAGAACTCCGGTTTGTAAGTAACTGCTCCCGATTTAGCAATGACTGCATCAATGTATACTCTTCCAACATACTCTTGAACCGGTATTACTGTTTTGTAGATTGCGACATGGCCAAACAAGTGTACGAGTGCAACTGGGTCCCTTCTCGAGTGACCGAGATTCAACTGAATAACCTAGTCAAAACCGGCGCTTTAAGCAAACAAGATGCCGTTCCTTTGGAGGGTCCCCGCCCGGAATGTCCTCCGTAACCCAAAGATGGAGAGGTTGTTGTCTTTCTTGACCATCTAGCCCGGGGCTTCATCCGCCCGGTTCAAAGTTTTATCGGGATGTCTTGGCCAACTTCCAATCTGCGTCCACAAGATATTGGTCCCAACTCAGTAACCAACATCTGTCACTTTAAAGTGCTCGTGGGGTGTTCTTTCAAGAAGGAGCCCACAGCTTGAATTATTCGAGATTGCTTCCATCTGAACCGCCGCCGAATTCTTGTGGTCCCAATACTGAGTTAAGCGGTATGGCGATTCAAAAGAGGAAAGAGGTCACTTACCCTCATGCAAAACTGCACAGCCATCCCAAAGAGTGGAATCAAACATGGTTTTACTGTAAAGATACCTCTCCTGATGGAGAAAATCCCTTGCCGGGTTACCGTCCGGAGCGGCTAAGCAACACACATCCTTTCCCCCAGAGACTGACTGCTAAGGAAACAAGCAAATATGCTCCTCAACTATCCAAACTCAGGGCCTTCATGGCTAACGGGTTGACAGGGGTTGACCTTGCTCGCTGCTGGATATCTTGGAGTATATTGCCCTTAAGCCTGCGCTCCGTTTTGATGTGCAAATACACAGGAGATGTAAAAGACCCTCTACGGAATATTGAGATCCAGCCGACAGATGACGAGGTTACTGAGGCTGTGAAGAAGATATTAAATGAACCAGAAGCTGGTTGCGCTCAAACCGGCCTGCCTCCCTTTTGTGCCATTAACAAACCGCCAGCCGTAAGACTCATATCTTATGCTTTCATGGAATCTAACTATGTTTAAGCACCCTTTGTTGACATTAACATCTTTCAAACAGAGTGATGATCCATTTTGGAGCAAGAAGCCTCCACAAGAGAAACCGGAGAAAACAACCCGGCCCAAAACTAGAGTTGTGAAGAAACCAGCTAATAGGAAGAGAACCACTGCATCCTTCGATCCACCGGCTGACGATGATGTGGGTAACCCGGACCTTGAGGTAGAGCTTGACTCACTTGGTTTATTTTTCACACACCTTATTGATAAGGATTATTGCCAGGACGACGCTGAAGTCAGTCACGCTGATGTTGTAGAGGTAATCACTCTTTCTTCCCATTCAAACCCTTTGCCTTCACTAAAAATCCGCCGGGCAAACCGGAAAGTTAAAATTTCTCATCCTCTTGCTTATTTGGACCCAAACTTTCTTATGAAGACACAACAACACGAAGCTCGCCTCACAACCCGGCACAGCGGCCAGGTAGTTACCTCCGCCAGTTAACCGAACAGTCCGGTTCGGAAACGCCGTTCAGAGGTCTCTAACTCTTTTGTCAATGCTTATCCGAAAGCGGGTCGTTTTCGCCAACCTCTTAATCCATCTGACTCCGATTATCAGGGCACTTCTCATTCTTCTTCCGGCGAGTCATCAGCCACCCAGCTTCCACCACTCAAAACGGTGCTTGGGTGAGCCATATTCCTTATAATGTTGTTTGATATATCACTTTCAATATTCACTGGACTGATCCGTCCTTTCAGGGCCAAGCCTAGGCCAAGCAAGAAAGCTCGTCTGGACAAAGCGGCAGAAGAAAATAACGCTCCTGAACCGGACAAAATACCAGATCCCGAAGAACACATCCGCGATGATGTGCTGAACGACCCACCATCGCAAGATCATGATGTAATTGCTGAAGAGGCACATGTTGATGCCACAGGCCCTTTTAATCAGCCCACAAGTCATGTCCAGACTGACAAAACAACGAGCCCATCAAAGCATACTGATAAACCGACGACCCCAGTGCGGACCGGTGAAGCCAAAGATGATGATGTTGTTATTACTGGCGTTGGTCGTTCTGAGCCAAGCAATCATGTCGCTTTATCTAAGCACACTGCCAAAGATGAACTTGCTGCATTTGGCAAAGGCAAATGGAATGCCGACTTGGCCACTTATGCCGCTCTGAACACCCAAGATCTTCATTCCGGCTATCTGAATCGGCTATATACTAGCCGTGATTATGAAGCCGGTCTGGTAAATATGGTGAAAGACAAATATGAGGTAATTTCCATATGACTCTCTGCTTGTATATTTTAATCTGTCAACTCCAATAGCCCCCAAGTGACAGTTTTAAGATATCAACTTAAACCGGGACTTTCCAATGTGAACTTTAATGCAGCCGGTTAACTTAATGCAGTTAAACCGGGCCTTTATATAGTAAGAATTCTCGTGTCACTGAAGGACAGAGCAAATAGGCATTAGCCCCCAAGTGCCAAGTTGAATACTTGTATTGAGCTTGGGACTTATATAGAAATTGTATGATGAAAATAAAATATGCATTAGCCCCCAAGTACCGAGGGCATAACTTGTTATGTGGTTGGTACTTCAACTCTGCACCGTAATCTTTATCAAATGATTATCTGTATGTAGGCTAATCTGAGTAAGAGAGAAAGTCAAATCGCCAATCTGCAAGAAAATCTGAAGTCCCAGCAAGCTGAAAGCTCTAATGCAAAAAAGGAATTAACCAGCGCTTTAAGCGTCATGGAAAAGCTTAAAGAGGGTTTCAACAAGGAGCGGGCGGATTGGGCCACTGAAAAAGCCGCTTTAACTCAATGAGCAGAGAAGGCCGAGGCTGCACTCAAACCGGTGGTGGATTAATTGACCAGTGTAAAACGGCAAGTGCATGCCATGACCGCTGCTGTCTTTGGTAAGCCTTCTTGATTTCTGAAGCAATAAGGACTTCTCATGTAACTGCTGGTTTACTAACCCTTTGAATGATACAGGGACACGTATTGGTCACTTGGGATCAGATGTGCAGAAGAAATTGAAAGCCGCCTATACATTGATAGAACAACTGTATATTGGTGCGCAACGGATCATCTGTACTGCTTCTCACAACAACCCAGCACCCACCTTGATCCAAGACGCTATTAAAAGGTTGTCGATGCTTCCTGCCCGGGTTGAAGAGTTAAAGAAATCTGTTGCTAGAACCGGTGCTATAAACGCCTTAATCCGGGCAAAAGCATGGGTGCCGGATTTTGATCCTGTTGAAGCAGCCCAGGGCTTCCCGAGTGTAAGAGCATATTTATCCCGTAAGTGTTTTGGTGATTGATGACGATACTTTTGCGGACTAATCGTATGCTTTGAGTTCCTCAGATGGTTCATCTCTAGGCTCGAGACGATTCGGTGCCCCTCGGAGACTATTGAAGACGGCGTCGTCCTACGTTTCTTTTTGGTGGATTTGAGTCGTAGGAGAGCCGTACTATTAAGAGGTGGTCCGCGTCGGAAAGGTTAGGGTGGAATCAACACGTACACTTGTCCCTCCTTTCCCTGCACTTTGGAGCTTCCCTTCGTTATCGTGGTTGTGCGGAAATCTGACAACTGCCACTCTACTTGCGGTAGTACCGCAGGTACATGCGGTAGTACCGCAGGGTGCCAGGGTAGTACCGCTTCTCCGGAGCGGTAGTACCGCGGCTCCCAGGCCTAGTGCCGCTCCGGTGCGGTAGCAGGGGCGGATGTAATTTTTTACATCCGCGCCCACCACGGTAGTACCGCTCGTCCGGTAGCGGTAGTACCGCGGGGGACCACGGTAGTACTGCTCCCTATGAGCCGTAGTACCGTGGCCCTCCTACCAAGTACCGTAGATTCACGGTAGTAGGCACGCGCTACGGTAGTACCGCTCCTAAGGAGCAGTAGTACCGCGTCGGATTTTCGCACTACCGCAGTTTCAGCGGAAGTTTGCACGGATGTAATTTATTTCATCCGCGCCCTTCTCAGGTCATGACTCCCCTGCCTTGCGGTAGTACCGCAAGGGGGAGCGGTAGTACCGCGCGAGCGGTAGTACTGCCCTTAGTCAGGCTAGTCCCGGCTTGTCTTTCTGCCCGGTAGTACCGTGGTTCGCCATGCAGTAGTACCCAAGCCATCGCTGTGATACCGCCCACCGAGCGGTAGTACCGCGGGTCGCGGGCTGAATAAGTGGATAACGGTTGGATGTTTTCCTCGACTACATAAGGGGCTTCTTCAACCTCTAGTTGACTACCTCTTCTCTCACTAAGCTCCATTGTTGCTCCAAGCTCCATTTTGGCCCGATCTCTCTCCCTAGCCAATCAAACTTGTTGATTTGCTCGGGATTGGGTGACAAGGGCCCGATCTACACTTCCACCACAAGATATTTGATTCCCCCCACTTATCCCTTGCGGATCTTGTTACTCTTGGAAGTTTGAGCATCCTAGACGGTTGAGGTCACCGTGGAGCCATATTCCATTATGGTGAAGCTTCGTGGTGTTGTTGGGAGCCTCCAATTAAGTTGTGGAGATTGCCCCAACCTTGTTTGTAAAGGTTCGGTCGCCGCCTTCAAGGGCACCAATAGTGGAATCACGGCTCTTGCATTGTGTGAGGGCGTGAGGAGATTACGGTGGCCCTAGTGGCTTCTTGGGGAGCATTGTGCCTCCACACCGCTCTAACGGAGACGTACTTCCCCTCAAAGGGAAGGAACTTCGATAACACATCCTCGTCTCCACTGGCTCCACTCTTGGTCATCTTATCCCTTTACTTGTGCGAGCTTATTTGTGTTCCTATCCTTGCTTGCTCGTGTGCTTGTGTTGTTGCATCATATAGGTTGTCCACCTAGTTGCACATCTAGACAACCTTTATTATTGCAAAGTTTAAATTGGTAAAGATAAGCTTAAAAATTGTTAGTTGCCTATTCACCCCTCCCCCCTCTAGTCAACCATATCGATCCTTTCAATTGGTATCAGAGCCTTGTCTCCTTTTAAGGACTTTACCATCCGTAGAGTATGGTTGACGTCGTAGATGATGTGGGGGAGCACTCCGGTGCGAATCCGACATCATCTACGGGAGATGGGAGTACCTCGATCTCTCGTGAGGAATTCAATGTGGCGTTGGACACATTGAAAAACTCCTTGACGAGCGAGGTCAAGGACATGTTTAAGGAATTCCTTGAAGGGCTTAAACTTTCCACCGCACCCGTGAAAGTGGGTGATCCCGCCAACACGGGAGCGGATGCTAACTCCGATAAGGGGGAAGCTACTAGTGAGAAAGCCCCCTCGTCCAGTGGTAAGAATGGCACCCCATCTTCGCCCATGTGCAACCTCCGTTTATGGTGGACCGATTCCTTCCACTCATTTGAATCATGCCGGTCCACCACCTAAGATTGATAAAAGGAGGATTTTGATTCTTGGGTTTATCGTTTAAGCGTCATTTAAATCATGTGAACACTAACCTTTGGAGAATCATTGAAGAAGGTTTCTATCCGCATGATCCGAGCAACTTTTCTCCTAGAGAGGTTGTGGACCATCAATTCAATGAGAATGCTCTCTTCATCAGCCAAGAAGCAATCCTTCCCGAAGACCTCCCTCATCTCCGGCCTTACACCCGTGCCAAAGATCCTTGGCTCAAGGTGGTTTCCATGTATCGAGGAAGCGCAAGTATTCAACGTTCCAATTATGAAGTGGTCCAAGATGAAGCCGATGAGTTTGCAATGAAGGAAGAAGAAGAACCTCGTGAGCTCTATCGGAGAGTAACCAAGCTTGCCGTCTCCCTCCGGGATCATGGAAGTAAGGACACTGATGACAACTGGATCAAGTGCAAATTTCTCAAGGCAATGATGCCCTACCACAAAGCCATGTCCTCCGTCATCCGTCAACGACCGGACTTCCACACCTTGTCCTCAAGTGATGTGTTGGATGAGTTTGTGGCTATGAGCATATTGGACAAGACCGCCGACAATGCGGTGCTTCGCTCTCAAAGAGCAAAGAAGCCCAACCTCGCCTTGAAGGCCAAGATTTGTGTCGAAGAAGATGGAGAGGAGGAAGAAGAAGAGAGCAACCTCGAAGATACTAAGTATGATTATCATGAACACATGGCCCTTGCTTCAAGACAATTTTGGAGCAAGAAGAACTCAAGGCCCAACTTCAACAAGAGCAATTCAAGTGGCTCTAAGGGCAAGCAACGATTGAGGGCGTGTTTCAATTGTGGAAATGTGAGTCACTTTGTTGCGGAGTGTCCATATGAGAAGAGGGAAGACAATGGTGGCAAGCTCATCCGTAAGGACAAGGCCAAGTCTTTTCCCAACAAGAGCAACTTCCCAAAGAAGACTCCTCACAAAGCCTTGGTGGTTCAAGAAGAGTACAATGAGGATGATGATGATGAGGATGGTGAATCGGTTTCCATGGCCTCCGTGGCCATTGCAATGACTCCTCGGGTGTCTCTCTTCGGTTCATCCAATGAAAGCATCACCGCCAAGTGCCTCATGGCTAAAGCCACCAACAAGGTAACCCCCAACATCAAAACTACCATCATCAATCATTCTTCTTTGACGGATTGCATTGATGAACATGAGGGGACTAATGTAGAGGAAAATGAATTTGAGATCTTTATGAGTAAACTCAAAGGGAAATCCAAGAAGCACTTTGCTCTCTTGGAACAACTTGGTGAAGCCAATGTCATGATCGAGACTCATGAAGAAACCATTTCTAAGATGGAAGGGCATAGTCGTGACTATGCCGATGAGATTTCGGATCTTTCCAATGCTCTTGAGGAAGAGCGTGGTCTTCGTTTGGCTCTTGAGGAGTCACACAACGATGATCACGCTAAATTAAAGGAAGACCTTGATCATGCTCATGTTGTGTCTCATGTGCTTAGTTCCGAGAAGGCAAAGCTTGGAGTTGATCTTGCTAGACTCAACGAGGACTTTGACACTCTCGACAAGGCTCACAAAGTCTTGAAGGGTGCTCATGCTAGTATCAAAGAGTCTCATGATCAACTCCAAGTGAAGCTAACCAAGGAGAAAGCCACCTTTCCTCATATGATATTGATTGATAATGCAAACGCTACTAACCCTTGTTGTGAGCATGTGCATCTTGTTGAGGAGAATGCTAAGTTGAAGGAGCAACTTGAAAAGGGCCTTGTCACTTGCATTCAAGGTGAGAAGAACCTTAACGACCTTTTGAGTAATCAAAAGGAAGTTGTGGCCAAGGAGGGGATTGGGTTCGTGCCCAAGCCCAAGAGCAAGAAGAAGAATGAAAAGACCAAGCAACCTCCCCCTCTCAAGCAAACTTTTGTGAGCGAGGGAGAGGGTGCTTCCAAGAAGAAGAAGAACCGTGCAAAGGGTGGCAATGTCAATAAGGACAACGTCATCCCCATGAACATAGCCGTGACTTTAACCCCTCTTATGTGTTGTGCCGCTAGTGACGGGCATGTTTATGCTAAATTTGTTGGTTCTTCTTATGAGTACATTGAATGGTCTATTTGGGTTCCTAAGACCCTCGTTACTAACATCAAAGGACCCATTACCAAATGGGTACCTAAAACCAAGCATTGATCTCTTGTAGGGTTTGCTTCCGTGGGGGATCATGGTTGCTCGATAGTGGAGCAACAAATCATATGACCGGGAGCAAGGACATGGTGGTGGACGTGCAAGAGATTCCATCTATGCCCACCGATGTCGAGTGGGGTGATGCATCACATTCTAAGGTATTGGGTCTCGGCAAGGTTGTCATTTCTCATGATCTTACGATCGAGAAAGTCATGCTTGTTGAGTCCCTTGCATACAATTTGCTTTCCGTTCGTCAACTTGCATTCATGGGTTTTGCTACTTTCTTTGACATTGATACCGTGGCCCTCTTGTGGAGCAAGACTCTTAAAGTAGCCTTTGTTGGGCATGTCGAAAACGGTCTCTATGTGATTAACTTTTCGGAGCGACCCACTAAGACCACGACATGCCTAATGGCTAAAGTTGACGTGGGATGGCTTTGGCATCGCCGTTTAGCCCATGTCAATATGAGATGTTTGCAAAGTCTTCTAAAGGGGGACCATGTCCGTGGACTAACAAATGTTAGTTTTGCCAAAGACCGTGCTTGCGATTGCTTGTATTGAAGGAAAGCTTCATGAGAAGGTTTCACCCTCCCACGACTATCATATACTCAAAAGAGACCCTTGGAGCTCCTTCACATGGATCTCTTTGGGCCACCATCATTTGATAGTCTTGGAGGAAGAAAGTATTGCTTGGTGATCGTGGATGACTATTCGAGATACACTTGGGTATATTTCTTCAAGAGGAAGAGTGAGACCCAACAAACCGTCATCGACTTTGCAAATGAAGCTCAACGTCAACATAATGCAAAGATCTTGACTATAAGAAGTGACAACGGCACCGAGTTCAAGAACTACACCTTGGATGAGTTTCTTAGTGATGAGGGAATCAAGCATCAATATTCTGCACCATACACCCCTCAACAAAATGGTGTGGCGGAGAGAAAGAACCGGACGTTGATGGATGCGGCAAGGACCATGATGGCGGAGTTCAAGTCTCCATACAACTTTTGGGCCGAAGACATCAACACCGCTTGTCATGCATCCAATCGGCTCTATCTCCGCAAAGGCTTGAACAAGACTCCTTATGAGATTCTCACCGGCAACAAGCCCAACCTCAAGTACTTCCGGGTGTTCGGGTGTAAGTGTTTCATTCTCAAGAAAGGTGTTCGTTTGTCTAAATTTGAAGCTAGACCTCATGAGGGCATATTTGTTGGTTATGCTACAAACTCTCATGCTTACCGTGTCCTCAATAAATCCATGGGACTTATTGAGGAGACGTGTAACGTGGAGTTTGATGAGAATAACGGCTCCCAAGTGGAGCAAAGTGGCACTTGTGATGTAGGTGATGAAATTCCTCCCAAGCCATAAGAAGAATGGGAGTTGGCTTTATCCTACCCATTGAGGAACCCCTTGTGGCGAAGGAGAAGGACAATGCTCCACTCAAGTGGAGCCATCACCAACCCAAGGCCCACACGCTTCCGAAGAACAAAGTGAAGGCCCTCAACCTCAAGAACAAGACCAAGGGCAAGATCGTGCTCAAGATGATTATATCACCTTAAATGATGCCCAAGGTCAAGTTCTCTCCCCCGAGCATGCTCAAGATGAAGGTCATGCTCAAGACGGCGCTCAAGATGATCAAGTGACCCCTCCTCATCTCACCTCCGAGGAGGAATTAGAGCGTCGTGCGGCCAAGATTGCTTCCAAACTCACTACCAAAGGCCATCTCATGGAGAATGTGGTTGGAAGCCTAAGAAAAGGGGTAAGCACTCGTAGACAATTGGCAAACTATTGTGAACATCACGCGTTTGTCTCTTGTGTTGAACCTCAAAAGGTCTATGAGGCGCTCGAAGACTCGGATTGGCTCAATGCCATGCATGAAGAACTCAACAACTTTGAGTACAACAAGGTGTGGAGATTGGTGCCAAGGCCATCGGAGAATCACAACGTCATTGGAACCAAGTGGATTTTCAAGAACAAGCAAGATGCTCATGGGAACATCATTCGCAACAAGGCAAGATTGGTAGCACAAGGCTACTCCCAAGTCGAGGGTATCGACTATGGTGAAACCTTTGCTCCCGTTGCTCGTCTTGAATCCATTAAGCTTGTTGATTGCTTATGCTTTCCATCACAACTTTAAGTTGCAACAAATGGATGTAAAAATAGCTTTTCTTAATGGTCCCATTAATGAGTTCGTCTATTTAAAGCAAACCCCAGCGTACTAGGACACCTACTACACGGATCATGTGAATCAAATCGATAAGGCACTCTATGTACTTAAACAAGACCCACCTGCATGGTATGACCACCTTACCGAAGTTGTTACAAGATCGTGGTTTTGAAGTGGGGCAAATCGATCCCACTCTTTTTACTAAGAAGGTCAATGGGGAGTTGTTTGTATGCCAACTATATGTTGATGATATTATCTTTGGTTCTCCTAACAAAGCTTTCAATGAGGAATTTGCCGCTCTTATGACCTCCAAGTTCAAGATGTCTTCGATGGGAGAGTTGAAGTTCTTCCTTGGTTTCGATATCAAACAAAGAAGAGAAGGAACCTTCATCAACCAAGCCAAATACACTCAAGACATGCTCAAAAGATTCAAGCTAAGTGATGTCAAGCCGGCTACTACACCAATGCCCACCAAGTGCCAACTTGACATCGATCCCAATGGTAAAGCGGTGGATCAAAAGGTATATCGCTCCATGATTGGTTCTTTGCTTTACCTTTGTGCATCTAGACCGGATATCATGTTGAGTGTGGGAATGTGTGCACGGTTTCAAGCCGCACCGAAGGAAAGTCACTATGTGGCGGTCAAGCGAATCTTTCGATATTTGGCTCATACCCCAAACTTTGGCTTATGGTACCCAAGAGGAGCAAACTTCAAGCTTGAAGGATTTACGGATTCTGATTGGGCGGGAGACAAAGTGGATAGGAAGTCCACTTCCGGAGGGTGCCAATTTCTTGGTTGCTCCTTGGTAAGTTGGTCTTCCAAGAAGCAAAGTTGTGTGTCTCTCTCATCCACCGAAGCGGAATATGTGGCGGCCGGTAGTTGTTGTGCTCAGCTCCTATGGATGAGGCAAACTTTAAAGGAGTACGGTGTCATTTGTGACAAAGTGCCTCTTTGGTGTGATAATGAAAGTGCCATCAAGATTTCTCTCAACCCGGTGCAACACTTCAAGACGAAGCACATCGAGATTCGGTATCACTTCATCCGGGATCACATTAGGCGAGGAGAGATCGAGCTCAAGTATGTCAACACTCGGGATAACCTTGCGGATATATTCACGAAGCCCTTAGATGAAGCAAGATTTACATGAGTTAAGGCATGAGCTAAATATCATTGATTTGAGCAATGTGACTTGAGCCCGTGCACTCCCCACCACACTCAACTTGCAGTCTAGTTTAGGTGTAGGCATGGACATAGGGGAGTATTGTTCTCTCAATGAACTCTCCCTCCCCCATTATGCATAAATCGATCACCTCTTTCACATTAGCCATTTTTGATGGTACTTGTGTTCCAAAGACGAGTTTTGGTCATGGGCCCAAGGATAATTCTTCACGGTGCCATACCATCCTACTCAAACATAGGTGGCTTGACCACCGCCCTCTCTCCTTGAGAGGCCTTGTCGTTTGGTGGTTTCTTGTTGTCTTTTGCCTCTGGTTTGTGGTTGAGTTTGTGGTTTCTTGTGTGTGAAAAAAAAATCATTGCAAAGGTCCTTTTTCGTTTTTGAAACATGCGGTAACCTGAGTTTCACGGTACTACATGGCCAGCTGCATTACCGCCGCCAGCCACGGTACTACCGCTATGGAGCATCGGTATACTACCGCAACCTCACGGCAGTAATTTTTTACTGCCTTGGGTTGAGCGGTACTACCGCCTCGGTCTGGAACTTCCGCCCGAAGGTACTACCGCTGATGATACTGTGTACTACCGCGACGGTTCATGCGTGGGGTTAAGGACGGGCAGGGGAGTTCTAACTCCCCATACCCATTCGCTGCCTTCTCCGCACATCGCCTCCTTCTCTCCCTTGCTCAAGAAGCGGGCCGGCGTCTCGCCGGATCTCCTTCACCGACTGCCCTCCCGTGATTCCGACCGGTGGGATCATTCCCCACCGCGTGCTCTTGCTATGGACCCAGGTTTTTCCCCAATTCCCTCTCCTTGTTGTTGGTGTTTGGCGTTTCTAGGTTTTGGGGAGGCTTGTGTGTTCTTGAGATTGATAGGCCTAATCTCTGCAAGAATAGGATGAAGGAGTGTAGTATTGCATAGGATTTATATGTTTATTGCTGTCATGCGCTAGATCTGATCACTGTAGCACCGCCGTTGTTTCGCGGTTCTTTTTAGATTCAAATCGATAGTTGGATTCGCTGCGACGCGGTACTACCGCCCCTATGGCGCGGTACTACCGCGTGCACGGTACTACCGCCCCTCGGGTGCGGTACTACCGCGCTCTGTGCGGCACTACAACTCTACTTCCGCTCCAACCACGGTACTACCGTGACCTCGCACGGTACTACCGCGTTTGGAGCAGTACTACTGCTTTAGTACCGCAGGCAGTGGCAGTCCTACCGTGCCTCACACCTATCGCATGCCAACTTTCTCATATGTCTCCTATGTGTTTCTTGTGCTTTTTCGTGGCCTTTGCATTGATCTTCTTGCGTTTTTGGTGCTTTGCGTGTGTGGTTCAAGTGGTGGCTCTCGCCGGTCCAATCCTAGCCGTGACACCGGCTCCAAGCGTCTGCACAACCCCGGTGACGCACCAGAGGGCTCTTCTTCTGCCCCCAAGCGCCATGTCAAGACAACTGCCACCAAGTTCAAGGAGCCCGCCAAGAGCATGGATGAGATGCCCCATTCTGACTACGTCCGCCTCAGGAACATGGATCTGTACGTGACCCCTCGTTCCTCAGTCAGGGGCTGTGAGCTGTTCTGGAACAAGCATCAAACCAACGTCTATCTGGACGTCATTAAGAACAAGCAGAATACCTATGTGGATGTGAAGTGGATTGACATGCATCACTTGAGGAGGGAGAAGTTTCGTGCCTAATTTGGAGAGGCTCTGGACTTGGTGGAGCAGTTTGGCATTGAGCATATAATCTCTTTTCACCTTGACTATGATCCTGAGCTCATTGGTCAGTTCTTTGCTTCGCTACTTTCACCCCAATGAGGAAAGGAGGATGACCTGGATGACAAATGGCCGTAAGTTGACTGCTACCTGGAAGGAGTTCATGGATCTCCTCCAAGTTCCTGATGACGGGCTTGACTCCCCCGTGGGTGTTCGTCCCCATGCCAACCCTGACTCTGCCAACAAGGACAGGATTGCACCGTTCTATATTGAGAAAACACTTCCAAGTGGCAAGATAGGTTTGGTGCTCAGCTCCTTTTTGGATATCATGTACCGCATCTTCCGCAACTCGTTGTTCCCCCGCATTGGTGACAAGGACAAGGTTCATGCCTATATGGTGGATATGATGCTCATCTGCGAGGAGGCTCGTGTGTCTCAGACTCAGCCACTTGATATCTCACACATCATGTGGTGTGAGCTTCGATTCTTGGTGTTCAACCGCAAGGTGCCTATATACGGTCCGTGTCTGTTTACTGGCGATCTCGAGGACTTGGGAGAAGATGTTCCCTGGTGAGGAGTTCCTTGCCCTCGACTGGATTCGCCATGACCCCATCTCGTCTGCAAGGTGTCAAACCCAACTGGGCCAACACTACTACTCGTCTTTGAGGCGTCTGCTTGCCAGGCTCTTTGTTGGAGAGGAGGATCTTTGGCCGAGAATGTTGATGAGGGCCATCTTTGCTAGGCCTTCCCAGAGCTCCTCTATGCCTTCTTGGGCCACGAAGTGAAGGACAAGATGAAGACTCTTTTCTGCATGCAAGCCAAGGGGCGTCAGGACTCATGTGGCATCCAAGGAGAGTCGTCGCCGGGACAGAAGATCTTGAAGCTCTATGGTGAGGATGTGTCTGGCGGGTCTCGAGGAGCACATCACTCCAGAGGACGAGTGGATGGCGAAGCAAGGCTACAAGTGGACTGATTCTCGAGGAGGACCCCGACGAGTCCATCCCTGCTGCTGAGGAGTCTGACGGAGAGGGTTGGGACGAGTTCCCTTCTACTTGAGCCACCGCTTGTGTGTAGGTGCCCTCTCTGCCTTTTTGGCGTCTCGATGCCAAGGGGGGAGAGAGCGTAGGGATTGTCGAGTCGTGTGTTCGTGTTTGGTGTGTTTATTGCGTTTTCGGTTGAACCTCGTTTGAATCTCTTGAACCTCGCTTTAGTTGCTTTTCCTTCTTATGGTGTAAGACATATGCACTCTATCTATCTTAGCAAGCTTATGTTATCGTGTTATATGTTGCTTAGATGTTATTCTTCGGACCTTTGTCTCTAAAATATAGGGGGAGTGGTGATCCTACTTCGTGTGCTATGCAGTCCAAAGCATTCATCCGGAGTGCACACATCTAGGGGAGCCCGTCTATATTTTGGAGAGGAGGGTTTGCTTTTGCTCTATATTATTGTATCCTTGTGCAAATCCGTATTGTCATCAATCCACCAAAAAGGGGGAGATTGTAAGGGCATATTTATCCCGTAAGTGTTTTGGTGATTGATGATGATACTTTTACGGACTAATCGTATGCTTTGAGTTCCTCAGATGGTTCATCTCTAGGCTCGAGACGATTCGGTGCCCCTCGGAGACTATTGAAGACGGCGTCGTCCTCGTTTCTTTTGGTGGATTTGAGTCGTAGGAGAGCCGTACTATTAAGAGGGGTCCGCGTCGGAAAGGTTAGGTGGAATCAACACGTACACTTGTCCCTCCTTTCCCTGCACTTTGGAGCTTCCTTCATATCGTGGTTGTGCGGAAATCGACAAGCGCCATTGTACTTGCGGTAGTACCGCGGTACACGCGTATGATACCGCGAGGTGCCACGCAGAGTACCGCTCCTCCGGAGCGGTAGTACCGCTGACTCCCGAACCTAGTGCCGCTCGGTGCGGTAGCAGGGCGGATGTAATTTTACATCCGCGCCCACCACGGTAGTACCGCTCGTCCCAGCGGTAGTACCGCAGGGGCCCACGGTAGTACTGCTCCCTATGAGCCGTAGTACCGTGGCCCTCCTACCAAGTACCGTAGATTCACGGTAGTAGGCACGCGCTACGGTAGTACCGTTCCTAAGGAGCGGGTAGTACCGCGTCGGATTTTCGCACTACCGCAGTTTCAGCGGAAGTTTGCACGGATGTAATTTATTGCATCTGCGCCCTTCTCGGTCGTGACTCCACCTTGCGGTAGTACCGCAAGGGGAGCGGTAGTACCGCCATGAGCGGTAGTACTGCCCTTAGTCGCTAGTCCGGCTTGTCTTGCCGCTGCAGCGGTAGTACCGTGGTTCGCCCACGGTAGTACCGCCGCCACCTGTGATAGTACCGCCACCGAGCGTAGTACCGCGGGTCGCGGGCTGAATAAGTGGATAACGGTTGGATGTTTTCCTCGACTATATAAGGGGCTTCTTCAACCTCTAGTTGACTACCTCTTCTCTCACTAAGCTCCATTGTTGCTCCAAGCTCCATTTTGGCCCGATCTCTCTCCCTAGCCAATCAAACTTGTTGATTTGCTCGGGATTGGGTGACAAGGGCCCGATCTACACTTCCACCACAAGATATTTGATTGCCCCCACTTATCCCTTGCGGATCTTGTTACTCTTGGGTGTTTGAGCATCCTAGACGGTTGAGGTCACCGTGTAGCCATATTCCATTGTGGTGAAGCTTCGTGGTGTTGTTGGGAGCCTCCAATTAAGTTGTGGAGATTGCCCCAACCTTGTTTGTAAAGGTTCGGTCGCCGCCTTCAAGGGCACCAATAGTGGAATCACGGCTCTTGCATTGTCTTGAGGGCGTGAGGAGATTACGGTGGCCCTAGTGGCTTCTTGGGGAGCATTGTGCCTCCACACCGCTCTAACGGAGATGTACTTCCCCTCAAAAGGAAGGAACTTCGGTAACACATCCTCGTCTCCACTGGCTCCACTCTTGGTTATCTTATCCCTTTACTTGTGCAAGCTTATTTGTGTTCCTATCCTTGCTTGCTCGTGTGCTTGTGTTGTTGCATCATATAGGTTGTCCACCTAGTTGCACATCTAGACAACCTTTATTATTGCAAAGTTTAAATTGGTAAAGATAAGCTTAAAAATTGTTAGTTGCCTATTCACCCCCCCCCCCCTCTAGTCAACCATATCGATCCTTTCACCGAGCTTGATGGGAGGAGATGGGAGGGAAGAAGAACAAGTCCTTTGCGTAGTTGAGCACCGGTGTTTGGATGAAGTTTCGCAAAGGGGAAGACTTGCTCATCAAATACCGCATCACGAGAAACAACAAAGGGGAATACTTGCTCATCAAATACCACATCACGAGAAACATAGATACGACCAGTGGCAACGTCCAAACATTTGTAGCCCTAATGATGGCTACTATACCCTAAGAACACACATTGCTTAGAGCGAAACTCAAGCTTGTGTTTGTTGAAAGGACGAAGATTTGGCCACACGGCACAACCAAAAATGCGAAGGAAGGTGTAGTTTGGTTTAGGGCACAACCAAAAATGCGAAGGAAGGTGTAGTTTGGTTTAGTGCTAACAAACATTCTAGCGGAGTTTGATTATGAATGACTCTACTAGGAACACGATTGATGAGGTAAACAGCCGTGAGGAAGGCCTCATCCCAAAATTTGAGAGGCATATAGGCATGCGCAAGTGATGTCTACTACACAACCTTCTTCTTGTAGACGTTGTTGGGCCTGCAAGTGCACAGGTTTGTAGGACAGTAGCAAATTTCCCTCAAGTGGATGACCTAAGGTTTATCAATCCATGGGAGGCGTAGCATGAAGTTGGTCTCTCTCAAGCAACCCTGCAACCAAATAACAAAGAGTCTCTTGTGTCCCCAACACACCCAATACAATGGTAAATTGTATAGGTGCACTAGTTCGGCGAAGAGATGGTGATACAAGTACAATATGGATGGTAGATAAAGGTATTTATAATCTGAAAATATAAAAACAGCAAGGTAACAAGTGGTAAAAGTGAGCGTAAACGGTATTGCAATGATAGGAAACAAGGCCTAGGGTTCATACTTTCACTAGTGCAAGTTCTCTCAACAATAATAACATAAATAGATCATATAACAACCCTCAACATGCAACAAAGAGTCACTCCAAAGCCACTAATAGCGGAGAACAAACGTAGAGATTATGGTAGGGTATGAAACCACCTCAAAGTTATTCTTTCGGATCAATCTATAAAAGAGTTCGTACTAGAATAACACCTTAAGACACAAATCAACCAAAAACCTAATGTCACCTAGATACTCCATTGTCACCTCAAGTATCCGTGGGCATGATTATACGATATGCATCACACAATCTCATATTCATCATACCAACATAAAAGTACTTCAAAGAGTGCCCCAAAGTTTCTACCGGAGAGTCAAGAACGTGTGCCAACCCCTATGCATAGGTCCATGGGCAGAACCCGCAAGTTGGTCACCAAAACATACATCAAGTGGCACGTGATATCCCATTGTCACCACAGATAAACACGGCAAGACATACATCAAGTGTTCTCATAAAAGATCAATCCGATAAGATAACTTCAAAGGGGAAACTCAATTCATCACAAGAGAGTAGAGGGGGAGAAACATCATAAGATCCAACTACAATAGCAAAGCTCGGGATACATCAAGATCGTGCCATAGAGGGAACACGAGAGAGAACACAAGAGAGAGAGATCAAACACATAGCTACTGGTACATACCCTCAGCCCCGAGGGTGAACTACTCCCTCCTCGTCATGGATAGCGCCGGGATGATGAAGATGGCCACCGGTGATGGGTTCCCCCTCCGTGAGGTGCTTGGAACGGGCTCCCGAGAGGTTTTTGGTGGCTACAGAGGCTTGCGGCGGTGGAACTCCCGATCTATCTTCTGTTCTGGAAGTTTTAGGGTACGTGAGTATATATGGGTGCAGGGGGTACGTCGGTGGAGCTTCGGGGGCCCCACGAGGCAGGGGGCGCGCCCTAGGGGGGTGGACGCGCCCCCACCCTCGTGGCCAGCTCCCGTATCTTCTGACGTAGAGCCCAAGCCTATCCGGTGGCTTTCCTTCCAAAAATAACTTCTCCAGTTGATTTCGTTCCGTTTTGACTCCGTTTGATATTCCTTTTCTCCGAAACACTGAAATAGGCATAAAACAACAAATCTGGGTTGGGCCTCCGGTTAATATGTTAGTCCCAAAAATAATATAAAAGTGGATAATAAAGCCCAATATTGCCCAAAACAATAGATAATATAGCATGGAGCAATCAAAAATTATAGATACGTTGGAGACGTATCAAGCATCCCCAAGCTTAATTCCTGCTCGTCCTCGAGTAGGTAAATGATAAAAAAGATAATTTTTGATGCGGAGTGCTACTTGGCATAATTTCAATGTAAATCTTCTTAATTGTGGTATGAATATTCAGATCCGAATGAATACAAAATAAAAGTTCATATTGATAAAAGAAATAGTAATACTTCAGGCATACTAATCAAAGTAATCATGTCTTCTCAAAATAGCATGGCAAAAGAAAGTTCATCCCTACAAAATCATATAGTTAGGCTATGCTTCATTTTCGTCACACAAAGATGTTCCCAACTTCTATACCCCCGATGAAAAGCCAAGAAATTGTTTCATACTTAAATAATCTCAAACTTTTTCAACCTTCATGCAATACATGAGCGTGAGCCATGGGTATAGCACTATGGGTGGAATAGAATATGATGATGGGGATTGTGTGGAGAAGACAAAAAGGAGAAAGTCTCACATTGACGAGGATAATCAACGGCTATGGAGATGCCCATCAATTGATGTCAACATGAGGAGTAGGGATTGCCATGCAACGGATGCACTAGAGCTATAAATGAATGCTCAAGAAAAGAAAACTAGTGGGTGTGCATCCAACTTGCTTGCTCACGAAGACCTAGGGCATTTGAGGAAGCCCATCGTAGGAATATACAAGCCAAGTTCTATAATGAGAAATTCCCACTAGTATAAAAAGACAACTTATGAGACTCACTATATGAAAAACATGGTGCTACTTTGAAGCACAATATATGAGACTCACTACATGAAGAACAAGGTGCTACTTTGAAGCACAAGTGTGGAAAAAGAGATAGTAGCATTGCCCTTTTTATTTTATTTTTTGGGCCTTTTTTTTGCCTTTCTCTTTTTTTTGATTGGGCAATGCTCTAATAAAGATGATCATCACACTTCTATTGATTACAACATAAGGATTACAACTCGAAACTAGAACAAGATATGACTCTATATGAATGCCTCCGTGATGTACCGGGATGGTGCAATGAATCAAGAGTGACATGTATGAAAAATAATGCATGGTGGCTTTGCCACAAATACGATGTCAACTACATGATCATGCAATGGCAATATGACAAAAATAAAGTATGTCATGATGATGAACGGAACGGTGGAAAGTTGCATGGCAATATATCTCGGAATGGCTATGGAAATGCCATAATAGGTAGGTATGGTGGCTGTTTTGAGGAAGATATAGGGAGGTTTACATGTGATAGAGCGTATCATATCACGGGGTTTGGATGCACCGGCGAAGTTTGCACCAACTCTCAATGTGAGAAAGGGCAATGCACGGTATCGAAGAGGCTAGCAATGATGGGAGGGTGAGAGTGTGTATAATCCATGGACTCAACATTAGTCAAAAGAACTCATATACTTATTGCAAAAATTTAGAAGTCATCAAAAACCAAGTACTACGGCATGCTCCTAGGGGGATAGCTTGGTAGGAAAAGACCATCGATCGTCCCCGACCGCCACTCATAAGGATGCACAAGCGAGGTACACTTCATGTTTCAAATTTGTTACACAACTTTAACCATACGTGCATGCTACGGGAGTTGCTAACTTCAACACAAGCATTCTTTGAATTCATAATCACCCAACTAGCATGACTTTAATATCACTACCTCCATATCTCAAAACAATTATCAAGCATCAAACTTTTTTTAGTATTCAACACACTCATAAGAATTCTTACAAATCTTGTATGCTTAGCATATTATGATTATTTAAGCAAATTACCATGCTATTTAAGACTCTCAAAATAATATAAGTGAAGCATGAGAGTTCATCTATTTCTTCAAAATAAAACCACTACCGTGCTCTAAAAGATATAAGTGAAGTACTAGAGCAAACAACAAACTACTCCAAAAGATATAAGTGAAGATCAATGAGTAGTCGAATAATTATGTAACTATGTGAAGACTCTCTAACATTTAAGAATTTCAGATCTTCGTATTGTATCCAAACAGCAAGCAAAACAAAATAAAATGACAATGCAAGGATAGCACAACTCATGTGAAGAAGCAAAAACTTAGGCTCAACCGATACTAACCGATAGTTGTTGAAGAAGAAAGGTGGGACGCCTACCGGGGCATCCCCAAGCTTAGATGCTTGAGACTTCTTGAAATATTATCTTGGGATGCCTTGGGCATCCCCAAGCTTGAACTTTTGTGTCTCCTTAATTCCTCTCATATCATGGTTTCTCTTTTTATCAAAAGCTTCATTCACACCAAACTCAACAAGAACTCGTGAGATAGGTTAGTATAAACCAATGCAAAACCTTGTCATTTTCTACTTTAACAAATCACTAACATTATTATTCAACATTGCATACTAAATGCCTCTGCATATTTAATACTCCTATCCTTAAATAGAATCATTAAACAAGTAAACATATGCAAACGATGCAAACATAACAGCAATCTGCCAAAACAGTATAGTCTGTAAAGAATGCAAGAGTATCAATACTTCCCTAACTCCAAAAATTATGAACTAAAATTCCCACTGTAATAAATTTATCAGAGCTCAATATGAAAAATATTCAACATTATACCACTCTCTGACTTTTCTAGGGAATTTTTGCAACAGCGGTAAACTTTCTGTTTTCAAACAGCAACATGCATACTAGCAAAATAAGCATGGCAAAGGCTATCCTTGACTTTTTTATTGAAACTAAAGATGCAAAACATTATTTTAACTAACAGAAAGAAAATACTAACAAGAGAAAATGACGCTCCAAGCAAAACACATATCATGTGGTGAATAAAAATATAGCTCCAAGTAAAGTTACCGATGGAAGTGGACGAAAGAGGGGATGCCTTCCGGGGCATCCCCAAGCTTTGAATTTTTGGTGTCCTTGGATTATCTTGGGGGTTCCGTGGGCATCCCCAATCTTAGGCTCTTGCCACTCCTTGTTCCATAATCCATCAAAAAGAATTCACCCAAAACTTGAAAACTTCACAACACAAAACTCAATAGAAATCCCGTGAGCTCCGTTAGAGAAAGAAAACAAAAGACTACTTTAAGGTACTGTAATGAACTCATTATTTATTTATATTGGTGTTAAACCTACTGTATTCCAACTTATCTATGGTTTATAAACTATTTTACTAGCCATAGATTCATCAAAATAAGCAAACAACACAATGAAAACAGAATTTGTCAAAAATAGAATAGTCTGTAGTAATCTGTAACTAACGCAAACTTCTGGAACTCCAAAAATTCTAAAATAAATTGCTGGACCTGAGGAATTTTTCTAGTAATCATTTTCAAAAAGAATCAACTAAATATCACTCTCCAGTAAAAAGTTCTAGCTAATCTCGTGAGCGCTAAAGTTTCTGTTTTTTACAGCATGATCATAAAGACTTCACCCAAGTCTTCCCAAAGGTTCTACTTGGCACAAACGCTAATTAAAACACAAAACCACATCTAAACAGAGGATAGATGGATTATTTATTCCTAAACAGAACCAAAAATCAATAAATTAAAATTGGGTTGCCTCCCAACAAGCGCTAACGTTTAATGCCCCTAGCTAGGCATTATGATTTCAATGATGCTCACATAAAAGATAAGAATTGAAACATAAAGAGAGCATCATGAATAATATGACTAGCATATTTAAGTCTAACCCACTTCCTATGCATAGGGATTTTGTGAGCAAACAACTTATGGGAACAAGAATCATCTTGCATAGGAAGGTCAAACAAGCATAACTTCAAAAATTTAAGCACATAGAGAGGAAACTTGATATTATTGCAATATGTAGAAGCATATGATCCTCTCTCATAATAGTTTTCAGTAGCATCATGAATGAATTCAACAATATAACAAGCACCTAAAGCGTTCTTTTCATGATCTACAAGCATAGAAAATTTACTACTCTCCACATAAGCAAATTTCTTCTCATGAATAATAGTGGGAGCAAACTCAACAAAATAACTATCATATGATTGGAAATTAAAATCAAGATGACAAGTTTAATGGTTATCATTATTCTTTAAAGCATACGTGTCATCACAATAATCATCATAGATAGGAGGCATGTTTTTCTCATAGTAAATTTGCTCATTAAAGCTTGGGGAACAAAAAATATCATCTTCATCAAACATAGCTTCCCCAAGCTTGTGGCTTTGCATATCATTAGCATCATGGATATTCAAGGAATTCATACTAACAACATTGCAATCATGCTCATCATTCACATATTTCATGCCAAGCATTCTATGTAATTCTTCTTCTAGCACTTTGGCACAATTTTCCTTTCCATCATTCTCACGAAGGATATTAAAAAGATGAAGCGTATGAGACAAACTCAATTCCATTTTTTTATAATTTTCTTTTATAGACTAACTAGTGCTAAAACAAGAAACAAAAAGATTCGATTGCAAGACCTAAAGATATACCTTCACTTACCTAGCCTCCCCGGCAACGGCACCAGAAAAGAGCTTGATGTCTACTACACAACCTTCTTCTTGTAGACGTTGTTGGGCCTGCAAGTGCACATGTTTGTATGACAGTAGCAAATTTCCCTCAAGTGGATGACCTAAGGTTTATCAATCCGTGGGAGGCGTAGGATGAAGATGGTCTCTCTCAAGCAACCCTGCAACCAAATAACAAAGAGTCTCTTGTGTCCCCAACACACCCAATACAATGGTAAATTGTATAGGTGCACTAGTTCGGCGAAGAGATGGTGATACAAGTACAATATGTACGGTAGATAAAGGTATTTATAACCTGAAAATATAAAAACAGCAAGGTAACATGTGGTAATAGTGAGCATAAACGGTATTGCAATGATAGGAAACAGGGCCTAGGGTTCATACTTTCACTACTACAAGTTCTCTCAACAATAGTAACATAAATAGATCATATAACAATCCCTCAACATGCAACAAAGAGTCACTCCAAAGCCACTAATAGCGGAGAACAAACATAGAGATTATGGTAGGGTACGAAACCACCTCAAAATTATTCTTTCGGATCAATCTATAAAAGATTCCGTACTAGAATAACACCTTAAGACACAAATCAACCAAAACCCTAATGTCACCTAGATACTCCATTGTCACCTCAAGTATCCGTGGGCATGATTATACGATATGCATCACACAATCTCATATTCATCATACCAACATAAAAGTACTTCAAAGAGTGCCCCAAAGTTTCTACCGGAGAGTCAAGAACGTGTGCCAACCCCTATGCATAGGTTCATGGGCGGAACCCGCAAGTTGGTCATCAAAACATACATCAAGTGGCACGTGATATCCCATTGTCACCACAGATAAACATGGCAAGACATACATCAAGTGTTCTCATAAAAGACTCAATCCAATAAGATAACTTCAAAGGGGAAACTCAATTCATCACAAGAGAGTAGAGGGGGAGAAACATCATAAGATCCAACTACAATAGCAAAGCTCGATACACCAAGATCGTGCCATAGAGGGAACACGAGAGAGAACACGAGAGAGAGAGAGAGATCAAACACATAGCTACTGGTACATACCCTCAGCCCCGAGGGTGAACTACTCCCTCCTCGTCATGGATAGCGCCGAGATGATGAAGATGGCCACCGGTGATGGGTTCCCCCTCCGTGAGGTGTGCCTAACGGGCTCCCGAGAGGTTTTTGGTGGCTACAGAGGCTTGCGGCGGTGGAACTCTCGATCTATCTTATGTTCTGGAAGTTTTAGGGTACGTGAGTATATATGGGTGCAGGGGGTACGTCGGTGGAGCTTTGGGGGGCCCACGAGGCAGGGGGCGCGCCCTAGGGGGGTGGGCGTGCCCCCCACCCTCGTGGCCAGCTCCTGTATCTTCTGACATAGAGCCCAAGCCTATCCGGTGGCTTTCCTTCCAAAAATAACTTCTCCGATTGATTTCGATTCTGTTTCGACTCCGTTTGATATTCCTTTTCTTCGAAACACTAAAATAGGCATAAAACAGCAAATCTGGGCTGGGCCTCCGGTTAATATGTTAGTCCCAAAAATAATATAAAAGTGGATAATAAAGCCCAATATTGCCCAAAACAGTAGATACTATAGCATGGAGCAATCAAAAATTATAGATACGTTGGTGACGTATCAGCAAGCAAGGAGAGCCCAACCTCTACTATGTGCCTATGTTTTCGCTCTGCGGATCCGTTCTTTTGATGAGCATGGGGACACGACACATGATGCGTGATGCCTATGCGCTCAAAAAACAAGTGGAGTTTTTGGTATTCATGACCCCAGTCCGTTTGCATAGCAAGAATTTTGCGATCAAAGAGGCGTTCAACATGTTGCTGAAAGAGGGAAACTTCTCAAACACATCAGATTTGTTCTTAAGCAAATATATCAAACTGAACTTACTGAAATCATCAATAAAACTGACATAATATTTTTGACTGCCAACAGAGACGGGTCCCGGACCCCACACATCCGAAAAAACAAGCTCTAAAGGAGCCTTTGATTCACTAGTGGAATGAGAATAAGGAAGTTGATGGCTCTTGGCCATCTGACATGAATCACACACAAGGAGGTGATCTTTTTTATTGGCTACTGGAAGACTAAAATCTCGAAGAATTTTTTGGACCACCGGAAGAGCAGGATGCCCTAGGCGTTTGTGCCATCTTGATGTAGATGGTTTGACCACACTGAGAGCTTGTCGAGGAGGGGCATCATGGCGACCAGAAACATGAAACAAGCGACCTCTACTCTTGCTTTGAAGAACGGTTCTCCGGGTGGCTCGGTCCTTGACAAAGAAAATTTCAGGGTAAACTTCGAGGAAAGCATTGTTATCTCTAATAAGCTTATAGGCAGAAAGTAGACTTTGATCAGATTGTGGAGCATGGATGATGCTGTTCAGATTTAAAGAGCCATGAGGGGTAGTAAGAACTGAATGACCAATATGAGCAATGTCCATACCTTGACCACTCGCAGTGTGGATTTGATCTGTGCCGGTGTAGCGGTCGCGAAAGGCGAGCTTCTCCAACTCTCCGGTCACGTGGTCGGTTGCACCGGTGTCAAGGTACCAATTTGTGTCCACCCTATAGGAGTGAACAGCATTGGCCGAGCGATTCCCGCCAGCACCGCCTCTGCCCGTAGGGTTGCGGACATTGTTGTTGATAGTTGCGGTCGTAGCGTTTCTTGCAACGCCATGCTCCATGTCCTTCCATCTTGCAGATCTGGCACTTCTCGCGGTCACCAGCTGCTTGTTGCGGCGCACCGCCGCTGCCAGGGTTGTAGCCCCCCGCGCTGTTATTGTTGTTGAAGCCGCGGGAGCCACCACCACCGCCGCCACCACCAGGGCGGCTGCTGTTGTAGTTACCGCCTCCGCGACCACCGCCCCTGGCCGCGAGATTAGCAGAGTATGAGGCAGTCTAGGTGGCGATGCGGGCCTTTGCCGAGAGTAACAACGAAAAGAGCTCGCTGAGGCCGATCGGCTGTTCAGCTGCCATGCGGGTGGAGATCGCAGAAACAAACCCGTTGCAGTCAGGCTCATGCAGAAGGCCTTGCAGGATGTGGTCGACCACGTCGTCTTCATCGAGCGGCTTGCCGGCGGCTGCAAGTTTGTCGGCGATGCCCTTCATCTTGGTAAAGTAGGCCGCAGCGGAGAGATCACCCTTGCGGGTGTGCTCGAGCTGTGAGCGAAGCTGGATCACCCTGGCTCTAAATTGCGACGAGAAGCTCTGCAGGAGCGCCGTCCAGAAAGTAGCTGCAGTAGTGCACGTACCGACCTGCATACCTCGTCGCAATCCAGCAGAGCTTCTCTCGCACGTACGTCTGCAGGCACGTAATGACGCCGACGGTAAACGCCTCTGACATGGCGTCTCTTTTGGACGATCAATCGGATTATGCCAACGCAATGCACTGGAATACTCGATGCGTCTGGGCCTTGATGATGATTATGGCATTCAGCAACGAGATGTTTCTTTTGGACTCCTCAAGTGCATGAATTGATCACAAGGAAGATCAAGAGTTTCTGAGAAGCGTCTACTCACATGAAGTCTTTGCTAATTAAGCTGTGGACACTACTAAAAAAGGGTCAAACGTGAAGCACATTAGTGCCGGTTTGAATTTAAGCCGGCACTAATGTGAAAATTAGTGCCGGTTCCAACGGTTAGCCGGGCCGCTCTCATTAGTACCGGTTCGTGGCAAACCTTTAGTACCGGTTCTTGCCACGAACCGGTACTAAAGAGGTGGTGGTCTTTAGTACCGGTTGGTGGCTTCAATCGGTACTAAAGACCCCCCCCCCCTTTAGTACCGGTTGGATCCATCAACCGGTATAAAAGGGTGCGCTGCCACCCGCAGTGCACAATATTTAGTCCCACCTCGCTAGTTGAGAGGAGTTCGCACCGGTTTATAAGCCCCGCGGTGGCTACCGTGTCGAGCTCCTCTCTAAGAAGGCCTTTGTGGGCCTATTGCACGTCTTCTGCCCCGTGGGCCTTTGTAGTATCGTAAAATACCAGCAAACGAAAAAGAATTAAATGGAAAACACAAAATTAAATGAAAAAGAAATCATCAAACCAAAAACCCCCCAAACCTTGGGCTCCCGGCCCCCGGAGCTGGCTCGTGCCACGTGGTTGCCCTTTAGCACCGGTTCGTGCTGAACCGGTACTAAAAGGGGAGGGCCTTTAGTGGCCACACTTTAGTGCCGGTTATGGAACCGGCACTAAAGGGCCTTACGAACCGGTGCTATTGCCCGGTTCTGCACTAGTGAGATGTCTCTAGTGTGTTATGATGAATATCTCTAGTAGATTATGATGCAAGTATCGACCCATCAAGTTACATGAGAGATTATGTCCGTAGCTACGAGGCCGGGGTTTTTGCCTCCTTTTCCAAAAAAAAAAAATTGTCCGTAGTGACAGCTTCAGTTTATTGATTGCAATGCTCAGGCTAAATCAGTAGTACTATGAAATCGTATGGTTGCTGTTTTGTAGTTCGTGCTGTAGATCTTTACCAAGCTTCTGGCATCTTAGTTGGAACCAATGCTTCCTTCACTGAGCTCTTAGGGCATCTCTAGCCGCGTCCCAGAAAGGCCTTCTCAGGCGTTTTTTTCACGCCGGCGCCAAAAACGCAACCCGATCCGTCCTCGAGCCCGATTTTCGCGGCTTGGGCGAAAACAGCGCGGTGGACCCAACCCGAACCAGCGCGTTAGAAGCGCCGAAGCGCCGGACGAACTGTTTTGGCGCGAAAAAGCGGCGGGCCCGCCGTGTCAGCGACACGGCTCTCTTCTCGACCGCCGTCGTCCTCGCCGCCTCGTTTGCCGCGGCGAATCAATGCCAAAGCTGCCAGCGCTGCCGCGCCGGTCAGCCTGCCATTGGTGCTCACGGGCGGCGCAGTGATGAAGACCGGACGACGTTCCTCGCCCTCGCCTCGCCCGCCACGCCAGACACACGGTGGCACGCGCCTCGGCCTATATATGACGCGCCCGGCGCTTTTCGGCGACTCATCTCGCTCTCCCGCCGTCGTCGTTTCTCCCTCTCCTCTCTTTCGCCGTCTCCAGTTCCACCCATGGCCGATCGCTTCCCAGGCGACGGCGCGGCGGCGAACGACTTCGGCCGCCGCCACCTCCATGAAGACGAGGCTCGCCTCCTTTACGAGGCCGAGTACCCGGTCCCGCCGGACATGCGGGTGCCCGGGGCGTGGAGGATCAGCGCGGGCGGCGTGCCGGTGCCCCCGATACCCACATGAATCTGCCGCACGTGGCGAGGGAGGGGCCACGGTACGTCCCCGACAGCCCGCTCTGGGAACCCTATTTCCGCCGCCGTCACGCCCAGCAGCTCGAGGCCACCAACGGCGTCGAGCCCTCCGGCAGGCTCAACGCCGCCGGCCGGCGTCGGTGGTGGGGCGTGCCCGGGCGCACGTTGGAGGCCGTCCTCGAGTACATCGAGGGCGGCAACACGCCGCGCCTCGAGTACCCCGATCCCCCTTCTTTCTCACGCCGCCGGGAAGCTCCACGGACCCGAGGCGCATGGAGACCGGGGTCCTCCTCCTCGTCCGTGGCTCGCCTGCCTCCGCCCGTCAGCCGGAGCCCTGTGGCGCGCCGGTCGTAGCGCACCCGCAGCTCCGGCGTCTGCATCGGGCGCCAACGCCTCTCCACCGCCCGGCCGTCTGCGTCCTCGTCGAGCCCAAGCGGAGCCAGCTTGCCCTCGAGTACGAGGAGATAGCCCGGCGGCATCTCGACGAGGACGCCATGCGGTGGGCGCGGGACGACTACCTCCGCGACGAGATGGTCCGGCAGCGCCGGGCCCTGGAGGAGATAGCCGCCCGCAAGCGTGGGCGCGAGGACGAGCACGGCGTCGTGGTCCTCGACAGCGACGACGACGACGACGCCCCCGGACCGTCCAACCCGCCGCGCCAACCGGGGGAGGGATGCAGCAGGGACGGCGGAGGCGTAGGCGGGGGCGGCGGCGGCGACGACGATGACGACAACGGCGGTGACTACACGCGGTTCTACCGCCTCCTCGGCATGTAGAACTGCGTGGGCGGGCGGCCAGGCGGGCGGCGAGGACGGCGGGGTTACCCCGCGGTAGTTTTATTCTTTTTTTTGTAAAATATGTTTAAGTTTGAATGAACTCGCCGACGTTTGTGTTAAATTTGAGTCGTTTTTGCGCCGTGTTTGCCTTTTTTACTAACCGTGGGCGCCCGGGGGCATCACGGCCCGGTCTGTGATTTAAGCGCCGGTCGCCCCATGGGACGATTTTTTGCCCCTTCTGGAGGGCCAACGGCTGGAGATGCCCTTTGCCTAGAGTGCTTTCACCTCTAATGTTAGGATTCTCGAAATTTCAAGATGATGCTCAACTCCGCGTGATTCCTCCATTGGAGGAAGGCTGGAGCTGGACTAACAATAATTGACATTTCGAAGGCCTACGATTCAGTTGTCTAGAAATTTCTCAATACCCCTTTTTGGTGAGGCTTATGAACTTTTTATTATTTTGCTATTTCAGAATGTGTTATTGAAAGAAAGAAAAAAAGGGCCACGAGGCATGTTGCTCCTTTTCCTTGATCTAGCATATTTTGCATCACTGGTGTACAATATTTCCACCTATATGAATGGATCAAGTATTTTATAGCCATCGGCACTCTGGACAAACTTACTTAGCTTAATCTAAAAACTATACTGTACCTTTATCCTCTTCCTTGTCGGTATATCTCTTTTCTGTCTCCATCCAACAATGATAGGCTAATAGAAATCGACTCTAACATTGTGGTTAGCACATGGGAAAATTAGTGGCGGCTGCCTTCGCAATTATTAATATACTTACTCTTAATCTTACGCATTAAGAAAGACACAGGTGACGTGAACGCTAAGCGAAGCACCCGACCCGAGAGATAGTCACACTACGGAAATTTGTCTACACCACCAGAAAATCCACTGAAATGCATTCATGTGGTGGGAGTATGGGCGTGGCTCTGGATACGTCATGTTTTTCGGGAGGGCTTGGCCCTGTTTGCATCGGTTTTCGCCCGGTTTTTCATAATTAACTGGACAACTATCTTCGTTACGAAAAAAAAAGGATTCAAATTTTGTTTGGACTGCATTCATGAACCCATGCTAACTCCATAACCTAGGAAAATGCGTTTTTTTTTCTGAAATCTATATTTTCTTTCGAAGGAAGTAGAAATTCAAAAATGCCGTTGAGAATTTCCTTTGATCCATTAGAGTTGAGAGGACGAACTTTCCTTGAGGGAGCCGAGACATTGCAATCCTAGGAATCCAGGACGATACCACCGTCCACACCTCACTAGTTAACCCTCGGACGAATCACACGAGAGTCTCTCTATCCCTGCATTGTGTGCACCGTTTTGCAATTGATAGCTACTAGATTGTGTTAAATTAGCCTTTTAGCTGAACGTACACTATGGTACTTCCTATCAACATGTGGGTTTCTTGATACGCGTAAGTGTTAAGAGTATCTGGCGAGTTCATATATCTTATGATAACTTTTGTATTACTAGCAGAGGAAAGTACGCCCAAGTACCCCTGAATTCCATTTTCAGATGAAGCACCCCCCTAAAATTCTTGCTAATTGTTGAGGTAAACTAATAAGCACTGTCAGTCCAAGGCTAATGCCACTTCTCCATTGCTTCCCACGCAAACTTTGTTTTAGTAAGATTGCTTCCCATGCATGATTAGCGATTTTAAACTTTAGATTTTACTTTTGCGAAGGCCCAACGGTCACTTGTTAACCGGGGGGAAAAACCCAGGCTTACATTGTTACGCATGGATGGTGACAGTGTGCAACTGCAAGCACCAGTTAATTGCACTGGTAGGCGATGGCTAGGTACTATAAAAAATGTCGCCGTCGATCGGAAGAAGATGCACTGACGGCCGATCGATCTTCCGCGCTCACGTATGCAAGCACGTAATGACACCGACTATAAACATCTCTGACAGAGAGTGTATGTTCAGTTATTCACTTAGTAGCCGTCATGGCGTCTCTTTTGGATGATCTATTGGATTATGCCAACGCAATGCACAGGAATACTAGCGGAAATGAACCGCAAGATTCGCCGATTGGATCACCGTGGTAGGTTATCGGCGAATCTTGTGATTCATGCTTACACCTGTCGGACCGCCCGTTCATACGGTTCACCTGTTCAGTATAACTTTATTTTTACAGGATGAATGAAGTTTTTTTTTCTTTTTCTAGGGGTAGATTGAATGAAGCTTAGATAGTACGATTTCTATCATTTATTTGACAACTTTTTTTAGAATCATTTGCTACGCAACTAGGTCTAGCTAAGTTGGTTTAGGCCAGATTTGAACACAATCCCAGGAGTTGTAAATGTATTTTTCATCGAAATCACTAATTGAGGAGTTCTTCTTCCAAATATCACTCGCACCTACTCAGATTGCGACAAGTAATGCATTGCAGGAGTTTTTCCTTTTTTTGTAGATCAGTTTAATTATTCAAACCGTTTTATCTAAAAAACCATGCGTCCAAATCTCAAACCGTTTTCATCATTGGATTCCTCGTGCCAAGATTTTCAAAACTAGATCCCATGTTAATAGGTTTTTGACAAACTTTTTTTTAGAAAAAACCGGACGCGAACCAGGAGCACGTTTTTTCCCTTTCCGAAAGCCGTTTCCAAGAGGCAAATCCGTACCTCTCATGAAAGAAAAAAGTGCCTCTCGCGAAAGAAAAAAGGTAGAAAAAAACATTTTTTTCCCGTGCCTCTCACTAAGAAAAAGAGAAAACGTTTTTCCCGTTTTCCGAGAGGCACGAACGTAACTCTCGCGGAAGCAAAACTATTCCTCTCACGGAAGCAAAACCGCGTCTCTTGCGGAAGAAAAAAAACGTGCTTTTTTCATTTTCAAGATGCATAGCCATGCCTCTTACGTTGGCAAAACTGTGCATCTCACGAAAGGAAAAAAACACCCTTTTTGCGCAATTTCAAAAAAACATCTAAACATGCAGAAAACGCGTGCGAAAAAAAATCAGAGGGAACGTCCATAGCGTGACATGTGGTGACGGCTGAGAGCGCGTCACTTGGCGCGCCCTTAGCCCACCCTCAAGTGATCGTTGGAAGGTTCCCGAAGAAGCGCTCGCCAACTAGTTGCTCTGCCTATACGAGCTAGCTACCTAACGTGGCATGTGGAACGGGACAAGCAAAATACGGGCGGAAATAAATAAAGAAGCACGTGAGTGCATGTTTTAAAAAGAATACGAATCGCAAAGTTTTTTTATCAAATGGCTTAGGATTTAGATGTGAGGCAATTATTTCATATCTATATGTGAAATAGCAATTCTGAAATACTTTACCCATCAAAAAAATTAGTTTGTTTCTTTCTTTTAGTTTGTTCTACTATTCGGTTTGTTCTTTTCCTTTTTCTTTTTGTCTCTTTTTTCTTCCCTTAAAAGCGTGTTTAAAAAATCTGATCCTTTAAAAAAATAAATGAACTTTTTTTAAGTTCTGATGAACTTTTTTCAAAATGGATGAACTTTTTATCAAATTTGATGTTTTTTTCAAACTCAGTGAACCTCTTTCAAATTCGATGAACTTTTTTCAAAGTTGATCATATTTTATTCAAATTCAATGAAATTTTATTTAGATTTGATGATTTTTTTTCAAATTTCATGAACTTTTTTTTAATTCATGAACTTTACCAAATCAGTGATTTTTTTTGTATTTGTGTCTTCTTTTCAACTTCATAAATTGTTTTCAAATTTACAAACTTTTATAGTTCTATTTTTGAAAAGTCGACGGTCGAATGTTTGACTAACCAATAGCTGACTTGGCGATGCCTGACCAAGCGAATGAAACTGGGTTATGACTGAGGGAAGCAACGAATGAGCGAACGAGTTTGTTGGTCCAGCCCAAGAGGAGTACTATGTGAGCGGCAGTTTGGTGAATTGGCGCCTGAAGCGCTATTTATGGAGGAGCGCTCGTTTGAGAGCCTCCCCAAGGTTATTTGGGGTGGGTTGAGATAGCGCCACTTGGTGCACTCTCAACCGCCGCCATATGTCGTGTTCTGAGCGCTCCTTCCGCATTTTCTTTAAAATTCCACACTTGTTTTCGGCTTTTTAGACGGTTTTTCCGTGTTCTCGATCAGTCTTTCTTAGCTTTTCAACAAAAAAATATTCGACAAAAATAGTTTTTGCACACAAAACGTGTTTTTTTGCTTCCACGAGAGGTACGGCCATGTCTCTCGGAAAAGGGAAAAAATGTGTTTTCTTTTTTTCTTTCATGAGAGGCACTGTTTTGCTTTCACGAGAGGCACGGCCATACCTACCGAAAACAAAAAAAAATCATTTTCTTTTCTTTTTTTCTTGTGTAGAGGCATGATTTTGCTTCCACGAGAGGCACTTCCGTGCCTCTCAGAAATAAAAAAAACATGTTTTCTCCTTTTCCTTCCTTCCTTCTGTGAGAGGCACGGTTTTGCTTTCGCTAGAGGCAGGGTCATGCCTCTCGAAAACAAAAAAAATGTGTTTTCTCTTTTTTTTTTTCTTTCGTGAGAGGCACGGTTTTTCTTCTGCAAGAGGCACAGTTTAGCTTCCACGAGAGGCACGGCCATGCCTCTCGTAAACGGGAATAATATGTTTTCTTTTTTTCTTCTTCGAGAGGCACGGTTTGCTTCCGCGAGAGACACGGCCGTACCTCTCAGAAACAACTTTCAAAAAGGGAAAAAACATGCTCCTGGTTCTGTTTTTTGTCTGGTTTTTATCATGAAAAAATGTTTGTCAAAACGTATCAACATGGTACCTAAGTTTGAAGATCTCGACACGAGGAATCCAAGGGTGAAAACGGATCGAGATTTGGGCACATGATTTAAGAGATAAAAGGTTTTCAATAAATGGGTCTATGGAAAAAGAGAAACTACCAAGTTGCGACAAGTGGTGGACATGCAGTGTGCCACTTGTTATAACCTGGGAAGGGGGAAAGTGATATTTGAAAGGAGTGCTTCTTAATAAGTGATTTCATTTTACCGGCTCCCGACAAGAAAGACGAAGTCTTGCTTCTTTGGGCCTCTGTTTGTCTTTTTAGCAGGGGCGTTGATTCGATGTAAACTGGATGATGGGTGTGGTCTGCTGGGCTTTAATCTCATGGGCCATAGCAGCAACTGGGCCAGTAGCAGGAAGGTTTGCTTCTTATTATCATGGCACCCTGCTACGACACACTTTCCTACATTTTTTACGGCAAATCCTATACGGCGCCGTAAGCGCCCGTTTATTCAGTTCCCACGAATGGATGCACAACACCCTCTGCGTTGGGCCGGACCATTTTGATTTTTTTTAACTGCAAAAAAGGTGATATTTGAAAGGAGTTCTCCTCAATAAACGATTTCATTAAGGGACCCCTGATTTTATCGGCTCCCGGCAAGAATGACCAAGTCTTGCTTCTTCGAGCCTCAGTTTGATTTTTTTAGCAGGGGCGTCGATTTTATGTAAAGTGGATGATGGGTGCGGTCTGCTGGGCCTCGATCTCATGGGCCATAGCAGCAACTGGGCCAGGAGCGGGAAGGTTTGCCTCTTATCAGGGCAGATTTTGTACATTGGGCTTGCAATAAACGCCCTGCTACGACACACTTCCTATATTTTTTACGGCAAATCCTATACGGCACCCTAAGCGCCCGTTTATTCAGTTCCTGCAAATGGGTGCACAACACCCTCTGCGTTGGGCCGGACCATTTTGACTTCTTCTCTCTCTTTTTAACTGCAAAATACACGCCTGAAGTGGGATTCGAACCCACGCCACGGGGTACAGTGTTGGACACGATAACCAACCCAGACACGTTACCTTATGCGATCACATACAACTTTTTTCTTCTTTTGTTCTTTTTTCTTTTTTCTTTATCCTTTTTTCAAACTCGCAAATTTTTCTTCAAAAGTGAGCAATTATTTTTCCTCGAAATCCATGGTATTTTTTTAAAATTTGAACTTTGTTTTAATAATCAATGATCTTTTTTTCAAATGATGAACTTTTTTTCAAACGATGAACTTTTTTTCAAATGATGAACTTTAATCAAGTTTTTTTTTCAAAATCGATGATTTTTTTAAAAAAATTGAACCTCTTTCAAATTATGATGACTTTTTTTCTAAATTCATGAACTTATTTTAAAAAAATTCAAATCCATGAACATATTTTTATTTCAAGTTTTTTTAGTTTGTTTGGAAAGTTTACGGTTGACCTGTTAATTAGTCAACCGCAACCGGTCGAAGCGATCAAGTAAACCAAGGAAAACTAGTTGAGCGGTTGTCTTCTTCATACAGGAGCGAGCAATCTGTTTTTTAGGAACCAGGCATGTTTTGAGGCCACGACTTAGTAGGCTCTCGTGTGGGCGCTCGGAACATGTTCAGGCGCTAAAGACGCTAAACAGGAGCTCCCATTTTTTTAAGCACCGTAATATGTCCACTACCAGCTCATGCGGTCTCTGTGGTGCTCATGATTCTTGGCGACACTCGCTTGCATATGGGCACTTGTTAACGGGGAGCTGGCAGAGCACCTACGAGCAACATCTGGACAAGTGCAAAACAATGACTGTTTTCGATGATCAACACGTGATCACGTGATCCATTTGTGACTCTTGTTGTCACCTATGGGCAACTTGGTCGGCACGATGGAGAGCCATCCATAAAGCTATTTTTCAAAGTCCACATGCCACACACTCCTTTATTTAGGCGATTCATGGCTGACCTAGAGATGCTCAAGGAGCAAAGACCGATGAGGTAACACTCGTATTACCCCAGGTGCAACATCAAAGGCGTGTTTGGTTGCCCGCATTAGGCTCACTACTGGCGGCGGGAAGAAAGCAACCTGCTTTGGTTGCTTATGCGTTCACCGCGCCCGCGCATCGACGGAACTTAAAGCACCTGCAGCGGGCCTGGGGAAACGCAGGATTCGGCAGTAGCTCGCGAGCCTGGTTCGGGCGAGGTAGGGGAGGGCGACACGCTTCTCCCCTCGTGCGAGCAGGGGAGATGGCACGAGCTCGCCCGCGTCGCCGAAAAATCGGCGGGAGGATTTCGGCTCACCTCCCGCCGCTCCACCCCCTATTTAGCCCCTCCCTCACCGCCCCAACTCCCGCCACCATACTTCCTCCGTTCGCACCTTCCCGCCGACGCGCATCGGCACTGTCGGGGATATACCCCGCGGCATGACCCGGCCGGAAGTATGACCTGGCCGGACTTGGCGCTTCACCGTGACCCGCCGGAGGACTTGCGACTCACGAGTCTGGCGGCTCACTGGTCAGACGACTCACGAGCCTGACGACTCATGGATGACCCCGATAGCGGGTCAGATAGAAGACTAGGCCCAAGGCCCGTAAGGCGGCTCATGTTATGGTGGGCGGCTTAAGAGGAAAGGGATGACGAATATTTCCTTTACGCGGAAGCAAGACACGGACTTGTATTCAACTTGTAAGAAAAGATAGACTAGCCCTAGTCCTACTAGGACTCCATATGTAACCCGCCCCTCCAACTTATATAAGGAGGGGGCATGGCTCCCCAAAGAGGGACATGCAAGAAGAACAATAATCTCTAGGGCTAGACACAACTAAAGGGGAGCCGGCTTATGCGGCGTCTCCCTGATGAGCATAATGAGATCTAGCCACAAACAAAGATGTAGGGCTATTAACGGATGATGTTTTCCGGTGGCATCTAAATCCTTATCGTGGGTGTTGCGTCTCTCGTCCCGATCAACCCCTCTCAAGCTACCGCATAGATGCGTTGGCCTCGCGGCTAAGTCCTGACACTAAGGACATCTGCCGTGACAAATTCACGATAGTTGGCACCCACCGTGGGGCCTGTGCACGGTGGTGTTGAGTTCTTGGAGGGATCTTTCCAGGGATCGAGAGTTTACAAATTTCCGGATGAATAAGAGCCGGTTTGGAAGGATCTGCGTTAGCTTCAAGTTTATCGGACCAGATTCATGACCGGTGAGGTTTAAAAGTTAAAATTTAGGGCTGTGCGGTGAGCCGCCGCCTTTGCAAGTCGGATCTGAGAGGAGATAAATTTCCACTGCTGCTACCGTGCAACGCCGAGACCGACAGGCTTTGTTCCCTATTCAATTAAGAAATCTGAGCCAGATCGATCTTAGTGCAAGGCGCCAGGAACAAAAGCCATGACCAAAAGAGTTGAGATCAGACAAAAAAAAGGTCCGTGCAATTGCAAGTCGGAGATGAATCCGAGAGTTGCTGCTGCAATGTGCAGATTCAAGTTCCAAGGCGGCTATTTGTTTCCTTCCAGACACAACTCCAGATTTTACCGGAGATTGATTCCTTTCATGAAGACTAAAACCAAGTCATCAACTATTACTCTATTATCTACTATGACGTGGGAAGCCACGGTCCATAGGTTCAGATTCTTCCAATCAACCAAGTTAGGCACCCGTGCATACAAGGGGTGAGGCCAGCTGCCGTATCCTCACGTGAAATCTGCAAAATAATGGGAAGAGCCAACAAGTAGCAATGGTACTATTTCAATTAGTACTCTGCCATGTGATGGCCAAGTTGATCTACAACTCCAAAAAAATTATTGGCCAAAACTGTTACGTAGGGAGGCAAACCAGTGTCTGTAGAAATCTGAAGAAAGAAAAGACAGCAAGAAGTTCAGTAGGCACACAGATCGAGGGAGTAACCAAGCGGCCGGAGTATTTCTTCGGTAGATGTCTGTGCAAGCCGCTGGTAAAAAGTGATCTGTCGTCGCCGTCGGTTTAATGCTATGCGGACATAGGTTCTACAAATCAACTGTGACCCGGAGAAGGAGAACTCGCCGAGCCGGATGCCGTTTCGCCAGGGTTTTCTGCTCTGCCTTCTCTGTCACTGCAGCGACAGGCATGGACATCTCACCTCTGCAGATGCTGTTATCCACCTGCCGGTCACAACCCGGCCTTCCGTTTCTGCATCCTGAGCCGTCACCCTGCTGAGTAATCGTGGCCTCTCCTCGCCCCTGGGCGGGTCCGTCCCGCCGTCACCAAATCCGAGGTATTGGTAAACCACCGCGCGTCCGTTACAAGCCGCTGGGCGCTTAAGACGCTGCCTTTGCAGTGGCCACCACTTCGAGTCACTGGCTTTTGTGTTAAGTCGCCATGCGTGGCCGTGCTAAGCCGCCTCGCGGAGAACCGCTGTTGGAGAGCCGTCCAGTGAGCCGCCGTCATCCATTCATTACTTACGCGGCCTTGTTTGGAACCGGTCTGCCTCGTCTCCGTTGTTGTGGATACGGCTACGCGCCGAGCCGCCCTGTGCAAAAATCGTCGGGCCCATAACACTGCTACCTCGTGCCGCTTCGAGCGCCTGCACTTCTGACCCGCCCGCCGCGAGCCGCTGTGACGCGCTGCACCGCCATGCCTTGTTGTTTTTTCATAGATGGGAAAGGCAGAAGCAAATAAGGGATAAGGAGAAAACTGCTACATGCATGGATTATGCGGCCAGAATGCTAATTACATGCATATACTATTCACTTTCCATGCACTTCCAGTACCTTCACACACGGTTCAATCTCTAACTGGGAGTGTTGGTCGTACATCCAAGGAGATAGGGTCAGCAAGCGCTCAACAATTATCCAGCGTTGCATGGCGTGGTTTCCTAGATAAAAAAAAGAGGCAGCGCGAGGAGACGAACTGATCCAGCATTATTGAACGCCAGTATGCACGTTCACCCGACAAAACATCAGGTGATACCCATCCTATCTATTTCCTCTGTAACAATAATCTGTCTGTGAACAGTTACTTTGTCTTGTAATATTTTATGCAGGGCAATTATTTATGACAAAAAGTGATATTATACCGCGGAGACGGAGGCACGCCAACATCTTTTGGCACAGGTGGTCGTCGTTACTCAATGGTCTCCCGCACCGGCTTACAACGCCGTGGCCGTCTCTCGCGACCGCGCCGGCTTACAACACCGTGGCCGTCTCTCGCGACCGCGCCGGCTTACAACGCCGTGGCCGTCTCTCGCGACCACGCCGGCTTACAACAAGGAGGACGACTCGCCCGTCCGCACCGGCTTACAAATGCTGCGTCTGATTCATCATGCGCTCCATGACCGACTCACCCGTGAGTGATTTCAACTTAACCTAGTGATCATCAACTTCATGGTGGATTATTTCTGGCCTGACACATCAGGTGATATCCATTTTAAATATATTTTATCGGCACATATTATTTTTTTCAAAGAGCACTTTATCTTTGCCTTGATCTGCAATATTGTTGATGCAGGACAATTGTTCACTACATCAAAACGACGTGGTTGACTCGCCTGCGCCGGTTTACAGCACCACGGCTGATTCATCCGTCTGAGCCGCCTATGATGCGGCGGTCGCGTCTTCTGACCGCTCTCGCGGCCTGGTCTACATCAACACACCGGGCCACCCTTTTCTGGATGAGCTGTTTATTGAGTATGAGTAAGTCACTACTTGGGAAGCCCGGTTTTTTTCCAACAAATTGGAGGCAAATTATCATATATTATCAGCTGCCGTCTGCACTGGATGGCTTAATGGATAGGTGCACAAGTCGCCGCCACTACGGTTTGGTTAAACTTCAAACAACCAGTTGGAAGGAACCATTGGCCGAGTTGCTGACATGGCTCATACGGGATCATTTATAACCCGCCACAGTCACCTCAACCTTCTGTGGATTCACATCGTGCTATCAACGCCAATGATGTATACCTTTCCGCTATGGTCAAATATGGAGAATCTCAAGCCAACTCCTCGAGTCGTCTTGAGACTCGGGGGCTACAATGGTATGACTCGGCAAAATTAGCCGGTTTCAATGAATTCAAGAACTCCGGGTCATTGAAGGGAAAAATAACCCGGGCCCCGGAGATTACTGCTAGATCAATGAAAATTTAAAAGCCGTCAGAAGATTTCCGGCTCAAAATAAGGACTCTGGTTTAAAGTCCGGTTCAAGAGACATCTTTCTCTCACAAAGCACTGAAGCTCTCTAATCCGGTTCAAAAGCCGGCCCAGGGTAAATTTGTCCCTCACAAATTTTTGATGCTCTCAAATCCGGTTCGAAATCCGGCTCAAGGTAAATTTGTCCCTCACAAATTTTTGAAGCTTTCAAATCCGGTTTAAAGTTCCGGTTCAAAAAGAATTAATCTCTCGCAAGTTCGAGTTCTAAGAAAAATTAAAGGTTGCCAAAAAGAACTTGCTGCCATGATGCGCGGTTCAAACATAGGTATACTGCCTTACAGCTTATCTTATTATGGTCACTTGGGGCTTCCTGCTCATCGAGCATAGCTGTCGGTACCCTCTTGATCGGCGCAATGCTAATATATGGTCATTTGAGGGCTTCCTGTTCAAACATAGGTCGTATTCGAACCAAAGAGAACATAGCTGTCGAAACCCTTTTGATCGGCACATTGCCAAACTCACTAGGGGGCTTCTTGATCGTATCCGAATCATAGCTTAACCTCTTTTGGGTCTGACGTGGATCGTATTCGAATCACCGTAGTTAAACAACTCTCAAGGTCATTTGTGGGCTTTCTATTCAAACATAGGTCGTATTCGAACCAAAGAGAACATAATTGTCGGTACCCTCTTGATCGGCAACGCCAAAGCCACTGGGGGCTATATGATTGTATTCAAATCTTAGCTCAACCCCTTTGGAACAGTTTTCTGATCGTATACGAATCAGAAGCCTTAAGTTTTTTAAGTATTTTTTGCGAACAATTTTGGGTTTGACTTGAGACCTTTTTTGGATTATATCTCAAATGTATATAAGTGTTTTATGCTTAACCCGGTTTGACTTTTTGACTATAAGTCGCCAGCTTATGACAATCATCATCTATGTGGAAGCATTGGCTTCTAAAGATTGGGTTATCACCCTTACTGCACATGTCATGTAAACCGGCAGTACAAATTCAATATCACAGTGGTTATATGTGAGGTATTATGACCCGCCCTGCGGCAAACCGCCAAGGGTTCTTGTGATCTACTTGTGTGCAGGGTAAGACTACATTTGGGTGGTTACCCGCCCTGGCTCTTGACGTTAAGTCACCAGGGCATATGTTGTTTAAACTCTGTGCAGGATTTGCAGAACTATGACTTATATAAATGCTTCAGTCCAAGCTCATCATTGAAATTGGTGTCTCAAAAGGGTTATCAATTATTGATTTTCTCAAGGGCTATAGGCCACCGGGTTACAAAAATTCCGGCTTACAATGAATGCGCATTAAGTCGTCATCGGCCAAGAGCCGCCAGGTATTTAAACTACGGGTTTACTTATCAACCGATGAGGTATTCAAATCTTTAATAGCCAAAACTGGCTGGATTTTCATGATGATATTGAATGATTGAGGTTTTTATATCGGATTATATTATTCAAATCTTGAATAGCCAACATGGCTGGATTTCTATTATGATTATCAATAACCAGTATTATGATTGAGGTTTTCAAAGTCGCTTTAGCTCAATGGCTATTATCTTTATCAATGGGCATGATTTATTTTACAATGGAGGAAATAGTCCAGAGTCGCTGCAGGCTTACGACACGACACTTGGGGGCTACATTATTCAAGTTGAGGTTACATCAAATATGCAAGTCTCATGTCGCTGCAAGCATGCACCATGACACTTGGGGGCTAATGCAAAGTCATTTTTATTGGCCTTATTGAAGACCCGACTCATCCCATTGTAATGAGCCGGCCCTTGGGGGCTACCAATTGCTCCTATTAAAATTCAAGATACACAAGCCTTATTCCATTATATTGAAGGATCCACTGCTCAGTTGGTAACGCACAAAGCTCTTAACCTTGTGGACGTGGGTTCAAGCCCCGGGATGGGGATTACATCATATGATATTATTTCCAATGAGAAGTCCCAGCTTAGTATTATCTTACTAAGCCAGCCCTTGGGGGCTACACGTTACTGCTCAAATTTACATTATCATATTTACAAAGTCCCTGCTCATTATTACATAATGACTCGACACTTGGGGGCTAATGCATATTGCTCTTTGCTGAAGACAATTCTAGGATGACCCGGCTACACTACTATGACTATAGCCGACTCATGGGGGCTACACAACTGGATTTTATTTAAAGCCATGGTGATAAGTCCCGGCTTATTCATGCTGATTAAACCGACCCTTGGGGGCTACAGGTAATATGGATATAAGGAAGATATATCTTCAAATTCTCAGTTTTGAGTAAATCAGATTGACCGGTGTGCGCAAAATCATAAACCGCGTCGGCGACAATTATGACTCGGCATCATCTATTTATAACCCGCAATTTTGGTAATCATAAACCGCAAGTTTTATATCTTCAAGCGGCTGAATATAAGTTGAATATTTGAAGACCAATATTTTTGTCAAGTCGAGCATTGAAAGCCGACTCAAGTGGATTATCTCTTACAATATTTCTCAACAAGAGACCAATGTCGAAATTGACTCTGAAGCTGGCTCATTGACCAGGATTTTTCAAAGGAAGTATCTGGATTTTTTGCATTGGCAAAATTTGAACATATCTGCTAAAGAGATTTGCTATGAGATTATGGATACATATCAAGAAGGAGATGCCAAGGACTTAGGATGATCAAGTGCCGGCTTACAAAGAATATTTAACCCGGAACACAACCTGTCAAATTTGTTCTTGTGTTTATATTGCAGATTAGTTTCACATGGATAAATCGAAATTAAACTGGGGGCTAATGTCGGGGATATAACCCGCGGTATGACCTGGCCGGAAGTATGAACCGGCCGGACTTGGCGCTTCACCGTGACCCGCCGGAGGACTGGCGACTCACGGGTCTGGCGGCTCACTGGTCAGACGACTCACGAGCCTGACGACTCATGGATGACCCCGACGGCGGGTCAGATAGAAGACTAGGCCCAAGGCCCAGAAGGCCGGCTCATGTTATGGTGGGTCGGCTTAAGAGGAAAGGGATGACGAATATTTTCTTTACGCGGAAGCAAGACCCGGACTTGTATTCAACTTGTAAGAAAAGATAGACTAGCCCTAGTCCTACTAGAACTCCATATGTAACCCGCCCCTCCAACTTATATAAGGAGGGGGCAGGGCTCACGAAAGAGGGACAGGCAAGAAGAACAATAATCTCTAGGGCTAGACACAACTAAAGGGAGCCGTCTTATGCGGCGTCTCCCTGATGAGCATAATGAGATCTAGCCACAAACAGCATGTAGGGCTATTACCGGATGATGTTTCTCGTGTTGGGGAACGTTGCAGAAAATTAAAATTTTTCCTACGGTTTCACCAAGATCCATCTATGAGTTCATCTAAGCAACGAGTCAAGGGAGAGAGTTTGCATCTACATACCACTTGTAGATCGAGTGCGGAAGCGTTCAAGGGGATGGTGATGAGGAGTCGTACTACGCCGTGATTGAATCACCGATGACCAAGTGCTGAACGGACAGCACCTCCGCGTTCAACACACGTGCAGTGCAGACGACGTCTCCTCCGTCTTGATCCAGCAAGGAGGAAGGAGAGGTTGAGGAAGACAGCTCCAACGGCAGCATGACGGCGTGGTGATGTTGGTGAAGCAGTACTCCGACAGGGCTTCGCCAAGCACGTACGGAGGAGGAGAGGTGTTGGGGAGGGGAGGGGCTGCGCGTTGGATTGGGGTGTGCAGCCCTCCCCTCACCCCTCTATTTATAGGGGGAAGGGAGAGGGGGGCCGGCCCCGCTAGATTCATCTAGAGGGGGGCGGCGGCGGCGGAGGGGCTTGCCCCTCAGCAAGGGGGCGCCTCTGGGGTTCCGCCTCAACCCCTAGGCGCAAGGGCCCAAGGGAGGGGTGCGCCCAGCCACCAGGGGCTGGCCCTTCCCACGCAGCCCATATGGCCCCCGGGGAGGTGGCCTCCTCAGTGGAACCCGGAACCCTTCCAGTGGCCCCAGACAATACCGATATGCCCCGAAACTTTCCGGTGTCCGCTTGACGACTTCCCATATATAAATCTTTACCTCCGGACCCTTTGAACTCCTCATGACGTCCGGGATCTCATCCGGGACTCGAACAACATTTGGTGATCACATACAAGTCTTCCTAATAACCCTAAGCGTCACCGAACCTTAAGTGTGTAGACCCTACGGGTTCGGGAGACATGCGCACATGACCGAGACGCTCTCGGGTCAATAACCAACAGCGGGATCTGTATACCCATGTTGGCTCCCACATGCTCCTCGATGATGTCATCGGATGAACCCACGATGTCGAGGATTCAAGCAACCCGTATACCATTCCCTTTGTCGACGGTATGTTACTTGCCCGAGACTTCGATCGTCAGGTATCCCAATACCTCGTTCAGTCTCGTTACGGCAAGTCACTTTACTCGCATCAGTAATGCATGATCCCGTGACCAAACACTTGGTCACTTTGAGCTCATTGTGATGATGCACTACCGAGTGGGCCCAGTGATACCTCTCCGTGTCACGGAGTGACAAATCCTGTCTCGATCCGTGTCAACCCAATGCACACTTTCGGAGATACCTGTAATGCACCTTTATAGTCACCCGATTACGTTGTGACGCTTTGGTACACCCAAAGCACTCCTACAAAGTCCGGGAGTTACACGATCTCATGGTCTAAGGAATAGATACTTTACATTGAGAAAGCTCTAGCAAAACGAACTACACGATCTTGTGCTATGCTTAGGATTGGGTCTTGTCCATCACATCATTCTCCTAATGACGTGATCCCGTTGTCAATGACATCGATGTCCATAGTCGTGAAACCATGACTATCTCATTGACCAACGAGCTAGTCAACTAGAGGCTTACTAGGGACGTATTGTGGTCTATGTATTCACACATGTATTACGATTTCCAGATAATACAATTATAGCATGAATAGAAGACAATTATCATGAACAAGGAAATATAATAATAATGCTTTTATTATTGCCTCTAGGGCATATTTCCAACAGTCTCCCACTTGCACTAGAGTCAATAATCTAGTTACATTGTGATGAATCGAACACCCATAGAGTTCTCGTGTTGATCATGTTTTGCCCATGAAGAGAGGTTTAGTCAACGGATCTGCGACATTCGTGATCCGTATGTACTTTACAAATTTCTATGTCTCCATCTTGAACATTTTCACGGATGGAGTTGAAGCGACGCTTGATGTGCTCGGGTCTTCTTGTGAAACCTGGGCTCCTTTGCAAGTGCAATAGCTCCAGTGTTATCACAGAAGAGTTTGATCGGCCCCGACGCATTGGGTATGACTCCTAGGTCGGTGATGAACTCCTTCACCAAAATTGCTTCATGCGCTGCCTCCGAGGCTGCCATGTACTCCGCTTTACATGTAGATCCCGCCACGACGCTCTAGTTGCAGCTGCACCAGCTTACTGCTCCACCATTCAACATATACACGTATCCAGTTTGTGACTTAGAGTCATCCAGATCTGTGTTGAAGCTAGCGTCGACGTAACCCTTTACGACGAGCTCTTCGTCACCTCCATAAACGAGAAACATGTCCTTCGTCCTTTTCAGGTACTTTAGGATATTCTTGACCGCTGTCCAGTGTTCCTTGCGGGATTACTTTGGTACCTTCCTACCAAACTTACGGCAAGGTTTACATCAGGTCTGGTACACAGCATGGCATACATAATAGATCCTATGGCTGAAGCATAGGGAATGACACTCATCTCTTCTTTATCTTTTGCCGTGGTCGGGCATTGAGCCGAGCTTAATCTCACACCTTGTAGTACAGGCAAGAACCCTTTCTTGGACTGATCCATTTTGAACTTCTTCAAAATCTTATCAAGGTATGTGCTTTGTGAAAGACCTATGAGGCGTCTCGATCTATCTCTATAGATCTTGATGCCTAATATATAAGCAGCTTCTCCAAGGTCCTTCATTGAAAAACACTTATTCAAGTAGGCCTTAATGCTGTCCAAGAATTCTATATCATTTCCCATCAAAAGTATGTCATCTACATATAATATGAGAAATGCTACAGAGCTCCCACTCACTTTCTTGTAAACGCAGGCTTCTCCATAAGTCTGCATAAACCCAGACGCCTTGATCATCTCATCAAAGCGAATGTTCCAACTCCGAGATGCTTGCACCAGCCCATAAATGGATCGCTGGAGCTTGCATACTTTGTTAGCATTTTTAGGATCGACAAAACCTTTCGGCTGCATCATATACAGCTCTTCCTTAAGATAACCGTTAAGGAACGCTGTTTTGACGTCCATCTGCCATATCTCATAATCATAGTATGCGGCAATTGCTAACATGATTCGGACGGACTTCAGCTTCGCTACGGGAGAAAGTCTCATCATAGTCAATCCCTTGAACTTGCCGATAACCCTTAGCGACAAGTCGAGCTTTATAGATGGTGACATTACCATCCGCGCCCGTCTTCTTCTTAAAGATCCATTTGTTTTCTATCGCTCGCTGATCATCGGGCAAGTCACCAAAGTCCATACTTTGTTTTCATACATGGATTCTATCTCGGATTTCATGGCTTCTAGCCATTTGTTGGAATCTGGGCCCGCCATCGCTTCTTCATAGTTCGAAGGTTCACCGTTGTCTAACAACATGATTTCCAGGAGAGGGTTGCCGTACCACTCTAGTGCGGAACGTGTCCTAGTGGACCCTCTGAAGTTCAAGAGCAACTTGATCCAAGTACCTTGATCATCATCATTAATTTCCTCTCCAATTGGTGCAGGCACCACAGAACATTTTCCGAGCTGCACTACTTTCCGGTTCAAGAGGTAGTACTTCATCGAAGTTCTACTTTCCTCCCACTTAATTCTTTCGAGAGAAACTCTTTTTCGTAAAGGATCCGTTCTTGGCAACAAAGATCTTGCCCTCGGATCGTAAGTAGAAGGTATACCCTATGGTTTCCTTAGTGTATCCTATGAAGACGCATTTTTCCGACTTGGGTTCGAGCTTTTCAGGTTGAAGTTTCTTGACATAAGCATCGCATCCCCAAACTTTTAGAAACGATGACTTAGGTTTCTTCCCAAACCATAATCCATACGGTGTCGTCTCAACGGATTTAGACGGTGCCCTAGTTAAAGTGAATGTAGCTGTCTCTAGAGCGTATCCCCAAAATGATAGCGGTAAATCTGTAAGAGACATCATAGATCGCACCATATCCAATAGAGTTCGATTACGACGTTCGGACACACCATTACGCTGAGGTGTTCCAGGCGGCGTGAGTTGTGAAACGATTCCACATTTTCTTAAGTGTGTACCAAATTCGTGACTCCAATATTCTCCTCCACGATCCGATCGTAAGAATTTTATCTTTCGGTCACGTTGATTCTCTACTTCATTCTGAAATTCCTTGAACTTTTCAAAGGTCTTAGACTTGTGTTTCATCAAGTAGACATACCCATATATACTCAAGTCATCCTGTGAGAGTGAGAACATAACGATATCCTCCATGAGCCTCAACACTCATTGGACCGCACACATCGGTATGTATGATTTCCAACAAGTTGGTTGCTCGCTCCATTGTTCCGGAGAACGGAGTCTTGGTCATCTTGCCCATGAGGCATGGTTCACATGTGTCAAATGATTCATAATCTAGAGACTCCAAAAGTCCATCAAGATGGAGCTTCTTCATGCGCTTGACACCAATGTGACCAAGGCGGCAGTGCCACAAGTATGTGGGACTATTGTTATCAACTTTACATCTTTTGGTATTCACGCTATGAATATGTGTAACATTACGCTCGAGATTCATTAAGAATAAACCATTGACCAACGGAGCATGACCATAAAAAATTCTCTCATATAAATAGAACAACCATTATTCTCGGATTTAAATGAGTAGCCATCTCGCATTAAACGAGATCCAGATACAATGTTCATGCTCAAACTTGGCACCAAATAACAATTATTAAGGTTTATAACTAATCCCGTAGGTAAATGTAGAGGTAGCGTGCCGACGGCGATCACATCGACTCTGGAACCATTCCCGACGCGCATCGTCACCTCGTCCTTTGCCAGTCTCCGCTTATTCCGCAGCTCCTGCTGTGAGTTACAAATATGAGCAACGGCACCAGTATCAAATACCCAGGAGTTACTACGAGTACTGGTAAGGTACACATCAATTACATGTATATCAAATATACCTTTGGTGTTGCCGGCCTTCTTATCCGCTAAGTATTTGGGGCAGTTCCGCTTCCAAAGGACCCTTTCCCTTGCAATAAAAGCACTCGATCTCGTGCTTGGGTCCATTCTTTGACTTCTTCCCGGTAATCGGTTTACTGGCGGCAACATCCTTGCCGTCCTTCTTGAAGTTCTTTTGCCCTTGCCCTTCTTGAACTTAGTGGTCTTATTGACCATCAACACTTGATGTTCTTTCTTGATCTCAACCTCTGCTGACTTCAAAGATTGAAAATACTTCAGGAATGGTTTTCACCATCCCCGCATATTGTAGTTCATCACAAAGCTCTTGTAGCTTGGTGGGAGCGATCAAGGATTCTGTCGATGACCGCCTCATCGGGGAGGTTAATATTCAGCTGGGTCATGCGGTTGTGCAACCCGGACATTACGAGTATATGCTCACTGACAGAACTATTTTCCTCCATCTTACAACTATAGAACTTGTCAGAGACGTCATATCTCTCGACCCGGGCATGAGCTTGGAAAACTAGTTTCAGCTCCTCGAACATCTCATATGCTCCGTGATGCTCAAAACGCTTTTGGAGCCCCGGTTCTAAGCTGAATAGCATGCCGCACTGAACGAGGGAGTAATCATCAGTACGTGTCTGCCAAACGTTCAAATCGTCTTGCAGTGCTGGGAGAGCAGGTGGGTCACCTAGCGGTGCTTCTAGGACATATGCCTTCTTGGCAGCTATGAGGATGATCCTCAGGTTCCGGACCCAGTCCGTATAGTTGCTGCCATCATCTTTCAGCTTGGTTTTCTCTAGGAACACGTTGAAGTTCATGTTGACATGAGCGTTGGCCATTTGATCTACAAGACATATTATTCAAAAGTTTTAGACTAAGTTCATGATAATTAAGTTCATCTTAATCAAATTATTGAATGAACTCCCACTCATATTTGACATCCCTCTAGTCATCTAAGTGTTACACGATCCGAGTCGACTAGGCCGTGTCCGATCATCATGTGAGACGGACTAGTCATCGTCGGTGAACATTCTCATGTTGATCGTATCTTCTATACGACTCGTGTTCGACCTTTCGGTCTCCGTGTTCCGAGGCCATGTATGTACATGCTAGGCTCGTCAAGTTAACCCTAAGTGTTTTGCATGTGTAAAACTGTCTTACACCCGTTGTATGTGAACGTGAGGATCTATCACACCCGATCATCACGTGGTGCTTCGAAACGACGAACTTTAGCAACGGTGCAGTTAGGGGAGAACACTTCTTGAAATTGTTGTAAGGGATCATCTTATTTACTACCGTCGTTCTAAGTAAACAAGATGCATAAACATAATAAACGTCACATGCAATTATATAGTAGTGACATGATATGGCCAATATCATATAGCTCCATTGATCTCCATCTTGAGGCTCCATGATCATCTTGTCACCGACATGACACCATGATCTCCATCATCATGATCTCCATCATCGTGTCTTCATGAAGTTGTCACGCCAACGACTACTTCTACTTCTATGGCTAACGCGTTTAGCAATAAAGTAAAGTAATTTACATGGCGTTCTTCAATGACACGCATGTCATACAAAATAAAGACAACTCCTATGGCTCCTGCCGGTTGTCATACTCATCGACATGCAAGTCGTGATTCCTATTACAAGAACATGATCTCATACATCACAATATGTCATTCATCATTCATCACAACTTCGCCATATCACATCACATGACAATTGCTGCAAAAACAAGTTAGACGTCCTCTAATTGTTGTTGCATCTTTTACGTGGCTGCGATTGGGTTCTAGCAAGAACGTTTTCTTACCTACGAATAACCACAACGTGATTTTGTCAACTTCTATTTACCCTTCATAAGGATCCTTTTCATCGAATCCGCTCCAACTAAAGTGGGAGAGACAGACACCCGCCAGCCACCTTATGCAACTAGTGCATGTTAGTCGGTGGAACCGGTCTCACGTAAGCGTACTGTAAGGTTGGTTCGGGCCGCTTCATCCCACAATACCGCGGAAGCAAGATAAGACTAGTAGCGGCAAGCAAGTTGACAAGATCTACGCCCACAACAAAATTGTGTTCTACTCGTGCAATAGAGAACTCATGATGCCACTGTTGGGGAACGTTGCAGAAAATTAAAATTTTTCCTACGGTTTCACCAAGATCCATCTATGAGTTCATCTAAGCAACGAGTCAAGGGAGAGAGTTTGCATCTACATACCACTTGTAGATCGAGTGCGGAAGCGTTCAAGGGGATGGTGATGAGGGAGTCGTACTCGCCGTGATTCGAATCACCGATGACCAAGTGCTGAACGGACAACACCTCCCCGTTCAACACACGTACGGTACGGACGACGTCTCCTCCGTCTTGATCCAGCAAGGAGGAAGGAGAGGTTGAGGAAGACAGCTCCAACGGCAGCACGACGGCAGTGATGTTGGTGAAGCAAGATCTCGGCTGTGGCTTCGCCAAGCTCAGACGGGAGGAGGAGAGGTGTTGGGAGGGAGGGGCTGCGCCTTGGATTGGGGTGTGCAGCCTCCCTCACCCCTCTATTTATAGGGGAAGGAGAGGGGCGGCCCCTCTAGATGCATCTAGAGGGGGCCAGGGGAGGGCTTGCCCCCAAGCAAGGCGCCCCTCTAGGGTTCCCCTCAACCCTAGGTGCAAGGGCCCAAGGGAGGGTGCGCCCAGCCCACCAGGCTGGCCCCTTCCCACGCAGCCCATATGGCCCCGGGAGGTGGCCCCTCCAGTGGACCCCGGAACCCTTCCGGTGGCCCCGGTACAATACCGATATGCCCCGAAACTTTCCGGTGTCCGTTTGGCGACTTCCCATATATAAATCTTTACCTCCGGACCCTTCCGAACTCCTCGTGACGTCCGGGATCTCATCCGGGACTCGAACAACATTCGGTGATCACATACAAGTCTTCCTAATAACCCTAGCGTCACCGAACCTTAAGTGTGTAGACCCTACGGGTTCGGGAGACATGCGCATATGACCGGGACGCTCTCAGGTCAATAACCCACCGCGGGATCTGGATACCCATGTTGGCTCCCACATGCTCCTCGATGATGTCATCGGATGAACCACGATGTCGAGGTTTCAAGCAACCCCGTATACCATTCCCTTTGTCAGACGGTATGTTACTTGCCCGAGACTCGATCGTCGGTATCCCAATACCTCGTTCAGTCTCGTTACCGGCAAGTCACTTTACTCGTACCATAATGCATGATCCCGTGACCAAACACTTGGTCACTTTGAGCTCATTGTGATGATGCACTACCGAGTGGGCCCAATGATACCTCTCCGTAATACGGAGTGACAAATCCCTGTCTCGATCCGTGTCAACCCAATGTACACTTTCGGAGATACCTGTAATGCACCTTTATAGTCACCCGATTCACGTTGTGACGTTTGGTACACCCAAAGCACTCCTACGGTATCCGGAGTTACACAATCTCATGGTCTAAGGAATAGATACTTTACATTGAGAAAGCTCTAGCAAAACGAACTACGATCTTGTGCTATGCTTAGGATTGGGTCTTGTCCATCACGTCATTCTCCTAATGACGTGATCCCGCTTGTCAATGACATCGATGTCCATAGTCGAAACCATGACTATCTGTTGACCAACGAGCTAGTCAACTAGAGGCTTACTAGGGACGTATTGTGGTCTATGTATTCACACATGTATTACGATTTCCGGATAATACAATTATAGCATGAATAGAAGACAATTATCATGAACAAGGAAATATAATAATAATGCTTTTATTATTGCCTCTAGGGCATATTTCCAACATCTCGGGGCCTGAAGCTGTCTAAATCCTTGTCTTGTGTGTTGCGTCTCTCGTCCCGATCAACCCCTCTCAAGCTACCGCATAGATGCGTTGGCCTCGCGACTAAGTCCTAACACTAAGGACATCTGCCGTGACAAATCCACGACAGGCACCGACGAGCAGGTAAGCGGCGCATCTTCATCAGCCGGCGGTCCACGGCACCGGAGCTCCTTCACCGGCCGGCGTTCATCTTCCACCACCGTCCCCCCTCGTCCTCAAGCTGCAGCCATGGCCTTTGTGAGTTCAATCCCCCTTTCTCTCCGTTCCTTCTAGCTAGATCTGAGCTGCAACTAGGGTTTGATCTAGATGCATGGTTGATTAGTGGTCTGATTTGTGAGCTGATATGGTTGGTTGCTATGCTGGGGTTGCAATTTGTGGTAGGGCTAGATGTTCAAGCATGTGGTAGACTAGATTAGTAGTAGAGTTTGAAGTTGAGCCTTGTGCTTGTGTTGAATCATGCTTAGATCTGTGATTTGTAGCTATTGGTGGTCCATTTGTAGCATGTTGTTTGTTGTAGATGTATGTTTCTGCTCATAGATTGTCTGGTATGCTTAGTATGATAGTGATGAACCATGTACATGCATGCTCCTGCTTTCATGGATTGTCCGATATGTTGTGTGCTATGCTCACTGTCAATGCGTGCTACGATTGTAGGACATGACCACGCCGACGCAAGATCTTAGTCAGGCCATTGTCGTGTCCGAAAGCCAGTTTGCTCCATTGTTTGTCGAGGACTCGCAGCCTATTTCCGAGATGGCACCTGATTCAGAGGTGTTCGAGTCTGATTCCCTCTATGTGCCAGTAGTGCTCGTTGACTCAACTCCTGCTGCTGCTGCTGCTGCCGCTGTAATCAAGCTAGCAGCAGCAAAGGCAAAGAAGGATGGTAGGTCGAACAACATGAAGTGGCAGCCGTTCATGTCCACGTTCGTGCTGAACAAGATGTGTGAGCTCATCTCTAGTGGAGTTAGGACTGACAAGGGCTTCAAGGAGGTGCACTTGAACACCGTTGCGAAGCAGGTGTTCGAGTTCTGTGGGCAAGAGGTGTCTGCCACCCAGGTGTACAACCACCTGAGGAAGTGGAGAAGTCGATGGATCCAAGTGTCCAAGCTGAGAGACCTTAGCGGCGCCTCATGGGATGAGAACACTTGCTCCATAGTTCTGGAGGCAGAGCACTACGCCGGCCATGTCGCGGTTAGCTCACAACCCTCTTCCTTTTCATACTTTCCACCATTGCCTACTCCTAGTTGCAACTAACAAAACATGTGTTTCATTCTTAGGACCACCCAAGGGACGCTGAGTTCCTCAACACACCCATCCAGAACTACAACCAGATGCAGGACATCTTCTCCTTCAGGCTGGCAACTGGGAAGCTGTAGGGGAACGTAGCATAAATTCAAAATTTTCTACGCATCACCAAGATCAATCTATGGAGATTCTAGAAACAAGAGAGGGATAGGATGAGCATATTCATACCTTTGAAGATCGCTAAGCGGAAGCATTACAAGAACGCGGATGATGGAGTCGTACTCGCGGCGATTCAAATCGCGGAAGATCCGATCTAGCGCCGAACGGACAGCGCCTCCGCGTTCAACACACGTACAGCCCGGGGACGTCTCCTCCTTCTTGGTCCAGCAAGGGGAGAGGAGAAGTTGAGGGAGAACTCCGACAACACGACGGCATGGTGGTGGTGGAGCTCGTGGTTCTCCAGCAGGGCTTCGCCAAGCACTACGAAGGAGGAGGAGATGTATGAGGAGGGAGGGGCTGCGCCAAGGGAAGGGTGTGGCTGCCCTCCCACACCCTCACTACATATAGGGGGAAGGGGAGAGGGGGCCGACCCCTCTAGATGGATCTAGAGGAGGGGCGGCGGCCAGGGGAAACCCTAGATGGGTTTGGGCGCCCCCACCCCCTAGGAAACTTGCCCCCCAAGCCGGGAGGGGAGGCTGCCCTAGGGGTGGCGCCCCTACCTCTCCAGGTTACGTGAGATGGGGTGGGAGGGGTGCTCAGCCCCTTAGTGGGCTGATGTGCCCTCTCCCCTTGGCTCATAAGGCCCCCAACACTTGCCGGGGCCTCCGAAACCCCGTTCGGACACGCTGGTCATCACCTGGTACCCCCGGAACAATTCTGGACTCCAATACCCTTCGTCCAATATACCGATCTTCACCTCCGGACCATTTCGGAGCTTCTCATCACGTCCGGGATCTCATCCGGGACTCCGAGCAACCTTCGGTAGCCACATACTATTTCCCATAACAACTCTAGCGTCACCGAACCTTAAGTGTGTAGACCCTACGGGTTCGGGAACCATGCAGACATGACCGAGACATCTCTCCGGCCAATAACCAACAGCGGGATCTGGATACCCATGTTGGCTCCCACATGTTCCACGATGATCACATCGGATGAACCACAATGTCGAGGATTCAAGCAATCCCGTATACAATTCCCTTTGTAAATCGGTACGTTACTTGCCCGAGATTCGATCGTCGGTATCCCAATACCTCGTTCAATCTCGTTACCGGCAAGTCACTTTACTCATTCCATAATGCATGATCCCGTGACTAACTACTTAGTCACATTGAGCTCATTATGATGATGCATTACCGAGTGGGCCCAGAGATACCTCTTCGTCATACGGAGTGACAAATCCCAGTCTCGATTCGTGCCAACCTAATAGACACTTTCGGAGATACCAGTAGTGCACCTTTATAGCCACCCAGTTACGTTGTGACGTTTGGTACACCCAAAGCATTCCTACGGTATCCGGGAGTTGCACAATCTCATGGTCTAGGGAAATGATACTTGACATTAGAAAAGCTCTAGCAAAACGAACTACACGATCTTATGCTATCCTTAGGATTGGTCTTGTCCATCACATCATTCTCCTAATGATGTGATCCCGTTATCAATGACATCCAATGTCCATGGTCAGGAAATCATAACCATCTATTGATCAGTGAGCTAGTCAACTAGAGGCTCACTAGGGACATGTTGTGGTCTATGTATTCACACATGTATTACGGTTTCCAGTTAATACAATTATAGCATGAACAATAGACAATTATCATGAACAAGGAAATACAATAATAACCATTTTATTATTGCCTCTAGGGCATATTTCCAACAGAAGCATGCCATGGGCTCGGGTGAGCCTCTTGGTTCTCCCATGCCAGAATTCCCTGGGACACGGGATGTCGAGGTCCTTGATGGCCCTGACAAGCCCGCTGCGAAGCCCTTCGACAAGCCATTTGACCCCAACCATGATAGGAAGAGGAAGAGAGGAGGCCTGATGGAGGAGGAGATAAATGTCTTTTGTAGCATGACTGAGGCGATGAAGGAGGTGGCCACAGCCATCAGGGAGTGCAAGCCCCTTGACGTCCACCCTGACCTGTATGGCGCTGTCATGACCCAGGGTGGATTCAGCGACGAGGCTCTCATGGCAGCTCTCAGCCACCTGCTTGACAACAAGGCCCAGGGTGTTGGGTTCGTTTCCATGGCCGACGCTCACAGGGTGCTGTGGCTCAGGAGCTGGCTGGGCAAGCACTACTACTAGAGTAGTGCTGCCTGTGAGCGTACATGATCCCCGGCAGCGATGGCGGTGGCGACGATGATGACGTACATTTTGTGTAGCTAGGGATCAAAAACTATTTGATGGTCTGTATATTTTGGTGAGGTGGTATATACTAATCCCTCACGCTGATGGTGAACTTGCGGTGGTAGGACGACACCCTCTTTTGGATGTGGTGGTAGGTTAAAACCAAGGTAGTGCTAGGTTGAACTTGCTATGCCGTATGATCATGCATGCTTTACTTCAATTCTGCTTCATTGTTGTTTCTGTGCTACTTTGCTTGCTACTTGTGCTCCATTGATTTGCTGCTTCCACTCTTCCTCTTGTGCATTGCTAGGGCAAGTGGTATGCCGTGTTCATCGGTGAGGTTCCAGGGGTTTATAGTTCATGGGAAGAAGCCAATGCACAAGTGGCATCGTATAGCAACTGCAACTATAGAGGGTTCAAGACTAGGCAGGCTGCAGAACAAGTTACTCCGCCTGGGTGCGAAAGCACGGAGGCAGCAGTGTCAACAGTGGCAAGGTTGGAGCTGTCAAAGTGGAAGCTGCTAAGGTGGATCGTCAGTTCGGCCTGAAGCTGAAGAACTTCATCATCTTCGGCCAGTTCGTCACCATTATTGTGTTGTGGCGTTGGTGTTCTAGCTGTGATAATTGTGGGTAAGCTCACCAACTAGGGTACAAGGTAAGCACAACATGTACGCCGTATGCAACCAAACGCCGTGTTCATGTGCTGCTAGGGCCAATGCAGCCAACCAAACAAATGCACTTGGGTATTATCTAATGCAGGGACTAGGGATGCAGGCAATCAAACAACTTGCATATGACGTATTAGGGCCTGTTTTTCTTCAACCAGGCTGGGTTGAGAAGGCTATGCAATGCGACTATTGTTCCAAACTGGAACCAAACACGCTCCAAGCAATACCCGCCCCAAGGCTCCACCAGTGGGCTTTGCGAAAATTCACGTAGATGCTAGAGTTTCAAATATGAGTAGAAGGGGTTCGGCGGCAATAGTTCTTTGGCTGAAGTACTTGGGAAGTTCTTCACGTGTTATATTTGGAGTGCAGCATGCAACAACGCTCGAGTCTATAGCATGTCGGGAGGCTTTTTCTTTGGCTGAAGACCTCACGCTCCACAACTTCGTAATTGTCTCGGATGCAAAACAAATGGTACATGATATTTCAAACAGCGGCCGAGGACTATGTGGCACCATTATCAGCGAAATGAAGTCTAGGGCAACCAACTTTAACAGTTTTTAAAGGTCGTTTGTCGAACGACGAAGCTCATAGTTTAGCTAAGTTTTCTCTTTCTTTAGCCGAGAGGCGCCATGTGTGGCTTACTCAACACCATGATCTCATATGTTGATAACTTGATATGTACCCCATAAACTGTGGCATTTGATGAATAAAAATGTTTCATCCCTAAGAAAAGGAGTTCCCTTTTTTACGAAGCTTTCTATTAAAAAGAAGAAGATGATTTTTTTGTGGGGTAAAAAAAGGAAAAAAAATAAGATGATTGTTGACGAAGTGTGGGAAAAGAATGTGGCAGACATATCGTCCAGCTAGCAAGCAGGTAGACGCGCTTGGAGTCGGAGCCCTGGCCGGCGGCGGAGAAGTTGTATCAAGATTGACGCAGGGATAGCTTTTGAGAAGGTAAATATTTAGAGCCGGTGCGCCGGCCGAACGCTCGGCCGGCCGCGTCCACGCTGGACAATGGGGCCACACATCACCGCTCTAGCATTCTTCTTGTCTCCATGAGTCGCTCCTATCCATTCATTTGCTGCTGCTTATCTCCTTGCATGTCTTGTTCTCCCGCGACAGCCTCCAAGATAGTTCACCGGTGATGACCGCCATCGATCCCACGCCAGCCTGCCGTTGCCCATCCAGCAGCAGCCTCCTGGCAAATCGGCGCTATTTTAGGAGACCCCCACAGCGCGCGACAAGGGAGGAGAGGGGAGGGAGGTCGTTCCCTGCGGCACCGATGAGGTGCGGTGCTGGGGACCAGCCAGTGGATTCGCCGGCCGGTGGATTCGCAGAGCGGCAACGGCGGTGGCCGCCATGGATTTTTTTGCCGCATCATTTCTTTTTGCTGGAACCATTTCTTATTTTTGCTGGAACCATTTCTTATTTTTGCTGGAACCTTCTTTCGTTTTTGCTACAAATTGAGAGAGATGATGTGTGTTGTTGCCATGATTTTTTTGCTACATCCTTTTTTTGCTGGAACCGCTTTTGTTTTTTGCTGGAATCATCATTTGACTTTGCTGCATTGGGCGAAGATGGTTGTTTGGCAGCGACGGCGGTGCTCGCCATGAATCTTTTGCTGGAACCTCTTCCGATTTTTGCTTTAACTGTTTTCCAATTTTGCTGCAATTCAAGACGATGGTGATGCCGTCACTGTCAAGATTTTTGCTACATTTAATTTTTGCTAGAACCTCTTCTCATTTTTGCTACAACCGGCAATCACACAACCTACAACCGGCGATAAATTTTGCTACAATGGTGACGGGGTGGTCGATGAGCCTTTTCTGCTAGAACCATCAGCAAACCCGAAGGAGAGTACTTTTTAGCCAGCTCGTCGCTGGGGTTTTGCGACCGGCGACCGGCGCTACGACCATCCACCGATGCTACCATCACCAGTGGGGGAGCTACAACCGTGAGGGAAAGTTTGCTGCATGTGTGGATCTGATGAGGAAGCCATGAGACGACGACGGCGAGGCTGGCGTCCAGCGGCGAGGGAGGCAACCGGCAGCCATGGCGAGCCATCGACGGTGCAGGCTATGGCAGATGCACGGCGAGCCACGAGGAATGCGGACTGTGGCAGACGGCGACGGCGGCCAGAGTCAACTATGCATTTTCCTCTGTTTTTTCTAACGAAGCGGGCTGAAAAAGTTACAGAGCGGTTTAAGTTGGCTAATCGTAGGGCATTGATTTGACCGGCCCAAATCCTGGCCGGTGCGCCGGCGCCTAGTAGCGCCCTTTTGTGAAAGGTCTTCCATCCATTCCCGCAGGGCTCTAGCGAGCGGCCATCAAGTTTTCTCTCGTTGCTGACTGATTTGGCATTCACATTCCTTTTGACAGATAACTTCAGCGCTTTCTCTTCCATAAGCTTGACTGTCGATGTGGTGCCGCGTGCTTACCGCTAGCTTCGTCCATACGATACGCATATTTTGTGGCAGGACTGTAGCTCCCGATCCGATTCTACGTCAAAAAGTAAAAGCAGGAAGCAGCGAGTTGGTGCGACTGTCGACAGCCAACACGGAAAGAAAGTTTGCTGCAAGTTCCTTGCTGCTAATCTACAGTTTACCGGCTGATAAACGTCCGTGTCACAGAGGGTCAAACGTGCATGGAGTAAATAGCATAAAACTACTATTTACATGTTAGGGTTCCAAAAAACTATCGGCTTTAAATTTTTCTCAAATAACTACCAAATGGATGGTTGGCTGTTTCAAAAAACCCAAATCGTCAAGTGCTTTACGATTAATCGTGATAATGACTGGTCGGACCCACATGTAAGAGCTCTGATAGTTGACCGTTTGTTTGACCGTTAGGGGTGGGCCTACACACAAATTTAAAAAAGCAATCAGGTCCCTGTAAGTTTATAAAAAAGCAATCAGGTCCTTGCCACATCACGCATCCATTGGCGCAGGTCTACCCGGACCTCGCGATGGCGCCTCCTCTGCCCGGCGAGCCGCCCGCCGTCCACCACCGGTGATCACCTGAGCTCAACCCCCGCCGCTGCTCCGCCTTACCTTCTTCTCTACGCTCGCAGCTGACCCATGTTGGACGACGCCGTCAGGCCAGTGGCCGCCTCTGCGCTTGGCGAGGACGCCAGCTCCCCATGGCGGGCAGCCAGCCATGGCAGCCCCATGGCGGGCGGCGACCCCCAGGTGGCTCCCCATGGCGGGCGGCGGCGCGGTAACCCCCAGGCGGCTCCCCATGGCGGGCGGCGGCGCGGTGACCCGAGCGAAGCCCCATGGCAGGCGGCGCCCCAGGCGGTTCCCGATGGCGCGCGTGTAACGCCCCGGATCCGATGCGCCAGGTGTCTTCCAGCTATTCGTCGTTTTTGCTATGTCATTTGCTTGCGTGTTGCATTTTGCCACGTCATCATATGCATGCTTTTCAAAACTTGCATCCGTTCGGGTTCCCCCGGTTCTCTCCGTTGTCCGTTCTGAGCCCAACCACACTCGCACGTGCCTCGTCGCCTCTCTCAGACCTTGTTTCGTGAGCGGGTTAAAAACGTCAGAATGGACCGAGATTTGCCGAGTGGCCTTCGTATATCACTGGTAGACCGCCCGTCAAATTTAGTTCCATTTGGAGGTCGTTTGATGCCCCAACGGTTAACCGCGTAGCCCGAAACCCCCCTTTTTGCTTGCAGCCCAGCACCCTTTCACACAGCCCACCTAGCCCTCTAAACCCCCTCCATGCTCTCTGTCGTTCGATCACGATCGTGTGGGCGAAAACCGCACCCCATTTGGACTCTCCTAGCTCCCTCTACCAATATAAAGACCTCCTTCCCCGAAATTTCGGATCAATCCTACCCTAACCCTAGCCTTCTCCCTCCTCGCGTCACCGGACACATCTCCACCGTCTCCGGACATGTCCGCCCGTCGCCCCCGTCCAATAGGATGCCGCCACAACACCCCGCCGGCCCCCTCTCTCTCTTCCCACCGCGCCAGGCCTACGGGGCCCATCCCGCCGCCGCCGCGACCATGGCCTTGCCCAGCAGCCGCGCCCGCCCATCATCCTGCGCCCCGCCGCCGCCCGCTCCGCCCGAAACTCCGCGGGCTTCGCCCAGTTCCGCCAGCTCGACCGCTCCGCCAGCGCCTCTCCTCCGCCGCACCATCTCCGGCTCCCTTGGCGCCCGCCCGCGACCTCCGCCGCCTCTCCCGCTCGCCGCCGGCCGGATCCGGCCCGGAGGAGCCTCGCCGCCGCCCAAGTTCGTCGGAGCCCTCGCCGGCCAGATCCACCGCAAGCCGGACCAGATCCACCAGTTCAACCATCCAAACGCGCGCCCTCGTCCCCGGATCGCTCCGTCCCGGATCCCCTCGTCTCGTTTCTCCCAGGTCCAATTTGTCACCAAGTCCCTAGATCTGCTACATTTTGTGCTATGTTCTGCATGCCATAACTTTGTGTGTGTTGCTCTGTTTCATGCGTGTAATATGTCAAAGTGTTCATCATGAGATGCTCTTCATTTTGTTCCATTGTGCCATGCTTGTTTGTGTCCATCTTGGTGCACTTATCATCGTTGCAGGAGTGCTATATGATGTTAACTGCTGTCTGTTAACAGAACTTGGTGATTTGTCTTTTTCATTGCATTTTGTGTGTACATCATATGAGCATGAGCTCTACATGTGTTTTGAACTAAATCATGCCATATTTACAGTGGTGCAATCCATGTATTTTTGTGGGTCTTGTACTGGGTGCATCGAGCTTGTAAAGTGGACTACTTGTTACTGTTTTGCTAGGCCGAATCTGTTATATCATGATGCTATATAACCTGCTGCTACAAGTCATTCTATGCATAATCTGGAGATGTTCACTAAGGATGTTTTGTTATAAATGTCATGATATATCCATCCATGCCCTTTTTTGCATTTGTAGCATGCTGTATATTGTTGTTGTCATGCTCCAAACTTGCTAAATAATGTTGATGACAGTCTGTTAACATTAAGTTCAGTTTTGCCATGTGTTTTGCTAGTGATCCATGCATCCTATAAACTTTATCTTGCCATGCTTAGCTTCATAAATATGTAATGCTACTGCTGGTTAACTTGTCATGCCATGTATTGCTCTGTGGTGAGTTTTACAAGCTCACCAACATGCCTACTTATCGTTGTTCCTGCCATGTACTGTTATTCTGAATCTGTCATATCATTTGCCATGTTTGCATGGATCCTACCATCTTTTCTGTTAATCTTTAGAATTAGTTAAGTAAGGAAGTTTTATTCTTTGTCTTTAATATTACCATGCCATGCTCTATTTTGCCATGATAGTTTGCTGTAACATGTTGTTTGATAGCTCTAAACATTGTAACCTAATGTTATTTCTGCCATGACCAGTGATTTCTGCTAAGTCTGTGAATTGTTATTATTTGCAATTTTGCCATGTCCTTTTGAGCATGTTCTACTGATTTATGGAGATAGTTCCATGTTCATGTTTTGACGTGTTTTACATGTACATTATGTCCATGACTTTTATTTTCATGTTGAGGTGGTATAGCATATTGTTTTGATGCTTGCAAGATGCCTAGTTGATGTTTTGGACAGTTTGTTGCTATATCTTGTTTCATGTGTATGTGTTGAATCCGTTTTGAGTGTGCTCTATATGAAACTTGCTTAGAATTGCATGTAGTTTCATATTATCATGTTGCATCCTTGTTTTGAGAGTGTTTGCCTAATGTTTGAATATGTTTTGCATCAATGTCATGGTTAACTTGTTTTGCTCATATCTTCTAGGCCGTAACTCCGAACTAAATGAACTTTATATGTAACTTGACTAGAATTTCGTGTAGATCATCTTGGTGCATTTTAAATTGCTGTTTAACAACTTAAACATAAGGTTTATTCAGATCTGGACCAATTTCGAAATTTGCATATGAGGACTTACCGGATTTGTTATATGTTGTTTCCGGCCTCATTTAAACTTGTTTTGATGTGTTGCTCTTGTATGCATCATATCTTGCCATGAGTAGCTTCATGTAGCCTTTGTCATACATCATGATTGGTTGTGCATCATGTCATGTTTACGTGTTGTATGTTTACCTTGTTGTTTGTTTCTTTCCGGTTGTGCTCCTTCTCGTGAGTTCTTGTTTCGTTGCGATCGTGAGGATTCGTTCGTCTACGCTTGGTTCGTCTTCGTGGCTTCATCTTCTTCATGGACTCATTGTTCTTCCAAGCAGGATTTCTGGCAAGATGACCTTACCCTAGATCTCACTACTATCATTGCTATGCTAGGTTCTTCGTTCTATCGCTATGCTGCGCTACATATCTTTTGCTCCTCAAGCCTCCAAAATTGCCATGTCAGCCTCTAACCTTTTTCACCCTTCTTAGTAAACCATTGCTTGGCTATGTTACCGCTTTGCTCAGCCCCTCTTATAGCGTTGTTAGTTGCAGGTGAAGTTGAAGATTGCTCCATGATGGACAGGATTATGTTGGGATATCACAATATCTCTTATTTAATTAATGCATCTATATACTTGGTAAAGGGTGGAAGGCTCGGCCTTATGCCTGGTGTTTTGTTCCACTCTTGCCGCCTTAGTTTCCGTCATACCGGTGTTATGTTCCTTGATTTTATGTTCCTTACGCGGTTGGGTGATTTATGGGACCCCCTTGACAGTTCGCTTTGAATAAAACTCCTCCAGCAAGGCCCAACCTTGGTTTTACCATTTGCCTACCTAAGCCTTTTTCCCTTGGGTTTACAGAACTGAGGGTCATCTTTATTTAACCACCCCCGGGGCGGTCTTTGCCAGTGTTGGTCCAAAGCAGGCGGGCAGGGGCCATCACGGGGCAACTCGAGGTCTGGTTTTACTCGTAGGCTGACCTATCTGTTGTGCCCTGAGAACGAGATATGTGCAGCTCCTATCGGGATTTTTCGTCACATCGGGTGGCTTTGCTGGTCTTGTTTTACCATCATCGAAATGTCTTGTAAACCGGGATTCTGAGACTGATCGGGTCTTCCTGGGAGAAGGAATATTCTTCGTTGACCGTGAGAGCTTGTGATGGGCTAAGTTGGGACACCCCTACAGGGTATAAACTTCCGAGAGCCGTGCCCGCGGTTATGTGGCAGATGGGAATTTGTTAATGTCTGGTTGTAGATAACTTGACACTTGACTTAATTAAAACGCATCAACCGCGTGTGTAGCCGTGATGGTCTCTTCTCGGCGGAGTCCGGGAAGTGAACACGGGTTTTGGGTTATATTTGACGTAAGTAGGAGTTCAGGATCACTTCTTGATCATTGCTAGCTTCACGACTGTTTCGTTGCTTCTCTTCTTGCTCTTATTTGCGTATGTTAGCCACCATATATGCTTAGTCGCTGCTGCAACCTCAGCACTTTATCCTTTCCTTACCCATTAAGCTTTGCTAGTCTTGATACCCATGGTAATGGGATTGCTGAGTCCTCGTGGCTCACAGATTACTACAACAACAGTTGCATGTACAGGTTATGCGATGATCTTAACGCGAGAGCGATGTTACTTGTTTTGGAGTTCCTCTTCTGCTTCTTCTTCGATCAAGGGATAGGTTCCAGGTCGGCAGCCTGGGCTAGCAGGGTGGATGTCGTTGAGTTTCTGTTTGTGTTTCATCCGTAGTCGGATGTTGATCTTATGGATGATGTATTGATGTATTCATGTGGCATTGTTTGCCTCTTGTATATATCCCCAACTATTATGTAATGGTACGATGTAATGATATCCACCTTGCAAAAGCGTCTACAATATGTGTTCCTATCCTTGGTGGGACCTTCGAGTTCCTTTAGGATAGGGTCGCATATTGGGCGTGACAGCGCGGCAGCGCGACGACCCAAGCTGGAGCCCGACAGCGGTGCGCGCGGCGGCGACCCCCGCCGCGGACGAGGCCATTGAGGCCGGTGAGCTCCTTGTCTCCAAGATCTTCGGCGAGCTCCTACCAGCAGCAACAATGGAGGGAGGGGGGGGCGACGTGGCATAGGGCGGCGACCAGATGTGGCATGGAACGGCGGCGTGTGCCAGCAGTGTGGCCGGCGGCCATGCCTGTTTTCCGCGTTCTTTGCGAGCAGAGAGAGAGTGGAGGAGAAGAAGGGAGGCAGAGAGGAGAAGAAGAAGATGGCTAGATGAGAAGAGACATTGACATGTGGGCCTCACATGTCAGTTAACGGTCAAACGAACGCTTTGTTTAGGTGTGGGTCCGGCCTGTCATAATCGTGGTCAATAGATAAGCACTCGACGATTTGAGTTTTTTGAAACAGCCGACCACCCATTTGGTAGTTATCTGAGAAAAATTAAAAACCAGTAGTTTTTTTGGAATCCTAGCCTGTAAAGTAGTAGTTTTATGCTATTTACTCAGCGTGCATGCATCCTTTCTCGTTAAGATGCCGATTAACTAACGTGTCACCGGCAAAAAGATTAACTAATGTGGCAAGTCAAGTCTTATGTTTTTTTTCCAAGACAAACATATAAGATAGAGAGGATTAGGGGATAAATCTGCACAAACAGTAAATTTTCTTGGGATCCTTGAAATACGTGTGACCCAAAAAAATTGGTTGTGGGCATGATTTGGAAATTAGATTCTAACTCATTTGAACTTAATTCAAATGGGTTTGAAATAAGTATTTGCTTGAGAAGTGTCCAAAATTGATGAAAATTTCGGTGGAGCTTGAACAAATGCAACAAGAATTAGTGTCAACCTTTGTAGACCAAACTTGAAGTAGAAATGGCATGGGATTTCAAGAAGGTTTGGAACGGAAAAGCAAATCACTTAAATAAGAAAATCTTTATAGTTTTTGAAAAGGTATGAAATATTTAATGGCATGATGATATGATGCAATGCAAAAAATGAGATAGGAAACAATATAATAATTATATTACACAAAGAACCTAGAGAACCAGTCTAGGTTCATGGAATCACTTTTACGAGCATGTGCCTAAATAGAAAAAGAAAAGGAAATTTTGTTTTAGAGGACCCATGGTGCAGGTGCACTGCCAGCTGCCGCTGGAATTGCGTGATGTGGGAAAATGGAGGCGGCGCGTTGTACAATGTTGGGGTTGCAATTTTTGACTGCGCACGTGGCTGAGAGGAAGCTTCGTGTAGTTTTTTTAGACAAATCTCGCCAAGCTTTTATTAACTCGTCAAAATGTTTACAAGCATGAAAGAAAGATCTCCAGAGTGACCTAACCATACATGACGGCCACCCTTGAGAGATAGTGCATGCTTTGCTAATTTGTGAGCTTCAAAATTTGAACTCCTAAATTCATGACTGATTTTTCAAAAATCAAAAGCCAAAGAGTGATCTATTATTTCATGTATAATCGCTACTTAGCTTGCTTTATTGAATAGATTAGTGTGGATGCGCTATGGGGCTTAATTAGCTAGGCTTTAATAAGTATAATGCATTTCGATTATTTTGATACTTAGGTCAGCAGACTCCAACGACCAAACACACCGAAGTAATTTCAGTTTCTGTCTTTCGTTAACTCAGTTAATAACCGAACCTTTTGTCCTCAGTTTTTTCGACTTCGGTCCCGGTTAGTTTGGTTCCATTCTTTGGTTCTTGGTTTTTATGTCCTCCGTGCGCGTGCATCTCGGGGAGGACTACGTGGCTACGTGGGAGGTTAGGGGGCACACCGTATGATTCTCCCTATTGGGCCATTGGGGCAGCTTTTGGTTCTACCAAAAACAATTCTTATTAATTAAGAGTACATCCTGGCTAATTTACACATGATCACGCCAATTTATATATCTCCCTAGATATACAATCAACAAGCCTTTTGGAAATAAACAAAACAGAGGGTGAGGTGTGGCTATGATCCGTCAATGACGGAAATAAACAAAACAAAGGGTGAGATGCGGCTACAATCTAACAATGATGGAAATAAACAAACAGAAGGTGAGGTGTGGCTATAATTTGGGAATAAAAGTTGCTTAGAGAGTTGAGCGGGTGAGGTGTGGCCCGTGGGCTTTATACTAGCAAATGTGAGTATAAAAGAAATGTTGCATGTGTGCTAATATGGATATTTCCTCTACCGTTGGTATACACTAGCCAGATGTTTAACTTCAAAGTAAATGCTATTGAACATGCCTAACTAAAAATCGTAGATTGCCTAAAATCTCAGATGAGATATTTATTATCCGTTGCAACGCACGGGCCTTTTGCTAGTCCATGCTCATTCATACTTTCCTTCTACTTTCAGCCTGCATAGTTTGACCATTTTGCATCCCTCTTTTCGTAATTCGGTAACCGAGGTGCTTCCGTGTAAAGGATCAAAGGAGACATAGATGCTCTCTCGGCCGGTCTCTGCTCCAGCCACACGCTGCACCATTTTCCAAGAACATACCAACTCATCGTGCCATTTGGCACCTACTAGTAGCTGCTTATGAAAATACTAGATCGGGATCGCGCCTTGGCGCGAGGGTACCGGTCCAACGCTTTGGCCAAACAGGTAATGCTCAAGTTGGTAAGAATCCTCATTTAGCATATGTATTCAAACAAGAAAACAAAATAAAATAAAAAAGAAACATAAGATATGCTGGTCCCAACGATGTGGTCAAGCAGGTAATGATCGTTTAGTAGGAAGTGCAGCATACCACAGCCCTGCCAAGGTTTAGAACAACACCATAATAATAAGTTCGTTGGCAACCTTCCGAGAATGACAAATATACAAAAGACGCCTTGACACTGACATCTACTTACAAAAGATACCATATTTCCCAATTTCTTAAATAATCTGAATCAACAAAACAGAAGTTTCCAGAAAAAGATTAACATAGAATCCCAAACAACAATCAACAAAAAAGAACTGATCCTTTGCATTGTCCACCGCAACGATCACGTCGCCGATTTGATCATCAGGCCACGGTGCACGATGTCGCTGTCCATTCGCTCGTCAACGCTCACATTGACAATGGCGTTTTGCCTGGTTCCTGGACCCTGAAGGGAGTGATACCTACAACGACATCAGGCTCTTGGCCTCATTTTACTGCTTAGTTCACAACTTTGACATCCTGCATTCACACGTCAGAGAGACAAATAGCGGAGGTTCACAATTATTCTCGAATTAACTGGATGTGTTTAGTAGCTGAATTCTAGTTGAGGTAGAAGATGTTGAGTGAACCTGAGATATACAATACCACTTTATTGGGAGATTCAACATTTTAGACCTTTGCTTCATCCCCGAGCTGCTCCTGCTCAGCTTTCTACTTGCACAGCTCGGCTAGAGATGCCAATGCTCAAAATGCAACTATAAAAAAAGTAACACGAGAATCCATTAAATTTGCGAGGGTATCAGAGGTAGGAATACATATTAACATTAAGAACAATCAGAATTGACTTTTTGCCTCTTGTAGACTAAGATTTCACAATAAATGAATCAGAAAAATGATCTTAGTTGCACGGACAAAAATGGAAGTTTGAGCTGGAAGAACCAAAAAAATTAATGCTTAACTGCACACACAAAAATCTATTGTCTCACGCTGCTCTTCTTACTTAGTTGAAATTGCATATCGATTGAGAAACAAAGGCCACTTCTAAATTTACTTATGTCTCCATGATATATTGTTGATCCCCTAATTCCTTATGCGGACATCGGTTACGGTTCATGGTTCAGTACGTTATTGGAAAATTATTTAGAGGAATCAAATCTAGCGAACTTCTAGGAACACACAAATTAACAAAAAATGGAGTGGAAGAAACAATCCGTCCATATCGATAAAAAGGGCTTGGGTGGTAGCAGCGATGGCGACGACCTCATGTTTAGCCAACCAGAAAATGACATGTATTCTCAAGCATATTCAGAAAGAGGATCAAATAAAAGTATGTGTGTACTTCAGAGATAATTACCTTGAGAAAGTTGTGGTATGTACGGGGAGTTGATGGTCGCATGATCTAGATGTAGAGCAGTGGGGAGATGATGCTACTTCGGGATGGCAGCCCCGCACTGCTGGAAGGGGAACCAGAGCCTCGAGCTTCCGACGCTGCTGGCTGCCACCTTATTCAAACATTGATAACTAAAGTCTCATTAGTATTAACTTGTAAATAATTAGGAACAAATAATAGGTGGATACAAATACGAATCAGGAACAGGAACGAAACAGCTTAACTGGATACGAATTAGAATACTTGTACTCTGTATGCATCAAAAGAGTCTCTTGTGGTCTAGAAGCCTAGTGAATAAGCTCACAGAAGTAGCACATGATTGTTTTATGTAGTGAGAAAAAGATTAAGCTCACAAAAGAGCAAAAAGGAGGAAGAATACAGGAGATTACAAACAAAAAAGCTTCATTTTCAAGTGAAAGGCATGAGCATTAAGCATGATATAAACACCAATTTATATGAATCATGCCAAAGATTCTGTTAAACAATCAGTCACGACCTCGATATGATTTTGACAATATGGATCATACCCTATGGACCATGGACCATGAATTATGGAAATCACACCACACAATTATAAATTATCAAGATAGAGGTAATACAACATTTTTGGTAGTATTTCCAGTCCTAGTGGAATATTACCAATCTAAACCATCACAACCCATGGATAACAACATGCATATGGGCCTTTACCTTTTGTGCATCTTCCAAAAGTAGATTAAGTTACCGAGATAGCTACCTTTTTTGAATCTTTGTGTACATGGAAAATTCTCTCAGTGCTCAACTGGGTTTATCACTACAAATAAAAACTAAAAATGCCATTGACACAACAACAGCAAGGATACTATTAACATACAACCTGGGTAGGTACGTAACAACAACAAAGCATGTCCTATTTAATCCAACAAGCGTCACCTAAGTAAGTGCAACACAACCTCCAGGCATAAGATCAACTCTAATTAAGGCTAACAGGAATGAAGAAGATATGTCACTTTATTAGGTTTCATTGCGGAGGCAATCACAGCATGAACGCCGAGATGGAGGCCAGATGAGGATGTAAAGCATTCATCCATGAATAAGCTACATTATGAGCATATATCATACATCTTGAGGTAAAGCACCATGAAGCGAGCATATAGTTATACTCTTGATTACAACCAATGGTTTCATTGATCCTATTTTGCGCAGGTCAATGCGGAAGGAACCAAATCAGTCAACAGAGTGTATTTCTGAAGAAATGTTTACCCTATTTTTACAGAGATGCAGAGGGAGAGAGGGAGACGACCTGAATCTCAATGTTTGTACCTGGTAGAGGAGCTTCTCGAGGATGAGGTCTGTGACATCCATGATGGTGTGAAGGCGGCCAGAGAGGAAGAAGAACATGCGGTTTGTGCTTGCTGAGGTTAGCATGTGGAATCCTGCAGAAATGCGTAGTTAAACATCATAAGATCTACCAGAGGTCTGTTAAAGAACTTACCAAACCGCAAACTTGAGCCTAAACATGTACATCATGTGCATGCAAAAGAATGGCTTAATGATGCGGTTATGTTTTTCTATCTTCCAATGTATTACTTGATCATTCAGGAATTAACCAGTCCAACAATCGGGCAAAACTTATTAAAAGTAACCAAAGGAACATAACATGGAGGAGCTTACAACCTGGTAGACTTAACTGGGCAGTTCCCAACGGTAGTCTTCAACCTTTGAGCCGCAGAATGGAATATCGAATTGATATTTTTGCCAAAATTATTCATTTCAGAAGCTCGCTCACTACTAAAAGAAATTTATATAAAAATATCATCACAGGTCAAGAAAAGAGGAATCATGGTTTCTAGATCCGAGAGAAGAAACATATCCTTGTTTACTGTTCTAACAAAAAACATAGATGGAAATCTTAGATATTCTAAACCTAAATCTTAGTGACATCCAAATATAACATATATCAAAATGTAAATATTTTCAAGGACATGCAAATTTGACCACATATCGTCCTAACTCCTAACAGTGGAGACACGACTGGTATAAACAGGTAGTATTTTTATCTCATTTAGTGGTATTAAAATGAACCTAGTCTATATGGTGGTATTATCCCGAAATGGTTTTTTTTTCGTGTGGTACCAAACCAATTTTCTATATAATACAGCTAATACCTTTCATATTGGTGTAAATAGAGAAACCGAGTTAAATCAGCTAGGGATTCCTAAGAGCACTCTGTTATGTTCAACGACACATATCAAATGATCCCAAGTGAGAATAAGAAAATTGTGGAATGTCAAAAGATCCATGTAGGAATGAAAATACAACAACTAATTAGTGATTAACTTCTTGAATTAACTTAATGTAGGCTTGCTTAACAAAATCCAGGCAGCAGGAGCCTCTTAAATGGAATGGTCCCTGTCATTGCCCTGAAAACAATAGACCAAGTTTAGTTCTTAAGATATTATATATGATGAACACTAACATACTACAGAAAATGTGGCACTACTTCGCCGTCCACTCGCATCCACTCATCAACTGCCTGCCCAGCCGCACAGAAACCAGTAAGCTCATCACTACCCTCACCCAAACATGTATTACTGTTCATATCGAAGCACATCACATCGGCATTGCGCCATGTCTCAAGAACCTCTGGACATAAGCAGGAAAATCTTTGCATAAGCTAACATGTATGCTTCTTGGAGATGCACATCAATTAACCAATTGAAGGAATTCTCAGTAAGTACTACTACCCCTCATCTCATCTTTCAGTCTGCAAAATAAGAGGTAATCGAGCTTGAGAAAGAGATGGACTTGTAGGCCATCGGCGGTCACTATGACAAATTTGCTCAAGAGCTGGCCAACCCTGGGTACGACAAATTCAACAGTCAGCACTCCGTATAAAATAGTCTGAAGAGGCTTATCTCTCTACAGGAATTGAGTAAGTACCATACACTTTGTAGAGTTCTACGATTCTGCTGTCATTGTTGTCCTACTTGACGGCAGGCCGTCCTTCTGCACGAACATAAAGAGACTCAGGAATTCCATACACAATTAGCTATCTTTTCTTCCATTGGCCAGTGCACCTAACTCGTGTACAAAATGTGATTTCAGTGAATTCAAAAGAATCATCAGACTGAAGAATGGATGCCCACCTATTGAGACCGTGGCATCCTTCTCTATGATCTTCTGGAAGATGATATCACCAGGAAGACGTCTCCTTGGACACGAAGGCGGCGCGGGCCTTCTCATCCTCCTCTTCGATCTGCCGCTAAGAACAAGTTCGCGTCAGCCACAGTGCCACAGACACACCCAAAGAAACTGTCGTATTTTATTTTATCGAGAGCACGCACCACGCCGCCGTCGTACTCGCTGAGCGTGTCGAAGCCGTCAAACTCGTCGACATCCTGTCATCTTCGCCGCCGTCGACGGGGACGGGGGCGGACGGGACGGACGCAGGCGGTAGAGGTCCTTCTGCTACGGCTTGAGCGCCTCGCGGAGGATCTTCGCGCTGATGGAGGAGGGCACGGATTCCTCCTCCTCCGCCTGGTGGCACTTGACGGGCGCAGCGCGGCGGCGCTTCCTGACCAACTCATCTTCTCCTCGGCCTGTGCTCCACAGAGAAGGGGTGGTCGGCTCGGTCGAGGAGACGGCGGGGCGGCGGCGGCCTGCTGGGCGAAGGAGATGGCAGCGGTGTGGGGCTGGATTTGGATGGCAGCAGGGCAGGGAGGCAGGAGCGAGGCTAGGTTTTGGAGGGAGAAAGAGAGAGGTGAGCGGGAGGAAGAGGACGAGGTGGGCGGCGCGAGTGCGCGAGGCGGCTAGGTTTTCTCCCCACGGGGCCACTGCCTTTATACGTCCATGTGAAATGATGAGAATACCCACGACGGGGCACAAAATTTACACGCGGTGGCTCGAGATCTTTACAGCGGGGTAAACTGTTCATCGCTACAGCAGCTCCTCCTTGATCCGACGGGCGAGGTCGTCCGAAGGCTGGATCCGACGGCCCAGAACCGATCAAGCCACCCGATCCAACGGCCAGGGATCCCGAGCGGTGAGGAGCCGGGAAGATGATTGTCGATCTTATTTCTCGATAATTCAGTTATAGTACTGACTAATACTCCTACTGGAGTACTAGTGGTACTCACTACTCGGTGCTCCGTCAGCTGTGACGACATCTGGTAGTACTATACTCGTATTTTATGGTAGCGTGTGCGTGCACATAGTCAAACATGGGCGTGCTCGACATACGACTTCAGAATAAATAACTATGGATGAAAGGGGTGGCAAGCCAACTCCGCATGCATGCATGCATGCAGTGTGAACCTGGAGAAGCTTGTGTGCTCCCATGCAATTCCCCCGACCAGGAGACCATTGTATATTTGTATATACCTTGCAAAAGCCAGAGATGCAGCACTTTTACACCTCAACGAATCCTTGATACTCCTATACTAGTACTGTAGAGTGTAGTAGGAGTATATTCCGAGGCTGTTCTTGCACTGGATCTACCCCAAGACCTTATCAGCGATGGTGCGCATCTGCCGAGGCTTTTTGTGGTGTGGAAAGAAGGAGGCTAATGGAGGAAACTGCTCAGTTGCATGGGACATGGTTTGTTGACCGAAGTGGGCTGGCGGCCTAGGCATTCCAAATCTTCGTTGGCTCAACATAGCCTTACAAGCAAGGTGGCCATGGCTCCAAAGGTCGGACAAGTTGAGGCCATGGTCAGGACTACCTATAAGCGTTCCAAAGGATTCGATGGCATTCACTTGTGCAGAACCGGGCAATAGTACCAGTTCGTAAGGCCCTTTAGTGCCGGTTCCACAACCGGCACTAAAGTGTGGTCACTAAAGACCCCCTCCCCCTTTAGTACCGGTTCAGCACGAACCGGTGCTAAAGGCCAACCACGTGGCACGAGGCAGCTCCGGGGCCGGAGTTTTTAGTACCGGTTGGTAACACCAACCGGTACTAAATGTTTGTGGTTTTTGTTTTATTTTTATTTATCAATTAAATTTGTGTTATCAATTTAATTCTTTTTAGTTCGCTGGTATTTTCATATAATAAACATTTTACACGTTATCCATATATATATATATATATATATATATATATATATATATCATCAATGTCTCACAAACCATCATATTAATTAATTCACACAAACACACATGTATAACTATATACAATTTCTCCTACATATGCATGTTGCCTTTGGAGCCAGTGGCATTAGCCTAATTGGTGCCTTCGGAGCACGATGGGGGCGGTAGCGGGTAATAGTATTCTCCTTCGGATTTATGACCTGGTCGAGCAAAAATCCCGCTATTTCCTCTTGAAGTGCTTCTACGCTCCGTTCTAGGAGCTTCTCCCGCACCTCTGTGAACTGTTAAGAAGGAGATCAATATGCATGTGTATTAGTTGTGTGACTAGATATCGATAATGGTGTAAAAATTGTGAATAGTGTTTTGACAAGCGTACCCATTCCTATCTTTGAGATCTGCTCCTTTCGGACGCCATCATGCGAATGTTCTCGCAAACGCAGAATGCACACAGATCAGTCCCCTGCTACCGCTTGTGGCCTTTACAAGAATGGAATTTGATCAGATAATAATTAATCAAGCATGATAATTAAAGAGATGGCAGCGAGCTAGCTAGCTAGTACTACTTAATTACTTACCTTGGGTCGAAACCATTTAAGCTTTTGTTTCCATTCTCCTGGGGTCACGCTGATGAACCTTGCCCAAGCCCTGCCCGCCGACAAAGAAAATGAATAAAGGGGTTATTAAATAGTTCATATCATGAAAAATGACGAACTAAATAGGCCGAGATATATAGTTAATAATGATTGAAATTACCTGTTGACTATCCCAAACAAGATGTTATAGTCAGTTTTTTCTTTGAGTAGTGAGTCCAAGATTTCAACTGTTCAAGGCCAACTTTAATTATACACAAGACACAGTGAAATCTGCATGCACACACGTTTGCATGTCTTAATTAAGCGGGCATATGTAAAGCAAAAACATGTAGCTAGCTAGTAGGCAAAAACAGAGAATTTGTAGTACAAGACAGTGTGACTCACTGGAAGTTGTAAGGAAGTAGTACATCTTCATTGTATTTGAGGCGCTTCAAGAACTCTAGCATGTTGTCCTCACGTCCTTTTGATAACGTGGATTTAGTTTCCATGTGTATTCATTAACGGTGTTTGGGTCAATGAACCCAATGCCAAAGCATCCACCTTTTCTCATTTCATATATCTTCATCCTGCATATAATACCACAGAAAAGAATATAGTGAGGATAATTACAGGTAATGATTGATCAAAAGGATCCGTACAGCTAGCTTGAGACTTAAATTGCAGAAAGAAATCACTTACAGACAATAGAAACTGACGATAGATTTGTCGAGTGCGTCTTGATTGTATAACTGAAACAGTTCAGAATACTCAACGGACACAGCTTTCTCATGAAAGTAATGCTCCTCCTTGACATTCACCTGAAGGAAATATGCCCTAGAGGCAATAATAAAGTTATTATTTATTTCCTTATATCATGATAAATGTTTATTATTCATGCTAGAATTGTATTAACCGGAAACATAATACATGTGTGAATACGTAGACAAACAAAGTGTCACTAGTATGCCTCTACTTGACTAGCTCGTTAATCAAAGATGGTTATGTTTCCTAACCATAGACATGAGTTGTCATTTGATTAACGGGATCACATCATTAGGAGAATGATCTGATTGACATGACCCATTCTGTTAGCCTAGCACTTGATCGCTTAGTATGTTGCTATTGCTTTCTTCATGACTTATACATGTTCCTGTAACTATGAGATTATGCAACTCCGTTTACGGAGGAACACTTTGGTGCTACCAAACGTCACAACGTAACTGGGTGATTATAAAGGAGTACTACAGGTGTTTCCAAAGGTACATGTTGGGTTGGCGAATTTCGCGATTAGGTTTAGTCACTCAGATTGTCGGAGAGGTATCTCTGGGCCCTCTCGGTAATGCACATCAATATAAGCCTAGCAAGCACTGTGACCAATGAGTTGGTTACGGATGATGCATTACAGAGAGTAAAGAGACTTGCCGGTGGCGAGATTGAACTAGGTATTGGATACCGACGATCGAATCTCGGGCAAGTAACATACCGATGACAAAGGGAACAACGATGTTGTTATGCGGTTTGACCGATAAAGATCTTCGTAGAATATGTAGGAGCCAATATGGGCATCCAGGTCCCGCTATTGGTTATTGACCAAGAATAGTTCTCGGTCATGTCTACATAGTTCTCGAACCCGTAGGGTCCGCACGCTTAAGGTTTCGGCGATGCTTATATTATGAGTTTATGAGTTTTGATGTACCGAAGGAGTTCGGAGTCCCGGATGAGATCAGGGACATGACGAGGAGTCTCGAAATGGTCGAGATGTAAAGATCGATATATTGGACAACTATATTCGGAGTTCGAAAAGGTTCCGAGTGATTCGGTATTTTTCGGAGTACCGGAGAGTTACGGAATACGTATTGGGCCTTATTGGGCCATACGGGAAAGAAGGAAAAGGGCCTCAAGGGTGGCCGCACCTTCCCTTGGTCTGGTCCGAATTGGACTAGGGAAGGGGCGCCCCTTCCTTCCTTCTCCTTTTCCCTTCCCTTTCCTTCTCTCCTACTCCTACTACATGGAAGGTTTCCTAGTTGGACTAGGAAAGGGGAATCCTACTCGGTGGGAGTAGGACTCCCCCTTGGTGCGCCTCCTCCTAGGCCGCCACCCTCCCTTGCTCCTTTATATACGGGCAGGGGGGCACCGTAGAACACACAAGTTGATCTACGGATCGTTCCTTAGCCGTGTCGGTGCCCCCTCCACCATATTCCACTTCGGTCATATCGTCGCGGAGCTTAGCGAAGCCCTCGCGCGGAGAAGTCATATCGTCAGCGGAGCTTAGGCGAAGCCCTGCGTCGGTGGAGCATCATCATCGCCACCACGCCGTCAGGTCGACGGAACTCATCCCCGACACTTTGCGGATCGGAGTCCGGGATCGCCATCGAGCTGAACGTGTGCAGAACTCGGAGGTGCCGTGACGTTCGGTACTTGGATCGGTCGGATCGTGAAGACGCATTTACTACATCAACCGCGTTGTTATAACGCTTCCGCTTTCGGTCTACGAGGGTACGTGGACATACACTCTCCCCTCTCGTTGCTATGCATCACCATGATCTTGCGTGTGCGTAGGAATTTTTTTGAAATTACTACGTTCCCCAACAGTGGCATCCGAGCCTAGGTTTTTATGGTTTGATGTTTTGCACGAGTAGAACACAAGTGAGTTGTGGGCGATACAAGTCATACTGCCTACCGGCATGTCATACTTTGGTTCAGCGGTATTGTGAGATGAAGCGGCCCGGACCGACATTACGCCAGACGCTTACGCGAGACTGGTTTCACCGTTACGAGCACTTCGTGCTTAAAGGTGGCTGGCGGGTGTCTGTCTCTCTCACTTTAGTTGAACCGAGTGTGACTACGCCCGGTCCTTGCGAAGGTTAAAACGGAGTCTATTTGACAAACTATCGTTGTGGTTTTGATGCGTAGGTGAGAACGGTTCTTGCTAAGCCCGTAGCAGCCACGTAAAACTTGCAACAACAAAGTAGAGGACGTCTAACTTGTTTTTGCAGGGCATGTTGTGATGTGATATGGTCAAGACGTGATGCTATATTTTATTGTATGAGATGATCATGTTTTGTAACCGAGTTATCGGCAACTGGCAGGAGCCATATGGTTGTCGCTTTATTGTATGAAATGCAAACGCCCTGTAATTGATTTACTTTATCACTAAGCGGTAGCGATAGTCGTAGAAGCAATAGATGGCGTAACGACAACGATGCTACGATGGAGATCAAGGTGTCGCGCCGGTGACGATGGTGATCATGACGGTGCTTCGGAGATGGAGATCACAAGCACAAGATGATGATGGCCATATCATATCACTTATATTGATTGCATGTGATGTTTATCCTTTATGCATCTTATTTTGCTTTGATTGACGGTAGCATTTTAAGATGATCTCTCACTAAAATTATCAAGTAGTGTTCTCCTGAGTATGCACCGTTGCCAAAGTTCGTCGTGCCGAGACACCACGTGATGATCGGGTGTGATAAGCTCTCGTCCATCTACAACGGGTGCAAGCCAGTTTTGCACACGCAGAATACTCAGGTTATACTTGACGAGCCTAGCATATGCAGATATGGCCTCGGAACACGGAGACCGAAAGGTCGAGCGTGAATCATATAGTAGATATGATCAACATAAGATGTTCACCATTGAAAACTACTCCATCTCACGTGATGATCGGTTATGGTTTAGTTGATTTGGATCACGTGATCACTTAGATGACTAGAGAGATGTCTATCTAAGTGGGAGTTCTTAAGTAATATGATTAATTGAACTTTAATTTATCATGAACTTAGTCCTGGTAGTATTTTGCAAATTATGTTGTAGATCAATAGCTCGCGTTGTTGCTTCCCTATGTTTTTATATGTGTTCCTAGAGAAAATTGTATTGAAAAATGTTAGTAGCAATGATGCGGATTGGATCCGTGATCTGAGGTTTATCCTCATTGCTGCCTGAGAAGAATTATGTCCTTAATGCACCGCTAGGTGACAGACCTATTGCAGGAGCAAATGTAGACGTTATGAACGTTTGGCTAGCTCAATATGATGACTACTTGATAGTTTAGTGCACCATACTTAACAGCTTAGAATCGGGACTTCAAAGACGTTTTGAACGTCATGGACCATATGAGATGTTCCAGGAATTGAATTTAATATTTCAAGCAAATACCCGAGTTGGGAGATATGAAATCTCCAACAAGTTCTATAGCTAAAAGATGTAAGAGAATCGCTCAACTAGTGAGCATGTTCTCAGATTGTCTGGGTACTTCAATCGCTTGAATCAAGAAGGAGTTAATCTTCCAGATAAGATAGTGATTGACAGAATTCTCTAGTCACCATCACTAAGTTACTAGAACTTCGTGATGAACTATAGTATGCAAGGGATGACAAAAACGATTCCCGAGCTCTTCGTGATGTTGAAATCGACGAATGTAGAAATCGAGAAAGAGCATCAAGTGTTGATGATTGACAAGACCACTAGTCTCAAGGAAAAGGGCAAAGGGAAGAAGGGGAACTTCAAGAAGAACGGCAAGCAAGTTGCTGCTCGAGTGAAGAAGGCCAAGTCTGGACCTAAGCCTGAGACTAAGTGCTTTTGCTGCAATGGAACTGGTCACTAGAAGCGGAACTACCCCAAGTTTTTGGCGGATAAGAAGGATGGCAAAGTGAACAAAGGTATATTTGATATACAGATTATTGATGTGTATTTTTAGTGTTCGTAGCAACCCCTCGGTATTTGATACTGGTTCAGTTGCTAAGAGTAGTAACTTGAAACGGGAGTTGCAGAATGAACATAAACTAGTTGAAGGGGAAGTGACGATGAGTGTTGGAAGTAGTTCCAAGATTAATATGATCATCATCGCACACTCCCTATACTTTCGGGATTAGTGTGGAACCTAAATAAGTGTTATTTGGTGTTGAGCATAAGTATGATTTGATCATGTTTATTGCAATACGGTTATTCATTTAAGTAAGAGAATAAATTGTTGTTCTGTTTACATGAATAAAACCTTATATGGTTACACACCCAATGAAAATGATTCATTGGATCTCGATCATAGTGATACACATATTCATAATATTGAAACCAAAAGATGCAAAGTTAATAATGATAGTGCAACTTATTTGTGGCACTGCCGTTTAGGTCATATTGGTGTAAAGCGCATGAAGAAACTCCATGTTGATGGGTTTTTCGAAATCACTTGGTTATGAATCATTTGATGCTTGCGAACTGGGCCGTTTGGGCAAGATGACTAAAACTCCGTTCTTCGGAACAATGGAACAAGCTACTGACTTATTGGAAATAATACATACCGATGTATGCGATCCAATGAGTGTTGATGCTCGTGGCAAGTATCGTTATTTTCTGACTTTCACAAGATGATTTGAGCAGATATGGGTATATCTACTTGATGAAACATAAGTCTGAAATAGTTGAAAGGTTCAAATAATTTCAGAGTGAAGTGAAAAAATCATCGTAACAAGAAAATAAAAGTTTCTACGATATGATCGCAGATGTAAAATATTTGAGTTACGAGTTTGGTCTTCAATTAAAACAATGTGAAATAGTTTCACAAATTCATGCCACCTGGAACACCACAGCATAATGGTGTGTCCGAACATCATAGCCGTACTTTATTGGATATAGTGCAACTATGATGTTTCTTACCGATTTACCTTTATAGTTTTGGGGCTATGCATTAGAGACAGCTGCATTCACGTTAAAAAGGGCACCATCTAAATCCGTTGAGACGACACCGTATGAATCTGTGGTTTGGCAAGAAACCAAAGTTGTTGTTTCTTGAAGTTTGGAGTTGCGATGCTTATATGAAAAGGTTTCATCCTCGATAAGCTCGAACCCAAATCGGAGAAATGCGTCTTCATAGGATACCCAAAATGTTGGGTACACCTTCTATCACAGATCCGAAAGGCAAGACATTCGTTGTCAAGAATGGATCCTTTCTAGAGAAGGAGTTTCTCTCGAAAGAAGTGAGTGGGAGGAAAGTAGAACTTGATGAGGTAATTGTACCTTCTCCCTTATTGGAAAGTAGTTTATCACGTAAATCAGTTCTGTGACTACTACACCAATTAGTGAGGAAGCTAATGATGATGATCATGTAACTTCAGATCAAGCTACTACCGAACCTCGTGGGTCAACCAGAGTGAGATCCGCACTGCAGTGGTACGGTAATCCCATTCGAGGTCAGGTTACTTGATCATGACGAACCTACGAACTATGAGGAAGCGATGATGAGCCCAGATTCCGCAAAATGGTTTGAGGCCATGAAATCTGAGATATGATCCATGTATCGTAACAAAGTATGGACTTTGATGGATTTGCCCGATGATCGGCAAACCATAGAAAATAAATGGATCTTCAAGAGGAAGACGGACGACGATAGTAGTGTTACTGTCTACAAAGCTAGAATTGTCGCAAAAGGTTTTCGACAAGTTAAAGATGTTGACTACGATGAGAGTTTCTCACTCGTATCTATGCTTAAGTCTGTCGAATCATGTTAGCAATTGCCGCATTTTATGAAATCGGCAAATGGATAAACAAAACTGCATTCCTTAATGGATTTATTAAAGAAGAGTTGTATATGATGCAACCGAAGGTTTTGTAAATCCTAAAGGTGTTAACAAAATATGCAAGCTCCAAAGTGATCCATCTATGGACTGGTGCAAGCATCTCGAGTTGGAATACATGCTTTGATAAGTTGATCATAGCATATAGTTTTATATGCACTTGCGGTGAAGCCTGTAATTACTAGAAAGTGAGTTGGAGCACTAAAGCATTTCTGATAAGTATATGTGAATGACATATTGTAGATCTGAAATAATTTAGAATTATTCTTAAAAGCATAAAGGAGTGTTTGAAAGGAGTTTTTCAAACAAAGACCTCGGTGAAGCTGCTTACATATTGAGCATCAAGATCTATAGAGATAGATCAAGACGCTTGATAAGTTTTTTCAATGAGTACATACCTTGACAAGATTTTGAAGTAGTTCAAAATGGAACAGTCAAAGAAAGAATTCTTGCTCAGACATAAGGTGTCAAATTGAGTAAGACTCAAAACCCGACCACGGCAGAAGATAGAAAGAGAATGAAAGTAAATCCCTATGCGATGGCCATAGGTTCAATAAAGTATGCCAAGATGAGTACCAGATCTATTGTATAAACTACACAGAGTTTGGCAAGGGAGTACAATAGTGATCTAGGAGTAGATCATCGGACAATGGTCAAAATTATCCTTAGTTGAATAAGGATATGTTTCTCGATTATGGAAGTGACAAAAGGTTCGTCGTAAAGGGTTACGTCGATGCAAGTTTTGACACAGATCTGGATGACTCTAAGTCTCGATCTAGATACATATTGAAAGTGGGAGCAATTAGCTAGAGTAGCTCCGTGCAGAGCATTGTAGACATAGAAAATTGCAAAATACATAACGGATCTGAATATGAAAGACCCGTTGACTAAGATTCTCTCACAAGCAAAACATGATCACACCTTAGTACTCTTTGGGTGTTAATCACATAGCGATGTGAACTAGATTACTGAATCTAGTAAACCCTTTGGGTGTTGGTCACATGGCGATGTGAACTATGGGTGTTAATCACATGATGATGTGAACTATCGATGTTAATCACATGGTGATGTGATCTAGATTATTGACTCTAGTGCAAGTGGGAGACTGAAGGAAATATGCCCTAGAGGCAATAATAAAGTTATTCTTTATTTCCTTATATCATGATAAATGTTTATTATTCATGCTAGAATTGTATTAACCGGAAACATAATACATGTGTGAATACGTAGACAAACAGAGTGTCACTAGTATGCCTCTACTTGACTAGCTCGTTAATCAAAGATGGTTATGTTTCCTAACCATAGACATGAGTTGTCATTTGATTAACGGGATCACATCATTAGGAGAATGATCTGATTGACATGACCCATTCCGTTAGCCTAGCACTTGATCGTTTAGTATGTTGCTATTGCTTTCTTCATGACTTATACATGTTCCTGTAACTATGAGATTATGCAACTCCCGTTTACCGGAGGAACACTTTGGATGCTACCAAACGTCACAACGTAACTGGGTGATTATAAAGGAGTACTACAGGTGTTTCCAAAGGTACATGTTGGGTTGGCGTATTTCGAGATTAGGTTTTGTCACTCCGATTGTCGGAGAGGTATCTCTGGCCCTCTCGGTAATGCACATCATTATAAGCCTTGCAAGCAATGTGACCAATGAGTTGGTTACGGGATGATGCATTACGTAACGAGTAAAGAGACTTGCCGGTGACGAGATTGAACTAGGTATTGGATACCGACGATCGAATCTCGGGCAAGTAACATACCGATGACAAAGGGAACAACGTATGTTGTTATGCGGTTTGACCGATAAAGATCTTCGTAGAATATGTAGGAGCCAATATGGGCATCCAGGTCCCGCTATTGGTTATTTACCAAGAATAGTTCTCGGTCATGTCTACATAGTTCTCGAACCCGTAGGGTCCGCACGCTTAAGGTTTCGATGGCGATGCTTATATTATGAGTTTATGAGTTTTGATGTACCGAAGGAGTTGAGTCCCGGATGAGATCAGGGACATGACGAGGAGTCTCGAAATGGTCGAGATGTAAAGATCGATATATTGGACGACTATATTCGAGTTCGGAAAGGTTCCGAGTGATTCGGGTATTTTTCGAGTACCGGAGAGTTACGGAATACGTATTGGGCCTTATTGGGCCATACGGGAAAGAAGGAAAAGGGCCTCAAGGGTGGCCGCACCTTCCCTTGGTCTGGTCCGAATTGGACTAGGGAAGGGGCGCCTCTTCCTTCCTTCTCCTTTCCTTCCCTTTCCTTCTCTCCTACTCCTACTACATGGAAGGTTTCCTAGTTGGACTAGGAAAGGGGAATCCTACTCCCGGTGGGAGTAGGACTCCCCCATGGTGCGCCTCCTCCTAGGCCGGCCACCCTCCCTTGCTCCTTTATATACGGGGCAAGGGGCACCCTAGAACACACAAGTTGATCTACGGATCGTTCCTTAGCCGTGCAGCGGTGCCCCTCCACCATATTCCACTTGGTCATATCGTCATGAGCTTAAGCGAAGCCCTGCGCCGGAGAAGTCATATCGTCATGAGCTTAGGCGAAGCCCTGCGTCGGTGGAGCATCATCATCGCCACCACGCCGTCGTCGACGGAACTCATCCCCGACACTTTGCTGGATCGGAGTCCGGGGATCGTCATCGAGCTGAACGTGTGCAGAACTCGGAGGTGCCGTACGTTCGGTACTTGGATCGGTCGGATCGTGAAGACATACGACTACATCAACCGCGTTGTTATAACGCTTCCGCTTACGGTCTACGAGGGTACGTGGACATACACTCTCCCCTCTCGTTGCTATGCATCACCATGATCTTGCGTGTGCGTAGGAAATTTTTTGAAATTACTACGTTCCCCAACATCACCATGAGGGACAATCGATCGGAAATCTTGGTAATGTTCATGTACCATTGATGCAATTCATACATTCTCGTTGGGAGGTTCTTGACCTGGTCTGGATGGACCAAAGGTTGGCCCCAGACATATTTTCGTTTTATTTCATCCTCTCTAAGCACGTGCATGGGCTCGATCTCGAGGAGTTGTCCAACAGTGATTTTGAGAACTTCAGCCTGCATTATATGGTCCTCCATTATTACCACATTGCCCACCTCAGAACGTAAACTGTTTGCCCACAATAATATTGGGCGCCACAGATTATCACGTGTTGTTGGCACAACAAGCGAGGGATCGATTATACTACTGTTCTCCCAATTGGGAATGGTTTTCCCGCATTTTTGACAGCTGCTTCTTGTTTGCTCGATCCCGAGCTCGCCTCCTTACGTAGACGTGCTCGATTTAACTTCCTGATGTGGCGCTCATAGTCTGTGTCAACAGGCTTGGGAGCTGGTAGTTGAGCCATACAAATGAAGTGGTCAATCGTTTCCTCAGGCACTTTCTCCCTTGGCGGCGGTGGCGGTTTCGATGCAAAATGGGCTTCCACCTCGGACTTCGATATGGTTGCGATTTCCTCCTCGGACCTGTCATAAGACCTCTGCGGAAGAGGCGTGAGGCTTGGACCATATTTATATCGCTTGCCTCCGCCTGTACTTCCTGTACTACCTCGACTCGTGCACTTCGCACCATAGCTGCGGGGTGTCTCTTCTGCGATTGCCGAGGCGGCGGAGACGCCTACCGACGGGCTGAGTTGGACGAGGAGGAGTGGCCGCAAGCTGTGCGGACTTGGAGGAGGAGTGGCCTGAGATTGTGCGGACTTGGAGGAGGAGTGGACGTCTGACGCTGTGGCGGACTTGGAGGAGGAGGAGTGGCTCGACACTTTGCGGACTTGGAGGAGGAGTGGCTCGACACTTTGCCGGACTTGGTGGACTTGCGGGAGGCGGGAGACGGCTGACTCGGTGGCGGACTTCGACGAGGAGTCCGATGACGCGATGTCGGTGGCCTTCAAAGATGATGCAATCCTTTTTCCATAGGATGATACGATGGTTGGCGTCTCCGAAAGCGCTCGTCCTCACCTCCGTGAATGTCAAGCTCTAGCCCGAATATGGCTGCACCACCTCGTCAACCATGACACGAGCATAGCCCTCTCGAATCGGGATGCAATGGTAGGTTGCTTTGGGGGTAATCGAAAAGCAACGCCGTCCGCCACCTTCATGGATATGTTCTTCATTTTGACGTGTAGCTCGCAGCTAGTGTTCTCCGTGATGTCATCCACGGGGTATCTACCCAGCATTGCGTCGTCCGGGGCGGAACCCACGCTGCTTCTCTACATGGATGGGGCGGTGCTATCCAATGCTGGATCATCTGCTAGATGCTGCAGCTGCTGAGACCCCCTTTGCTGGCTAAGTGAGTCGATCTGCTCCTGCTGCCGCTGGAATTTGACTGCCAATTTCGCTTGACTTGCTTCTAGGCCTTGAAGGCGTTCATAGTCCCGCTTCCTCTACTCCTCCTCCATCTTCCTCTTCTTCTCCTGCGCAATCTTCTTTCTCGCACGGGTTCTGTAGTCGGTGTTCCAGTCTGAAAACCCCTCATACCACGGAATAGCGCCGTTGCCTTGTGTTCTTCCCGGTGTTCAGGATTTCCAGTGGCACGCGTAAGCTCGTCGTTTCTCTGTTGGGCTGGAACACCCCAATCGTGCCTCTTATATTGCAACAAGTACCGCATCATCGGCTCCCTTCAGACTTGCCCTCGTCGAAACATTGCCTGCCTTCGTCCAACTCCCCCATGCGCATAGAACCAAGTCCCGACCTGGGGCCAGCTCGTAGTAAACCGGAGTGGCACCTTTGCATCCTCCATCTCTTTCTCGCACTTATCCCACTTAGGCATTGCCACCGCATAGCCACCGCCCTAGCTTATGGAACTTATCCTTTTTTCAGCATTCTTCTTGTTTATTCTGGACCGTTCCTTAGCTAATTCCGAATCCTTGAATTTCACGAAATCGTCCCAATGAGCACGTTGGTTCTCTAGTGTTCCCTCGAATACTGGAGTCTTCCTTCCTCCCTTGACGTACTTGTTCCATTCACGATTCTTGTGGTTCTTGAATGCAACCGCCATATTCCTAAGAGCAGCGTCCTTGACTTTCTGCACATCTGCTTCTGTGAAATGATCTGGTAGGGTGAAATGTTCCATGAGAGTATCCCAAAGCAGATCTTTTTGATTCTTGTCTACAAAAGTAACATCTCGACGAGGAGCAGCGTCCTCTTTGCCTTTTGTCCTTTGTCTTTGCTGGCTCTCTCCATTCTTGAAGGGAGATCGGGAGTTGGTCCTTCACAAGAACTCCGTGACCGACGAATGAACTTGTCCGCAATCTTCTTAGGCGCTAATAGTTCGCCATTAGGTCTCGACTGCCTCGATATTGTACTTTACGCCCTCCTTCAACTTTTTGTTCGGGCCTCGTTTCGCCCTTTTGCACGAAGATTTGCTCGATCCGAATGGCTGAAAGAACAAAGATCGATTCGTTAATATATCTTCAAGTCATTTAAAACATGTGATGATCACCAAACCTGCTTATATAAATATATATACCTCGCCGGTGTTTGTTGTTTCAGGATCAACATGTTCTTCGTCATCGCCATAATCGTAGTTCATGACTTCATCAATTCGGGTCGTCAGCGATCGAATATCATATCACCCTCTCCGGTGTTGTTTAGAAATTCGAGCCGTCATAATCTTCTTCATTCTGATTATCATCTGCCCACGTATCATATCGAACATGGTCTGCTCTCCTCTCTCTCGGTATTGTTCCGCCATAGCTTTTATTTAACTAATTCAAAATAAATATAAAACAATTTAGTATTCAAATTACATCGTCTCGAATAATAGATATAATCTGGAATAGTTCGTCTAGAATAATAGATACAATCTCGAATACATCGTCTCGAATAATATATAATATTGAATAGTACATCACTGGCTAGCTAATTAAAGATCGAATACTACAGAAGAATCTAGGACACTCGCGGTTCTGCGTCATGGGCGGTGGACACCCAAAGAGAAGGAACCTCACAGATCATAGCTGAAGTGAGATCCTCAAGATATCTTGCCGTGTATTGGAGAACTCGCCGCCTCTAACGCAACCATGTAGCGATGGACGTGTTTCGCCCTCCTCCCCGACACGGCGACGCATTCTCCTCCGGCGGGTCGGGTCCCTCCGCACCAAACTGGCCCACGCGAACGCCACCAAAGCGATATCGGGGTCGACGACGGACCCGGGGCCGGGTTCCTCATCAAGCGGCGCCCCTCCAGCAGCACCTCCCAGTGCCAGCCGTGAGGCCAGTCCCGGACATGGGCTGGACGTCGTGGCGGACGGTCGACGGCGAGGATGCAGGCGGGCATCGTCGAGAACAAATACTAGCTATATGCCCGCAAAAATAATATTTTTTAATGATTGGATTTTGATAACTAAAATTTCTAACATTTCTACTATTTCAAAAATCTATATACTACTTCATACTAATTAAGCATCTAACAATAAAAACAGAAAAAACAATTTCTATACATCAATTAAAAAACAGAAAAACAACATTATAGGGGCTCGGGGAGGGGCGGCGCCCATGGTGGCCGCCGGGGGCGAGGGAGAGGGGTTAGAGGGGGAGAGCTCACAGCGGGCGACGGCGACGGCGAGGCGACGGCCGGGGCAGCGACGGGTCGGGCGTGACGCTGCTGGGGCGGCGACGCAGGACGGCGCGATGGGGACGGGCCTGGCGGCGACGAGAGACGATGGCGGCGACGGCGACGAAGCGGCGACGGCGACGGCGACGGGGCGGCGACGGCGACGGGGCGGCGATGACGGGCGGCGACGGCGACGTGGGTCGGTGACGGCGTCGATCGATCAAGGCGGTTCAATGGGGAAACAGAGGAAGAAACAGAGGAGAATGAAATTTTTCAAGTGTTGTATATATAGAAGGCACCTTTAGTACCGGTTGGAGCCACCAACCGGTACTAAAGGTCTGTTTTGGCCAACCCAAGCAGCTGAAGCGACCCCTTTAGTACCGGGTGGTGGCACAAACCGGTATTAGGCCTACTTTAGTACCGGTTTGTGCCACCACCCGGTACTAAAGAATCTTATTGGCCAAGTCTTGATCTTGACAAGTTTAGTCCCACCTCGCTAGCCGAGGGGCGACCGCACTAGTTTATAAACCTCGCGGCGGTCGCTCTCTCGAGCTCCTCTCCAAAGCAGGCCCACTGGGCCTACGTGTTCTTTGTTGCCTCAGGCCCACTTGGCCTTTATGGCCTGCATCCCGGCCCAACAACAGGTTGGGTTTCTAGTCGTATGCAGGCCGCTCTGGCCTAGTAGGCGGGCTTTTTTTTTGCTTTATTTATTTTTGTGTTTTTTTTGTTAATTTATAGTTTCTTTGTGAATATTTTTGCTTTAGGTACAAAAAATTACAAACTTTTTGTTAGCGCCCGTAGTTTTCAAATTTGAATAGTTTAAATTTTAAATTATTTGAAATTAGTGTGAATCACTAGTTTGTGAATAATTTAACTTTAAAAATCAGTAAAGGCATGAAAGAATTTGTTCGCACATAAAATTTCTTCGCGTTTCAAATGCCAAAACACATAACTACCCTAACTATTACAGAGATTCCCCTCTGGGTGTGAAGCACAGAAGAAAGTGATGATAGTGAAGCCGATCACATCCCGAGATCTTTGGGTGTGAAACTTTTTCTTCAAGCGTGTGTCCCTTTGCGCCGTAACCATGGAAAATCTTCATCATTTAACGGGATGCTCGGTCAATATTCACCGTGAATGGAGAAATTTCATCAAACTTTTCATAATCTTCCGACTTGTCCTGCCTTGTCATCCACTCCCATGATGTTTCTCTTCCCGTAAAGAACTATGTGCCGCTTTGGCTCATAAATACGATGCATTCGCTTCCTTATCTTTTCTTTTTCTTGGCTTGGTAGACATGTCCTTCACATAGAAAACCTGTGCCACATCATTGGCTAGGACGAATGGTTCGCTCTGCATACGCAAGATTGTTGAGATCCACCGTTGTCATTCCGCATCATGGGTCTTCCGTTACCCCGCCTCGTGTCATATTGACCCATTTGCACCCAAACAAAGGGACATTTAAACCACGTCGATAGTCAAGTTCCCATATGTCCTGTATATAACCATAATATGTTTCCTTTCCCGTCTTGGTTTCTGCATCAAAACGGACACCACTGTTTTGGTTGGTGCTCTTCTTATCTTGGGCGATCGTGTAAAATGTATTACCATTTATCTCGTACCCTTTGAAAGTCATTATATTGAAGATGGTAATCGGGACAGCAAGTACAGGTCATCTTCAATAGAGGTGTCATGCATGGTGCGTGTCTGCAACCACCGGCGAAACTCCTGGTTTGTTCACGTGTAATCCAGTCATCGACCGCTCCGTGTTTGGAGCGTAGCAAATTCTTGTGTTCATCCATATACGGAGCCACCAAGGCGGAATTCAGAGAACTGTGTAGTGTGCTTCAGTGAGAGAATGTCCGTCCATACATATTATTTGTTCCTCCTAGCGTGCCTTTTCCATCCAGTCTGCCCTTATGCCGCGATTCAGAACACCAATCGGCTTAAGGTCAGGAATAAAGTCAATACAAAACTCAATGACCTCCTCATTTTGATGGCCCTTGGAGATGCTTCCTTCCGCCTAGCACGGTTATGAACATATTTCTTTAAGACTCCCATGAACCTCTCAAAGGGGAACATATTGTGTAGAAATACAGGACCCAAAACGTTAATCTCTTCCCATAGGTGAACTAGGACGTGCGTCATGATGTTGAAGAAGGATGGTGGGAACACCAACTCGAAACTGAAAAGACATTGCACCAAATCATTCTCAGAACCTTGGTATGATTTCTCGAGCGATTACCTTACGAGAGATTGCATTGAGAAATGCACATAGCTTCATAATGGCTAATCGAACGCTTTTCCGGTAGAAGCCCCTCAATGCAACCGGAAGCGCTATGCGTCATAATCACGTGGCAGTCATGAGACTTTAGGTTCTCGGAACTTTTTCTCCGCCATGTTTATTATTCCCTTTATATTCAACGAGAAGCCGACGGTACCTTAATATCGAGCGAGGCATTCAAAGAAGATTTCCTTCTCTTCTTTGGTAAGAGCGTAGCTTGCATGACCCTGATATATGTCGTCTTCTCCGTGCATACGTTGCTGGTCCTCCCGTGCCTCAGGTGTATCTTTTGTCTTGCCATACACGCCCAAGAAGCCAAGCAGGGTCACGCAAAGATTCTTCATCACGTGCATCACGTCAATTGCAGAGCGGTCCTCTAGGTCTTTCCAATATGGCATGTCCCAAAATATAGATTTCTTCTTCCACATGGGTGCGCGTCCGTCAGCGTCCTTTGGAACAGGTTGTCCGCCAGGACCCTTTCCAAATATCACCTTCAAATCCTTGACCATATCATGTACATCAGCACCAAAGACGGTGGCGAGGCTTCGTCCGTGATCCGCCTCACCTTTGAAATGCTTGCCTTTCTTTCTTACGGGATGCCTGCTCGGAAGAAATCGACGATGTCCTGTGTACACATTCTTCATACAACTATTCAAATATATATCGTCGGTATCATCCAAACAGTGCGTGCATCCGCGGTATCCCTTGTTTGTCTCGTCACGAAGGTTACCGAGAGCAGGCCAATCATTGATGGTCACGAACAGCAACGCCTTTAGGTCAAATTCTTCCCCATGTGCTCATCCCACGACGCACACATGTTCCATTCCACAGTTGTAAGAGTTCTTCAACTAATGGCCTTAGGTACACATCAATGTCGCTGCCGGGTTGCTTAGGGCCTTGGATGAGCACCGGCATCATAATGAACTTCCGCTTCATGCACAACCAAGGAGGAAGGTTATACAAACATAGAGTCACAGGCCAGGTGCTATGGTTGCTGCTCGCTTCCCCAAAAGGATTAATGCCATCTGCGCTTAGACCAAACCATACGCTCCTTGCGTCATCTCGCAAACTCCTTCCCGTACTTTCTTTCGATTTTTCTCCACTGCGACCCGTCACCGGTACTCTCAACTTTCCGTCTTTCTTACGGTCTTCTTCGTGCCATCGCATCGCCTTGGCATGCTCTTTGTTTTGAACGAACGTTTCAACCGTGGTATTATAGGAGAATACCACATCACCTTGGCAGGAATCTTCTTCCGGGCGCCGCCCTCGACATCACCATGCTCATTGCGGCTGATCTTATAGCGCAATGCACCACATACCCGCAAGCGTTCAAATCCTCGTACTCACCGCGGTAGAGGATGCAATCATTAGGGCAAGCAATTAACATCTGCACCTCTAACACAAGAGGGAAGACAGCCTTCTTTGCTTAGTACGTAATCTCTTGAAATTCGTTGACCTTTTGAAGCATATCATTTATCATTACCAGAACTTTCCAAATCCCTTGTCGATACACCATTCTCTCGCCTTCCATTGCAGCAATTCCCAAGGTGCCCAACTTTTTCTTGTCACCTACGCTTATTCGGTACAACAATTTTTGTGATCCCCTAACATGCGCCGCAACTTCTTCTTCTCCAAATCACTGCTAGCTTTCTCTTTGCATCGGCAATGGCCCGACCTAGATCATCAACGGCTCATCTCGATGCCTCTTCTTCAGCTTCTTCCCGCTGTTGCCCAGCTTCTTCCCGCATTACCGGCTCAGCTTCTTCCCCATTGTTGTATCATCGTATTCAGGGAACCCATGGCCGGGATAGCTGTCGTCCTCTTCTTCTTCATTGTCTTCCATCATAACCCCTCTTTCTCCGTGCTTGGTCCAAACATTATAGTGGGGCATGAAACCGACTCAAACAGGTGGACGTGAATGGTTCTTGACGTAGAGTAATTGCGACCATTCTTACAGCCAGCACATGGACAAGGCATAAAACCATCCGCCCGCTTGTTTGCCTCAGCCGCATAGCGAGAAAAGTATGCACGCCCTCAACGAACTGGGAGAGCATCGGTCATCGTACATCCATTGCCGGCTCATCTTCATTACACAACACCGAATAGACCAAACTAATACAAGTTCATACATAAAGTTCATACAACACTTAAATGCAACAAACAAATAACTCTCTAGCTAAAGCATTTAAATGCAACAACAAATGCGATCAAGATCGCAACTAAGGTAACAATTGATCCAACAGCATAATGATACCAAGCCTCACTATCGATGGCATATTTTCTAATCTTTCTAATCTTCAAGCGCATTTTCTCCATCTTGATCTTGTGATCATCGATTTACATCGGGCAACATGCAACTCCAATTCCATCTTCTCCCCTCAATTCTTTTCAATTTTTCTTTCAAGTACTCGCTTCTCTTTCAACTAAATTTAACGTCTCGACAATAGGGTCGGTTGGAATTTCCGGTTCACATACCTCCTAGATAAAAATATCTATTTCAACTTGATGGGCATAATTTGTCATAAATACGAAATGCAACAAATAGTTTTAAAAGAGAATATACCACATCCGAATCATAACAAGGACGAGGGCCGACGGGACGGATATCAAAACCATGGCACTATGTATAACAAACAACGTACGGGTAAGATAATTATTATACGAGTAACTATATATCCAAATCACACAAACATCAATTTTTTATATAAAATTTCATGAACAAGAGGCTCACCACAAGGTGGTGCCGGCGACGGGACGGTGCGGGCAATCGACGGTGGTTACGACAGAGTTTTAGAAGGCACTAAGTAAACCACACCTACATATGCAAACTAAGTGTTATTTTGACCTCAAATTGCATATAAATCAAATACTAGCACATATATATATTTCCTCCCAAATTACTAAACTCACAAATTAATAACTATATAAAGCATTGCAAGAGCTAATCTAGCAATGAGAGATGAAAGGACAAAGTTGCTAACCTTTGTGATCACTTGAATGGATGGGGGCCTTCAAATCTTGACAAATTTTGGGCAAAATGTGTGATGAGCTCGAGGGGAGAAGAGGAAGAACAGAGAGGAGAGGAGAGGGGAAAGGGGAAGAACAGAGCGAGCTGGACGAAGGGTTTATATGCAGGAGGACCTATAGTACCGGTTCGTGGCACGAACCGGTACTAAAGGTGCTGGAGGGGGCCCAGACTGACAACATCCTGCCACCACCCTCATTAGTACTGGTTCGTGCCAGCGGTGCTAAAGGTTAGCCACGAACCAGTACTAATGAGAGCGGCCCGGCTAGCCATTGGAACCGGCACTAATGTATACATTTGTGCCGGCTCTAATACAAACCGGCACTAATGTGCTTCACGTTTGACCCTTTTTCTACTAGTGATTGTTTCACGCAGCGACGAGAGCCGTGGTCGGCAATGGACATGAAACGTTGTTTTGGGAGGACCGTTGGCTGCAAGGATTCCGCATCTGTGAGCTTGCACCGTTGGTTTATGATAGGGTTTCCCAAGCGTGCAAGGCTGGGGCGCACAGTCTCAGCAGCCATGGAGTATGCATCGTGGGCAGGAGACATTGGGCCAGACATAACTGAGGCTGCGCTGCAGCAGTTCCTGCTCCTCTGGTCGAGAGTAGTGACTGTGCAGCTAGATACGGACACGCCGGACTCGGTTACCTGGGCGTGGGAAAAGGATGGCACGTTCTCGGCACGCTCGGCGTATGCGGCAAGGTTTGCGGGGCCTGAGGTGGCGCCTACGGCTGCATTTACATGGGGATTGAGAGCACCTCTGACATGCAATTTCTTTGCGTGGCTTGCTCTCAAGAATCGGTGTTGGATTTCCGATAGACTCGCCAAGCGCGGGCTGCCTCATCAAGATGCGTGCCCTTTCTGCGATCAACAAGAGGAAACAATGAGTCATCTCATGGTGAGCTGCACCTTCTCAAAGGAAGTGTGACACTGGATGAGCATGGCCACAAATCGGCCGGAGCTGGAGCCTCGCGACGACGACACCCTCGGCTCTTGGTGCTTAAGGCAAGAGCAGCGATGAGAACAAGGGCGGACCATGAGAGCCTTGTGCTTGCTGGGCATGTGGGTGATATGGACGCACCGGAACGATATCGTCTTTAACGGTGCAAGCCCCTCCAGAGTGCAAGTACTCAGACGGATCGAGAGGGAAGGAAGGACGTGGAGACAAGCAGGGCTTTTGAAAGGGGACTTGGATGAAGTGTTTGCGGGATTAGTAAGGTGGGGGTTCGGTGGGTAGTCGTCTCATGTAACTACTCCATGTGGAGGCGGATGTAAGAGCCGTGTAAATATCATTGTAACACTGTGGATGGAAAGTCCTTCCCCCTCTTCTTTATAAAATGATACGCACACTCGTGCGTATTCAAGAAAAAAAAATACGTCTTGTTTGACTGTGCATCTCTGCATTGCAGTAACAGTTCTATTCAGTCTTGTCACTCCTGTGGTAAAAGAGCCCGTACTCAGTACTAAGTAGTATCTTCGAAAGAAAGCAAGCTAGCTGCTACGTAACTAGTGCCTACCAGAAACCCTCACGAAAATGGCACGGTGCTCGCGCGCTTGGCTCACACTGCTTCTTCTCGCATGTTGTGCCCTTGTGCAGAGCTCATACGGTTTGAGACCACCTCCCCGGGAGCCGCAGCTAGCTGGTATCCTGTCTCCGACAATAGTTCACGGCTCCTTCAAGGCGGAACCACACGGCCAAGATGACGCAGGGACGGAGCTCCCGTGTAAGGGCTGGTGTCAATTGACACCAGTGCCGATCGTAATATGAAGTAATCTTGTTAATACGATTTGTCTTTGACCCCAGCCCAAAAAAATGATTGACCCCAGCCCGGCCGGAGAAGCCCAAAGCGCAGCCTAATTCCAGCCCAGCGGTCGTTCCACACAGCCCAAAAGCACTCGTTCCTAATAACTTAATTTCCATCCCTAAAAAAAAACTTAATTTGCTATACGCAGATACGCTGTTGTATGCGCACGAGTTTCTCTCTCTTCGTCTCATCGCCTCCTCTCAATCCCTAATTCCCCAATCGCCGCCTGGTGGAATTACAGAGAGACGAGCCGATGAATCAGAGGGATTTTGATCTAATCTGTGGACGCCGGTCGGCCGATTGTTGCCGCATAATCTGGTGCTAATCCACCAAGCCTAGATCGACTCTTCCCAGGTATGCCTCGTGACACGCATGTGTGTATTACCTTCAGCCTTTAGACTAAATTTCGTAACTGAACTAATTAGAAATTTTGCTGTTCTCTTCCTTGATTCATGTACCACTAGGAGTTTATGGACAGATTTTGTGGAAACGGCCACTATTAGTAGTTGCAGTAGGGACTTCAAGGTCACTTAGATTTAGACAAGATCATACTCATGTATCAAGCGTTAGTACTACTATTCCAACAGAAATCAATTTGGATGATCTTCCTCCTGATCTAGGTGATCGAAAAAAGAATACCATACTAATAATCCCAAGAAGTAACACGAGATCAGACGGAGATATTTAACTAGAGGACCTTATAGGCTGCAAGAACCAATGTACAACACAAAAAAGACCCAATATAACAAACCTCCATCATTACCAAATAGTGTGTCTTAATTCTGTTATTGATCGGCAACTTAGGGAGTTCAATGAAAGATTGCATGAAGTAAATTATTCATTGCTTATTCACATGGCTTTTTTCAACCCAAAAATTGTTGTTTTTGACTTGAAGAGTTTATTGAAGTTAGCTGAGTTATATCCTGATGATTTCAGTTCAACACAACTGATTTATCTTGGCCATCAACTTTGGAGTTGCATTGACAATGTCCGAGCGGACCAAAGATTCGCCAATTTGGATGGCATTGATGATCTTGCTAAAGTGTTGGTGGGCACTAGGAAGCATCTTGTCTTTGCTTTGGTGTATCAGCTTCGAAAGTTGGTGCAAATTTTGACGGTTGCCACAACGTTAGTGGAGAGATGCTTTTCAGCAATGAATACTTCCAAGAGTGTTTTGTGCAACAAAACGAGTGACGAGTTCATGAATGAGTGCTTGATTTGCTATGTGGGGAACGATATATTTTGAATAATTACAAATGATGATGTAATCGATCTATTTAAGAAGATGGAAGCTTGAGAAAGGAAGTTATAAAATGTGAGCCTCATGTCACTTTATATTTTTGCTTAATGATATTTATTTTTTGTATTTTTTCGTAACATTGTTGTGAATATAATATGTTCTTCTGTTCATCCTTTTCAAGTGCTCTAAGTTAACCTTTGGCTTTATGACTTCGCTCAGCATGTACTCGGTATGCCTTTTTAATGTACTAATAATATTATTGAATCATTGTATATTTTCTCTCTATATGCCGCACTCCAACATTATGTATGTTGCGCTGCTATAGTTTGCATTAGAGTGGACAAAACATGACACCAGTGCCAATTTTTTCTTGCTTCGTCCCTGAGATGACGGGTCCCATTGAACTATCCTATTGTCTAGAAATTGTTGGCTAACCTCGAAAGATGTTTTGACATACTCGGATGGAAACTACGATCGAAAGGATAAGGAGGATAATGAGACATATTGACGAGACTATAATTCACTGCTTACCAACCTTTCTGTATGGAAGGGGCCGGGGGGGGGGGGGGGTTATAAGTCGAGAAGAGAAACATGGCAGGAAAGAAGATGGCGGGAACAGGAGGGGTGGCGGGAAAGAAGTTGGCATGGACATAAGGGTTGGCGGGAAAGGGTTCCCCGGAACACGGTTATGTTCCAATCATCTTCAGGGAGGATGACTGGAGCTAATCATCTTTCGGGAGGATGACTGGAGCTAATCATCTTCAAGAAGAACGACCGAAAGCCCTTGTTCAGCCGATTGTTCAATCATCTTCAAGGAGGACGACTGGACACTAATCATGCACCAGTAAGACGATTAGTTCCAGTCGTCTTGCCCGAAGATGACGGCGTATTATTGGTGAAATGTATCTAAACCGTGTATTATTTCTGTAAATTAATAGAAAAATGTATTATTTTTTTAAAAAAATAGCGTGCTGCTGACCCATTGCCAACGGATTTGGCAATCACATTCCCTTTGGCAGACAACTTCGAGCACTTGCTCCTCTGGGCATCCTACTGAGGCAAAATTTCGTGTTTTGACCCTTTTTTGAAACCTATTCGAGATCTGACCTTAGGTTGAAAAAAATTTGAGATCTGACCCTTTTGCTACCGCCAGAGTCCATGGCGGTAGGATCTAACAGCCTACCGCCAGGGACTTTGACGGTAGGAAACATCGCTACCGCCAAACGGGTTGGCGGTAGCCTGCACAACCCTACCACCAAGGTGCTTGGCGGTAGGCACGAGCACACACTGTGTTCAATACTTAGAAGGTTTTTGATGGTAGAGCATGCAACCCTACCGCCCGGGTCCTTGGCGGTACGCTATTATACCCTACCGCCATGGTCCCTGGTGGTAGCAAAAGGGTCAGATCTCGAAAAAAAATTGAACTAGGGTTAGATCTCGAATAGGTTTAGGAAAAGGTTCAAAACACGAATTTTAGCCTCCTACTGACACGGTGCAGTGCTTACTTCTAAGCTTCGTCCATAAGATACGCATACTCTGAGGCTGTGACTTGATGCTACCGATTCTACGCAGAAAAAGTACAAGTAGGAAGCTGGTGCGAAGGTCAACCTCCGTCCTATAATATAAGAATGTTTTTGATACTAGTATAGTACCAAAAACGTTCTTATATTATGGGATAGAGGGAGTAGGTCCGAGCTTAGTGCACGTGGTTTGCGCCGACATCGAAAGTTTCCTGCGAGTTCCTTGCTGCTAATCTACAGTTTACCAGATGGACTCCCGTACCACATCGATAGTCAAAGGGTGCATCAATACACTTTGGATGCCTTAACTTGTCTAGCATAGTCAGTTTGGTGCCCAAAGTTATAAAATACATAAAAATGATATTATAACTTGTCCTATTATGTAAATATGGTGCCTTCGTACGTATTCGAGTATACACCACGCCTGTGTGGCGTGCCAGCAAGACGTTGGCCCAAACGTCAGCGGCAGGCAGCTGGTGAGGTGCTGGATGACTTGCGCATGATTTTTTTTTTCAGAAACCCCCTCCCCCGCATATTTTAATTAGCTATGTAGAAAAGACAAACGTAGATCCCACATATCAGTATGATTAAATACATTAAATTGCCTGCACACTAGCCACCTGGCCGAACAATACTTTGTGACCAACTGTTCCCTGGAAACCTATATAGCTCTTCTACCTTTCGCTGTGCAATCCATGTTATTTACTCTTTTTTCAAGTTACCTTTAGGTTTTTATGATATGTAAAATTTCTCATATAAAAATATAATAATTATCAATATGTCATTATTGGCTATTTAAATCTTTATTCTATTTTCGTTATTGTGTAGTTTAAATAGCTAAACATGAACGTTTTTTTGAAAATTTATGTCGATATAAATAGTTCAACATATATAATCAAATATTGTAAAAAAATATCTTCAGTTAGGACCACAAGCACGTAGATAGTGTGTATCTTCATTGTATTTTTAGAATACATAATTATTAAAAATTGACAAAATTGTATTATGAAAACTGGTCAACGTGTATTAAAAATCAATGTGTAAAAAAGTTTTATAAATGTGTTAAAACATGTTAAATGTGTTTGTAGAAATGTAAGAATAATTTTACACAATAATTTTTCAATACATGTTGAACATCATTTTGAAATAGATGTTGTCAATTTTTTGAATGCATGACGATCATTTTTTGAAAAAAAATTTACAGTTTCTTAATGCACCTATTTTTTTGAAAGATACATTGAACTTTTTTTTTGAAATGCACTAACACTTTCTTTAAGTTTATGGCAGTTGTAATATTTTCTTACATTTCATTTTTTCAAACAGAAATAATAAACATGGAAAATACATGTACGGGCCCATAAGAGTGCCATATATTTAAATAAATATATAAGAGGAACGTTTGAAGAGGTAAGTAGCGACGTGATAATAGTGTCTTTTGAGGAAACGTGATATATAGTGTCTAGATAAAATATGTTCACTAAGTACAGTCTAACCTGGTGGTAATCTTCGGCGGGCTGTACAAATCGCGGGCCACTACCAGCCAATGGCAGTTGTAAAAATATAAGGGGTTCCTGTAAAAAATCCTCATGCGTGGGACATCCATCGCTCACCCACTGGCATGCCACACATGCAGAACATACACCCGGATACGTACACGAGGCACTGTATTTGCACCATAAGGACAAGTTATTGCATCAGTTTTCTGTATTTTGCAACTTTGAGCACCAAACTGGCGGCACTGGATAAGTTAAGGCACCCGTAATGTATTTAACTTTTTCGTGATTAATATGCCAATTAACTAACAGATGTACGCGTCTCCAGTGGGCAAGATAAAATTAACTAATGTGGACCTTGTTTTTTCCCAAGACAAAATACTCCAAGCGCGTACGTGTGCCCTTGAAGGAAATTACAGCTCGATCGATTTCTTGCGTCCGAAGGATCCTCTTTGACCTATAGAAAAGAGAAAATTTTATTACAGATCCATTTACTTGCATTGACGTTAGCTTTAGTCCCTGTAGTTATAAATACCCACAATACGGTCACCAAACTTACTCTAGAGGGTCATCTACGGTCCAAAATACCATTTTCTATACGTACGCGCTGAGCTGGCTCGAGTCAACGGCTGCCAACGGTGCGCTGACTGCCACATGCGCTTGTTCGCTTGAATACGCAGGCAACCAGGGGTGTCTTTGCAAAATTAACAGTTATTAAAAGATCTCCTCCCCCCACCTGGCCGGATCGAGCCACCTGGTCGGGTCGGACCGAGCCACTCCCTCCCCTGCTTCTCCTTCCCTGGTTCGTCATTACTGCCGAGGTGGTACGTCGTCTCCGGCGTGGGCGAGTGTGGCGACGGCATCATGAGCTCGTCGTCGGACGCTGCGCCGCCGCCGTCCGTGCCATTTGGGAGGGGCCTGCGTAACGTCCCTCTCGCACCGACGCGTCGTGACGAGCATGCCTCGCCGCCCCTTTATGGTACGTCCCCGTCGCCGGCAGGTTCTGTACTTGATCTGTGTACATGAAAGCTCCGGGGAAGAGCTTGCGTTCGAGTCAATTGCGCACAGGTGCTATGGTTTGGGCTATTTCTCTCCCTTTTGCCATGGATGGTGTAGGGTTTAGGGTTGAGCAGGGCCACAGATCAAAGCTAGGGTTTCTGATGGGCTATGGATCTTGTATTTGGAGATGATCTAGGGTTTGCAGAGCACAATTAGGGTTTGATTTTGGAGCATGCAAGGGGAAGGCCATGCTCGCTTCTCCCCTGTTTGTCGGATTATCATTTACAATCTCGGAGTAGGGTTCCTTGTCGATGATACTTGCTTTCACCCTTGTTTTCCAGGCGGCCAACGCATCGCTAAACTTGGTCATGGCGTGTTTGTTTATCTTCTTCATTGCCGGGTCCTTATCCGGATCTTCATAATCCTTTTCATTCTGGCCCGGGAACAAGAATATCTGGTGAAACTTCTTTAGGAGGGAGGGCCTCATATTATCTATCTTCTGTAGTTTCTCATCGTTGATGGTGGCGGTTGTCCGTACGATGCAGCCAATTTGATTGCCGTAGCACTTGCGCGCTTCCTCGGGCGCCTTTGGCTCAAAATTGTCGTCATCCACCTCCGGGACCACCAGTCTAGTAGTCCTGAGTTTGTTAGGAAGCCGTTGCCTCTTTGCTTTCGGTTCTACACCTGCTCCGCTCCCCGAGGCAGCGCTGGTCTCAGTCTTAGCGCCGGTCTCGATGCCAGTCTGAGTCTCAGCGCCGATCTCAGTTTCAGCACCGGTCTGCGTGTCAGTCTCAGTCCCCGATGCCACTGGTGGGCCCAGCAACAACATCGGTTGATCATCGGCAAGGCTCAAAAATTCATCTGCCGCCCGGTAGACGTCGTCACAATCACCAGAACCCTGTCCTTCATCGTTGCTAGCCATGTTTCCTATGATTAAATCTAGTCAATTAATTCTAGACCTAATAAAATGAATAATGACATAAAAAAGGCATATTGTTTTGCAGGAACGTTGACTCCTTCCTAGTGCGGCAAATCCCGGGCACTCGACATGTCCTAGTTTGTCGCACAAGTCATGCCGAAATTCACGGAAAATTTCGGCATGACCTTTGCTAAAAAGTGGACAAATCGAGAACCTGAAATTTGCTGGAACAGAAATGAATTAACATTCCGACAAAACATAGGCCACTCAGCTTCATTCCCTGGAAACAGTGTTCAAATATCCCTCTTCGACACCGCAACATACACATGTCCAAATATACACGAGCAACCACTTGTCCAAATTTCACAAGCTAATTCAAAAACAAAGTGTAGAAGAAAATTCATTTAACTACTAACAGAACAAAATTCAGTTAACTTTAGTGCTCTATAATGACGAAAGGAAAAAAAATTCAGTTAACTACTAATTTCATTCATTTAGGTTATTCATTTAACTTCACCTAATTAACCTACTGTACCACTAGTACTAGCAGCACTACTAACCTAATTAACCTAGCAAAACTCTATTGCCCTAACTGAAAAACATCTAATTAACATCTACTTGTACCACTACTGCCCTAACCTAATTAACATCTACTAGTATCATTATATACTATACAAGCAGCATCTACCCTAATTAAACCCTACTGCCTTAACTAACTTTTGCTGTAAACCAAATTTTTTGCTCTAAACTAATTTTTGCTCTAACATCTACTACTTAACATCCTTTGCTCTAAACTAATTTTTTTACTATAAACAAACTTTTGCTCTAAAATGCAGAGAGGGAGAGGAGTGGGGGAGGGGTGGGGGACTTACAGAGAGGGGAGAGACGGTGGCGGGGAGGTGCTCGGCGACGGAGGCAGGGACAGAGAGGGCGGGCTCGGGCACGGGCAACAGCGGTCCTGGGCGGGCTCGGGCGGCGGTGAGGTGGAGGGCGGCGACGGTGAGGTCGAGGGCGGCCTCGGGGCGGCGGCGGTGAGGATGACGGCGGCCTCGGGGGGGAGACGGTGAGGTTGCATGCGTCCACGCCGGCAGGATACGGCGGCGAAGTGGTGCGACGATGAATTGGGGAGACGGCGGCGAGGGCGAGGGATTTGGGGAAGAAGTGATGGCCGGGGGGGGCGCTGTTTAAGTGAAACGTAACGGTAGCGCGTTTCCGAAAACGCGCTATAGCTAACTTAGCTACAGCGTGTTTCCTGAAACTCGCTACTGCTATTCCTTTCTCCTTTTTTCCCTTTTTTTATTTATTTTTCTTTACATTTAATTTTTTTCCTTTCTCCTTTTTCTATTTCTTACATTTTCATTTACTTTTCTACTTGTTTTTCATTTTATTTTATTTTCGTTAGCAGTAGCGCCTTACAAATAAACGCGCTGCTACAACAAAATTAGCGGCAGCGCTGTTTCTAAAAGAGCGCTACTACTATGTGTAGCCGATCGGCTTAGCGGTGGGAATTTTTGTAGTAGCGCTTTTACGGCGGGACACTCTACTGCTATATGTGTATCTGCAGCGCGGTTTTTTCGCGCGCGCTACTGATGTCTAGCAGTAGCGCCCTTTTTTAACACGCGCTACTGCTAAAGTTCTGTGTATAGGCTTTTCCCTAGTAGTGTGTAGTGGAACAGGAGCAGGCTGAGCTCACTGTAGTGGAACAGGAGCTGCCTCATCATGATCAAGAGCAGGAGCAAGATGAAACACAGTCAGAAAGTGGAGCAGAGTCAGAAGAAGATGATTTCATACCAAGTCCACCCCAGCCAGGAACAACTTACCTTTGATCTCAGTTTGGGTTTAGGGCGAGGAAATCCTCTAGGTGTTTGAACATGGATGCAGCAGACACAGTTGGTTGTTCAGTAATGCAGGATTCAGATGAAGATTACATTCCACAATTTGTTGATTCAGACATTGATCTGCAAAATGATGATGACTTGTTTGACAAGAATGTTGATTGTGATAAAGGCAAAGGTAAAGCAGTCCAAGAAGATGATGATGATCCTACTGAAGATGTGGACATGTGCTTGCCTTCACCTGATGAAGATAAGGTTAAGCTGAATTTAAAAAGTTTCAGAGAAGAGGACCTGGCTAAACCAGAGTTCAAAGTGGGTCAGGCATTTGCTAGTGTTGAGTTACTGAGGAGGGCTATCAAGGAGTATAGCTGTCATGAAAGGATTGACATCAATTGCCCTAGAAATGATAGGAAAAGAGTTAAAGGCATTTGTGAAGATGGGTGACCATGGTCTTTGTATGCATCATTTGATGGGAGAATCAACTGCTTCATGATCAAGAAGTATAACCAAAATCATACCTGCATAAAGAAATGGAGTGTCAAGTCATTCACTGCCCCCTTCATGGCAGGGAAATATCTTGATTCATTCAGAGCAGATGAAAACATGAACATGAAGAATTTTTCAAGGGTTGTTTAGAAGGATTGGAACATGACAACCACAAGGAAGAAACTTAGAAGGGCGAGGAGACTAGTGAAGAAAGTCATTGAAGGAGATGAGTTAGACCAGTATAACAGTATGTGGGATTATGCAGCAGAATTCAAAAGATCAAACCAGTGCAGCTCTTTCTATGTAGGTGTCAATGATGGCATATTTGGAAGTTGTTATTTCTCTGGATGCCTGCAAAGGGGTTTCATGCAAGCATGTAGGTCTGTCATTTGTTTGGATGGATGCCACCTGAAGACAAAGTATGGAGGTGTTATGTTGTGTGCTGTTGGCATGGATCCTAATGACTGCATTTACCCTCTAGCTTTTGTTGTTGTTGAGGTAGAGAACACTGACACATGGAAATGGTTTCTGTCAAACCTGAAGAGTGACTTGGGAATTCTGAACACAGAGCCATGGACTATAATTCCAGACAAGCAAAAGGGGCTGATCAAGGGAGTGAGGCAGCACTTTCCTGATGCAGAGAACAGACATTGTGTTAGGCATATATGGCAGAATTTTCAGCAAACACACAAAGGAGATGTTCTTAAGAACAAGTTATGGAAGTGTGCAAGGAGCACAACACCAGAGCTGTGGGCTGCAAGCATGGAGGAAATGATGTTCATCAGCATAGAAGCATACAAATGGCTTGATCAACTACCACCCAACACTTGGGTTAGGGGCTTCCAAAGAGACTTGGCCAAGAGTGATATCCTTCTGAACAACAACTGTGAGGTTTTCAACAAATATATTCTTGAGGCCAGGGAGATGCATCTCAGATCAATGATTGAGAAGATCAAAACTCAGTTCATGGTCAGATTCTACAACAAAAGAAAAGAGGCAGAGAACTGGCCTGGTTCTGTATGCCCAAAAATAAGAAAAAGAATTCAAAGGAATATAGAGCTGGAAACTACATGCATGGTTTCAGGGGCTGGTGATGGCATCTTCCAGGTTGACAACAGGACCAAGACATACATTGTTGACCTCAAAGAAGAGAGTTGTACATGCAAAAGGTGGGATCTTAGTGGAGTTCTATGCCACCATGCAATTGCATGTTGTATACATGAGAGAATTGACCCAGAGAGTTTGGTGCACTCCTGCTACATTATAGAAGCATTCAAGTTAGCATACAAGCCAATTATAAAGCCTTGCAGAGATAGGAGTGAGCGGCAAAAGATGAATGGGTGTGAAATTAAACCACTTGTCTATGAAAAGAAAGTTGGGAGGCCTTCAAACAAGAGTAGGAGAAAGAAGCCTTATGAGATTGAAAAGAAAGATGGCACAAAGGTACTGACTAGACATGGAGGCACAATAACATGTTCATTATGCCATGAATAGGGCCACAACATCAAATGATATAATACAAGAAAAGCTGGCATTTTGCCAAAACTAACAATGAGAAGGGGGCCAAGGGCTATTCTTGAGGATGTGTCTGATGATGAACCAATTATGGCACAACAAGATGGTGGGCAAGTCACACAGGAGGAGGTTCATGTCACACAAGATGATGGCCAACTTACACAGGAGGATGTCAATGCCACACAAAATGATTGCCCAATGCAGCAACAAGAGGATGAATATGATACACCGGTTGTTTTTCAGGTAAATTCTAATCTTTTTTGTCCATTTCTTTTAGGTTGTATTTAATGTGATACACCAGTGATGACAGCATGTGATGATTGGCTGTGCACAGGTGCAAGACTTTGGATATACAATGCTTCTTAAGATGCAGCAGTCTAGGCCTATACCTAGAGAAGAAACTAAAGTCACTCTGCCAGATTCATCATTCATATTGCAGGCATCCAGTTCTCAAGCTTCAGCGCATACAACAACAGCTACAAATGGTGGCAACCTGACCATGAAGTTGTTGAAGATGAAAAGAGACAAAGAAAGGCAGATGGCAGCCAGGAGAGATGAAGCACTACATGCAATGAATGAGATGGTAGAGAGGAGAGCAGAGGAGGCTGAAGCAAAGAGGCAGGAAATTTCTATCAAGAGAGCAGAGAAGGCAGCCAGAAGAAGAAGAGTAATAAAAGAGAAGAAGGCTGAGGAAACAACAGCAAAGATGGAAGCTTCAGCAGCAAGAAAAGCAGGATTACAAGAAGAGAAGGAGGCCAGGGCAATTGAAGCAATTGCAGCTAAGTCAGAGGCATCAATGAGGAGAAGAGAAGAGCAAGAAGCAAAGAGAGCTATTGCACTGAAGAAAAAAACAAGATCAAGAAGCAAAAAAGAAACAGCAAGAAGAGGCCAAGAGAAGGAGAGCTGAATCAGTTTGCCCAAGTGCACCAACAAGAAGTGGACATGTGCCCAAGAAGAACAGAGTCAACATGTTTGATGAGTTTAGATGAATCAGTGCTGTTGCACTTGTAATTCAGTGATTTTTTGGCAGAAGCTTAAATCTGAGCTCAAATGTGGTTCATTCAGTGAAGAAACTAATAGAGCTGAAATGTAGCTCATTCAGCGAGACATAAGTAATTTGATGCAAACTGAATTTGATGCAGCATTGCAATTGTGTATCTGTGTCCATCTTTGCTGAATCTGGAGGCTCGCTAAATTTTTATGACTGAACTTGTATTGCTCAATTTTGCTCACTGAATCTGTGTCCATTTTTATGACTGAACTTGTATTGATCAATTTTTATGACTGAATTTGATGCAGTATTGCTCAATTTGAGGCTCAAGTTGTAATTTTTATGATTGAATTTATGTTGCTCTATTTGTTGCAAACTGAATTTGAGAGCTATTGCTCAATGTTTATGTACCAAATTTTGTTTAAAGAAAAAATTAAAAATCAAACAAAAAAAAAGTTTTGCCCGGGTCTCGAACCCAGGACCTGTGGTATTGAATGTTGGGGGCAATGCCAGTGGGGTAAGTAGTAGTGCTTTGATGAAGGGATGGTACTAAACTAACTATACTAGTTGATAGTCGCCCATGCCTTTTCGGTTTCCTCCTCTGCTTTTAAGCCCACCCGCCCACCGCTCCATTCTCCACTCACCTTCAGTCCACCCCCGTACCAAACCACGTCGCCTCGGTTACCCTGCACCAAACCCCCGCCGTCAAGAAAACCCTCGCCGCCAACGACATGGAGGACAGCCCCGCCTGGAAGAGGGTCATCGATGACCTCGCAGGCGACGACAAGGCGATGCGCGCGGACCTGGCGGAGATCGGGAAGTGGTTCCCCAGCATTGGGATGCTGCGTCGCCACGCGCGTGGCCTCCTCAAGGTCATGACTGATGATGAGCTGGACCGCGCCTGCGACGACCCCCAAGGTATCCCTCCTGCGCTCGTCCTCCGCTTCGCGATGCAGGAGACGCGCTCCGACAACCCGGGGCAGCAAGCTCGGTGGTGGATGTACCGGTCCGCCACCGCGCCGCGGCAGCCGAATCCGTTGCGCGTTGGCTCGCGAACGGAGCGCGTCCACAATGTCGATCTGGTCGTCCCCGCGCCTGTCAACACGGCCTACTGGGACCACTACTAGCCCGACCTCCTCGGGCGCGACGACGTCTCCGAGTACATCTCGTCCGACTCGGAGTACGACTCCGGCTCCGATGACGACTCTGGCTACGCTGTCGACTCGTCCTGGTCGACTGGCTGGGAGGAGCCGGAGGTGATTATCCTCTCTGACGACGAGCCGGAGGTGGCGGCACCCATCGTCCCCGAGCCGGAGGTCCAGATGGTGGCGCCCGTCGCCAAGTAGGGTGACAAGCACCGCCCCATTGACGTCGAGCTGCTTCCCGATGTTCCTGACATCATGAAGCAGGAGGTGGAGGTGGTCTTGGACCTGCAAGCACAGGCGGACGTCGCAGCGCAGCCAGAGAGGAAGAAGAAGAGGAAGGTGGCAGCTAACATGGAGGTTTGCCGCTCGGAGCGCCTCCAGAAGATGAAGAACTGAAGAAGATGAAGTTGCCAACATGAAGAAGATGCAGGCGTAGTTAGTTAGGTATGCTGAAATATACAAATTTTCAGCATATAAGTTATAAAATACTGTAGTTTGTTAGGTGTGCTTGTACATTAAGCACATAAGTTATTTCTAATTTCTGTTGGCAATGTTGAACTAAGTGGCAGTTGATGCTGATTATGCTGAAGTTTATGTTCTGTGTTGATCATGCTGTCTAGTTGATGCTGTTGATGCTGAAGTGCTACAAAGTTATGTAGAGTAGTTTATGCTATTGATGTTATAAGTTAACTGAATTTTGTCTAAACTTGTTGCTATATAAGGCTAAATGAGACCAAAAGTGTTTTGTTGCTATATAAGGAAACAATCCAAAAGAAGAAGCTGCCAAAAGTGTCTTGTTTGCTATAAGTTAGCTGGATTTTGTCTGAACTGGACTTTGTCTTAACTGAACTTTGTTAGATAACTAAATTCAGACAACTCTGCAAATTTTGTTAACTATAAAAATTCAGTTATCTTTGTCTTGGCTGAAATTTGTCTTAAACTGAATTTTAGTTCAGTAATTTTGTCAGCAAATTTAGTTAACTTTAAAAATTCAGTTATTACTAATTTTAGTTAGCTTAACTGAACTTTGCCACCTATCTGAAATGGCAACACTACACACCCTACAACTGGTTTGAATTTGTACTTGCACACCCTGTAACTTGCATCATGCATGCACCTTTGGTCCACCAACAGATCCGCCCCCACCACCAGGTCCACCACCTGATCCACCACCAGGCCCCCTTCTTCTTCCTCCTCTTCGACCAGATCCACCACCAGGTCCCTTATTCTTCCTCCACTCCTCCTTTGCTCCTGCTCCCCTGGTCTACAACAGCAACCATGGTGTCCTGGGATGATCTCCCAACCTCTTCTGAAGATGACTCAGTGACCAGCAAGGTTAGTCATGTCCTCTCCTCCACGCAGCTAGGGTTTAATAGCTTCTAGGCTCATCTTCTTAACAAATGCAATTTTTTCCTTTTTTAGCCTCCAGCAACAATTTTCTGTAAAGAATAGATTGGCCTGGCCACAGATCTGCCTAGCTTTATATGTGAGCATGGATCTTTGTGTGAGAAGTATGTGGCTTTTCAATCTGTTGACAGTGGAAGAAAATTCTTGGCTTGTGCACACAAGGTTTGTACAAATCCAGATAATAGTGCCATTATATCATCATTTTACAGTGACAGTGGCTTTTATCTGAAGATTTGCAGATAACTGGATAATGTCACTTAACTGAATGTTTCTTTGGATGATAGGAAGTACCTAAATGCACCTATGTGGAATGGATAGACCCTGAGTGGCCTGAAGCATTGAAGATGAGCCTAGCTACCATATGGAGCATGTATGAAGAGCAGACAAAACAAAGGCTACAAGAAAATGTGTTGAGTGCTGAACAGAACTTGAAGATCTTGGAACAGAAGAAAAAAAATGGAGAATGAGCTGAGACATTCCAAGCTTGATTTTGCCAAGATGGTGGCTGAAAAGGAGCAGGCAATGAGTCAATTAGGCAACACACAAATTGCTCTGTCTGATCTGAAGGAAGAGCTTGAGAAGAAGAAGAGCACTGACAAATCTATAACAAACATTCATCGGGTATTCAGGGCTAAGGCAGAGAAAGAGAGGGACCAAGTCATGCAGGAGAGGGATCAATTGAAGCAAGAGAAGAGAAAGCTTGAGTACATGATAGGTGACTTATTCAAACACAAAGAGGAGACCAAGGTGAAGATAAATAAACTTAAGGGGATGTTGAATGATGTTGACTGAACTTATCTTGTTCTTGTCCCTGTGTAAACTTAATTTGACCAACTATGTTGTGAAATGGATTTGGTTGTCAACTGATTTTATCTTGCGTGTCAACTGAATTTTAAGTGCAATGGATTTGGTTTTCAACTGTAATATGTTGTCAAATGATTAGAATTAAACTGAGACATGCTGTGTTGCTGTCTAAATGAAGAAGTAACATAACAACATTGGTACATAACTCCAGTCGTCATATTATTTGATCAGTTATCCATTACAACCACCACAGCATGCAACCATTACAACCATCAAAGCATGCATCCAAACCCAAAACAAGTACTTAATCTACCTAATCTACTTAGTGTGATGTGCTCACTGATTTCAGTACATCTCACTTCTTCATGACTACTATGAAACACAACACACAAAGCACCATAACAACAGCCATCACCTGCTTCAGCAGCAGTAGGATTTCTCTACCTAATCCAAGCAGCATAGCAACTTGCTGCTTGGTAGCAAAGTTTTTCTCACTAGGGGTGCCAAATGACCCAAAATCAACTCTGCCAGCACCTCTCCCAGCCATGCCTCTTCCAGCTATGCTTCTTATGTTCATTGCTTCAGTCCTCTTCCTCTCAAGCTCCTCTCTTTTATCCTCAGCTGCCCCTATTGCATCCACAACAGCATCACCAACAAGAACCCTATGTTCAACAAGATGCTGCACATATTCTAGCTCCCAACGCCAGAAATCACAGGTGACCTATAAAACAGGGAAACAGAGCATTTTCAGTTAACTAAAAAAGTTCAGTTAACTATAAAGTTTAATTAACTATAAAGTTCAGTTAACTATAAATTTCAGTTAACTACCACCAACCAATTGCTGTACAAACCTAATGCCAGTTAACTAAGTTCAATCTGACAAAACCCTAATGCAGTCTTACACATCAATCTGATGCAGAACCAGTGAAGAAAAGATCTACTACACAGGTAGAGGAACTTGACCTGGTGCTTGCTGCACCTGTAGAAGACCCACCCCTCGTGCTCTTCTGTGCCAGAGTCGTAGAACTTCACCTGCTCGCCACAATCTCGGCACAGGATCAAAGGAACGACAATGGAGCGGCCACGTAGCCCAGATCAAACAGAGCTCAAAGATGACATGAGGAGAGATGGCGGCGGCAATGTCTGCGGCGCTGGAGAGAGAGCGGCGGCAATGGCTGCGGTGGCGGCGGCGAGGGCGGCGGCGGAGGGAGGCGGGTGGGCTAGGGTTGGGAGAGGGCAGCGGGTGGGCTCGGTTCGCGCGGGTGGCTCGACCCGACCAGGTGTCCGACCAGGTGGGGGAAGAAGATCTTTTGTTCTGCCAGTTTTGCAAAAAAACCCTTGGTTGCATGCGTATTCGAGCGAGCAAGCGCATGTGGCAGTCAGCGCACCGTTGGCAGCCATTGACTCGAGCCAGCTCAGCGCGTACGTATAGAAAATCATATTTTGGATCGTAGCTGACCCCCTAGAGCAAGTTTGTTGACCGTATTACGAGTATTTGTAACCACAGGGACTAAAGCTATCGCCAGTGTAAGTTTGGTGACTGTAGTGAATTTTTCTCTATAAAAAATAACTCCTTTCTAGTGCTACAGCTCCAAGCCTCCAGCCGCCCAACCCCTCAACTGATTTCTCATCAGAGCTTTAGACCAGCTTATTATACCATATCCCTCTCTTGTAGAGTTCATAAGTTTATATCCGAATGGGGGTCTCTGGCTGCAGCAACAACAACGGCAAGGCGCTGCTGCTCGTGGCCTGCTTCCTCCTGCTGGTGGCTTCCCCGTTTGTGCATGGAGTCGGGTGCTTCGCCGTCGCGGAAGCGACGAGTCCAGAGGATGCCGCCGAGCAGAGGCTGAGGGTGGGGAGCACGCGGGCGCTGGAGACGGCGGTGCCGCAGCATTGTCAGCTCGGCCGCGTCTGCCATCTCGAGCAATGCTGCTGGCGGTGTCTGGTCGTCCAAGTCCAAGTTGGCCGTGGCTCGCAGGTTGCTGCCGGGAGGAGCTGTAGATGGAGCCGGCCATTCGTGCGGCTCCAACGGTCGCCAGGGCTGCACCCCGTAAGACTAAGATTTATGCATGCCACTCTGCATCTGCCGATAGTACTGTAGTACCTTCGTTCGTCGTGGCTAAGCACAAGTAGAGTACTGCTCCTACTATGTTGGTTCGTTAACTAGCTAGCTAGGATTTGGTTGTTCTTTGCCAAGTACGTAGCCATCATTCAGCAAAAGAAAAAATGGATGCCTACATATACTGTGTATGAATTGTAAAGTGTTTAAACAGCTGTATATATATATATATATATCTTGTAAATATACTCCACTGGTGCTGTAATTAACAATCCGCGAATGGCCTTGAAAATGTTGAGTTGTATATTTTGTACATTATGTAACGTAGCAATGTCTCGGTGTACGGATCCTAGATTGTAGGATCTGAGTTCTCTCCCGCATGGCCTGCGTGCCTAACTCTCGGGACTCTCTCTCCCTCTATATGTAAACTCCGGTTGTAACAGAAACAGTCAAGAAAATCATAATACAGTTTCCAACTTGGTATCAGTCGCTAGGGTCTCCGCATGGCTGCGGATGACCTCTCCTCCTCCGCCGCCGCCACGAGCTCCGCCACGTCGCCGGGCTCCCTCTCCTCCTCCTCCTCGGCGCCTGCTGCCGGCACCACTTCGGCCACCGACTCCACCACCACCCCCCTTCGTCATCGGCACCTCCCCAGCCATCTTCAGCGGCTCCTCACCTGCCACGGCATCCCAGTTTGCCCCTCTCTTCACCGCCGCCGGCTCCTCTCCAGTGCCACCGCCGGCCTCCCCCCAACCCATCCTATCTTCTGTGACCACATCACGAACCACATCAAGTTTCTTCTCAATCCCGCGGATCACAACTACCATAGGTGGAAAACTTTCTTTCTGATGGTTCTCGTTCGCTACGGCGTCTCCTACCTTCTCGACCATCCCCCCCCCCCCAATGCCCCGGCGCACTATCTTGAGCACGACGCCCACATCGTTCTGTGGATCTATGCCACCCTCTCGGACACCATGCGCGACCATGTTGTCGGCGCCACCACCACCTACGCCCTCTGGCACAAGATCAAAGACTTCTTTCTTGCCAATCGCGATGCTCGCTTTATGATCCTCAACCGCCAATACCAAAACAACAAACATGGTGATCTCTCTGTGTCCGAGTACGCACGCTGTCTGAAATTCCTCACCGACGCCCTCGCCGACATTGATCGTGCCGTTACCGAGGTGGATCTCACCACCCAATTTCTTCATGGCCTCGACAAGCGGCTCGACACCATCCGCGTCGTCCTCGGTGACCAGGGCCTCTGAGGGAGTCCTGGATTAGGGGGTGTCCGGATAGCCGAATTATATCCCTTGGCCAGACTCCTGGACTAAGAAGATACAAGATTGAAGACTTCGTCCCGTGTCCGGATGGGACTTTCCTTGGCGTGGAAGGCAAGCTTGGCGATACGGATATGTAGGTCTCCTACCGTTGTAACCGACTCTGTGTAACCCTAACCCTATCCGATGTCTATATAAACCGGAGGGTTTTAGTCCGTAGGACGAACAACAATCAGACCATAGGCTAGCTTCTAGGGTTTAGCCTCTCTGATCTCGTGGTAGATCCACTCTTGTACTACCCATATCATCAATATTAATCAAGCAGGAGTAGGGTTTTACCTCCATCGAGAGGGCCCGAACCTGGATAAAAACATCGTGTCCCTTGTCTCCTGTTACCATCAGCCTAGACGCACAGTTCGGGACCCCCTACCTGAGATCCGGCGGTTTTGACACCGACATTGGTGCTTTCATTGAGAGTTCCTCGTATGCGTCATCCTTAGGCCCGATGGCTTCTTCGATCATCAACAACGATGCGGTCCAGGTGAAACTTTTCTCCCGCACAGATCTTCGTGATTCGACGGCTTTTGCACCGTGGGCCAATTCACTTGGCCATCCGGAGCAGATCGAAAGCTACGCCCCGCCATCGTGTCAGATTTGGGAGTTTGAACTACGGCCGACATTCGCGGAGACTTGATCTTCGACGGATTCGAGCCACAGCCAAGCGCGCCCAAGACCGCCTCGATGGGCATGATCTAGCTCTGCCGCCGAACAGTGCCCTGGAGGCCGCACCAGCGTCCGCTCCGACCCTTAGCTCGGAGCCGACTCCGCCTATCGAGGATGAGTGGCTGGACACCGCCTCGGGGGCTACGTTCTCTATGGTGATTGAGCCAAACTCCATCCCTGTCCTTTGCGAAGACCGTGACTCCAAGGTGCCGGACTCCTCTCCGGACTCCGAACCCTCCGCGCCCCTGCCAATCGAATCCAATTGGGCGCCGGTTATGGAGTTCACCGCCGCGGACATCTTTCAGCACTCGCCCTTTGGCGACATCCTGAATTCACTAAAGTCTCTCTCTTTATCAGGAGAGCCCTGGCCGGACTACGGTCGGGAAGGTTGGGATGCAGACGACGAAGAAATTCAACGCCCACCCACCACCCACTTTGTAGCCACCGCCGATGATTTAACCGACATGCTCGACTTCGACTCGAAGACATCGACGGTATGGACGACGATGCCGGAGACGACCAAGAACCAGCGCCACAGGCACTGGAAGGCCACCTCGTCATACGACATATACATGGTGGACATCCCAAAAGATGGGAACGGCGATGGAACAGCGGAGGATGACCCCTCCAAGAAACAGCCCAAGCGGCGGCGTCAGCGGCGCCGCTCTATATCCCGCCACAGCAAAAACGGTGATTCCGGCACGGGAGATAATAACACCCAGGACAGCGCCGAAGACAACCTCCTCCAGCAGGATTCAGCATAGGAGGAGGGAGAAGCCAGCCCTCATGATAGAGCGGCAGACAGGGAGGTGGAGGACGATAATTATATGCCTCCCTCCGAAGATGAGGCAAGCCTCGACGATTTACGAATTTGTCGTGCCTGAGGATCCCGCCGAACAGGAGCATTTCAAACGCAGGCTTATGGCCACGGCAAGCAGCCTCAAGAAAAAGCAGCAGCAGCTTAGAGCTGACCAAGACTTGTTAGCTGACAGATGGACTGAAGTTCTTGCAGCCGAAGAGTACGAACTCAAACGCCCCTCCAAGAGATACCCAAAACGTAGGCTGCTACCCCATTTAGAGGAGGAAGCACCCAAACCTACATCACCAGCGCATGATGCGGCCGACCGGCCACCACGTGGCCGCGACAGAGAGGCCTCTAGGCCCTCCATTCAAGCCGCACCCCGGCGTCGCTCGAAAAGTACCAAGGCACGGGGAAACGCGCCAGACCCGCGAGACATATTGGAGGACAAGGCAAGGCAAACAAGATCGATCTACGGATCGCGTGGGCGCCCCACGACACGTGATGATAACCGTCACGCCGGATACAACAATTCCGGCCAGGCCGAACACAGTAGACAAAGCTCATTTGACTTGCGTCGTGATATAGCTCAATACAGAGGCGCCGCACACCCACTATGCTTCACAGACGAAGTGATGGATCATCAAATCCCCGAGGGGATCAAACCCGTAAACATCAAATCATACGATGTCACAACAGATCCTGCGGTTTGGATCGAGGACTACCTCCTCCATATCCACATGGCCCGCGGTGATGATCTACACACCATCAAATACCTCCCACTCAAGCTTAAAGGACCAGCTCGGCATTGGCTTAACAGCTTGCCACCAGAATCAATTGGTTGTTGGGAGGACCTGGAAACCGCATTCCTTGATAACTTCCAGGGCACATATGTGCGACCACCAGACGCTGATGACCTCAGCCACATAATTCAGCAGCCAGAAGAATCGGCCAGACAATTTTGGACACGTTTCCTAACCAAGAAAAATCAAATCGTTGACTATCCGGATGCAGAGGCCCTTGCAGCCTTCAAACATAACATCTGCGATGAGTGGCTTGCCCGGCACCTAGGACAGGAAAAGCCGAAATCCAGGGCAGCCCTCACAACACTCATGACCCGCTTTTGCGCGGGAGAGGACAGCTGGCTAGCTCGTAGTAACAACTTGACCAAAAACCACGGTAGTTCGGATACCAAGGACAAGAATGGCAGGTCGCGTCGCAACAAGCACAAAGCGCCGCATTAATGGCGATAATCGAAGATATCTGGCGATCAATGCCGGATTCAGAGGCTCTAAACCCGGTCAGCGGAAAAGCCGTTCAAAAGAAACACTCGAGGCCGTCAATCTGGACCGAATACTCGATCGCTCGTGCCAAATACATGGTACCCCCGAAAAACCAGCCAACCACACCAACAGGGATTGTTGGGTCTTCAAACAGGCAGGCAAGTTAAATGCCGAACTCTATGACAAGGGGCTACATAGCGATGACGAGGAGGAGCCCCGGCCGCCGAACAATAGAGGACAGAAGGGCTTCCCCCCACAAGTGCGGACAGTGAACATGATATATGCAACCCACATACCCAAAAGGGAGCGGAAGCGTGCACTAAGGGACGTATATGCGATGGAGCCAGTCGCCCCAAAGTTCAACCCATGGTCCTCCTGCCCGATCACCTTCGATCGAAGGGACCACCCCACTAGCATCCGTCACGGCGGATTCACCGCATTGGTTCTTGACCCAATCATCGACGGATTTCACCTCACTAGAGTCCTGATGGAAGGCGGTAGCAGCCTGAACCTGCTCTATCAGGATACAGTGCGCAAAATGGGCATAGACCCCTCAAGGATTAAACCCACAAAGACGTCCTTTAAAGGCGTCATACCAGGTGTAGAGGCCAATTGTACAGGCTGAGTTACACTCGAAGTGGTCTTCGGATCCCCGGATAACTTCCGAAGCGAAGAGTTAATCTTCGACATAGTACCATTCCGCAGCGGCTATCACACACTGCTTGGACGAACCGCGTTTGCAAAGTTCAATGCGGTGCCGCACTACGCATACCTCAAGCTCAAGATGACAGGCCCTCGAGGAGTAATCACGGTCAATGGAAACATCGAACGCTCCCTCCGAACGGAGGAGCATACGGCGGCCCTCGCGGCGGAGGTGCAAATCAACCTCTCACAGCAATTCTCGAGTCCGGCTACTAAACGTCCGGACAACGTCAAGCGCGCCCGGAGTAACCTACAACAAGACCGCCTGGCACGATCAGCTCACGCGTAGCAATCCGGCCCCAACCCCGGCCCTCGCGAAATTGCGAAGCCAGTACTACGCGTACATAACTACGCTCTGGAGATACCATGGGCATAAGGGGAGGGGCACGACCACGGCACGCCCAAAATGCGGCTCAACCGCACCAGGGGCTCCCGATTGTGTCATTCTTTTTCTTTCTTCTTTTCTCTTACTTTCAGGACTCCGTTTTCCAGAAGCCCTGTCCGGCACTAGAATTTCCGAACTCATGATGCAACAGCCAGGAGGCGTAGTTACGTCGAGTGTCCAAGTGGTCTCTACTACGAGCATTATACCTGTTTTACATACCATCCCGCATCTTACCCCTGGAGGGGGACATGTTAAATAGTCCCATCCCTTGCTTATCGCACTATTTGTATCGTTCTGCTTTCATTGCAGTACCTTTTTGAATAAGCAATACATAGCTTTTGCCTATTATTGCACTCCTTTTTTATCTATATATATATATATATATATATATATATATATATATATATATATATGTTCATTCATGACATGTTGCACCCGTACACTTTGGTACGGCCAATACACCAGGGGCTTAAGTATCCCAAAACTATGGTGTGATAAGTTCGAACACTTTCACAAGTGCGGCACCCCGAACTTATAGCATTATATGCATCGGCTCCGAATCATGTCTTGGGTCAATAGTTGGGTTTGCCCGGCTCCCATGTTTTGGTACCTTACGTTCCGTTATATCGGCTAAGGTATCGTTGGGAGAACCACTGCGATTGTGCCCGGTTGAGCTGGGTTGAGCACCTCGATGGAGAAAGCTAAAACTGACCGTCATGATAGGGCGAGCCGATCGCTGTTCGAGAGGGTTTTTCGGGTCCCTAAAGACTTACGCCGCTTAGAGCGAGGAGTCGGCATTGTCCGGCCAAGGCGTGGATAGCGCCCCGAACTCGGTCTTCCGAATACTAGGGGCTTCACCGAAATTTAAAATTATAGAATTCTATGGCTAAGTGAGAGTGTTCAAGCATTATAGTCCGGTTGCCTTGCTCGTTGCATTGAGCGCCTCCCTCGAAGGACCCAAGAATGGGAACAAGAGCGCTCAAGTTTATCCCGAACACCCCAGCACTCGTGGCATGGGGGTTGAAGCCAACGACTTGCCATCTCTCAAATCTGATAAACGGCCGCACAGAAGGTAATATTTTAAATTCACAAGCGTTGCTTAGCGCACATGAACAAGTTTTCAGCGTACAGGATAACAAATGCGAGTCTATTCAAAAATTACATCTTTGGAGCATTCACCCGCTATAAGGCGGGAACCCTTCAGGATGCCTTCATAGTACATTTCAGGCTTGCGATGCTCCTTGCCCAGCGGTGGCCCGTCCTTCACAAGCTTCTCAGCATCCAACTTGCCCCAGTGCACTTTAGCACGGGCAAGGGCCCGACGGGCACCTTCAATGCAGACGGAGCGCTTGATGACTTCAATCCATGGATAGGCGTCCACCAGCCGCTGCATTAGCCCGAAGTAGCTTCCAGGCATGGCTTCTGTAGGCCACAGCCGAACTATGAGGCCCTTCATGGCCTGTTCGGCAACCTTGTGGAGCTCGACCAGCTGCTTCAGCTGGTCGCTCAGGGGCACCGGATGTCCGGCCTCAGCATACTGAGACCAGAACACCTTTTCCATCGAGCTCCCCTCCTCGGCGTGGTAAAACGCGGCAGCATTAGACACACTACGGGGCAGATCTGCGAATGCTCCTGGAGAGCCCCGGATTCGGGTAAGTAATAGATAATTCACTTCCACATGCTTGCTTTGCATAAAGAAAGCCTTACCTGCCGCTATCTTCTTTAATGATTCAATTTCCTAGAGGGATTTTTGGGCTTCGGCCTTAGCGGCTTTGGCACTCTCAAGAGCCGAGGCGAGCTCGGACTCTCGAGTCTTCGAGTCACGCTCCAAACTCTCATGTTTTTCCACGAGAGCCTGGAGCTCTTGCCGCACCTCCGCCACCCGCGCCTCCTGCTTCTCTCGCTCGGTGCGCTCCGGCCGCGGACACCGCCTCCTTCAGGGTCGCCACCTCGTTCGTGGCCCCTACAATACCCACGTTATTCCTATCATTTTTGCAACCAAATCCTTTCTATAAGGTATTACTTGCCTTCCTTGTCCTCGAGCTTCTTCTTGGCAAGGCTGAGCTCGTTCTCGGACCGCTCGAGGCTCTGCTTCAATGCATTGACCTCCGCAGTCAGTGTGGTAGAGGTCATCAGTGCAGCCTGCATTCCCATATTGACATCCTTATGTTAGACTCCTGCGTATATCTTTTTAGATCCTCAGTCCGGCTTTTGTTTCCGAACACCAAACTAAGCATCAGGGGCTACTGTCTATGCGGTAATATTTTTACATATTCTAAACTTACCTCAAAGCCTGTTAGAAGGCTGAGTACGAACTTCGATCGGCCCGCTCTTGGCGGACTGAACTTTCTGGATCACCACACTCATAACGGTGCGGTGCTCCTCGTCGATGGAGGCGCCGTTAAGCGCCTCGAGCAAGCTATCCGGTGCCTCCGGATGGACGGAGGTCACCGGCGTCGTAGTCTTACTCTTCTTATGAAGGGGCCGCTTGCCGGACTTCGGAACCACTGAAGGTTCCGGTACGGAATCCGGCACAGGGCCGGACTTAGAGCCCTCTGGGTTTTGCCCCCTTCGCGCCCGGAGTCCGGGAGGTCGCCTTGCAGCGCCTCCTGGACCACCTCCTCCTGGCTGGGCCCCTTTTGGGACTCCACCGCGGTGTCGTCTGCGTCACGAGGGGAGGAGGCGGTCGGAAGTGAAGTGCTATTCACATCCGACGAATTCAGGGAGCCGCTCGACGAAGCGGCGAGCTCGTCCTTGGGCGGGCTACATGGTTATATTCGGCGTTAGAAGACACTATGCGACAAATAAAAAGTCATGAGCTATTCCGGAGTCCGGACACTTACGATCTCGCCGAGGCTTGGTCATGGTGGCCACTCCTCCTCGTCGTTGTCGGCGTTGGTGGAGAAGTCCAGAGGAAGGGTCCTTCCTTTCTTGGACCCTTCGGCTTCCCCAGTTGGGGCGGCCTTACTTTTCTTCTCTCCCCCCGCTGGGGGAGAGGCCTCTTTCCTCCTCCTCGTCTTCACGGAGGATTCCGCCTCGAGTCGTCGGACGGCGAGTCCGACAAAGACAGCACCGGAACTCCTTCGAGTCCCCGTGGCCTTCTTCTTGGCCTTCTTCTCCGGCACCACGTGAGGTGCCGGAGCCAGCAGCCCCGTCAATCGGGCATCCGCTGGGTCTTCTGGAAATGGGGCCGGACAGTTAATCTGTCCGGACGTCTTCAGCCAGTCCTATCAAAGGTTAGGGAGTTTTAGATCCCGCATAGAGTTAAACTATGAAAAAAGAGTCCCATAAAGGGTAAAATAACTTACCTCGCTGGCTTGACGCTGCGAGCTGAATCCGCGATCTTCGGTAGCGGATGCGGGAGCTTCGACACCCTTGAACAACACCTTCCAGGCATCTTCGTACGTAGTGTCGAAGAGCGGGCTCAAGGTTCGGTGATGTGGCGGATCAAACTCCCACAAATTGAAGGCCCGTTGCTGGCATGGGAGAATCCCGCGGATGAGCATGACCTGGATTACGTTGACAAGCTTGAGATTCTTGTCCACCAGGTTTCGGAGTCCGGATAGCTCTTCCAAATCACCCCACGTCAGGCCTGTCTCTTTCCATGAAGTGAGCCGTGTGGGGAAGCCAAATCGGAATTCGAGGGCCGTCGCCCATTGAGAGTCACGTGGCTCGGTGATGTAGAACCACCCCGATTGCCACCCCTTTATGGTCTCCACAAAGGAGCCCTCGAGCCATAGGACTTTGGCCATCTTGCCAACCATGGCACCTCCGCACTCCACTTGGCGGACGCCCACTACCTTCGGCTTGACATTGAAGGTCTTCAGCCATAAGCCATCCACTTGCCTCCCGCTCCGGACATAGTTGGAGAAGGTTGAGGTAGGATGTGCGGACTTGGGCGCTGGAGCTCGAGTGCGCGGAAATGGATGAGCAAAGGAGGAAGAAGACGTAGGTGAAAAGGTGGATCCTTATCCCTTATATGGATGGACGGCTATCGTCCCCCTTGACTGGTAAAACTCGCTTATCTCCCAAGCGCCCGTAATCAATGGCGCGGCGGTTGGGTTACCCACATCCGTATTGATGGGAATCCCGGAATAAGGGGCACGATCTCCGCTTTGATAAGGCGTGCCAAGGAAACCGCCGCTAAACGCTACCGAGGTGGAGCGAGTAAAAGCGATTCGTATAAAGGCACGGCCGTGGTGTGATGTCACGCCCGCGGAATACGTCAATAGATGCATGCAAAAGTTATTCTCTCTACGGTGGTATGTGGAACTTGTTTTGCGAGCGGAGACAATCCTTGTGTTCAAAATCTTCTATGAAGTATTCGGAGGAGGAACCCGCCTTGCAATGCTGAAGACAATATGCGTGCGGACTAAATCGTCGGTGAAGCCTGGTTCAGGGCTCTTGAGGGAGTCTGGATTAGGGGTGTCCGGATAGCCGAACTATCACCGTTGGCGGACTCTGGACTAAGAAGATACAAGATTGAAGACTTCGTCCGTGTCCGGATGGGACTTTCCTTGGCGTGGAAGGCAAGCTTGGCGATAAGGATATGTAGATCTCCTACCATTGTAACCGACTCTGTGTAACCCTAACCCTATCCGGTGTCTATATAAACCGGAGGGTTTTAGTCCGTAGGACGAACAACAATCAGACCATAGGCTAGCTTCTAGGGTTTAGCCTCTCTGATCTCGTGGTAGATCTACTCTTGTACTACCCATATCATCAATATTAATCAAGCAGGAGTAGGGTTTTACCTCCATCGAGAGGGCCCGAACCTGGGTAAAAACATCGTGTCCCTTGTCTCCTGTTACCATCCGCCTAGACGCACAGTTCGGGACCCCCTACCCGAGATCCGCCGGTTTTGACACCGACAGACTCCCCTTCGACACCGTGCTCTCCCGCGTTGTTCTCGCGGAGGAGTCGCAGGTGCAGCGCGCGGCAGAGGAGGGCGCCTCTGCGTTCGCCATGGCGGGCGGCAACTCTTCAGGCGCTGGCTCCTCGGCCGGCCCCTCTGGTGGTCGCGGCAACGGTGATCGCGCCCCGGACGCCACCCCTCCATCGGCCCCCTCCTCTGGCGCGGGCGCGGTGACCGCTCTGGTGACGGCGGTGACCGTGGACACGGGCGCAGGCGCGGTTGCGGTCGAGGACGCGGTGACCACTCTGGGTGCGGTCACCAGGCGTCTCCCTTCTCCCCCTTCACGGGGTACTTCGCGCCCTACGGGATGGCGCTCCCGTCGCCACGCTCTGGCTGGATCCCGTCGAACGCCGCCGGTGTTCTTGGACCCCGCCCCGACGCCCATGCTCAGGCGTACCACGCCTTCACGTCATCTCCGGTGTCGTCTACTCCGTACTCTCAGCCACCGCAGCCATCATGGGACCATCTCGCCATGCTCAACAGCGCCATCAGCAACGGCGGCTACGCCACGCCCCCGGCCCCCGAGTGGTACCTCGACAGCGGCGCGTCTTCGCATGTGACAGGCACCCAAGGTAATCTGACCTCGTCAAGTTCTTCATTTTCGCATTTACCCTCTAGCATTGTTGTTGGTAATGGGCATTCTGTTCCTGTCACTTCCACGGGTTCTACCACTCTCTCCCCTCATGATTTTCGCCTCACTGACATTCTTGTCTCCCCCAATGTCGTTACTAGCCTCATATCCGTTCGTAAATTCACTAAAGATAATGCTTGCTCTATTGAATTTTACCCGTGTGGTTTTCTTGTGAAGGATCTTCGCACTCGACGAGTTCTCATGATCTCCGTTAGCCACGGCGATCTCTACCCCTTTGTTGGCAATAAACCGGCGCCGGCGTCCGCTCTCCTCGCCACCACCACTTCGGACTTGTGGCATCGCCGTCTTGGGCATCACTGAGCACACACCTTTTCTTCCCTCGCCAAACACTTTCTTAATGATTGTAATAAGGCTCCCCACACCCCATGTAATGCGTGCCAACTTGGGCGCCAACCCCGTTTACCTTTTCCTTCCTCCTTTAGTAAAACTTATGCTCCTTTTGATTTCATACATTGTGACTTGTGGACATCACCCGTTATTAGCTTTTCTGGTTTCCAATATTATCTTGTCGTGCTTGATGATTTTACGCATTACTCGTGAACATTCCCTCTTCATAACAAATCTGAAACCTCCACTGTGCTTCAACGCTTTTTTACGTTTGTGCACACACAATTCCACGTGATCATCAAGAGCATGCAATGTGACAACGGCGGTGAATTCATCAACTCGTCCCTACGCACCTTCTTCTCCTCCAACGGCATTGCCTACCGCTTCTCGTGCCCACATACCTCACCACAAAATGGCAAAGCCGAACGCATGATTCGTACCACTAACGATATCATGCGCACGCTTCTTCTTCAAGCGAACCTCACGCCCCCATTTTGGGTTGAAGCCCTTCACACCACCACCTACCTTCTAAACCGGCGTCCATCTCGTACCATTGCGCCAAACACACCACATCTCCTTCTCTACGGCGTTCCACCCACCTATGACCACCTTCGTGTCTTCGGTTGCCTCTGTTTTCCCAACCAATATGCCACCATGGCCCACAAACTAACCCCACGCTCCTCCCGCTGCATCTTTCTGGGCTATGCACTCGAACACAAGGGGTACAGGTGCTTTGACCTCGCCACACGCCGTGTGATCGTCTCTCGCCACGTTATTTTCGACGAAACCATTTTCCCTACAGCCCCACACCAGACCACACACCCTCCACGTCCACAAACAATCTCCATGCATCGAACCAGCCACACCCCATCCTCCCATCGGGATCGCCCCCACCTACCCCACCTAGGCCCCGCCATCCACCAGATTCTGCGCCCCCCAACCCTCCCCACCCACGTCGCCCGCTCCACCCCGCACCGGCCGGCCCCCACCTGCTACTGCGCCCCCACGTGCGGATCCCCTTCGGATCACGTGCCCGCCAGTGCGCCTGCCTCACCCAGGCCCGCCGCATCCTCCTCGCACCGCGCGCCTGCCCCTGCGCCCGATTCGCCCGGCCCTGCCGATTCCCTCTCGGATCGCTCGCCCACCCGTGCGCCACTCTCGTCTGGTCCCACTGCATCCGTCTCGTGCCCCTCGCCCAATCCAGCGAACGCTGCATCGCCTGGGTCCACCAAATCTGCCTCGGATCCTTCCCCGCCTCGCACGCCCACACCGCCTCTTCCACCCCATGCGGTACCGGTACAGCCACCAGAGAACTCACACAAAATGACCACACGCGCTAAAACAGGCTACTTAATGCCAAAACGACTCTTTCTTGCCGACGCCTCCTCCATCATCTCACCCATTCCTCCCACATATAAATCAGCCCTTAAGGATCCCCATTGGCGTCAAGCAATGTTAGAAGAGTATAATGCTTTAATGAACAACTTCACTTGGTCTTTGGTGCCTAAGCACTGCGAGTGCGAATGTGGTTACGGGCAAGTGGATCTTCCGCACAAATTCAACACGGATGGGTCTCTGGCACGGTACAAGGCTCGGTGGGTCGTTCGTGGTTTCTCCCAACAAGAGGGTGTGGACTATGATGAGACGTTCAGTCCTGCGGTCAAGCCAGCAACCATTCGGGTGGTATTGAGCCTCGCCACCAGTCATTCATGGCCCATTCATCAACTTGACGTCAAGAATGCATTCCTTCATGGTGAGCTCAATGAAACAGTGTATTGCTCGCAACCGGCCGGTTTTGTGGACTCCTCCAAGTCGGATCATGTGTGTCTTCTCAACAAGTCACTATATGGTCTCAAACAGGCCCCTCAGACGTGGTTCTTGCGCTTTCAAGCATTTCTTTTATCTCTTGGGTTTCGGGCATCCAAGAGTGACACGTCCTTGTTCATCCTACATCATCGTAACTCCCTTGCCTATCTTCTCGTTTATGTGGATGATATCATTCTCACCGCAAGCTCACCCCACACACTCACCCACATCGTCTCCTCTCTTAAGCGCGAGTTTGCCATGACTGACCTTGGTGCCTTACACCATTTCTTGGGCATCAATGTCACCCACAACCAGTCCGGCCTCTTCCTATGCCAGCAGCAGTACACTCTCGAGCTTCTTGAGCGCGCGTCTATGCTTACATGCAAACCCGTATCCACACCGGTCGACACCGGCTCCAAACTGTCTTCGAATGATGGTGCCCTGCTCTCTAACCCCACTCACTACCGTAGTATCACCGGAGCTCTACAATACCTCACCCTAACCCGCCCGGACATTACATATGCGGTTCAACAAGCCTGTCTATTCATGCATGCTCCACGCGATATCCATTGGCAGCTTGTGAAGCGCATCCTCCGATACCTCCAGGGCACATCTCACTACGGCCTCCAGCTTTTTCGGTCACCCTCCACTGACCTTATTGCTTACACCGATGCCGATTGGGCCGGGTGTCCGGACACACGCAGGTCGACCTCTGGGTTTTGTGTGTTCCTTGGAGCCAACCTAATCTCCTGTTCCTCCAAGCGCCAACCCACCTTCTCGCGATCCAGTGCCGAGGCTGAATATCGAGGTGTTGCAAACTGTGTGGCTGAAACTTGTTGGTTGCGGCAACTTCTTCATGAGCTCAGGGTACCACCCAAACGTGCCACCGTGGTGTATTGCGACAACATCAGTGCCTCCTACCTTGTGAGCAATCCGGTCCAGCATCAACGAACCAAGCATATTGAGATTGACTTGCATTTTGTTCGGGATCATGTGGCACTTGGCGAAGTTCGAGAGCATAATTGGTTTGATGCCAAAAGTTGGCATGCCAAATTTTGGCAACTGCCAAATATTGGCTAGAGGTTGGTTGCTTGCCAATTCTCGTTGCCAATCTCACAAAAAGTTGCCAAATGTTGGCAACTTTTGATTTTGCCAAACATTGGCAATGCCAAATGTTGGTAGCAAACCAATTATGCTACGAGTCTTGCATGTGCCATCCAGCTCGCAATATGCCGACATCTTCACCAAGGGACTGCCCTCGCCAGTCTTCACCGAGTTTCGATCCAGCCTGAACATCCTTCCCCATGGAGTTCCGGCTAAGGGGGGTGTTGAGTTGTATATTTTGTACATTATGTAACGTAGCATTGTGTCGGTGTACCGATCCTAGATTGTAGGATCTGAGCTCTCTCCCGCATGGCATGCGTGCCTAACTCTCGGGACTCTCTCTCCCTTTATATGTAAACTCCGGTTGTAACAGAAACAGTCAAGTAAATCATAATACAGTTTCCAACTGAAAATGCCACGAACATGACGTGCTTTTTCTTTCTCCTTTCATGAGTCGTGGCATTGTCTTGAAATGCATGCACGCACGCAGGGATAATACCGACCGTAGTGGCAGGAAGTCAAAGACTGAGGAAACTTTCCACGTACTTGGACCGAGGGGCAAATCACCAGTGGAAACGAAGCTAGGTGCCGTCTCATGGCAGCAAACTAAGTGTTTTTTTCTTTCTTCTACCAATGCAGTATAACGCAAGCGCTCACAGACACTCACACACGCTCTTTTTTTTTTTTTTTTGAACTGGAGGAATACCCACACTCATTCCTATGAAGAGATGTACACATACACACACATGTTTGAACAACCGTAAGGATACTCCATAGTCTGGGATCTGATGGCTTGGTTGTTCAAAGATGTGTGTCAGTGTGTATGTGTACATCTCTTCAGCTCTGCAAGTTATACGTGTTACGTACATTTCGTCCGTAACCTTTGTAGTATAACTTTATCCGTAATGATATATCGTTCATCGAGCAGCCTCGTAGTCTCCTTCTACTTTTAGTACGCATGTCTTGACCATTTTGCATCTCTCTTTTCGTAGGTCTGCACTAATTGAGGTGCTTCCGTGTAAAGCATTGATCTGGCATATTCAGACAGATGCTCTCTTGGTCGGTCTCTGCTCCAGACCAGTTTCCCAGAACATACCAGCTCGACGTGCATTTTGGCAGCTAGCTAGTATAGTACGTAGGAGTAGTAGCTGCTTATGAAAAAACAAACTAACAATCCTACCAGTCCCGAAAGTTACTACCCGGTGCTCCGTCAGCGGTGACGATGTTTGCGGTAGCGTGCGGGTGCGCATAGTCAAACATGGGCGTGCGCGACATGCGACCTCAGTTTACCTACCATATGATTGTATAATTAACTCTGCATGCATGCATGCATCCGTGCATGCAGTGTGAACCTGAAGAAACTTGTGTGCTCTGCTCCTATGCAATGCCCCCGAGTCCCCGACCACCAGCCCATTGTATATACTCTACTTTGCAGCTCAGCAATGTTAGAAGGGAGAGCGAGGGATTGATAAAATAGTTGTTCGTTGTATTGCTTGAGCCTCATGTGCATATATATAGAAGTATATAGTTAATTTGGAGTACAAGACAAGCCTGAACATATCATAGTCTATCTCGTATTTCCTAACTAAACATAATACTCAACAAGCAAATCCTGAATATGTCTATGGCGCCTAACCAGTGGCAAAAAGGTCCTTGATACACTACTCCTATACTGTACTACTGTAGAGTGTACTACTTGTATACTCCTCGCAAAAAGGTCCACGTGTTACGAGTATAGACTACATACAAAACCGGGCACCGACAGGTGGTGCATGCATGTTTGTCATGCCGGACGTACACGGCCAGCCGGAGGAGGACAAAATTACTGTTCTAAAAGGCTAACAAAATTTGGATTTGACCTCGTTTGAAAAAAAAAATCGATTTTGACCTCTTTGAGTGACGCCAACATCCACTGGCGTGCTGGTTATGGGCGACGCCAGATCCTCGGTGTCTGGCCCAACCCGCCTGCCCGCTTTGCCCGTTGACCTGGCGACGTGGCAAAGGGGCCAGACGCCAGGAACCCTGGCATCTGGCCCTGGTAAGTGGATAACCCCCGCGGGAAGAGCCCACCCACCCACCCGTCTGTTCTTCTCCCTGGCGGCGCACGAACAGAGGGCTTCTCTCCTTCGCCCCTCTTCTCCCTCACATCAAACCCCTCCTTGATCTACTCCATCCTCCACCCAAATTTGTGGATCTGAGGCCCCCAAGCTTCTTTGAGGTATTCTCTCCCATTCCCTCCAATTTGTTTTGGTTTCCCCCTCTCTTGTTGGATACATTATTTCACATTAGGTGATGTTAGATTAGTAGATAGATGATTTGGGAAATAGTTTGTAGTTGATAGATGATTTGGTAGGTAGTGTAGTTGGTAGATGTTTGTAGTTGTCCATCAATAGACATAGTTTGTGTTTTTTTTATAGATGATGTATGCATGTGCTAGTAAATTAGCTATATGTTGAATATATAGATGGCATAATATTTGTTTGAATCTGAAAAGACTACTTTGGCAAGCAAATATATTTAGAAAAAATATTATATGTGTGAAGTGGTATGACAATATAGTTGAATATATAGATGGCAAAGTTTTTTTTGCAAAAGAGATGATGAAATTTGATGATTGTGTGTGCCATGATTTGTTCAATAGAATGGCGGATGATGATTATGAAATTTATTTGATGGTGAAATTTGGTACTCTAGATGATATGTGTGCATATGTAGAAGAAAGAAATGATGTGGTTATGTGTGAGAAGAATGGTGTTTTTATATGGCATAACTTGAAGAAGGAAATAATATTGTTTGATATTGTTCATGTATTCATAGATGTTTGTGATTTTTTTGTAGGATGGCGGATGATGATGGACCTTGGTATGACGGATTAATCGATGAGTGGGATAAGGAGCATCGTGCTCGTGCCATTGAGAAGGGAGGTGTAAGAAGCAAGACTTATCAATTTTTGTTGTTTCTCATTTGTGTTCTTGTATTGATTAAAACATCACTTTATTTGCAGCTTGTAGTTGCTATGCGCATGAGGGGTCATTCCGCTGATGACTTTACTTACGACCCGCGGTACGAGCCTTATGTTCGGAGATTGGGTCTTCTCCCATTCGTGTTGCAGTTTAAGCGACGCGCTCCGCCGGTGAACCACGCGGCGCTGACCGCACTTGTGGATCGTTGGAGGCCGGAGACTCACTCGTTCCACCTTCCATGTGGGGAGATGACGATGACCCTACAGAACATGGCTATGATAAGCGGCCTTCCTATCAACGACCAAGCTGTTACCGGTCGTGTCAGCGTCGGTAATTGGCGAGAACGGACTGGCAATTTAATTGGTGTTCAGCCCGACGGCCCTCAGGAAGGCAAGGCCGATACCGCGAGAGTGAGGCATTCTTGGCTAAAACTGGTCAGAGGAAACACCAATCCATGCCCTCAGGGTGCGAATGACGTGGTTGTGCAGCAGTACGCGCGGGCTTATCTTTGATATGTACTAACAAAGGTAGTCTTCTCAGATGCAACCGGGAACTCATCCCTCTGGATGTTTCTGGAGCTACTCAATAACTGGGATACCCAGTATAGCTGGTGTCCGGCCGCACTAGCATATTTGTATCGTCAGGTAAGAGATATTTGCAACCATTTATCTTGCATTTGTCATGCGCCTCCATATCTAACATGTTTGTTTGATTGCAGCTTGACTTGGCGTGTCGCAGGAAGGGAGATACATCATCATTGGCTGGGTTTGTTTGGAGCCTATCCGTGTGGATGTGGGAGCGGATCCCGGTTGGCCGGCCCGATTTCAAGAACCCCAACATGCCAAACCCACGGGGTAATCATGACGGGGTGCATGATGATGATCCATATCGGCGCCCTACACTTGCTTACTATTGGGACCAAGTGACGGTGTACACAGGAAGCTCGCATGTGCGATACAAGTGCTATATGAATGAGCTGGACACCTTGATCACTGAAAGGTATAGAGAAGTTCGATGAGACCAAATTTAGTCAAGAATGAAACTTGTATCTAACAATGTATCTCTTTGTTTTGCAGGTACATTGGTTGCCTTATGTGGAAGATCGTGGCTTTGATCTTAATGAGATGTGCACGCGTGATAGCCATCTTTGGCGGGCGAGGTGCCCAATGATATGCTTCTTTGCAGTCGAGTGGCACTTTGTAGACCGTGTGGCAAGACAATTTGGAAGAAGACAAGGTATTCCAATTGAGGAGAGCAAGGAGGAAACGCTATCTCTACATCGGTGAGCAAGCATGCCTTGAGTATGTAGTAGAGCTTTGAATAAGTCTATGTTTGCTAATGTTTTGTCTCGTGCATCATTTGTAGGTTTGATCGAAGGAACAATCAGGATATATCAGATTGGGCAAACAAATACCGTGCGTGGATAGAAATTTGGAATCAAAGAGACATGTTAGTGCAATCAGAGAATAGACCTCACAATCAGTCAGCATATCATAAGTATCAAGTGTGGTATGCGGATCGTTACCGGTTAAAGCTAAAGCCTGGTTGGACTCACGAGGAGTGGTCAGAGTTGGTGTCTGAAGACCCGGAGACTGCAGAAGGTTGTCAAACCTTCAACACGGATGTGAGAGACACCAGAGGGGCTCACGTTGACGATGCACCGATGCATGATGAAATGGTAGTCTGTTTGACCTATTCTAACATACTTGCATCATGTTGTCTTGTTTCAAATACATAAGTTTGGTGTGTTCATGAATTGCAGGGCAGAGAGTTGCTTCTGTGCGTCAACGATGCCAATGTTGCACTGAGTCATCCACCTCGTGGTGCATTATCTGAGAGGACTCTTAGGAGCACGATGGAGGTGTGATCAATATATTATAAAACACTAGTAGAAAAAGGGTCATACGTGAAGTACATTAGTGCCGGTTTGAATTTGAGCTGGTACTAATGTATACATTAGTGTTGGTTCGTGGGGGCGATCAATAGCACCGGTTCGTGGCGAACCTTTAGTACCGGTTCATGCCACGAACCGGTACTAAAGAGGCTGTGTCACCTGGTCAAAGCTATGGCCCCACCATCACCATTTAGTGTCGGTTCGTATCACGAACCGGTACTAATGACGTTGTGGCAGGATGTTTTAATTAGTCCCACCTCGCTCCCCTAACAAGCCTTTTACCACCTTAAATATGTTATTTCTCAAACTATCATAAGCACTTGGTCTTCATTGAACTCTATGTGTAGAATTTGTGGCCTCAATATGAGTCTTCATCGGTTTATAAATCGTTGATGACTCATATTGAAAATTCAGATTGTACACACAAAGATCATTGATGATCAAAGTATTTTTTGATGTTATATGATCATATTGACAATTTAGATCAGTAAAGAAATATAAGATCATGATGTAAATGCTCTTATATTTTTTGCGTTCAATATGCACCATTCAAAGCGACGCCATCAACTTTCAACCATTTCTGCCTTCATTTGCTATTTTTCATGCATTCAATGATTTGTTTTGAGAACTAAATGACCTGGAATTTGAAAAGCACTACAAATGAACTCTGAAAAAGTTGAAACTTGGCATGGTATCATCATTTCACCCACATAGATTGTTCAAGAAAGTAGAGAGGGTTACGGCAAAAACTAGATGCACTTCTGCTCACAAACTGGACAATCTCTTTCAAGTATTTAGGTTTCGGACAAAATTAAACTCATCTGTTACAAAGGCATTTCATTTTTAAACTTATTACAACTCCGGACTTTTGTGCATTCAAGATGCACCATTCAAAGCGACGCCATCAACTTTCAACCATTTCTGCCTTCATTTGCCATAACTATTTTAAGCGCACCAACTTTAGTACCGGTTGGTGGCTCCAACCGTACTAAAGGGTGACCAGTACTACAGCTTGCTTAGGAAGCTGTTTTAGTCCCACCTCGCCAAGAGAGAGGGACTAGGAGCGGTTTATAAGCCACGAGTGCAGAGACGATGAAGAAGAGGCTCAATGCTCACGTTGCTTAGCTTCAAGCCTTCAGAATATGGTAGATTGCACGGAGCTATGCGTAGTGCAGTTTACACTATTCCGAAAGGCTTGAAGCAAATTAACGAGCATTGCACCTCTTTTTTATTTTTAATAACTTATTACAACTCCGGACTTCTTCTGTTATGGCAAAAACTAATGGCACGTCGGCATTTCTTTTTTTTTTTAACTTTGGTTATAACTCCAGACTTTGACCATCAAGTTGCCCTGGAAAAAAAACTATTGCTGAAAAGAAAAAAACTATTCAGAAATAAATAGAACAAAATAACTACAAAACGACCTCTGAAAATAACTACAAAATAAATAGAAATTATATTTGCCATTTTTCAATCGTTTACAAAATGACCGTGAAATTGAAAATCACTACAAAATGAACTCTGAAAATGTTGAATTTTGGCAAACTAGATGAAAAACTACTCACAAATAAATAGAAGAAAATAAATATAACAGAAAATAAAAACTGCTCAGAAATAAATAGAAGAAACAATAAAGCAGAAAAGGAAAAAATTATATTTGCTATTTTTCAATCATTTACAAAATGACCGTGAAATTGAAAATCACTACAAAATGAACTCTGAAAATGTTGAATTTTGGCAAACTAGATGAAAAACTACTCACAAATAAATAGAAGAAAATAAATATAACAGAAAAGAAAAAACTATACAGAAAACTACACAGAAAGAAATAGAAGAAAAAATAGCAGAAAAGAAAAAAACTACAAAAAAAGTTGGGGCGCTGCCCTATGGGCCTGCTAGGCCACAGGAGTGCAATTACATGCCTTAAAGGCCCAGCAAACTCACAGGGCAGCGCGCAGAATTTAGGCCCACAAGCCTGCTATATAGAGGAGTTCGAAGAGGTAGCCGCTGCTGGGTTTATAAACCAGTGCGGCTGCCCTTCGCCAACAGGTGGGACTAAACTTTGGGGTGGCATGAGGCCTTTAATACCGGTTGGTGGCTCCAACTGCATTTGAAGACCACCCTTTAGTACCGGTTGGAGCCACCAACCGTACTAAAACCTGCTCTTCCGCCTCTTGGCACAGCCTTTAGTACCGGTTGGTGGCTCCAATCGGTACTAAAGGCTCACCCTATATACAGCACTTACGAAATTTCAGTTACATCTCCCCACTTCTTTCGTCAACCTCTCTCGCGCCGCTCCGTCGTCGCCGCCCGCCGCCGTCGTCGTCGTTGCCGTCGTCCCCCGCCGAACGCCAAGGCCGCCGTCCGTCTGTATCTCGCTCTCTCTCTCGCGTACCAGCCGCCGCCATCCGCCCAAACGCCGTCCGTCGTCTGCCCCGCCGCCGCCAACACAGCGCCCCGCTGGCGCCCCAGACAAGATCTGCAGCGTCGGGCTGGCCGCACACACACACATATACCACACACGCATACACACACATACACACATATGTACTAGATTAATGTCGAATTTTAGATGAATTAGCTAGCTAGATAGAAAAATTGTTGAACTAGAGATTAGAACTAGTTCAATAATTAATATAACCAGTTTATTTTAGTAAGAAAATTTAGGTATATGAGATTTGAACTAGTTCAATAATTAATATAACTAGGTTAATGAGTTTTTTGTTTATTTAATTTTTTATATATTTTGAGTTTATATAAATGTTAGATTAATGTCGAATGTTAGATGAATTAGATAGAAAAGTTAAATATATAGTAATGTCAATTGAATATATAGTTAGATATATTAATGTCAAATGTTAGATGAATTAGCTGTACTGGCTATATGTATGATATATAGTATTCGAAGTGTATTAGTGATAATATTCGATGTACGGACACATGGAGATGATGTAGTTTTTCTTATAATTGAAGGCATCCTAATTTGAATACTACTTAATTTGCGATTTGATTTTTCTTATTGAATGCTCAAATTGGAGAGCACTATGCAAGGCATATGCATATGATTAGTTGAATAATAATGATCTAATTTAGTCTTTGAATTATGAACGATAGGAAATGTCATCATCGGAGGACGAAAGTCTCCCGGGAGTGCGACTGGTGCCACGACGATCGAGGTGAGTGCGATAGGCCTCACACGGGCGATGGTCGGCGCTTGACATTAAGCTCGAGGAGACCTTCAAGTTGAAACGATGCACGCAACGACAAGTGTTTTTTTTTCATAAATAAGCATGACTTCAACTATTTCAACGTGTAATTTTCATCTTTTACAATTCAAGTATAGTTAATCCCATGCCATGCAAGACGCTATGTCTTGGAGAGGATGGATTTTGAAGACCATGAAAATTTTGAAACGAAGAAAATTCACCTAAGGACCCATCATGATGTGGATTTTGAAGTAAAGTTGTATAATGCTGAGAGCGTAACCCATTTTGGTTGCAAAAATGGGAAGCATTTTGCAAATTGTATGGTTTTGATGAGGGTATGCTTGTCACCATGGATCTTGGTGATCCTGAAATCGAGCAAGACAATATGGACATTTGGGTCCTTGTTGATACTCCTCCAGTTCTACCGCTATGTGATTTTCTCAAACATAGTTAATTATTAATAGAACTTATATTGTTCATTTCAAAATAGTTGACAGCTTATTTCCATTGACAGCTTATTTTGAAGTATCAAAGAATGTGCGTAAGATGGTAGATAGAACTTACTACACCGATGGCTCTGAGTTAACTTACAAGGAGAAAACTCATCTGGTTGGATTTTGTAATGATATTGAGAATTACAATATCTACAATCGAACTCCTCAACATTATGGTCAATACGTGCCACTAGTGCATGTGTTGAACTACGGTAACTACCATAGAGATACCCTGGTAAGTTTTATTACTATTACGACATCCGTGCATCTTTTTGCATACTTCTAAAACTAGTACATCATTGCTAACTACGAAGTTATTACTATATTTTTCAACAGAGAATCCCAGAGGATTGTGTGCCTCATTTGATGTATCGTAATGGCGGCAGCCTTCGTGTTTTGAACATATATCCAGGTCATCCTACGAATCTCAATTGTCCATACCGGATTTCTAAAACAAGTGGAGACATGACAATCAAAGGATGAAAAAAATGTATGGAGAGTCGTAAGGAGCTTCTTGGAAGCAAAAGGAAGCGAGGCGCAAGAATTGGAGACAGGATGATCTCCATTCTTCATAATGGAGAGTCAGGGTCTATATTGTTTTATGCTATTTTACCTCAAGTGTGTTTAGGTCCGATCCTACCTGATACTGATGATCATGTGCTAAGAACTATTATGTAGGGTTGGGTTCGATGACTATGAGGATGATGATCGTATGACTTATTATTAATAACGAGTAGAAGTTGTATGATGATGCTTGATTAATTAGCTAGTAGGACTTGTTATTATATATGATGATGTATGATGCGAGCATGCATGAGTTATTATATATATATCTGCGGGTGAAACGAAAAAGAATTAAAATGGAAAACACAAAATTAAATGAAAAAGAAATCATAAAACCAAAACCCCCAAACATTTTAGTACCGGTTGGTGTTACCAACGGTACTAAAAACTCTGGACCGGAGCTGGCTCGGGCCACGTGGTTGCCATTTCGCACGGGTTCGTGCTGAACCGGTACTAACGGGGGGGGGCCTTTTTTTACCAAACTTTAGTGCCGGTTATGTAACCGACACTAAAGGGCCTTACGAACCGGTGCTATTGCCCGGTTCTGCACTAGTGAAAGTTTCTTTTCGCGGATTATTTATGTGCATCTCATATCATAGCATATTTTGTCTTATTGCAGAAGTTCAAGAAGCGGTTTCATAAGATGGCGGCAATGCTTTCTTGCCATGGTGCTCAGTCCAGTGACGTGTATGCACCTGGTAGCCGCGCCACCACAGCTAATAGACGGCATTATCTACAGAACGATGAGGACATGGAGGAGGAGTTCCATGAAGAGGAGCCAGCACATCAAGAGGAGCCAACACATCATGAGGAGCATGAGTATGATGCAACACATCAAGAGGATCATGAGTATGATGTTGATGCTCCACAACCATCACAGGTTACACAACCGACACAAGGCAATGCTCGCTCTAGGAAAGGCAAAGCCATAGCTAAGACACCAGGCAAGAAAGGTAGAAAGAAGACATGGAACACACGGTTCCATAGTCCGGAGTATCCTCATCAGCTTATCCCAAGAGGAATGCAAAGATATAAGGCCAACACTGAGGCGGAGGAGGAGGCATACAACGAAGAGGAGGAGGAGGAGACTAGCGAAGAGGAGGAGCCTACACTTGCAACCATTGTGAAGAGAGGAAGGAGGAAGTGAGCTTCTTGTTGTCGTGGTAAAAACTTCTTAGGTTGTCTTGAATTTGGTGTCTTATGTATGCACTTGATGTCTTATGTATGCACGAATTTGTCGTGATGAAAAATTTGTGGACTTGTTGTCGTTTGTATGCAAGAATTTGTCGTGGTGAAAATTCTGTGAAATGTGCTATCTTCTGTGTTCTATGAACCTGTCATATTATAATATATGTGCTATCTTCCTGTGTCAAATAGCATGTCAAATATTATGTATAGGGACCCAGACGCCAGGGTCCTTGGCGTCTGGTCTAAGTCAGGGACCCAGACGCCAGGGTCCTTGGCGTCACAGTCTAAGTCGAGGAGCAGACGCCGGGGTCCTTGGTGTGTCCTGGTCCCCAATCGGAAGCAAGCGCGAGTTACGGGCAGCGTAAAGCAGGGCAGCCAGATGCAGGTCCATGGCGTCTGGCCCTGGTGTAGTAGTTTTTTCATTTTGTTCATATTTTGTCACAGCATAGTATCTAATGACATATATATTTTGTTCTAGCAAACACCCATAGTATCGAATGACAAACATTAGTGTTCACATAATAGCAAATGACAAACATAGTTCATGACCACGATGGTCTACGATACAATGTCTCGAATGACATAGCAAATTACAAACATAGTTCAAATTACACAAATAGTCTCGAATGAGAAGTGCATCACATACAATGTCTCGAATGACATAAGTAGTTCATGACCACGATTGTCCATGATAGTTGAAATAACATGAACATCACATATAACTCGGTTTCCTGTAGCAATGCAAGTCAACAACCCTTTTCCATTCCCATTCTTGCAGCATTTCTTGAATCTTGCCATCATCAGTTATGTCAACCAATTTTCTTTCCCCGGGGCCATCTGACTGCCTCCTGCTGACGTAGTACACAAAATCCTCTTCCTTCAACCCTTGCTTCAACATGAATTTAGTCTTCAACCAATCAAAAGTGAGGTCCAGTTCACGAACTTGCACAACACATGGAGGCAAGCCTTGCACATGAACAACAGGGCTAAGCACCCACTGAGTATCCTTAGCCATCTACAACACACAAATCTCTTAGTAGCTAACCTATGATGCATTAAACCACGAGGAAAACAAACTAGGGTTTTCAAAAAACTATGATACATTAAACCAACCAAAAAATGGGGGTCGAGTTGATTTACCTTCTAGTTTCGAAATCCTGAAGATCCAACGGTGAAACCAGACCGATTCGTGAGAGATTTGAGGGGGATTAGGGTGCTGGATGAGGGAGTGACGTTGGCAGGGGTAGAGGTGAGAGTGGGTGGATATGAATGAAATGAGAGGGGTATAGGTGGAGATGAATGGATGAGAGGGCTAGAGGTGGGCCCAAAAAATCTTATCCACTCGAATCTTATCCATCAGACAGATAACTGCAAAAATGAGCCAGACGCCATGGTCCCTGGCGTCTGGGTGTGGGAGCAGATGCCATGAACCTTGGTGTCTGGGTGTGGGAGGCAGACGCCATGAACCTGTTATATTATTATTGGTGATGTCCACAAAAGTATCACTAATTAACACACACTAAGCAAAGTTAACCCTAATCACTAACTAACCCTAACCCTCAATCTTTCTACTCAACAAGCATATATTCCTACTACACACCATGCATATCACTATATTATCAAAGTTAACCAAGCCATTCACACTAACATAAGGAAGAAAACATGAACTAGGGTTCCACCAACATGTATAAAATGCAACCAAAATAACAAGATTTAACAAAAAATAATTGGATGATTTGGGGAGATTACCAAGAGCAACAAAGTGATGGAAAGATCCACCTAAGGGATGCACCTTTTGGAGAGGATTTGAGGGGGAGCTTGAGGGGTGGGAGAGAGTGTGAGAGCTCCAAGTGTTCTTCAAGCTCGGGTTGTGGATTGGGGAAAGTGTGTGGGGTGGGTCCCACACACTCTCCCGTGGGTTATCCACTTACCAGGGCCAGACGCCAGGGTTCCTGGCGTCTGGCCCCTTTGCCACGTCAGCAGGTCAACGGGCAGGCAGGCAGTGCGGGCCAGCGGCCAGACGCCAGGGATCTTGGCGTCTGCTTCGCAACCCAGACGCCAGGGATGTTGGCGTCACCCAAAGAGGTCAAAATCGTTTTTTTTTTCAAACGAGGTCAAATTCGGATTTTGTTAGCCTTTTAGGTCAGAACAGTAATTTTGTCCGCCGGAGGAAGGCACGCGTAGTTGCCAGGCAGACTTTGCTGCACTATGCTCAAGACGATGATACTACTATGCTCATGTGTTCTTCACCCGCACTGCACGGTAATTAGCAAGGCCTCATCAGATCACATCACATGCTCGGTGAAAACTGTGTACGTGGGGTGCCTTTCCTCGCCATTGCCCAACCATTTCGGTCTATCTTCTTCACGTACGTCCGAACACCTTCTATAAGTACGCCCTGTTTGCCTTTGATCTCAGCATCGCAAGCATAGCAGTAACAGTTCTATTCCTAATCTTGTCACTCGTGTGGTAAAAGAGCCAAACAAAGCTTGCACCTAGCTACGTACGTAGTGCCTTCGCCGAAACCCTGACCCAATGGCACGGTACTCACACGCTTGGCTCCCGTTGCTTCTTCTCGCGTGTGCCCTTGTGCAGAGCTCCTACGGCTCGAGGTCGTCTCCCCGGGAGCCGCAGATGGCCGGGGTCCAGTCTCCGACGATGGTTCAAGGCGCCGCGGAACCACGCCCCCGCGACGACGGGGCGACCAAAGTCCGGCCCCCGACGGACAAGGGTGCGACTGGTCGTCGAGCAAACGCTGATGATGGTGGCGCTGGTGGTGTGCCGTCGAAGCAGAGTATTGGTTCAGGGCAAATAGCTCCCATGCGACGTCGTTGGTTGTAATAGCTCTCATGCGACGTCTCCCAACGCATAAATAGCTCAAGCAAGACAACCTATTTACGCGGCTAGTTGGCTGTTAGTTAGGCTGAGGTTTGGTTGGGACACTGGGGGTTATGTGCTCTGAATGGTGGGGTCCACCTAGGGCCACGTAGTCAAGAGTCAACCGTCCACGACTCGACCGGTGACTGTGTGACCGTGCTCGACTCGCCCGTGCTGGACTGGGCGAGCGGCGCCGCCGTAAGCATCTTCTCCGGCAGCGGTTTCTTCTCCGCGGTGGTGGAGCGCATTTCTCGGCAGCGGCAGAGCTATTGCGAGGTGAGCCCAAAACTTTAGTCCCACTCCCCAGAATTTTGGGGGATCTGTGGCCTCATGCTGCCCCTCTGTTTCTTGACGATTTAGAATCGGGCTCTATTGGATCCGGGGGCTGTTTCTTCTCCGCGGCCCGGTGGTGGAGCGCCTTTCTCTGCAGCGGCTATTGCGAGTGAGTATTTTTCAAACACTACTCCCATTCCACTGAATTTTGGATAAATCTGTGGCCTCATGTTGCCCCTGTTTCTTGGCGTTTTAGGCCTGAATCTCAATTGGATAGGAGATGGAGCGAGGGCTGGATGAGATGGAGCGAGGAGACAGTGCTTCAAGGTAATGCCACCCTCTTTTCTTGACGATTTAGAATCAAACTTGATTTGGTAGTGACTGTCGCTTACACTGCCGCCGCTACCTGCCATTGACAAAACAGGGGAGGTTCAGGTCCTGCCACCACATTCACAATTATAGTGGAATTTTTTCCCTGTAAAGCCAAGCTCAGTGATGGCAGTGTCCAAGACCACTAGTGCAGAACTGGGCAATAGCACCGGTTCGTAACGCCCTTTAGTGCCGGGTCCACAACCGGCACTAATGTGTGGCCACTAAAGCCCCCCCCCTTTAGTACCGGTTCAGCACGAACCGGTGCTAAAGGCCAACCACGTGGCACGAGGCAGCTCCGGGGGCAGGGAGTTTTAGTACCGGTTGGTAACACCAACCGGTACTATAAGGTTTGGGGATTTTAGTTTTATGATTTCTTCTTCATTTAATTTTGTGTTTCCATTTTAATTCTTTTTCGTTTGCTGGGATTTTATGATACTACACATTGTACACGTTATGCATATATATATATATATATATATATATATATATATATAATTTCTAATAGAACCAATCATGCATATATATGTCATCAATGTCTCACAAACCACCATATTGTTTAATTCACACATACACACATGTATAGCTATATACAATTTCTCCTACATATGCATGTTGCCTTCGAAGCCAGTGGCATTAGCCTAATTGGTGCCTTCGGAGCACGATGACAATTGGAAGTGGTTTTCATGGGGGCGGTAGCGGGTAATAGTATTCTCCCTTCGGATTTATGACCTGGTCGAGCAAAAATCCCGCTATTTCCTCTTGAAGTGCTTCTAAGCGCTCCGTTTCTAGGAGCTTGTCCCGCACCTCCTTGAACTGTTAAGAAGGAGATCAATATGCATGTATATTAGTTGTGTGACTAGATATCGATAATGGTGTAAAAATTGTGAATAGTGTTCTGACAAGCGTACCCATTCCTGTCTTCGAGATCTGCTCCTTTCGGACGCCATCATGTGAATGTTCTCGCAAACGCAGAATGCACACAGATCAGTCCCCTGCGCCTACTGCAGGGCCTTTACGAGAATGGAATTTGATCAGATAATAATTAATCAAGCATGATAATTAAAGAGATGGCAGCTAGCTAGCTAGCTAGTACTACTTAATTACTTACCTTGGGTCAAAACCATTTAAGCTTTTTTTCCATTCGCCTTCCGTGACGCTGATGAACCTTGCCCAAGCCCTGCCCGCCGACAAAGAAAATGAATAAAGGGGTTATTAAATAGTTCATATCATGAAATGACGAACTAAATAGGCCGAGATATATAGTTAATAATGATTGAAATTACCTGTTGACTATCCCAAACAAGATGTTATAGTCAGTATTTGCTTTGAGTAGTGAGTCCAGTATTTCAACTGTTCAAGGCCAACTTTAATGATGCACAAGATCCGATGAAATCTGCATGCACACACGTTTGCATGTCTTAATTAAGCGGGCATATGTAAGCAAAAACATGTAGCTAGCTAGTAGGCAAAAACAGAGAATTTGTAGTACAAGACAGTGTGACTCACTGAAAGTTGTAAGGAAGTAGTATATCTTCATTGTATTTGAGGCGCTTCAAGTACTCTAGCATGTTGTCCTCTACGGCCTTTTGATGATGTGGATTTATTTTCCATGTGTATTCATTAACGGTGTTTGGGTCAATGAACCCAATGCCAAAGCGTCCACCTTTTCTCATTTCATACATCTTCATCCTGCAGAATAACACATAAAAGAATATAGTGAGGATAATTACAGGTAATGATTGATCAAAAGGATCACTACAGCTAGCTTGAGACTTAAATTACGTAAAGAAATCACTTACGCATAATAGCAACCGACGATAGATTTGTCGAGTGCGTCTTGATTGTATAAGTGAAACAGTTCAGAATACTCAACGGACAGAGCTTTCTCATGGAAGTAATGCTCCTCCTTGACATTCACCATGAGGGACAATTGATAGGAAATCTTGGTAATGTTCATGTACCATTGATGCAATTCATACATTCGCGTTGGGAGGTGAAACCTTGTCTGGCTTGACCAAAGGTTGGCCCCGGACATATTTCCGTTTTATTTCATCCTCTGTAAGCACAGGCATGGACTCGATCTCGAGGAGTTGTCCAACAGTGATGTTGAGAACTTCAGCCTGCATTATATGGTCCTTGGTTATTACCACATTGCCCACCTCGAACGTAAACTGTTTGCCCACAATAATATTGGTAGCGTCGTCATCACGTGTTGTTGGCACAACAAGCGAGGGGATCGATTGCGCCGCCTGTTCTCCGAGCTGGGGAATGGTTTTCCCGCATTTTTCGAGAGCTGCTTGTTGTTTGCTCGATCCCGAGATCGCCTCCTTACGTAGACGTGCTCGATTTAACTTCCTAATGTGGCGCTCATAGTCTGTGTCAACAGGCTTGGGAGCTGGTGGTTGAGCCATACGAATGAAGTGGTCAATCGTTTCCTCAGGCACTTTCTCCCTTGGCGGCGGTGGCGGTTTCGGTGCAAAATGGGCTACCACCTGGGCCTTCGATATGGCTGCGTTTTCCTCCTCGGACCTGTCATAAGGCCTCTGCGGAAGAGGCGTGAGGCTTGGACCATATTTATGTCGCTTGCCTCCGCCTGCATTTCCTGTACTACCTCGACTTCAGATGCCACGCACCAAAGCTGCGGGGTGTCTCTTCTGCGATTGATGAGGCGGCCGAGACGGCCGACGGGGCTGAGTTGGACCAGGAGGAGTGGGTGGCTGTCTGCGGACTTGGAGGAGGAGTGGCCTGAGGTTGTGCCGGGACTTGGAGGAGGAGTGGACATCCGACGCTGTGGCGGACTTGGAGGAGGAGGAGTGGCTGACACTTTGCGGACTTGGAGGAGGAGTGGCCTGAGGTTGTGTCGGACTTGGAGGAGGAGTGGACGTCTGACTGTGGCGGACTTGGAGGAGGAGGTGGCTGACACTTTGCCGGACTTGGAGGAGGAGTGGCCTGACACTTTGCCGGACTTGGTGGACTTGCAGGAGCGGGAGTCTGCTGACTCGGTGGCGGACTTCGACGAGGAGTCGGCTGATGCAGTGTCGGTGGCCTTCAAAAGATGATGCAATCCTTTTTCCATAGGATGACACGATGTTTGGCCTCTCCGAGAAAGTGCTCGTCGTCACCTCCAGGAATGTCAAGCTGTAGGTCCGAGTATGGGTCCACCACCTCATCAACCAAGACACGAGCATAGCCCGCTGGAATCGGGTTGCAATGGAAGGTTGCCTTGGGGGATTTGTAAAAGCAACGGCGTCCGCCACCTTCATGGATATGTTCTTCATTTTGGCGTGTAGCTCGCGATTAGTGTTATCCGTGATGTCATCCACGGGTATCTATCCAGCATTGCGTCGTCTGGGCGGAACCCACGCTGCTTCTCTGCATGGATGGGGCGGTGCTATCCAATCTTTGGATCATCCGCTAGCTGCCGCTTTGAGACCCCTTCTTTGGCTAAGTGAGTCGATCTGCTCGCTGCCGCTGGAATTTGACCGCCAATTCCGCTTGACTTGCTTCTAGTCCTTGAAGGCGTTCATAGTCCCGCTTCCTCTGCTCCTCCTCCATCTTCCTCTTCTTCTCCTCCGGAATCTTCTTTCTCGCACGGGTTCTGTAGTCGTTGTTCCAGTCTGAAAACCCCTCATACCACGGAATAGCGCCCTTGCCTCATGTTCTTCCCGGGTGTTCAGGATTACCCAGGGCACGCGTAAGCTCGTCGTTCTCTCTGTTGGGCTGGAACACGCCCGATCGTGCCTCTTCTATTGCAACAAGTATCGCATCGTCGGCTCCCTTCAGACTTGCCCTCGTCGAAACATTGCCTGTCTTCGGGTCCAACTCCCCCCCATGCGCATAGAACCAAGTCCTGCACTGGGGCCAGCTCCTAGTAACCGGAGTGACACCTGCATCCTCCATCTCTTTCTCGCACTTATCCCACTTAGGCATTGCCACCGCATAGCCACCGGCCCCAGCTTATGGAACTTATCCTTTTTTCTGCATTCTTCTTGTTTATTCTCGACCGTTCCTTAGCTAATTCCGAATCCTTGAATTTCACGAAATCGTCCCAATGAGCACGTTGGTTCTCTAGTGTTCCCTCGAATCTTTGAGTCTTCCTTCCTCCCTTGACGTACTTGTCCCATTCACGATTCTTGTGGTTCTTGAATGCAACCGCCATCTTCCTAAGAGCAGCGTCCTTGACTTTCTGCACATCTGCTTCTGTGAAATGATCTGGTAGGGTGAAATGTTCCATGAGAGTATCCCAAAGCAGTTCTTTTTGTCTTTTGTCGACAAAAGTAACATCTGGACGTGGAGCAGCGTCCTTTTTGTCCTTTTGTCTTTTGTCTTTTGCTGGCTCTCTCCATTCTTGAAGGGACATCGGGAGTTGGTCCTTCACAACAACTCCGGACTGACGAACGAACTTGTCTGCAATCTTCTTAGGCGCTAATGGTTCGCCATTAGGTCTGATTGCCTCGATATTGTACTTTACGCCCTCCTTCAACTTTTTGTTCGGGCCTCGTTTCGTCTTTTGCACGAAGATTTGCTCGATCCGGATGGCTGAAAGAAGATCGATTCGTTAATATATCTTCAAGTCATTTAAAACATGTGATGATCACCAGATGCCTGCTTATATAAATATATATACCTCGCCGGTCTTTGTTGTTTCAAGATCAACATTTTCTTCGTCATCATCATAATCATAGTTCATGACTTCATCAATTCGGTCATCGCGATCGAATATCATATCACCCTCTCCGCTGTTGTTTATAAATTCGAGCCGTCATAATCTTCTTCATTCGATCATCATCGGCCCGTTAGGATGGCGTATCATATCGAACATGGCCTGTTCTCCTCTCTCTGCCGGTATTGTCCGCCATAACTTTTATTTAACTAATCCAAAAGAAATATAAAACAATTTAGTATTCAAATTACATCGTCTCGAATAATAGATATAATCTCGAATACATCGTCTCGAATAATAGATATAATCTCGAAAACATCGTCTCGAATAATAGATATAATCTCGAATACATCGTCTCGAATAATAGATATAATCTCAATACATCACCGCTAGGTAGCTAATAAAGATCGAATACTACAGAAGAATCTAGGACACTCGCGGTTCCTGCGGCGCGGGCTGTAGACACCCAAAGAGAAGGAACCCTCATAGGATCATAGTTGAAGTGAGATCCCTGAAGAAACTGCCAGGTATTGGAGAACCTGCCGCCCTCTAACGCAACTGTAGGGATGGACGTGCTCGTCCTCCTCCCTGACACGGCGACGTACCACCTCCGGCGGGGTCGGCTCCCTCCGCACCGAAACTGGCCCACGCAAACGCCACCAAACGAGATCAGGGTCGACGACGGGACCCGGGGCCGGGTTCCTCATCAAGCGGCGTGCCCCTCGTGCAGCACCTCCAGTGCCAGCCGGCGGAGCCAGTCCGGACATGGGTCAGCCGGACGTCGTCATGGACGTGTCGGCCAGCGAGGATGCGGGCGGGCATCGTCGAGAACAAATACTAGATATATGCCCGCAAAAAGTAACATCTTTTTAATGATTGGATTTTGATAACTAAAATTTCTAACATTTCTATATAACACTAATTATGCTATCATTGCATATGTCAAAATGTGGTATGCTCTTTCATACTAATTAAGCAGCTAACACTAAAAACAGAAAAAACAACTTCTATACATCCATTAAAAAACAGAAAAACAACATTATATAAAAAAATTCCGTACTAATTAAACACTAATTATATCCATCTAACATGTATTCGTACATATATACTAGTGAAAAAATAATAATCTAAAAAATCTAAACTAATTAAACATACAAAATACGTATATACTAATATATACATGCATTCATACATATATACGTGTGTGTGTGTGTTCATCATGCTTGTGTGTGTGTATGGGCTCGGGGAGGGGCGGCGCCCATGGTGGCCGCCGGGGGCGAGGGAGAGGGGTTAGAGGGGGAGAGCTCACAGCGGGGCGACGGCGACGGCGAGGCGACGGCCGGGGGCAGCGACGGGCCGGGGCATGACGCGGGGACGGCGACATGGGGACGGTGCGACGGGGACGGGCCCGGGGTGGCGAAGGAGACGAGGGCGGCGACGGGGACGGGGCGGCGATGGGGACGGGCCAGGCGAAGGAGACGAGGGCGGCGACGGGACGGGGCGGCGACGGCGTCGATCGATCGGGCGGCGGTGCTTCAATGGGGAAACAGAGGAAGAAACAGAGGAGAATGAAATTTGTCGAAGTGTTGTATATAGAGAGAAGGCACCTTTAGTACCGGTTGGAGCCACCAACCGTACTAAAGGTCTGTTTTGGCCAGCCCAAGCGGCGGAAGCGACCCCTTTAGTACCGGGCGGTGGCACAAACCGGTATTAGGTTCCCTTTAGTACCGGTTTGTGCCATGACCCGGTACTAAAGGGGGTTCATTGGCGCAGTGCGGTGCGGCAAGTTTAGTCCCACTCGCTAGCCGAGGGGCGACCGCACTGGTTTATAAACCTCGTGCGGTCGCTCTCTCGAGCTCCTCTCCAAAGCAGGCCTCACTGGGCCTCACGTGTTCTTTGTTGCCTCAGGCCCACTTAGCCTTCTTGGCCTGCATCCTGGCCCAACAACAGGTTGGGTTTCTAGTCGTATGCAGGCCGCTCTGGCCTAGTAGGCGGGCTTTTATTTATTTATTTTTGTGTTGTTTTTTTTGTGTATTTAGAGTTTCTTTGTGAATATTTTTGCTTTAGTCGTATGAAAGAATTTGTTTGCACATAAAATTTCTTCGCGTTTCAAATGCCAAAACACATAACTACCCTAACTATTACAGAGATTCCCTCCTGGGTGTGAAACACAGAAGAAAGTGATGATAGTGAAGCCGATCACATCCCAGATCTTTGGATGTGAAACTTTTTCTTCGCGTGTGTCCCTTTGCGCCGTAACCATGGAAAATCTTCATCATTTAACGGGATGCTCGGGTCAATATTCACTGTGAATGGAGCAATTTCATCAAACTTTTCATAATCATCTGACTTGTCTGTCTTGTCATCCACTCCCACGATGTTTCTCTTCCCAGAAAGAACTTTGTGCCGCTTTGGCTCATCGTATGATGCATTTGCTTCCTTATCTTTTCTTTTTCTTGGCTAGGTAGACATGTCCTTCACATAGAAAACCTGTGCCACATCATTGGCTAGGACGAATGGTTCGTCTGCATACGCAAGATTGTTGAGATCCACTGTTATCATTCCGCATCGCGGGTCTTCCGTTACCCGCCTCGTGTCATATTGACCCATTTGCACCGAAACAAAGGGACCTTTAAACCACGCCGATTGTCAAGTTCCCATATGTCCTGTATATAACCATAATATGTTTCCTTTCCCGTCTTGGTTTACGCATCAAAGCGGACACCACTGCTTTTGGTTGGTGCTCTTCTTATCTTGGGCGATCGTGTAAAATGTATTACCATTTATCTCGTACCCTTTGAAAGTCATTATATTCAAGATGGTAATCGGGACAGCAAGTACATGTCATCTTCAATAGAGGTGTCATGCATGGTGCGGTTACGCAACCAAGGCGAAACTCCTGGTTTGTTCACGTGTAATCCGGTCATCGAACCGCTCCGGTGTTTGGAGCGTAGCAAATTCTTGTGTTCATCCATATACGGAGCCACCAAGGCGGAATTCTGTAGAACTGTGTAGTGTGCTTCGGTGAGAGAATGTCCATCCATACATATTATTTGTTCCCCTCCTAGCGTGCCTTTTCCATCGATGCGCCCTTATGCCGCGATTCAGAACACCAATCGGCTTATGGTCGAATAAAGTCAATACAAAACTCAATGACCTCCTCATTTTGATGGCCCTTGGAGATGCTTCCTTCTGGCCTAGCACGGTTATGAACATATTTCTTTAAGACTCCCATGAACCTATCAAAGGGGAACATATTGTGTAGAAATACAGGACCCAAAACGTTAATCTCTTCGCATAGGTGAACTAGGACGTGTGTCATGATGTTGAAGAAGGATGGTGGGAACACCAACTCGAAACTGACATACATTGCACCAAATCATTCTGTAACCTTGGTATGATTTCTGGATCGATTACCTTCTGAGAGATTGCATTGAGAAATACACATAGCTTCACAATGGCTAATCGAACGTTTTCCAGTAGAAGCCCCCTCAATGCAACCGGAAGCAGTTGAGTCATAATCACGTGGCAGTCATGAGACTTTAGGTTCTGGAACTTTTTCTACCATGTTTATTATTCCCTTTATATTTGACGAGAAGCCAGACGGTACCTTAATACGGAGCAGGCATTCAAAGAAGATTTCCTTCTCTTCTTTGGTAAGAGCATAGCTTGCATGACCCTGATGTATGCCGTCTTCTCCGTGCATACGTTGCTGGTCCTCCCGTGCCTCAGGTGTATCTTTTGTCTTTCCATACACGCCCAAGAAGCCAATCAGGGTCACGCAAAGAGTCTTCGTCACGTGCATCACGTCGATTGCGGAGCGGACCTCTAGGTCTTTCCAATATGGCAGGTCCCAAAATATAGATTTCTTCTTCCACATGGGTGCGCGTCCATCAGCGTCCTTCGGAACAGGTTGTCCGCCAGGACCCTTTCCAAATGTCACCTTCAAATCCTTGACCATATCATGTACATCAGCACCAATACAGTGGCGAGGCTTTGATCCGCCTCACCTTTGAAATGCTTGCCTTTCTTTCTTACGGGATGCCTGCTCGGAAGAAATCGACGATGTCCCAGGTACACATTCTTCTTACAACTTTTCAAATATATACTATCGGTATCATCCAAATAGTGCGTGCATCAGCGGTATCCCTTGTTTGTCTGTCCTGAAAGGTTACTGAGAGCAGGCCAATCATTGATGGTCACGAACAACAACGCCTTTAGGTCAAATTCTTCCCCCATGTGCTCATCCCACGCCGTACACCTGCTCCATTCCACAGTTGTAAGAGTTCTTCAACTAATGGCCTTAGGTACACATCAATGTCGTTGCCGGGTTGCTTAGGGCCTTGGATGAGCATTGGCATCATAATGAACTTCCGCTTCATGCACAACCAAGGAGGAAGGTTATACAAACATAGAGTCACGTGCCGGGTGCTATGGTTGCTGCTCTGCTCCCCAAAAGGATTAATGCCATCTGCGCTTAGACCAAACCATACGCTCCTTGCGTCATCTCGCAAACTCCTTCCCGTACTTTCTTTCGATTTTTCTCCACCGCGACCCGTCAGGGGTACTCTCAACTTTCCGCCTTTCTTACGGTCTTCTCGTGCCATCGCATCACCTTGGCATGCTCTTTGTTTTGGAACAACGTTTCAACCGTGGTATTATAGGAGAATACCACATCACCTTGGCAGGAATCTTCTTCTGGGCGCCGCCCTCGACATCACCAGGTCATCGCAGCTGATCTTATAGCGCAATGCACCACATACCGGCAAGCGTTCAAATCCTCGTGACTCACCGCGGTAGAGGATGCAATCATTAGGGCATGCATGTATCTTCTGCACCTCTAACCCTAGAGGCCGGACAGCCTTCTTTGCTTCAGATGTACTCTCGGGCAATTCGTTGTCCTTTGGAAGCATATCCTTTATCATTACCAAAGAACTTTCCAAATCCCTTGTCAGATACACCATTCTCTGCCTTCCATTGCAGCAATTCTATTGTGGTGCCCAGCTATTTCTAGTCACCTACGCAATACAGGTACAACAATTTTTAGTGATCCTCTAACATGCGCTGCAACTTCTTCTTCTCCAAAACACTTATGCTTTCTCTTTGCATCGGCAATGGCCCGACCTAGATCATCAACGGGCTCATCTCGATGCCTCTTCTTCAGCTTCTTCCCGCATTGCCGGCTCAGCTTCTTCCCGCATTACCGGCTCAGCTTCTTCCCCCATTGTTGTATCATCGTATTCAGGGAACCCATGGCCATGATAGCTGTCGTTGTCCTCTTCTTCTTCATTGTCTTCCATCATAACCCCTCTTTCTCCGTGCTTGGTCTAAACATTATAGTGGGGCATGAAACCGGACTCAAACAGGTGGATGTGAATGGTTCTTGACGAGAGTAATTATGACCATTCTTACAGCCAGCACATGGACAAGGCATAAAACCATCCGCCCGCTTGTTTGCCTCAGCCGCAAGCGAGAAAAGTATGCACGCCCTCAACGAATCGGGAGAGCATCCGTCATCGTGACATCCATTGCCGGCTCATCTTCATTACACAACACCGAATAGACCAAATTAATACAAGTTCATACATAAAGTTCATACAACACTTAAATGCAACAAACAAATAACTCTCTAGCTAAAGCATTTAAATGCAATAACAAATGCGATCAAGATCGCAACTAAGGTAACAATTGATCCAACGAGATAATGATACCAAGCCTCACTATCGATGGCATATTTTCTAATCTTTTAATCTTCAAGCGCATTTTCTCCATCTTGATCTTGTGATCATCGACGACATCGGCAACATGCAACTCCAATTCCATCTTCTCCCCTCAATTCTTTTCAATTTTTCTTTCAAGTACTCGCTTTCTCTTTCAACTAAATTTAACCTCTCGACAATAGGGTCGGTTGGAATTTCCGGTTCACATACCTCCTAGATAAAAATATCTATGTCAACTTGATGGGCATAATTTGTCATAAACATGAAATGCAACAAATAGTTTTAAAAGAGAATATACCACATCCGAATCATAACAAGGACGAGGGCCGACGGGACGGATATCAAAACCATGGCACTATGTATAACAAACAACGACGGGTAAGATAATTATACGAGTAACTATATATCCAAATCACACAAACATCAATTTTTATATAAAATTTCATGAACAAGAGGCTCACCACAAGGTGGTGCCGGCTGACGGATTTGCAGGCGATCGACGGTGGTTACGACGGAGATTTAGAAGGCACTAAGTAAAACACACCTACATATGCAAACTAAGTGTTATTTTTGACCTCAAATTGCATATAAATCAAATACTAGCATATATATATATTTCCTCCCAAATTACTAAACTCACAAATTAATCACTATATAAAGCATTGCAAGAGCTAATCTAGCAATGAGAGATGAAAGGACAAAGTTGCTAACCTTTGTGATCATTTGAATGGATGGGGGCCTTCAAATCTTGACAAATTTTGGGCAAAATGTGTGATGAGCTCGAGAGGAAGAGGGAAGAACAGAGAGGAGAGGGAAAGGGGAAGAACAGAGCGAGCTCGGGTGGACGAAGGGTTTATGTAGGGCGACCTTTAGTACCGGTTCGTGCCAATAACCGGTACTAAAGGGCCTGCAGGGCCCTACCGACAACATCCTGCCACCACTCTCATTAGTACCGGTTCATGGCACGAACCGGTGCTAAAGGTTCGCCATGAACCGGTACTAATGAAAGCGGCCCGGCTAGCTGTTGGAACCGGCACTAATGTATACATTATTGCCGGCTCAAATACAAACCGGCACTAATGTGCTTCACGTTTGACCCTTTTTCTAGTAGTGGACATTGATAGAGATACCACCGTGAGGTTGGATGTCGAATTTGCAGATGTTGATCCCCAGGAATTGGAGAGCATGAAGGAGAAGGCCGTAGGCAATTTGGTGGAGAGAATTGGGGAGAGTACTGTTTGGGGTCCAGAACAAGAGGTATCTCTGCAACGTTTCAATAACTATAATGGTGAATATGTGAGTGTTGAAGATGGAGAATCCATGGTTGCTGAAATTGATCAGAAAGAAGGGTGGGCAAGCAAACAAGTAACATTTTATGCAGAGCTAATTGATCTGCAAACTCATTCCAGAGTTGGTTGTGTGCCATCAAAGATGGCTGCACAGGTGGAAGATGATGAATGGGTTTCACAAAAGAAGATGTTGGCATTGTTGATCGAACCATCGTAGTAGCTGAAGATACGAGGATTGATGCAGATGGAGAGAAGGGAACCCATGGTGCTAGGAAGATTGTTGTTGACTGGAATGTAGTAGAGTTGAATGAAAAAACAGATTTGGTCATTACACCAATATCGACATTGATATGGCGAAATGTTTGGCATTCAAGTTGATGACAAAGATAAGGAGAAGGATGACAGTTCTTTGCCTGCTGATGGTAACACAGGCCCTAGAAATGCAAATGAGGATGAAGAACAACTGATGAGAGATGCTGCAGATGATGTGGATGATGCAGATGATAATGAGCTGGTTTGTTTGCATGACAAAGAGAACCCAGTTATTGAGGTGGGAAAGTTGTGGCCAAGCATGAAGGAGTTTAGGATGTCTTTCAGGACCTACGCAGTGAAAAAAGAGTTTGATGCCAAGACTATGTGGACTGATCGAAAGAAATTTTATGCTCGGTGCAAAGGTTATGATGGTGGTGGCTATCCTTGCAAATGGTACTTGTCTGCCAGACTACAACCTGATGGAAGTACAAGAAGGGTAAATCAAATACCACACCAAAGATACATGTATGACCACTTCACGTAGAGTTTCAAAGATGACATCGCAGCTTTGGGTTACAGAGAAGATTACTCCTATTTTAGCCAAGACTCCAAACACTACCGCAAAGAGGCTTAAAGTTGACTTGGAGAAGCTGTACCCCATCCAGCTTGCAATATACCACAGTGTGGAAAGCAAAACAAAGGGCCATGAAATCATTGTATGGTGACTGGGCAAATACATTTAGGATGTTGTATAGTTTTAAAGCAGAGGTGGAGAAGAGGTCACCGGGAGTGTGGTGGAGATAGATACAGAGGTAACAGAGGATGGCAAGGTTTTATTCAGCAAGTTTTTATGTGTTTAAGCCTTGCATAGATGGATTCAAAGCAGGTTGTCGTCCATATTTGAGCATAGACTCATCTTTTTTGACTGGAAAGTGGAATGGTCAGTTGGCTGCATGCAATGCTCTAGATGGACACAACTGGATGTTCCCAATTGCAATAGGAATGTTTCAATCAGAGACAGAGGCATCATGGATATGGTTCATGATGCAACCTAAAAGATGCATAGGGCCAGTTTCTCCTTTGGCCATCCACACAGATGCATGTAAAGGGTTGGAAAATGCAGTAAAAATGTTTTCCCCCATGCCGAAAGCAAGAGGGAGTGCTTTGGACATATGTGGATGAATCTGATAAAAAAATTCAGAGGAGATGAATTTGGGCGCATGTGGCCAGCAGCAAGATCCTACACCAGACAAACACATTCCTATCACCTTGGTAAGATATTGGCATTATGTAGTGATAATGAATTTGCTTCATGGTTGAACACCCACCATTCTCTGTTGTGGTATAGATCAAGTTTTAATACTGCCATAAAATATGATCATATCAATAACAACTTGGCAGAAAGTTTTAATAACAAAGTGAAGGATTTGAAAGACTTGCCTGTGCATGACATGGTGGACCAAATAAGGATCATGATCATGCGTTTGTGGGAGTTGAGAGGAAAAATTGCTAATATTTTGGAAGGGGACAAGCTTCCAGCAGTGGTACAACAGGAGTAGAAATCTTTCACATCTATCTGTTGAGAAATCTTCCTTGTGGGGTGCTGAAGTTAGAGATAGAAAGAGTGGCAAGAGGCATGTGGTAAATACTGAGTTGCATGAGTGCACTTGCCAAGAGTGGCAACACACTGGAAAACCATGTGAGCATTCCAAAAAAAATTGGCATCTAAACCCAGGTTAAATATGCACCCATATTTGCATGAGTATTATTCAGTACAAAAATTCAAAGCTGCATATGCAAGTCCACTTCCTGCACTGACTGACCAATCTCAGTGGCCTGAGATGGAAATAAAATTTACCTTGTGTCCCCCTGTCACTAGAAGGAAGGCTGGGAGGCCAAAACAGAGCAGATTCAAAGCTTGGTTTGAGAAAGGTGGTTGTAGTAAGAAGGGGAAAAAGGAAAAGGAAAATAATGATAAGCCCAAAAGGGCTAAAAAGGTAACAAAAATAGGTGCAAGTTGTGTCGTGTACTTGGGCATGAATTGGTTCATCCAAATGCATCTACACTCCTCAAAGGCCAAAGTATGTTCATGTTACTGCTTTTGCAAGTTTTTGATTTTGCTATTTGTTCTAGTATCTAACCAAGTCAAATGCTTTATTTTTTAGGTGGAAGCGTGCAGAAAAAGCCCCACCTCTTGTTGTTGAACAATGTTGGCCAGTGAAAAAAGCAAGACTCAATGGCCTTAGGAGGAAGGGCACTAAGCAGATAATGTTTGGTGACAAAGATATGGAGCAAACTGAAACTCTTACTGCTGAACATGAGCTAAGTGTTTCTGTTTTGGACGATGTGATGCATACTGAATCTGTTTTGCAGCGCTTAGGGCAATCTGAAACTGTTGCAGATGAAGCAACTGTTGTCTTTGCCATGCTAATCTGCTTTGACAGCTGTGTTGCCATGTTTGGAGGTTGTGCGGCCAAGTGTTGAGTTGCAAACTGAAGTAGTTGAACAATATGTGTCATCTACTCAATCTGCAGAAGTGCAAACTGAAGAAGTGGGACATGGTCAGGTGCAAAAGTTGAGGGGGCCTAGTGGAGTTGGCAAGAAAACCAAGGGGCCAAAAAGCAAGAGCATCAAAGATCAACAAACTATGCTACCGTGGAACCAAACGGTGGAAAAAAGGAGAAGAAATCGAGTGGTAGAAAGAAGCAAAAGAAATAGAGTCGAAATCATTCAAATTTGATGTCAAAACTTAAGTTTGTTGTCATTTGATGTGAAAACGTATGTTCTTTCATGTGAAAACTTATGTGCTGTGATCTTGATTTGACTTGAAATAAAATTCAAATTTGAACCGACATTCAAATTTGAACCTATCTCCAATATTTTTGTAGTTCATTTGTTTGTTCTATGATGTTGCATTGTTTTATGTACTACTATGCACTTTAGTTCATAAATCCAACCCTTTTTGTGAAGTTCAACTCATAGTCACTGAAAATGTTGTCCAAACAGGCTCCAAAGTAAGGGAAAACGGCCCCATTTCTAAGCAAGTTTTTTTCGACCTTCTCAAAATCACCCAAAAAGATTTTCTTAGCTTATATTATACCTATATAGGATCAATAAGAAGTCTCACCTTTTTTTGAATAAGTATTCATATTATTTAATTTATTTTTGGAAAAACACCCTTTAATACAAAGTCAGCAATAAAACAAGTTTAAAAATTTAAAATGCAAAAATAACTTCAGATCCTCCTTAGTCACTCCAAAATGAAGCTAAGGTGAGGTTTTTGATTTTTTTGCATTTTCAAAACCTCAAACCTCTTCTCACTCCTTTGAACTCTATGCAACCTCAGTCAAGATAGTCCAATTTGTGAAGGTTTTTTCATGCAAAGATCATTAGATCAAGTTTATCATATTATATCGTAACTATGTAACATAAAAAGACTATATGCGCAGGTTTTTCATTTTTTAGATTTTTTTTGAATTAGTTATACACATTTGAATGTTCGGTCAAACCTTTCAAAACCCCGTTGACTGCCTCGAAACCCATGTAACCCTAGCGCCAAACGTCCACCGTCGATCTAACCCTAACGCCAAACTGCAGCCGTCGGATAGGCCTTCTAGAAGGATTCCGCGGGGGCGATCCGTGGGAGCCCTGATTCTCCAATCTGATTGGCCACCGCTTTCTCTCGACGAATGTATAACGTTGAGAGGGGAGCATCTCGGTGACCGCGGGCGAAAGCAGATCGGGCCCGGCAGAGCCCGGCATGCGTCGCACTACCGCCCGAGAGGGGGGGATGGGCTGCATGCGAGAGGGTCAATGAAATGTGCGCCATCCCTGTCCCATGCATGCCATGCAACGTCGCAGCCTAGCTATTCTGTGCTCGTGAACGCTATGACACAGCCTAGCCATTTGCATGCAGGCTTGCATGCACCCATCGACGCAGTAAAGCACGGCAGGGGCGCAGCGTATAGGTACGTCGCAACCAAGCTATTTTAACAAATGCATTTTGAACCTGAGACACGGGACGGACGGGTGGTGTAGCTCCTTTTTCAGTGTCACGCGCGGATGAACGGGCCTGTTTCCCACGCGGCATCACCGCCGATGCAAGTGCACGAAACGATGCATCTCGCCTGTGCCGCCCGTGCCTCTTTGGATGCTTTGCCCGCCGTTTTTGAATTAATGCCCGCAATTACTTATGCCAGTACGAACGGAGAAGAGAAAACGATCGAGAAGGCACCGTGTACACATTGACCACGGCTGCAACGCGGCTATAAAAGGGCACCATTTCCTCATCCCTCTCACACTCATCTCTCAAGCCTCCTCCGCTTCTTCTTTTCGAGCCAAATCCACCACTCGAGACACCATGCAGTTCAACGGCCCTACCTACCGTCGCCCTCGCACCGTGCCGGAGAGGGAGTACCCGGCCGGAGTCATCGTCGAGAATAGCCTGAGGGTGTGGACCATCTCAAGGTGGAGGGGCCCTAGAGAGTTGGCTCGCTTCTTCCTCCAAGCCGGCTACCGCCACCTCCCTCCGGGCACTCCGCCCATGTTCCACCTCCACGAGCAGTACGATGGCAACGCCAACGGCCTCGTCATCGGCCTCTACGTCACCTTCACCAACCCCTACGACGCTCACCACCTCCTCGGCGAGGTGTTCTGGTGTGGATGCGAGTTTATCGCGTTCACGACCTACAACATCTTCACCAACTTCCACCACATCTTCCCTCACCCCAACGGCATGCACACCCTCCCCTACCAGATGCCGGAGAACGACGAGTGAGGGGAGCCGGCTAAGGAGGAGGGGCCAAGGAGTTGTTCGAGTGCGAGTATTTCTATTTATCTAGCTTGTGTTTGTGTTGGTTCGGGCGTGTGTGCCCGTGTCTTCTATCTATCTAGTTTTAATTATTTTCCTTTCATGTTTTATGAACTATATGTTGTAAGGGGATGCCCCTCTATATGTTCTATCTATCTATGCTACTAGGGTACCCGATGCCCCTCTATCGTGCTCTCTATTAAAAAAAAATCGGGCTATCGTGCTATCTATATTTTTTATATTTGTGCTATGGTGTTTCCAAAGTTTCTCCATTGGATTTTATTCATGTGTTCATGTGAACTAAAAAATGCACTAAAACATGATCCAATCATATAAGTTGTTGTTAGCACGTGTCTAGTTAATTATCTTCCTTTTATGTTTTATGCACTATATGTTGTAAGGGGATGCCCCTCTATGTTGTAAGGAGATGCTACTAGGGGCACATTAGATGTCTTCTTTTTTTGAGAGGGGCACAACCTTTTTCGGTTGAAACACACGAGTAAAAACTTTGAAAACACCATAGCACAAATAAAAAAAATTAAAAATGGTGCTTGGTTGAAATAAACTAGAACCAAACAATTGCAACTTTTTTGGTTCACAAACAGTGCAAGTTAGACTGCTAACTAGAACGAACCTTTTGTTTTAGCCGAAACAACACGGGACCCTACCATCGCACACGATAGCTTATGCATAAAAATAGCTCAAATAATTATCGGATGAGTTATCTAAAAAAAGTTGAAGGCAGGAAACTTAAAATTTGTGAAATAACCTAAAGCCGAAAAGATATATCAATGTCAATGACCGTGTGCACTTTTTTTTGCACTAGCTACACTTCTTTTATCAATGGGCCTGGATATGTTCTATTCGGCCCTGCCTAACTTCTATATGGGCCTGGCCTTTTCGGGCAACTGTGGACGAACCTTTTTTTCCTTTTCTCCCTCTACCACTGAAACTGAAACTGATGACGAACTGAAGAACTGGAAAAACAAAACAGAGTGGAGAAGACATGCCGAATTCGTACAGCGCAACACTTTTATTCAAATATACATATCATTACGATTACAAATGATGCCCAATCTATTCACTTACGACTAATTATCATCACATAAACAAATGCGAGAGCAATTACACAAACATAAAAAAGTCCGGCCAACAGCCCCATCAAATTTCCCTGCTTCTGCAATTCGATGAGTTTCTTCATCTGCTTGTTCAGCTTCTTCAGCTCTGCCGTCACTCCTGCATCCCCACCAATGGAATGGGCGCCCCCAATGGTATTGCCGGATCCAGGGGCCCCAGATCCAGACGCGCCCGATCCAAACTTGCCCAACTTCTCCGCCTCCAACGGTAAATCGAGCTCCCCTGATGCACCCTCCAGTTGAATCCGCTCTATGTACTCATCTAGCCACTCAAAATGGGTGCACTGCTTCAATTTTTGAAATCGTAAAGATGAACCCTAAATCCCAAATCCGATGGGGAAAAATGGGCAAATATGGAATTGGGAGACAAAAACCAAAATTGGCATATTGAGAAGTAAAATCTCACATTTCCCTGCTCTGGTTTGCTCTCGCATTTCACGAATTCCCACCCAAGGTTGCCATTCTTGTCGGTCGTTGTGACTAGCCGCTTCAGGGGTGCGATACGTGGGCATGCAGCGCACCTTGTCATGGGCACTGCGCCATAGCGCGGCCATGAGTGGCGGGAGGCTGAAGCGGAGCTCGACATTGCTAGGTCGCGTCCCGGAACGATGTTGCTGCGCGTCGTCACCAGAGAAGAAGAACAACAACGGTCGGGGAGGGGGGAAGGATGGGCTCGGGTGCTGCACGGCTCGGTGTCCTCTTGTACCAATGCTGACCTGGATAAGTTAGTGGGTCCCATGCTGTGGGTCCCGCTCACATGACCAATGCTGAGTTGGATAAGTTATTGGGTCCCATCTTTGTGGGTCCCGCTCACTGATTCGAGTTTTAAACATGTGTCTTTGGATTAGGCAGAATTGTCGCTTGGGAGCTATTTTTTCCAACGCAGATGTCGCATGAGAGATATTAGAACCAACGACGTCGCGTGGGAGACAATTCACACCAACGACGTCGCATGGGAGCTAGCTCCCATGCGACGTCGTTGGTGTGAATTGTCTCCCATGCGACGTCGTTGGTTGTAATAGCTCTCATGCGACGTCTCCCAACGCATAAATAGCTCAAGCAAGACAACCCATTTACGCGGCTAGTTGGCTGTTAGTTAGGCTGAGGTTTGGTTAGGACACTGGGGGTTATGTGCTCTGACTGGTGGGGTCCACCTAGGGCCACGTAGTCAAGAGTCAACCGTCCAAGACTCGACCGGTGATCGTGTGACCGTGCTCGACTTCGCCTCGTCTTTGGGATCGGGCGGCGCGCCCGCCAGAAGCATCTTCTCCGCGGTGGTGGAGCGCATTTCTCGGCAGCGGCAGAGCTATTGCGAGGTGAGCCCGAAACCCTAGTCCCACTCCCCAGAATTTTGGGGGATCTGTGGCCTCATGCTGCCCCTCTGTTTCTTGGCGATTTAGAATCGGGCTGTATTGGATCCGGGGTCTGTTTCTTCTCCGCGGCCCGGTGGTGGAGCGCCTTTCTCTGCAGCGGCTATTGCGAGTGAGTATTTTTCAAACACTACTCCCATTCCACTGAATTTTGGATAAATCTGTGGCCTCATGCTGCCCCCTTTTTCTTGGCGTTTTAGGCCCGAATCTCAATTGGATAGGAGATGGAGCGAGGGCTGGATGAGATGGAGCGAGGAGACAGTGCTTCAAATCGGTAATGCCACCCTCTTTTCTTGGCGATTTAGAATCAAACTCGATTTGGTAGTGACTGTCGCTTACACTGCCGCCGCTACCTGCCATTGACAAAACAGGGGAGGTTCAGGTTCTGCCACCACATTCGCAATTATAGTGGATTTTTTTCACTGTAAAGCCAAGCTCAGTGATGGCAGTGTCCAAGACATTGATAGAGATACCACCGTGAGGTTGGATGTCGAATTTGCAGATGTTGATCCCGTGAATTGGAGAGCATGAAGGAGAAGGCCATAGGCAATTTGGTGGAGAGAATTGGGGAGAGTATTGTTTGGGGTCCGAACAAGAGGTATCTCTGCAACGCTTCGATAACTATAATGGTGAATATGTGAGAATTGAAGATGGAGAATCCATGGTTGCTGAAATTGATCATCAAGAAGGGTGGGGAAGCAAACAAGTAACATTTTATGCAGAGCTAATTGATCTCCAAACTCATTCCAGAGTTGGTTATGTGCCATCAAAGATGGTTGCACACGTGGAAGATGATGAATGGGTTTCACAAAAGAAGATGTTGGCATTGTTGACTGAACCTACTGTAGTAGCTGGAGATACAGGGATAGATGCAGATGGAGAGGAGGGAACCCATGGTGCTAGGAAGATTGTTGTTGACTGCAATGTAGTAGAGTTGAATGAAAAAACAGATTTGGTCATTACACCAATATCTGACATTGATATGGCCGAAATGTTTGGCATTCAAGTTGATGACAAAGATAAGGAGAAGGATGATGATTCTTTGCCTGCCGATGGTAACACAGGCCCTAGAAATGCAAATGAGGATGAAGAACAGATGATTAGAGAGGGTGCAGATGATGTGGATGATGCAGATGATAATGAGCTGTTTTGTTTGTATGACAAAGAGAACCCAGTTATTGAGGTGGGAAAGTTGTGGCCAAGCATGAAGGAGTTTAGGATGTCTTTCAGGACCTATGCAGTGAAAAAAGAGTTTGATGCCAAGACTATGTGGACTGAACGAAAGAAATTTTATGCTCGGTGCAAAGGTTATGATGGTGGTGGCAATCCTTGCAAATGGTACTTGTCTGCCAGACTACAACCTGATGGAAGTACAGTAAGGGTAAATCAAATACCACACCAGCATACATGTATGACCACTTCACGAGAGAGTTTCAAAGATGACATCTCAGCTTTGGGTTACAGAGAAGATTACTCCTATTTTAGCCAAGACTCCAAACACTACGCAAAGAGGCTTAAAGTTGACTTGGAGAAGCTGTACCCCATCCAGCTTGCAATATACCACAGTGTGGAAAGCAAAACAAAGGGCCATGAAATCATTGTATGGTGATTTGGGCAAATACATTTAGGATGTTGTATAGTTTTAAAGCGAGAGGTGGAGAAGAGGTCACACAGGAGTGTGGTGGAGATAGATACAGAGGTAACAGAGGATGGCAAGGTTTTATTCAGCAAGTTTTTTATGTGTTTAAGCCTTGCATAGATGGATTCAAAGCAGGTTGTCGTCCATATTTGAGCATAGACTCATCTTTTTTGACTGGAAAGTGGAATGGTCAGTTGGCTGCATGCAATGCTCTAGATGGACACAACTGGATGTTCCCAATTGCAATAGGAATGTTTCAATCGAGAGACAGAGGCATCATGGATATGGTTCATGATGCAACCGAAAAGATGCATAGGGCCAGTTTCTCCTTTGGCCATCCACAGATGCATGTAAAGGGTTGGAAAATGCAGTAAAAATGTTTTCCCCATGCTTTGAAGCGGAGGGAGTGCTTTGGACATATGTGGATGAATCGATAAAAAATTCAGAGGAGATGAATTTGGGCGCATGTGGCCAGCAGCAAGATCCTACACCAGACAAACACATTCCTATCACCTTGGTAAGATATTGGCATCATGTAGTGATAATGAATTTGCTTCATGGTCGAACACCCACCATTCTCTGTTGTGGTATAGATCAGGTTTTAATACTGCCATAAAATATGATCATATCAATAACAACTTGGCAGAAAGTTTTAATAACAAAGTGAAGGATTTGAAAGACTTGCCTGTGCATGACATGGTGGACCAAATAAGGATCATGATCATGCGTTTGTGGGTGTTGAGAGGAAAAATTGCTAATATTTTAGAAGGGGACAAGCTTCCAGAAGTGGTACAACAGGTGGTCAACAGGAGTAGAAATCTTTCACATGTATCTGTTGAGAAATCTGCCTTGTGGGGTGCTGAAGTTAGAGATACAAAGAGTGGCAAGAGGCATGTGGTAAATACTGAGTTGCATGAGTGCACTTGCCAAGAGTGGCAACACACTGGAAAACCATGTGAGCTTCCAAACTTTTTTTGGCATCTAAACCCAGGTTAAATATGCACCCATATTTGCATGAGTATTATTCAGTACAAAAATTCAAAGCTGCATATGCAAGTCCAGTTCCTGCACTGACTGACCAATCTCAGTGGCCTGAGGTGGAAATAAAATTTACCTTGTGTCCCCCTGTCACTAGAAGAAAGGCTGGGAGGCCAAAACAGAGCAGATTCAAAGCTTGGTTTGAGAAAGGTGGTTGTAGTAAGAAGGGGAAAAAGGAAAAGGAAAAGAATGATAAGCCCAAAAGGGCTAAACATGGTAACAAAAATAGGTGCAAGTTGTGTGAGGTACTTGGGCACAGAATTGGTTCATCCAAATGCATCTACACTCCTCAAAGGCCAAAGTATGTTCATGTTACTGCTTTTGCAAGTTTTTGATTTTGCTATTTGTTCTAGTATCTAACCAAGTCAAATGCTTTAATTTTTAGGTGGAAGCGTGCAGAAAAAGCCCCACCTCTTGTTGTTGAACAATGCTGGCCAGTGAAAAAAGCAAGACTCAATGGCCTTAGAAGGAAGGGCACTAAGCAGATAATGTTTGGTGACAAAGATATGGAGCAAACTGAAACTGTTACTACTGAACATGAGCTAAGTGTTTCTGTTTTGGATGATGTGATGCATACTGAATCTGTTTTGCAGGCGCTAGGGCAATCTGAAACTGTTGCAGATGAAGCAAGCTGTTGTCTTTGCCATCTTGAATCTGCTTTGACATTTGTGTTGCCATGTTTGGAGGTTGTGCTTTGCCAAGTGTTGAGTTGCAAACTGAAGTAGTTGAACAATATGTGTCATCTACTCAATCTGCGGAAGTGCAAAGCTGAAGAAGTGGGACATGGTCAGTGCAAAAGTTGAGGGGCCTCGTGGAGTTGGCAAGAAAACCAAGGGGCCAAAAAGCAAGAGCATCAGCATCAACAAACTATGCGCCGTGGAACCAAACGGTGGAAAAAAGAGAAGAAATCGAGTGGTAGAAAGAAGCAAAAGAAATAGAGTCGAAATCATTCAAATTTGATGTCAAAACTTAAGTTTGTTGTCATTTGATGTGAAAACGTATGTTCTTTCATGTGAAAACTTATGTGCTGTGATCTTGATTTGACTTGAAATAAAATTCAAATTTGAACCGACATTCAAATTTGAACCTATCTCCAATATTTTTGTAGTTCATTTGTTTGTTCTATGATGTTGCATTGGTTTATGTACTACTATGCACTTTAGTTCATAAATCCAACCCTTTTTCTGAAGTCCAACTCATAGTCACTGAAAATGTTGTCCAAACAGGCTCCAAAGTAAGGGAAACGGCCCCATTTCTAAGCAAGTTTTTTTCGACCTTCTCAAAATCACCCAAAAAGATTTTCTTAGCTTATATTATACCTATATAGGATCAATAAGAAGTCTCACCTTTTTTTGAATAATTATTCATATTATTTAATTAATTTTTGGAAAAACACCCTTTAATACAAAGTCAGCAATAAAACAAGTTTAAAAATTTAAAATGCAAAAATAACTTCAGATCCTCCTTAGTCACTCCAAAATGAAGCTAAGGTGAGGTTTTTGATTTTTTTGCATTTTCAAAACCTCAAACCTCTTCTCACTCCTTTGAACTATATGCAACCTCAGTCGAGATAGTCCAATTTGTGAAGGTTTTTTCATGCAAAGATCATTAGATCAAGTTTATCATTTTATATCGTAACTATGTAACATAAAAGACTATATGCGCAGGTTTTTCATTTTTTAGATTTTTTTGAATTAGTTATACACATTTGAATGTTCAGTCAAACCTTTCAAAACCCCGTTGACTGCCTCCAAAACCCATGTAACCCTAGCGCCAAACGTCCACCGTCGATCTAACCCTAACGCCAAACTGCGGCCATCGGATAGGCCTTCTAGAAGGATTCTGCGGGGGTAGGGATGAAAATGGAGTGGAAACTTTCCGTTTTTCCGGAGAAAAAATGGAAACGGAGAGGAAATATGAAAACAGAAACGGAAATTTGCAAAACGGAAGTGGAAGTGGAATTTTTTATGCGGAAATGGAAACAAAAACGGAACGGTGTTTTCCGGTGGAACAGGCGTGGAAACGGAACTTTCCGCTTCCGTGAATATGGAATTTTGTTTTTATTATAAACATATGGCTGCTTTGTAGTCCAACCACCAAACAACAAACAATTATACAACGAGTAGAATGGATTATTTGAGCCCAACTTCTACTACAACACATGTACTCAGCTTGACCCTATACGCAATTGTTCAGTACTACTACAATACTACACTAAGTTGCTAACATAACGATATTATCTTGTAGCTATGTTAACAATTCATTAAATTTGTTTGTATTTTGTGTGTATTTCTCTATGATTCCAGGTTTTTTTAGTTCCGTTCAACACCCACTTCTGTTTCCGTGTCCGTTTTGTATTTGCTCCGTGTCCATTTCCGGTAGTATCTGTTTCCGTATTCATTTCCGGGGTTTCTGTATTCGTTTCCTGTTCTGCAAAAATATATAAAAACAAATGTGATAGCACTCAGTTCCGTCCGTTTCCGCTCCGTTTTCATCCCTATGCGGGGGCGATCCGTGGGAGCCCTGATTCTCCAATCTGATTGGCCACCGTTTTTCTCTCTGACGAACAGATAACGTTGAGAGAGGGAGCATCTCAGTGACCGTTGGGCCGAGCGGATCAGGCCCGGCAGAGCCTGGCATGCGTGCGCACGGCCGTCGAGAGGGGGGGGGATGGGTTGCATGCAAGAGGGTCAATGACATGTGGGCCATCCCTGTCCCATGCATGCCATGCAACGTCGCAGCCTAGCTATTCTGTGCTCGTGAACGCTGTGACACAGCCTAGCCATTTGCAGGCGGGCTTGCATGCAAGCATCGACGAAGTAAAGCACGGCAGGGGCGCAGCGTATAGGTACGTCGCAACCAAGCTATTTTAACGAATGCATTTTGAACCTGAGACACGGGACGGACGGGTGGTGCAGCTCCTTTTTCAGTGTCACGCGCGGATGAACAGGCCTGTTTCCCACGCGGCGTCATCGCTGATGCAAGTGCACGAAACGATGCATCTCGCCTGTGCCGCCCGTGCCTCTTTGGATGCTCTGCCCGCCGTTTTTGAATTAATGCCTGCAATTACTTATGCCAGTACGAACGGAGAAGAGAAAACGATCGAGAAGGCACCGTGTACACATTGACCACGACTGCAACGCTGACTATAAAAGGGCACCATTTCCTCATCCCTCTCACACTCATCTCTCAAGCCTCCTCCGCTTCTTCTTTTCGAGCCAAATCCATCACTCGAGCCACCATGCAGTTCAACGGCCCTACCTACCGTCGCCCTCGCACCGTGCCGGAGAGGGAGTACCCGGCCGGAGTCATCGTCGAGAATAGCCTGAGGGTTTGGACCATCTCAAGGTGGAGGGGCCCTAGAGAGTTGGCTCGCTTCTTCCTCCAAGCCGGCTACCGCCACGTCCCTCCAGGCACTCCACCCATGTTCCACCTCCACGAGTAGTACGATGGCAACGCCAACGGCCTCGTCATCGGCCTCTACGTCACCTTCACCAACCCCTACGACGCTCACCACCTCCTCGGCGAGGTGTTCTGGTGTGGATGTGAGTTTATCGCGTTCACAACCTACAACATCTTCACCAAGTTCCACCACATCTTCCCTCACCCCAACGGCATGCACACCCTCCCCTACCAGATGCCGGAGAACGACGAGTGAGGGGCGCCGGCTAAGGAGGAGGGGCCAAGGAGTTGTTCGAGTGCGAGTCTTTCTATCTATCTAGCTTGTGTTTGTGTTGGTTCGGGCGTGTGTGCCCGTGTCTTCTATCTATCTAGTTTTAATTATTTTCCTTTCATGTTTTATGAACTATATGTTGTAAGGGGATGCCCCTCTATATGTCTATCTATGCTACTAGGGTACCCGATGCCCCTCTATCGTGCTATCTATTAATTTTTATTCGGGCTATCGTGCTATCTATTTTTTTTATTTGTGCTATGGTGTTTTCAAAGTTTCTCCATTGGATTTTATTCATGTGTTCATGTGAACTAAAAAATGCACTAAAACATGATCCAATCATATAAGTTGTTGTTAGCACGTGTCTAGTTAATTATCTTCCTTTTATGTTTTATGCACTATATGTTGTAAGGGGATTCCCCTCTATGTTGTAAGGAGATGCTACTAGGGGCACACTAGATGTCTTGTTTTTTTGAGAGGGGCGCAACCTTTTTCGATTGAAACACACGAGTAAAAACTTTGAAAACACCATAGCACAAATCAAAAAAATATTAAAAATGGTGCTTGGTTGAAATAAACTAGAACCAAACAATTGCAACTTTTTTGGTTCACAAAGACTGCAAGTTAGACTGCTAACTAGAACCAACCTTTTGTTTTAGCCAAAACAACACGGGACCCTACCATCGGACACGATAGCTTATGCATAAAAATAGCTCAAATAATTATCAGATGAGTTATCTAAAAAAAGGTGAAGGCAGGAAACTTAAAATTTGTGAAATAACCTAAAGCCGAAAAGATATATCGATGTCAATGACCGTGTGCACTTTTTTTGCACTAGCTACACTTCTTTTATCAATGGGCCTGGATATGTTCTATTCGGCCCTGCCTAACTTCTATATGGGCCTGGCCTTATCGGGCAACTGTGGATGAACTGATGACGAACTGAAGAACTGAAAAAACGAAACAGAGTGGAGAAGACATGCCGAATTCGTACAGCGCAACACTTTTATTCAAATATACATATCATTACGATTACAAATGATGCCCAATCTATTCACTTACGACTAATTATCATCACATAAACAAATGCGAGAGCAATTACACAAACATAAAAAGTCCGGCCAACAGCCCCATCAAATTGCCCTGCTTCTGATTTTCGATGATTTTCTTCATCTGCTTGTTCAGCTTCTTCAGCTCTGTCGTCACTCCTGCATCCCCACCAATGGAATGGGCGCCCCCAATGGTATTGCCAGATCCAGGGGCTCCAGATCCAGACGCGCCCGATCCAAACTTGCCCAACTTCTCCGCCTCCAATGGTAAATTGAGCTCCCCTGATGCACCCTCCAGTTGAATCCGCTCTATGTACTCATCTAGCCACTCAAAATGGGTGCATTGCTTCAATTTCTGAAATCGGAAAGATGAACCCTAAATCCCAAATCCGATGGGGAAAAATGGGCAAATATGAAATTGGGAGACAAAAACCAAAATTGGCATATTGAGAAGTAAAATCTCACCTTTCCCTGCTCTGGTTTGCTCTCACATTTCACGAATTCCCGCCCAAAGTTGCAATTCTTGTCGGTCGTTGTGACTAGCCGCTTCAGGGGTGCGATACGTGGGCATGTAGGGCACCTTGTCATGGGCACTGCGCCATAGCGCGGCCATGCGTGGCGGGAGGCTGAAGCGGAGCTCGACATTGCTAGATCGCGGCCCGGAACGACGTTGTTGTGCGTTGTCGCCGGAGAAGAAGAACAACAACGGTCGGGGAGGGGGGAGGATGGGCTCGGGTGCTGCACGGCTCGGTGTCCTCTTGTACCAATGCTGACCTGGATAAGTTAGTGGGTCCCATGCTGTGGGTCCCGCTCACATGACCAATGCTGAGTTGGATAAGTTATTGGGTCCCACGCTGTGGGTCCCACTCACCTGATTCAAGTTTTAAACATGTGTCTTTGGATTAGGCAGCAGTGTAGCATGGGAGCTATTTTTTCCAACGCAGATGTCGCATGAGAGCTATTAGAACCAACGACGTCGCGTGGGAGACAATTCACACCAACGACGTCGCATGGGAGCTAGCTCCCATGCGGCGTCGTGTGAGTTGTCTCTCATGCGACGTCGTTGGTTGTAATAACTCTCATGCGACGTCTCCCAACGCATAAATAGCTCAAGCAAGACAACCCATTTACGCGGCTAGTTGGCTGTTAGTTAGGCCGAGGTTTGGTTAGGACCTTTGGGGTTATGTGCTCGACCGGTGGGGTCCACCTAGGGCCCACGTAGTCACGAGTCAACCGTCCACGACTCGACCGGTGACTGTGTGACCGTGCTCGACTTCGCCCGTCTTTGGGCCGGGTGAGCAGGCGCCCGCCGTAAGCATCTTCTCCGGCAGCGGTTTCTTCTCCGCGGTGGTGGAGCACATTTCTCGGAAGCCGCAGAGCTATTGCGAGGTGAGCCCAAAACCCTAGTCCCACTCCCCAGAATTTTGGGGGATCCGTGGCCTCATGTTGTCCCTCTGTTTCTTGGCGATTTAGAATCGGGCTGTATTGGATCCGGGGTCTGTTTCTTCTCCGCGGCCCGGTGGTGGAGCGCCTTTCTCTGCGGCTGACTATTATGGTGAGTATTTTTCAAACACTACTCCCATTCCACTGAATTTTGGATAAATCTGTGGCCTCATGCTGCCCCCCTTTTTCTTGGCGTTTTAGGCCCGAATCTCAATTGGATAGGAGATGGAGCGAGGCTGGATGAGATGGAGCGAGGAGATTGCTTCAAATCGGTAATGCCACCCTCTTTTCTTGGCGATTTAGAATCAAACTCGATTTGGTAGTGACTGCCGCCACACCGCCGCCGCTACGCCATTGACAAAACAGGGAGGTTCAGGTTCTGCCACCACATTACGCAATTATAGTGGATTTTTTTCACTGTAAAGCCAAGCTCGATGATGGCGGTGTCCAAGACATTGATAGAGATACCACCGTGAGGTTGGATGTCGAATTTGCAGATGTTGATCCCGTGAATTGGAGAGCATGAAGGAGAAGGCCATAGGCAATTTGGTGGAGAGAATTGGGAGAGTATTGTTTGGGGTCCAGAACAAGAGGTATCTCTGCAACGTTTCGATAACTATAATGGTGAATATGTGAGAATTGAAGATGGAGAATCCATGGTTGCTGAAATTGATCATCAAGAAGGGTGGGCAAGGAAACAAGTAACATTTTATGCAGAGCTAATTGATCTGCAAACTCATTCCAGAGTTGGTTATGTGCCATCAAAGATGGTTGCACACGTGGAAGATGATGAATGGGTTTCACAAAAGAAGATGTTGGCATTGTTGGTAGAACCATTTGTAGTAGCTGAATCTGAGGATTGATGCGAGATGGAGAGGAGGGAACCCATGGTGCTAGGAAGATTGTTGTTGACTGCAATGTAGTAGAGTTGAATGAAAAAACAGATTTGGTCATTACACCAATATCGACATTGATATGGCGAAATGTTTGGCATTCAAGTTGATGACAAAGATAAGGAGAAGGATGATGATTCTTTGCCTGCTGATGGTAACACAGGCCCTAGAAATGCAAATGAGGATGAAGAACAGCTGATGAGAGAGGGTGCAGATGATGTGGATGATGCAGATGATAATGAGATGGTTTGTTTGTATGACAAAGAGAACCAAGTTATTCAGGTGGGAAAGTTGTGGCCAAGCATGAAGGAGTTTAGGATGTCTTTCGGGACCTACGCAGTGAAAAAAGAGTTTGATGCCAAGACTATGTGGACTGATCGAAAGAAATTTTATGCTCGGTGCAAAGGTTATGATGGTGGTGGCAATCCTTGCAAATGGTACTTGTCTGCCAGACTACAACCTGATGGAAATGCAAGAAGGGTAAATCAAATACCACACCAGCATACATGTATGACCACTTCACAGAGAGTTTCAAAGATGACATCTCAGCTTTGGGTTCTGAGAGAAGATTACTCCTATTTTAGCCAAGACTCCAAACACTACTGCAAAGAGGCTTAAAGTTGACTTGAAGAAGTTGTACCCCATCCAGTTGCAATATACCACAGTGTGGAAAGCAAAACAAAGGGCCATGAAATCATTGTATGGTGACTGGGCAAATACATTTAGGATGTTGTATAGTTTTAAAGCAGAGGTGGGGAAGAGGTCACCAGGAGTGTGGTGGAGATAGATACAGAGGTAACAGAGGATGGCAAGGTTTTATTCAGCAAGTTTTTTATGTGTTTGAAGCCTTGCATAGATGGATTCAAAGCAGGTTGTCGTCCATATTTGAGCATAGACTCATCTTTTTGGTGGAAAGTGGAATGGTCAGTTGGCTGCATGCAATGCTCTAGATGGACACAACTGGATGTTCCCAATTGCAATAGGAATGTTTCAATCGAGACAGAGGCATCATGGATATGGTTCATGATGCAAGCTGAAAAGATGCATAGGGCCAGTTTCTCCTTTGGCCATCCACACAGATGCATGTAAAGGGTTGGAAAATGCAGTAAAAAATGTTTTCCCCATCTTTGGCAGAGGGAGTGCTTTGGACATATGTGGATGAATCTGATAAAAAAATCAGAGGAGATGAATTTGGGCGCATGTGGCCAGCAGCAAGATCCTACACAAGACAAACACATTCCTAGCACCTTGGTAAGATATTGGCATCATGTAGTGATAATGAATTTGCTTCATGGTTGAACACCCACCATTCTCTGTTGTGGTATAGATCAGGTTTTAATACTGCCATAAAATTTGACCATATCAATAACAACTTGGCAGAAAGTTTTAACAACAAAGTGAAGGATTTGAAAGACTTGCTTGTGCATGACATGGTGGACCAAATAAGAATCATGATCATGCGTTTGTGGGAGTTGAGAGGAAAAATTGCTAATATTTTGGAAGGGGACAAGCTTCCAGCAGTGATACAACAGGTGGTCAACAGGAGTAGAAATCTTTCACATCTATCTGTTGAGAAATCTTCCTTGTGGGGTGCTGAAGTTAGAGATACAAAGAGTGGCAAGAGGCATGTGGTAAATCTTGAGTTGCATGAGTGCACTTGCCAAGAGTGGCAACACACTGGAAAACCATGTGAGCATTCCATACTTTTTTTGGCATCTAAACCCAGGTTAAATATGCACCCATATTTGCATGAGTATTATTCAGTACAAAAATTCAATGCTGCATATGCAAGTCCAATTCTTGCACTGACTGACCAATCTCAGTGGCCTAAGGTGGAAATATAATTTACCTTGTGTCCCTTGTCACTAGAAGAAAGGCTGGGAGGCCAAAACAGAGCAGATTCAAAGCTTGGTTTGAGAAAGGTGGTTGTAGTAAGAAGGGGAAAAAGGAAAAGGAAAAGAATGATAAGCCCAAAAGGGCTCAAAAAGGTAACAAAAATAGGTGCAAGTTGTGTGAGGTACTTGGGCACAGAATTGGTTCATCCAAATGCATCTACACTCCTCAGAGGCCAAAGTATGTTTATGTTACTGCTTTTGCAAGTTTTTGATTTTGCTACTTGTTCTAGTATCTAACCAAGTCAAATGCTTTATTTTTTAGGAGGAAGCGTGCAGAAAAAGCCCCACCTCTTGTTGTTGAACAATGCGGCCGATGAAAAAAGCAAGACTCAATGGCCTTACAAGGAAGAGCACTAAGCGAGATAATGTTTGGTGACAAAGATATGGAGCAAACTGAAAGCTATTCTTCTTGAACATGAGCTAAGTGTTTCTGTTTTGGACGATGTGATGCATCTTGAATCTGTTTTGCGAGGAGCTAGGGCAATCTGAAACTGTTGCAGATGAAGCAAGCTGTTGTCTTTGCCATGCTAATCTGCTTTGACAATTTGTGTTGCCATGTTTGGAGGTTGTGCTTTGCCAAGTGTTGAGTTGCAAACTGAAGTAGTTGAACAATATGTGTCATCTACTCAATCTGCAGAAGTGCAAACTGAAGAAGTGGGACATGGTCAGGTGCAAAAGTTGAGGGGGCCTCGTGGAGTTGGCAAGAAAACCAAGGGGCCAAAAAGCAAGAGCATCAGCATCAACAAACTATGCGCCGTGGAACCAAACGGTGGAAAAAAGGAGAAGAAATCGAGTGGTAGAAAGAAGCAAAAGAAATAGAGTCGAAATCATTCAAATTTGATGTGAAAACTTAAGTTTGTTGTCATTTGATGTGAAAACTTATGTTATTTCATGTGAAAACTTATGTGCTATGATGTTGATTTGACTTGAAATAAAATTCAAATTTGAACCGACATTCAAATTTGAACCTATCTCCAATATTTTTGTAGTTCAATTGTTTGTTCTATGATGTTGCATTGTTTTATGTACTACTATGCACTTTAGTTCGTAAATCCAACCCTTTTTGTGAAGTCCAACTCATAGTCACTCACAATGTTGTCCAAACAGGCTCCAAAGTAAGGAAAAACGGCCCCATTTCTAAGCAAGTTTTTTTCGACCTTCTGCAAATCACCCAAAAAGATTTTCTTAGCTTATATTATACCTATATAGGATCAATAAGAAGTCTCACCTTTTTTTGAATAAGTATTCATATTATTTAATTTATTTTTGGAAAAAAAACTTTAATACAAAGTCAGCAATAAAACAAGTTTAAAAATTAAAATGCAAAAATAACTTCAGATCCTCCTTAGTCACTCCAAAATGAAGCTAACGTGAGGTTTTTGATTTTTTTTGCATTTTCAAAACCTCAAACCCTCTTCTCACTCCTTTGAACTCTATGCAACCTTAGTCGAGATAGTCCAATTTGTGAAGGTTTTTGCATGCAAAGATCATTAGATCAAGTTTATCATTTTATATCGTAACTATGTAACATAAAAAGACTATATGCGCAGGTTTTTCATTTTTAGATTTTTTTATTAGTTATACACATTTGAATGTTCGGTCAAACCTTTCAAAACCCGTTGACTGCCTCCAAAACCCATGTAACCCTAAGCGTAAACGTCCACCGTCGATCTAACCCTAACGTAAGCTGCGGCCGTCGGATAGGCCTTCTAGAAGGATTCAGCGGGGGTGATTCGTGGGAGCCACGATTCTCAATATGATTGGCCACCGTTTTTCTCTCGGCCTTACGAGATAACGTTGAGAGGAGCATCTCGGTGGCCGTTGGGCGGCGGATCGAGCCAGCGAGCTGGCATGCGTCGCGCCGGCCGTCGAGAGGGGGATGGGCTGCATGCGAGAGGGTCAATGACATGTGGGCCATCCACATCCTATGCATGCCATGCAACGTCGCAGCCTAGCTATTACGTGCTCGTGAACGGCGTGACACAGCCTAGCCATTTGCGGCGGGCTTGCATGCAAGCATCGGCAAGTAAAGCACGGCAGCGCGGCGTATAGGTGCGTCGCAACCAAGCTATTTTAACGAATGCATTTTGAACACGAGACAGGGGCCAGACGGGTGGTGCAGCTCCTTTTTCGATGTCACCTTGGCGGATGAACAGGCCTGTTTCCCACGCGGCGTCATCGGCCGATGCAAGTGCTGCAAACGATGCATCTACTTTGTGCCGCCCGTGCCTCTTTGGATGCTCTGCCCGCCGTTTTTGAATTAATGCCTGCAATTACTTATGCCAGTACGAACGGAGAAGAGAAAACGATCGAGAAGGCACCGTGTACACATTGACCACGGCTGCAACACGGCTATAAAAGGGCATCATTTCCTCATCCCTCTCACACTCATCTCTTAAGCCTCCTCCGCTTCTTCTTTTCGAGCCAAATCCACCACTCGAGCCACCATGCAGTTCAACGGCTCTACCTACCGTCGCCCTACTTCGCACCGTCTTGGGAGAGGGAGTACCCGGCGAGTCATCGTCGAGAATAGCCTGAGGGTGTGGGCCATCTCAAGGTGGAGGGGCCCTAGAGAGTTGGCTCGCTTCTTCCTCCAAGCCGGCTACCGCCACCTCCCTTCGGGCACTCCGCCCATGTTCCACCTCCATGAGTAGTATGATGGCAACGCATGTGGCCTAAATCATCGGCCTCTCGTCACCTTCACCAACCCCTCGACGCTCACCACCTCCTTGGCGAGGTGTTACGTGTGGATGCGAGTTTATCGCGTTCACGACCTACAACATCTTCACCAACTTCCACCACATCTTCCCTCACCCCAACGGCATGCACACCCTCCCCTACCGGATGCGGGAGAACGACGAGTGAGGGGCGCCCTGCTAAGGAGGAGGGGCCAAGGAGTTGTTCGAGTGCGAGTCTTTCTATCTATCTAGCTTGTGTTTGTGTTGGTTCGGGCGTGTGTGCCCGTGTCTTCTATCTATCTAGTTTTAATTTTTTTTCCTTTCATGTTTTATGAACTATATGTTGTAAATGGATGCCCCTCTATATGTTCTATCTATCTATGCTACTAGGGTACCTGATGCCCCTCTAGCGTGCTATCTATTAATTTTTTTTCGGGCTATCGTGCTATCTATTATTTTTTTGATTTGTGCTATGGTGTTTTCAAAGTTTCTCCATTGGATTTTATTTATGTGGCCATGTGAACTAAAAAATGCACTAAAACATGATCCAATCATATAAGTTGTTGTTAGCACGTGTCTAGTTAATTATCTTCCTTTTATGTTTTATGCACTATATGTTGTAAGGGGATGCCCCTCTATGTTGTAAGGAGATACTACTAGGGGCACACTAGATGTCTTTTTTTTTTTTGAGAGGGGCCCAACCTTTTTCGGTTGAAACACGCGAGTAAAAACTATGAAAACACCATAGAACAAATCAAAAAATAAATAAATAATGGTGCTTGGTTGAAATAAACTAGAACCAAACAATTGCAACTTTTTTGGTTCACAAAGACTGCAAGTTAGACTGCTAACTAGAACCAACCTTTTGTTTTAGCCGAAACAACACGGGACCCTACCATCGGACACGATAGCTTATGCATAAAAATAGCTCAAATAATTATCAGATGAGTTATCTAAAAAAGGGTGAAGGCAGGAAACTTAAAATTTGTGAAATAACCTAAAGCGAAAAAGATATATCGATGTCAATGACCATGTGCACTTTTTTTGCACTAGCTACACTTCTTTTATCAATGGGCCTGGATATGTTCTATTCGGCCTTGCCTAACTTCTATATGGGCCTGGCCTTTTCGGCAATCGTGGGCCGAACCTTTTTTTCCTTTTTCCCTCTACCACTGAAATTGAAACCGATGACGAATCAAGAACTGAAAAAACGAAACAGAGTGGAGAAGACATGCCGAATTCGTACAGCGCAACACTTTTATTCAAATATACATATCATTACGATTACAAATGATGCCTAATCTATTCACTTACGACTAATTATCATCACATAAACAAATGCGAGCAATTACACAAACATAAAAAGTCCGCCAACAGCCCCATAAAATTGCCACCATACGCAATTCGATGAGTTTCTTCATCCGCTTGTTCAGCTTCTTCAGCCTGCCGTCACTCCTGCATCCCCACCAATGGAATGGGCGCCCCAATGGTATTGCCGGATCCAGGGCCCCAGATCGAACAGCGCCCGATCAAACTTGCCCAACTTCTCGGCCTCCAACGGTAAATCGAGCTCCCCACAGCGCACCCTCCGGTTGAATCCGCTCTATGTACTCATCTAGCCACTCAAAATGGGTGCATTGCTTCAATTTCTAAAATCGGAAAGATGAACCCTAAATCCCAAATCCGATGGGGAAAAATGGGCAAATATGAAATTGGGAGACAAAAACCAAAATTGACATATTGAGAAGTAAAATCTCACCTTTCCCTTCTCTGGTTTGCTCTCGCATTTCACGAATTCCCGCCCAAGGTTGCCATTCTTGTCGGTCGTTGTGACTAGCCGCTTCAGGGGTGCGATACGTGGGCATGCAGGGCACCTTGTCATGGGCACTGCGCTATAAGCGCCGCCATGAGCGGGCGGAGGTCAAGCGGAGCTCGACATTGCTAGGTCGCGGCACAGAACAAGCGTTCTTGCTGCGTCGTCGCGGAGAAGAAGAACAACAACGGTCGGGGAGGGGGAGGATGGGCTCGGGTCTTTGCCTGCGGCTCGGGGCACGGCTCGGTGTCCTCTTGTACCAATCTTGACTGGATAAGTTAGTGGGTCCCACGCTGTGGGTCCCGCTCACATGACCAATGCTGAGTTGGATAAGTTATTGGGTCCCATGCTGTGGGTCCCGCTCACCTGATTCGAGTTTTAAACATGTGTCTTTGGATTAGGCAGCAGTGTCGCATGGGAGCTAATTTGTCAAACGCAGTGCGACGTCGTTGGTGTGAATTGTCTCGCATGCGACGTCGTTGGTTGTAATAGCTCTCATGCGACATCGTTGGTTGTAATAGCTCTCATGTGATCTGTTGAAATTTAATTGGAAGTCTAGATGGGATGGGCCCCACGCCCTGGAAATCAGGGGGGAGGGGTCTATCTGGCCGTGGCCCGGGCCGGGCCGGGCTTGGGTCGGGCCTGAAAAAGCCCGCGGCAGAAAATTGAGGCTCAGGCCCTCCCAGGCCCTACCATCGGGCCTACTTTTCAAGCCCAAGCCCGACCCATATGGTAAAAAGCCCTGAAAAGCCCTTAGGGCTTAGGGCCGTGGGCCAGGCATCTTCCTTAAAATGCAAATATGCCAAGCCCAAACCCGTCCAGGCCCTGCTGGTGGGCTCAAAACTCAGGCCCAAGCTCGGCCCACGGGCAAGCTCATCGGGCCTAGGCCCTGGATTTTAGGGCCGGGCCTGGGTGGGCTGACAGGGCCGGGCCTGAGATATCCAGGACTAAGGAGGGGTAGTGGAAAGAGGAGTCCATAGGTGGGTTTCCATGAGTATTGCCCGTAATTATAGGATTTTCGATGGAGCACTATATTGTTGTCTTTTTAGAAGCCGTCACTTTCCATGATTGCGTGTGACGAGGCTCAGAGTGCGGGGGTGATGCAATCTCAGCACACCTTCCACTCCAGCTGAGTCCAAACTAGAGTTGCACGAATGCGCGCACACGTACGTGTGGGTAGGTGAAGGCGGACATGATGCCAGCCAAAGTCCAAACCTACATACGGAGCAATTCCGAAAGAACAAACGGTCGGCAAAGCCGCAAGTTTGACTGTCTGTCTGTCTTTATCTTTGATCTTGTCTTTGATTTCCAGTGCCTCAGTGCCTGAGGCTAGTCATAGTGGGAGTAACTAGTAATATAATATATCCCAAGACAAGTTTGCTTATGTGGCACCTAGTTAATGAGGAGAAAGGTGTTTGGAGTAACATATTATGTTATCATCACATAGCGCTTCTCAAGAAATGTTGAGTCTATAAGCTAATAAATGCAACCATATATGATACTACTTCTATGACACTTTACACTATGAAAATAGTAACTTAGACTAGTGTCATATTCCTTAGTATGACCAGCCTGATGTGAACAGGGAGAAAAGGTTCCTCCCTTTCGTACGTTTCAGGCTACGATTCCTAATCCATCACACGTGGATGTTTTTTTAATTAGAGTATAATCGCAGACATGTCGTGGAGCTAGCAGGTACACGCGCTTGGAGTTGGAGCCCTGGCATCACGATTGACTTGGGGATAGCTTTTGAGGACAGAGTTCATCCATTTGCGTAGCGGGCGGCCATCTGTCCGTCCGTCCGTTCTAAAGCCGTCCATCAAGTTTTCACCCGTTGTTGACTGATTTGGCATTCTCATTCCTTTTGACAGATAACTTCAGCGCCTGCTCTTCCATAAGCTTGACTATCGATCGATGTGGTGCAGTGCTTACCGCTAGCTTCGTCCATACGATACGGATATTCTGAGGATGGCTGCACTGTAGCTTCCGATCCGATTCTACGTCGAAAAGTCCCGTAAAAGTACAAAGCATGCAGGAAGCAGCGAGGTCGGTGCCACCGTCCACAGCCGACACAGAAAGAAAGTTTGCTGCAAGTTCCTTGCTGCTAATCTACAGTTTACCAGCTGATAAACTGACGGTCAAGCGTGCATCCTTTCTTGTTAAGATGCCTATTAACTAACGTGTCACCGGCACAAAAGATTAACTAATGTGGCAAGTCAAGTGTTACGGTCTTCCTTGTTTCTTCCGGAGACAAATACAACGGAAGTGTTAATATGCTGTCGCACAGGTTGCATGTGCGAACGTGTGCTCTTGATGGAAATTACACCTCGGTTTCTTGCGTCCGAAGAATTGCCACTTGCTAGCCAATGGTCAGTGGGTAAACCCTCTGAGAACTTTCCGACTGTACGTACTGCTAAATTCCTGCGAAATGGCATACGGATGGTTTCTTCTTCGAGCTATAAAAGTTCCCCTCTCTAGTGCTGCCTACAGATCCAACCCATTGCTCCCTCTCCGCAAAAAAAACAGCTAATCTCGCCGAACTGATTTCTCTCTCCCGTAGTTAGTAGAGTTCATAACTTTAGGTCCAAATGGGGGTCTCTGGCTGCAGCAACAACAACGGCAAGACGCTGGTGCTCTTGGCTTGCTTCCTCCTCCTAGTGGCTTCCCCGTTCCTGCATGGAGTCGAGTGCTTCGCGACGAGTCCGGAGGAAGCCACTGAGAAGACGCTGATGGCGGGGAGCACGCGGGCGCTGGAGACGGCGGCGCCGCAGCATCATCAGCATGGCCGGGGCTCGGGCGCGTCTGCCATGTCAAGCAACGCTGGTGGTGGTCTCTGGTCGTCCAAGTCCAAGCCGGCCATGGCTCGCAGGTTGCTGCCGGCAGGAGCTGGCCATTCGTGCGGCTCCAACGGTGGCCAGGGCTGCTCCCCGTAAGAAGAAGATGGCGCTTTGCATGCACTAGTAGTATGTTGGTTCGTCCTCATTCGTTCGTCGTGGCTAAAGACAAGTAGTACAAGTACTGATATGATATGTTTGGTTCCTTGACTAGCTAGTGTTTGATAGTTGTTTGCCATCATTCAGTAACAAATAGATGCCTATATGTACTAGTATACGAACTGTAAAGTGTTGAGCCCGATCTATCCTGTAAATATATTCCACTGACAACTGTGGTGTTGTAATAATCCTGAAATGGTCTTGAAAATGCCACGAAACATGCATGCCTTTTCTTTCTCCAAGAGATGGATGGATCTGTTTGCTCTTGTTTTTATTTCTTGCACGAATCGTGGCATTGTCTCACGATGACGCGGCTCACCAGTGGAAAACGAAGCTAGGTGCATGCCGTCTCTCTCGCGTAAGAAATTGTGTTCGCGCCGATCGACGATCCAACGGACATGCATGCATGCATGAAACCTCGATCGGAAATTGGAATTGGAGAGAGACCATGGCCCGTTGCACTTCCGGCATTCGTTCGGTGGGGCTCTACCCCTTGCTCGTTGCACCCGTCATCATGCTCATTGATAGTTTCATACTTCCTCCGTTTCAAATTAATTGACTTAAATTTGTCCAAATACAGATGTATCTATATATACTTGTTTAGTGTCTAGATATATCCATATGTAGATAAATATGGGTCAAGTAATTTGAAACGGAAGGAGTAGTTTCCTTCTACTACTTTCAGCCTGCATATTTTGACCGTTTTGCATCCCACTTTTCGTAATTCGGTAACCGAGGTGCTTCCGTGTACGGGCATCTCCAACCGCGTCTCCAGGAAGGCCTTCCCAGGCGTTTTTTCGCGCCGGCGCCGAAAAAACGGCCCAGTCGCGCCCCCAGGAGCCCGATTTTCGCCGACTTGGGCCGAAAACAGCGCTGGCGGACCCAACCCGAACCCGGCGCGCTGGGGGACGCCCGGGGGCGCCGGGCGAACTGTTTTGGTGCGAAAAAGCCGCGGGCCCGCCGCGTCAGCGACACGGCTCTTTTCTCGGCCCTTCGTCGTCCTCATCGCCTCGTTTCCCGCGGTGAACCAATGCCAAAGCTGCCGCACGCTGCCGCGCCGGTCAGCCTGCCATTGGTGCTCACGGGCGGCGCAGTGAAGACCGGACGACGCGCGTCCCTCGGCCTCCCTCGCCCGCCACGCGTACACACGGTGGCACGCACGCCTCGGCCTATATATGACGCGCCCCGGCGCACTCGGCGACTCATCACACTCTCCCGCCGTCGTCGTTTCTCCCTCTCCTCTCCTCTCTTTCGCCGTCTCGATTCACACCCATGGCGGCGCTTCCCAGCGACGCGGCGCGGCGGCGAACGGCTTCGCCGCCGCCATATTCATGAAGAGACGAGGCTCGCCTCCTTCTGAGGCCGAGTAACCGTCCCGCCGGATATGCGGGTGCCGGGCGTGGAGGATCAGCCCAGCGGCGTGCAGTGCCCCGATACCACCGGGCGGCCCGGCGTGCGGAGACCGCCGCGCATCCGCTGAATCTGCCAGCAGCGGCGAGGAGAACCCGCAGTGCGTCCCCGACAGCCCGCTCTGGGAACCCTACTTTGTTGGGGAACGTAGCAGAAATTCAAAATTTTCCTACGTGTCACCAAGATCTATCTATAAAGAAACTAGCAACGAGGGAAGGAGAGTGCATCTACATACCCTTGTAGATCGCTAAGCGGAAGCGTTCATGAGAACGGGGTTGAAGGAGTCGTACTCGTCGTGATCCAAATCACCGGAGAACGGCACCTCCGCGTTCAACACACGTACAGCCCGGTGACGTCTCCCACGCCTTGATCCAGCAAGGAGAGAGGGAGAGGTTGAGGAAGACTCCATCCAGCAGCACAACGGCATGGTGGTGATGGAGGAGCGTGGCAATCCCGCAGGGCTTCGCCAAGCACCAAGGGAGAGGAGGAGGAGAAGAACTTGGGAGAGAGGGAGGGGCTGCACCAAAGGCAAAAGGTGTGTTTGAGAGGCCCTCCTACCCCACTATATATAGGGATCCCAAGGGGGGGTGCGCCAGCCCCTAGGAGATCCAATCTCCAAGGCGGCGGCGGGGAGGAGTCCTTCCCCCAAGGCACCTAGGAGGTGCCTTCCCTTATGGGAATCTTCCTTTAGGGTTTCCCCTTCACCCTAGGCGCATGGGCCCTAGGGGAAGTGGCGCCCAGCCCACTTTGGGCTGGATCCCTTCTCACCTCAGCCCATGGGACCCTCCGGGATAGGTGGCCCCACCGGTGGACTCCGGGACCCTTCCGGTGGTCCCGGTACAATACCGATGACCCCGAAACTTGTCCCGATGGCCGAAACAGGACTTCCTATATATAAATCTTTACCTCCGGACCATTCCGGAACTCCTCGTGACGTCCGGGATCTCATCCGGGACTCCAAACAACATTCGGTAACCACATACAAGCTTCCTTTATAACCCTAGCGTCGCCAGACCTTAAGTGTGTAGACCCTACGGGTTCGGGAGACATGTAGACATGACCGAGGCGTTCTCCGGTCAATAACCAACAGCGGGATATGGATACCCATGTTGGCTCCCACATGTTCCACGATGATCTCATCGGATGAACCACGATGTCAAGGACTCAATCGATCCCGTATACAATTCCCTTTGTCTAGCGGTATTGTACTTGCGAGATTCGATCGTCGGTATCCCGATACCTTGTTCAATCTCGTTTTACGGCAGAATCTCTTTACTCGTTCCGTAACACATCATCCCGTGATCAACCCCTTGGTCACATTGTGCACATTATGATGATGTCCTACCGAGTGGGCCCAGAGATACCTCTCCGTTTACACGGAGTGACAAATCCAGTCTCGATTCGTGCCAACCCAATGACACTTTCGGAGATACCTTAGTGCACCTTTATAGTCACCCGATTACGTTGTGACGTTTGGTACACCCAAAGCATTCCTACGGTATCCGGGAGTTGCACAATCTCATGGTCTAAGGAAATGATACTTGACATTAGAAAAGCTTTAGCATCTGAACTACGATCTTTGTGCTAGGCTTAGGATTGGGTCTTGTCCATCACATCATTCTACTAATGATGTGATCCCGTTATCAATGACATCCAATGTCCATGGTTAGGAAACCGTAATCATCTATTGATCAACGAGCTAGCCAATAGAGGCTTGCTAGGGACATGGTGTTGTCTATGTATCCACACATGTATTTGAGTTTCCTATCAATACAATTATAGCATGGATAATAAGCGATTATCATGAACAAGGAAATATAATAATAATAACTAATTTATTATTGCCTCTAGGGCATATTTCCAACAGTCTCCCACTTGCACTAGAGTCAATAATCTAGTTCACATCGCCATGTGATCAACAGTGATAGGTCACATCGCCATGTGACCAACATCCAAAGAGTTCACTAGTGTCTGTAAACTAGTTCACATCATCATGTGATTTAGGCTCAATGAGTTACGAGGTTTGATCATGTTTTGCTTGTGAGAGAGGTTTTAGTCAACGGGTTTTAGTCAACGGGTCTGAACCTTTCAGATCCGTGTGTGCTTTGCAAATTTCTAGGTCATATTATAAATGCTGCTTCCACGCCCTACTTGAAGCTATTCCAAATGGTTGCTCCACTATACGTATCCGGTTTGCTACTCGAGTCACTCGGATAGGTGTTATAGCTTACATCGGCGTAACCCTTTACGCCGAACTCTTTATCACCTCCATAATCGAGAAACATGTCCTTATTTACTCCAAGGACAATTTTGACCGCTGTCCAATGATCCATTCTTGGATCATTCTTGTACCCTTTGATCGACTCATGGCAAGGCACACTTCGGTGCGGTACATAACATAGCATCTTTGTAGAGCCTATGTCTAAGGCATAGGGGCGATCTTAAATCCTTTCTCTCTTTTCTCTGTGGTCGAGCCTTAACTCTTAACTTCATACCTTACATCTCAGGCAAGAACTCCTTCTTTGACGGATCCATCTTGAACACTTTCAAGATCATGTCGAGGTATATGCTCATTTGAAAGTACCATTAAGCATTTTTGATCTATCTTATAGATCTTTGATGCTTATTGTTCAAGTAGCCTAATCCAGGTTTTCTATTAAAAAACACTTTTCAAACATCCCTATATGCTTTCTAGAAATTCTACATCATTTCTGATCATCAATATGTCAACAACATATTGTTATCAGAAATTCTATAGTGCTCCCACTCACTTCTTTGGAAATACAAGTTTCTCATAAACTTTGTATAAACCCAAAATCTTTGATCATCTCATCAAAGCGCACATTCCAACTCCGAGATGCTTACTCCGGTCCTTAGAAAGGATCATTTGGAGCCGAGATACCTTTTAGCATCCTTAGGATCGACAAAACTTTCTGATTGTATCACATACAACCTTTCCTTACGAAGACTGGTAAGGAAACTCGTTTTGACATCCATCTTCCAGATTTCATAAATGCAGCTTATGCTAACATGATTCCGACGGACTTAAGCATCGCTACGGATGAGAAAATCTCATCGTAGTCAACTCCTTGAACTTGTGAAAACTCTTCGCCACAAGTCGAGCTTCATAGAAGGTGACATTACCGTCACGTCCGTCTTCTTCTTAAAGATCCATTTATTGCAATGGCTTGCCAATCATCGGGCAAGTCCACCAAAGTCCATGCTTTGTTATGATACATGGATCTTATCTCGGATTTCATGGCTTCTAACCATTTGTCGGAATTTGGGCCCACCATCGCTTCCCCATAGCTCGTAGGTTTATCAAGACAGGATCATCATACCAGTCTGAAGCAGTACGCGTCCTTGTCGTCCTACGAGGCTCGGTAGTGACTTGATCCGAAACTTCATGATTACTATCATAAGCTTCTACTTCAATTGGTGTAGGTGCCACGGGAACAACTTTACGTACTGCTACACACTAGTTGAAGTGACGGTTCAATAACCTCATCAAGTCTCCACCATCCTCCCACTCAACTTTTCGAGACGAACTTTTCCTCGAGAAAGGACCCGATTCAAGAAACAATCCCTATTGCTTTCGGATCTGAATTAGGAGGTATACCCAACTGTTTTTGGGTGTCCTATGAAGACGCATTTTATCCGCTTTGGGTTCGAGCTTATCAACCTGAAACTTTTTTCACATAAGCGTCATGACCCCAAACCTTTAAGAAACGACAACTTAGGTTTCTCCAAAGCGGTGTCGTCTCAACGGAATTACGTGGTGCCCCATTAAAGTGAGTGCGGTTGTCTCTAATGCCTAACCCATGAGCGATAGTGGTAATTCGATAAGAGATATCATGGTACGCACCATATCCAATAGGGTGCAACTATGATGTTCGGACACACCATCACACTATGGTGTTCCGTGCGGTATTAGTTGTGAAACAATTTCCACAATGTCTCAATTGTGTACCAAACTCGCAACTCGAGATATTCATCTCTATGATCACATCACAGACATTTTATCCTCTTGTCACGAAGATCCTCAACTTCACTCTGAAATTACTTGAACCTTTCAATAATTCAGACTTGTGTTTCATCAAGTAAATATACTCAACATCTACTCAAATCATCTGTGAAGTAAGAACATAACGATATTCATTTGCATGCCTCGGCACTCATTGGACTGCACACATCAAAATGTGTTACTTCCAACAAGTTGCTATCTTGTTCCATCTTACTGAAACCGAGGCTTTTCAGTCATCTTGCCCATGTGGTATGTTTTGCATATCTCAAGTGATTCAAAATCATGCGAGTCCAAACGATCCATCTGCATGGAGTTTCATCATGCGTATACACCAACAGACATGGTTCGCATGTCTCAAACTTTTCAAAACCGAGTGAGTCCAAAGATCCATCAACATGGAGCTTCTTCATGCGTTTTACACCAATATGACTTATATGGCAGCGCCACAAGTAAGTGGTACTATCATTAATATCTTATATCTTTTGGCATGAAAACGTGTATCACTACGATCGAGATTCAATAAACCATTCAGGTTTAATACTAATCTTGATGGTAGAGGGAGCGTGCGAGTTTGATCACATCAAACTTGGAAACACTTTCAACATATATCGTCAACTCACCTTTAGCTAGTCTCCGTTTATTCAGTAGCTCTTTTATTTCGAGTTACTAACACTTAGCAACCGAACCGGTATCTTAATACCCTGGTGCTACTAGGAGTACTAGTAAAGTACACATTAACATAATGTATATCCAATATACTTCTTTCGACCTTGCCGACCTTCTTATCTACCAAGTATCTAGGGTAATGCTGCTCGGTGGCTGTTCCCCTTATTACGTAAGCACTTAGTCTCGGGTTTGGGTTCAACCTTGGGTTTCTTCCTTTGGGCGACAACTGATTTGCCGTTTCATGAAGTGTCTCTTCTTGCCCTTGCCCTTCTTGAAACTAGTGGTTTCACCAACCATCAACAATTGATGCTCCTCCTTGATTTCTACATTCGCGATGTGTCGAACATTGCGAGTGGCTCAAGGATCATCATATCTATCCACGATATGTTATAGTTCATCACGAAGCTTTAGCAGCTTGGTGGTAATGACTTTGGAGAAACATCACTTTCTCATCCGGAAGATCAACTCCCTCGATTCAAGTGATTGTTGTACTCGACAATCTGAGCACAAGCTCAACGATTGAGCTTTTCTCCCTTAGTTTGTAGGCTAAGAAAATCGTGGAGGTCTCATACCTCTTGGCGTGGGCACGAGCACGAAATCCAATTTCATCCACGAAAACATCTCATGTTCCGTGACGCTTTGAAACGTCTTTGGTGCCTCAACTCTAAACCGTTTAACTGAACTATCACGTAGTTATCAAAGCGTGTATGTCCGATGTTCGCAACATCCACAAACGACGTTTGGGGTTCAAAGACATCGAGCGGTGCATTAAGGACATAAGCTTTCTACTGATCGCATAATTGCTACTTTCGACTTTCAACTATATTTTCTCTAGGAACATATCTAAACAGTGGAACTAAAGCGCGAGCTTAACAATTTTTATGAGACATAAGAACCCCCATTTAACATTTAACCCTATATCATTTAAGGATACATAAAAAATATTTTTTACTTTACTAGACTTTTGAACTTAGAACACTAACAGGTCAAATTTTAGATTTTTAAGATTTTTATTTTAATAAGTAAAACAAGTCGATTAATTCAACGACATAATTTGCAAAAGGTCTTTTGACTATGTTCAAGATAATTAAGTTCATCTTATGAACTCCCACTCGAATAGACATCCCTCTGGTCATCTAAGTGATTACATGATCCGAGTCAACTAGGCCGTGTCCGATCATCACGTGAGACGGACTAGTCAACATCGGTGAACATCTTCATGTTGATCGTATCTACCATACGACTCATGCTCGACCTTTCGGTCTCTGTGTTCCCGAGGCCATGTCTGTACATGCTAGGCTCGTCAAGTTAACCCCAAGTGTTTTTGCTGTGTAAATCTGTCTTACACCCGTTGTATGTGAACGTAAGAATCCATCACACCCGATCATCATGTGGTGCTTAGAAGCGACGAACTGTAGCAACGGTGCCGCAGTCGGGGAGAACACTTCTTGAAATTTGTGTAAGGGATCATCTTATTTACTACCGTCGTTCTAAGTAAACAAGATGCATAAACATAATAAACATCACATGCAATTATATAGTAGTGACATGATATGGCCAATATCATATTGCTCCTTTTGATCTCCATCTTCGGGGCTCCATGATCATCATTGTCACCGGCATGACACCATGATCTCCATCATCATGATCTCCATCATCGTATCTCCATGAAGTTGTCTCGCCAACTTATTACTTCTACTACTATGGCTACCGGTTAGCAATAAAGAAAAGAAATTACATGGCGTTGTTCAATGACACGCAGGTCATACAATAAATAAAGACAACTCCTATGGCTCCTGCCGGTTGTCATACTCATCGACATGCAAGTCGTGAATCCTATTACAAGAACATGATCAATCTCATACATCACATTCTTCTTGGCCATATCACATCACATAGCATACCCTGCAAAAACAAGTTAGACGTCCTCTAATTGTTGTTTGCATGTTTCTGATAGCTGCTATGGGTTTCTAGCAAGAACGTTTCTTACCTACATAAAACCACAACGTGATATGCCAATTGCTATTTACCCTTCATAAGGACCCTTTTCATCGAATCCGTTCCGACTAAAGTGGGAGAGGCGGCACCCGCTAGCCACCTTATGCACCAAGTGCATGTCGATCGGTGGAACACATCTCACGTGGAAATGCGTGTAAGGTCGGTCCGGCCGCTTCATCCCACAATACCGTCGAAACAAGATTGGACTAGTAACGGTAAGCATATTGAACATCATCAACGCCCACAACTACTTTGTGTTCTACTCGTGCAAAGAATCTACGCAATAGACCTAGCTCATGATGCCAATGTTGGGGAACGTGGCGAAATTCAAAATTTTCCCACGTGTCACCAAGATCTATCTATGAAGAAACTAGCAACGAGGGAAGGAGAGTGCATCTACATACCCTTGTAGATCGCTAAGCGGAAGCGTTCATGAGAACGGGGTTGAAGGAGTCGTACTCGTCGTGATCCAAATCACGGAGATCCGAGTGCGAGCAGACGGCACCTCCGCTGTTCAACACACGTACAGCCGGTGGCGTCTCACGCCTTGATCCAGCAAGGAGAGAGGGAGAGGTTGAGGAAGACTCCATCCAGCAGCAGCAGCACAACGGCATGGTGGTGATGGAGGAGCGTGGCAATCTGCGGGGCTTCGCCAAGCACCAAGGGAGAGGAGGAGGAGAAGAACTTGGGAGAGGGAGGGCTGCGCCAAAGGCAAAAGGTGTGTTTGAGAGGCCCTCCTACCCCACTATATATAGGGATACCAAGGGGGGGTGCGCCAGCCCCTAGGAGATCCAATCTCCAAGGGGGCGGCGGGGAGGAGTCCTTCCCCAAGGCACCTAGGAGGTGCCTTCCCTTATGGGAATCTTCCTTTAGGGTTTCCCCTTCACCCTAGGCGCATGGGCCCTAGGGGAAGTGGCGCCCCAGCCCACTTTGGGCTGGATCCCTTCTCACCTCAGCCCATGGGACCCTCCGGGATAGGTGGCCCCACCCGGTGGACCCCCGGGACCCTTCCGATGGTCCCGGTACAATACCGATGACCCCGAAACTTGTCCCGATGGCCGAAACAGGACTTCCTATATATAAATCTTTACCTCCGGACCATTCCGGAACTCCTCGTGACGTCCGGGATCTCATCCGGAACTCCGAACAACATTCGGTAACCACATACAAGCTTCCTTTATAACCCTAGCGTCATCGAACCTTAGGTGTGTAGACCCTACGGGTTCGGGAGACATGTAGACATGACCGAGACGTTCTCCGGTCAATAACCAACAGCGGGATCTGGATACCCATGTTGGCTCCCACATGTTCCACGATGATCTCATCGGATGAACCACGATGTCAAGGACTCAATCGATCCCGTATACAATTCCCTTTGTCTAGCGGTATTGTACTTGCCCGAGATTCGATCGTCGGTATCCCGATACCTTGTTCAATCTCGTTTCGCAAGTCTCTTTACTCGTTCCGTAACACATCATCCCGTGATCAACCCCTTGGTCACATTGTGCACATTATGATGATGTCCTACCGAGTGGGCGGAGATACCTCTCCGTTTACACGGAGTGACAAATCCAGTCTCGATTCGTACAACCCAATGACACTTTCGGAGATACCTGTAGTGCACCTTTATAGTCACCCAGTTACGTTGTGACGTTTGGTACACCCAAAGCATTCCTACGGTATCCGGGAGTTGCACAATCTCATGGTCTAAGGAAATGATGCTTGACATTAGAAAGCTCTTAGCAAACGAACTACACGATCTTGTGCTATGCTTAGGATTGGGTCTTGTCCATCACATCATTCTACTAATGATGTGATCCCGTTATCAATGACATCCAATGTCCATGGTTAGGAAACCGTAACCATCTATTGATCAACGAGCTAGCCAATAGAGGCTTGCTAGGGACATGGTGTTGTCTATGTATCCACACATGTATTTGAGTTTCCTATCAATACAATTATAGCATGGATAATAAACGATTATCATGAACAAGGAAATATAATAATAATAACTAATTTATTATTGCCTCTAGGGCATATTTCCAACAGTCTCCCACTTGCACTAGAGTCAATAATCTAGTTCACATCGCCATGTGATCAGCGGTGATAGGTCACATCGCCATGTGACCAACATCCAAAGAGTTCACTAGTGTCTCAGTAAACTAGTTCACATCATCATGTGATTTAGGCTCAAAGAGTTCTGAGGTTTGATCATGTTTTGCTTGTGAGAGAGGTTTTAGTCAACGGGTTTTAGTCAACGGGTCTGAACCTTTCAGATCCGTGTGTGCTTTGCAAATTTCTAGGTCATATTATAAATGCTGCTTCCACGCTCTACTTGAAGCTATTCCAAATGGTTGCTCCACTATACGTATCCGGTTTGCTACTCAGAGTCACTCGGATAGGTGTTATAGCTTGCATCGACGTAACCCTTTACGCCGAACTCTTTATCACCTCCATAATCGAGAAACATGTCCTTATTTACTCCAAGGACAATTTTGACCACTGTCCAATGATCCATTCTTGGATCATTCTTGTACCCCTTGACTGACTCATGGCAAGGCACACTTCCGGTGCGGTACATAACATAGCATACTGTAGAGCCTATGTCTAAGGCATAGGGGACGATCTTCGTCCTTTCTCTCTTTTCTGCTGTGGTCGAGCCTTAACTCTTAACTTCATACCTTACATCTCAGGCAAGAACTCCTTCTTTGACTGATCCATCTTGAACACTTTCAAGATCATGTCGAGGTATATGCTCATTTGAAAGTACCATTAAGCATTTTTGATCTATCTTATAGATCTTTGATGCTTATTGTTCAAGTAGCCTAATCCAGGTTTTCTATTAAAAACACTTTTCAAACATCCCTATATGCTTTCTAGAAATTCTACATCATTTCGATCATCAATATGTCAACAACATATTGTTATCGTAAATTCTATAGTGCTCCCACTCACTTCTTTGGAAATACAAGTTTCTCATAAACTTTGTATAAACCCAAAATCTTTGATCATCTCATCAAAGCGCACATTCCAACTCCGAGATGCTTACTCCAGTCCTTAGAAAGGATCGCTGGAGCCAGCATACCTTTTAGCATCCTTAGGATCGACAAAACTTTCTGATTGTATCACATACAACCTTTCCTTATGAAGACTGGTAAGGAAACTCGTTTTGACATCCATCTTCCAGATTTCATAAATGCAGCTTATGCTAACATGATTCCGACGGACTTAAGCATCGCTACGGATGAGAAAATCTCATCGTAGTCAACTCCTTGAACTTGTGAAAAACTCTTCGCCACAAGTCGAGCTTCATAGAAGGTGACATTACCGTCCACGTCCGTCTTCTTCTTAAAGATCCATTTATTGCAATGGCTTGCCAATCATCGGGCAAGTCCACCAAAGTCCATGCTTTGTTATGATACATGGATCTTATCTCGGATTTCATGGCTTCTAACCATTTGTCGGAATTTGGGCCCACCATCGCTTCCCCATAGCTCGTAGGTTTATCAAGACAGGATCATCATACCCGGTCAAGCGATGCAGCGTCCTTGTCGCCCTCTGAGGCTCGGTAGTGACTTGATCCGAAACTTCATGATTACTATCATAAGCTTCTACTTCAATTGGTGTAGGTGCCACGGAACAACTTTACGTGCCTGCTACACACTAGTTGAAGTGACGGTTCAATAACCTCATCAAGTCTCCACCATCCTCCCACTCAACTTTTCGAGACGAACTTTTCCTCGAGAAAGGACCCGATTCAAGAAACAATCCATATTGCTTTCGGATCTGAATTAGGAGGTATACCCAACTGTTTTTGGGTGTCCTATGAAGACGCATTTTATCCGCTTTGGGTTCGAGCTTATCAACCTGAAACTTTTTCACATAAGCGTCGCGGCCCCAAACCTTTAAGAAACGACAACTTAGGTTTCTCCAAACGGTGTCGTCTCAACGGAATTACGTGGTGCCCCATTAAAGTGAGTGCGGTTGTCTCTAATGCCTAACCCATGAACGATAGTGGTAATTCGATAAGAGATATCATGGTACGCACCATATCCAATAGGGTGCAACTATGATGTTCGGACACACCATCACACTATGGTGTTCCAGGCGGTATTTGTTGTGAAACAATTTCCACAATGTCTCAATTGTGTACCAAACTCGCAACTCAGATATTCATCTCTATGATCACATCACAGACATTTTATCCTCTTGTCACGAAGATCCTCAACTTCACTCTGAAATTACTTGAACCTTTCAATAATTCAGACTTGTGTTTCATCAAGTAAATATACTCAACATCTACTCAAATCATCCGTGAAGTAAGAACATAACGATATTCATCGCATGCCTCAAAGACTCATTGGACTGCACACATCAAAATGTGTTACTTCCAACAAGTTGCTATCTTGTTCCATCTTCTTTGAAACCGAGGCTTTTCAGTCATCTTGCCCATGTGGTATGATTTGCATATCTCAAGTGATTCAAAATCATGCGAGTCCAAACGATCCATCTGCATGGAGTTTCATCATGCGTATACACCAATGAGACATGGTTTGCATGTCTCAAACTTTTCAAAACGAGTGAGTCCAAAGATCCATCAACATGGAGCTTCTTCATGCGTTTTACACCAATATGACTTATATGGCAGCGCCACAAGTAAGTGGTACTATCATTAATATCTTATATCTTTTGGCATGAAAACGTGTATCACTACGATCGAGATTCAATAAACCATTCGGGTTTAATACTAATCTTGATGGTAGAGGGAGCGTCTTGAGTTTGATCACATCAAACTTGGAAACACTTTCAACATATATCGTCAACTCACCTTTAGCTAGTCTCCGTTTATTCCGTAGCTCTTTTATTTCGAAGTTACTAACACTTAGCAACCGAACCGGTATCTTAATACCACGGTGCTACTAGGAGTACTAGTAAAGTACACATTAACATAATGTATATCCAATATACTTCTTTCGACCTTGCCGACCTTCTTATCTACCAAGTATCTAGGGTAATGCTGCTCCGGTGGCTGTTCCCCTTATTACGTAAGCACTTAGTCTCGGTTTGGGTTCAACCTTGGGTTTCTTCACCGAGCAAGAATCGATTTGCCGTTTCATGAAGTGTCTCTTCTTGCCCTTGCCCTTCTTGAAACTAGTGGTTTCACCAACCATCAACAATTGATGCTCCTCCTTGATTTCTACATTCGCGGTGTCGAACATTGCGAGTGGCTCAAGGATCATCATATCTATCCCTGATATGTTATAGTTCATCACGAAGCTTTAGCAGCTTGGTGGTAATGACTTTGGAGAAACATCACTTTCTCATCCGGAAGATCAACTCCCTCGATTCAAGTGATTGTTGTACTCGACAATCTGAGCACAAGCTCAACGATTGAGCTTTTCTCCCTTAGTTTGTAGGCTAAGAAAATCGTCGGAGGTCTCATACCTCTTGGCGTGAGCACGAGCCTGAAATCCAATTTCATCCACGAAAACATCTCATATGTTCCGCGACGTTTCGAAAACGTCTTTGGTGCCTCAACTCTAAACCGTTTAACTGAACTATCATGTAGTTATCAAAAACGTGTATGTCCGATGTTCGCAACATCCACAAACGACGTTTGGGGTTCAGCACACTGAGCGGTGCATTAAGGACATAAGCTTTCTACTGATCGCATAATTGCTACTTTCGACTTTCAACTATATTTTCTCTAGGAACATATCTAAACAGTGGAACTAAAGCGCGAGCTTAACAATTTTTATGAGACATAAGAACCCCCATTTAACATTTAACCCTATATCATTTAAGGATACATAAAAAATATTTTTTACTTTACTAGACTTTTGAACTTAGAACACTAACAGGTCAAATTTTAGATTTTTAAGATTTTTATTTTAATAAGTAAAACAAGTCAGTTAATTCAACGACATAATTTGCAAAAGGTCTTTTGACTATGTTCAAGATAATTAAGTTCATCTTATGAACTCCCACTCAGATAGACATCCCTCTGGTCATCTAAGTGATTACATGATCCGAGTCAACTAGGCCGTGTCCGATCATCACGTGAGACGGACTAGTCAACATCGGTGAACATCTTCATGTTGATCGTATCTACCATACGACTCATGCTCGACCTTTCGGTCTCTGTGTTCCCGAGGCCATGTCTGTACATGCTAGGCTCGTCAAGTTAACCCCAAGTGTTTTTCTTTGTGTAAATCTGTCTTACACCCGTTGTATGTGAACGTAAGAATCCATCACACCCGATCATCATGTGGTGCTTAGAAGCGACGAACTGTAGCAACGGTGCACAGTCAGAGGAGAACACTTCTTGAAATTTGTGTAAGGGATCATCTTATTTACTACCGTCGTTCTAAGTAAACAAGATGCATAAACATAATAAACATCACATGCAATTATATAGTAGTGACATGATATGGCCAATATCATATTGCTCCTTTTGATCTCCATCTTGAGGCTCCATGATCATCATTGTCACCGCATGACACCATGATCTCCATCATCATGATCTCCATCATCGTATCTCCATGAAGTTGTCTCGCCAACTTATTACTTCTACTACTATGGCTACCGGTTAGCAATAAAGTAAAAGTAATTACATGGCGTTGTTCAATGACACGCAGGTCATACAATAAATAAAGACAACTCCTATGGCTCCTGCCGGTTGTCATACTCATCGACATGCAAGTCGTGAATCCTATTACAAGAACATGATCAATCTCATACATCACATTCTTCTTGGCCATATCACATCACATAGCATACCCTGCAAAAACAAGTTAGACGTCCTCTAATTGTTGTTTGCATGTTTTACGTGGCTGCTATGGGTTTCTAGCAAGAACGTTTCTTACCTACGCAAAACCACAACGTGATATGCCAATTGCTATTTACCCTTCATAAGGACCCTTTTCATCGAATCCGTTCCGACTAAAGTGGGAGGCGGCACCCGCTAGCCACCTTATGCACCAAGTGCATGTCGATTCGGTGGAACACATCTCCACGTGGAAATGCGTGTAAGGTCGGTCCGGGCCGCTTCATCCCACAATACCGTCGAAACAAGATTGGACTAGTAACGGTAAGCATATTGAACATCATCAACGCCCACAACTACTTTGTGTTCTACTCGTGCAAAGAATCTACGCAATAGACCTAGCTCATGATGCCAATGTTGGGGAACGTTGCAGAAAATTAAAATTTTCCCTACGTGTCACCAAGATCTATCTATGAAGAAACTAGCAACGAGGGAAGGAGAGTGCATCTACATACCCTTGTAGATCGCTAAGCGGAAGCGTTCATGAGAACGGGGTTGAAGGAGTCGTGCTCGTCGTGATCCAAATCACCGGAGATCCGAGTGCCGAGCAGACGGCACCTCCGCGTTCAACACACGTACAGCCGGTGGCGTCTCACGCCTTGATCCAGCAAGGAGAGAGGGAGAGGTTGAGGAAGACTCCATCCAGCAGCACAACGGCATGGTGGTGATGGAGGAGCGTGGCAATCCTGCAGGCTTCGCCAAGCACCAAGGGAGAGGAGGAGGAGAAGAACTTGGGAGAGAGGGAGGGCTGCACCAAAGGCAAAAGGTGTGTTTGAGAGGCCCTCCTACCCCACTATATATAGGGATCCCAAGGGGTGCGCCAGCCCTAGGAGATCCAATCTCCAAGGGGCGGCGGGGAGGAGTCCTTCCCCAAGGCACCTAGGAGGTGCCTTCCCTTATGGGAATCTTCCTTTAGGGTTTCCCCTTCACCCTAGGCGCATGGGCCCTAGGGAAGTGGCGCCCAGCCCACTTTGGGCTGGATCCCTTCTCACCTCAGCCCATGGGACCCTCCGGGATAGGTGGCCCCACCGGTGGACTCCGGGACCCTTAGATGGTCCCGGTACAATACCGATGACCCGAAACTTGTCCCGATGGCGAAACAGGACTTCCTATATATAAATCTTTACCTCCGGACCATTCCGGAACTCCTCGTGACGTCCGGGATCTCATCCGAACTCCGAACAACATTCGGTAACCACATACAAGCTTCCTTTATAACCCTAAGCGTCATCGAACCTTAGGTGTGTAGACCCTACGGGTTCGGAGACATGTAGACATGACCGAGGGCGTTCTCCGGTCAATAACCAACAGCGGGATCTGGATACCCATGTTGGCTCCCACATGTTCCACGATGATCTCATCGGATGAACCACGATGTCAAGGACTCAATCGATCCCGTATACAATTCCCTTTGTCTAGCGGTATTGTACTTGCCGAGATTCGATCGTCGGTATCCCGATACCTTGTTCAATCTCGTTTACGGCAAGTCTCTTTACTCGATCCGTAACACATCATCCCGTGATCAACCCCTTGGTCACATTGTGCACATTATGATGATGTCCTACCGAGTGGGCCCAGAGATACCTCTCCGTTTACGGAGTGACAAATCCGATCTCGATTTGTGCCAACCAGCAGACACTTTTGGAGATACCTTAGTGCACCTTTATAGTCACCCGATTACGTTGTGACGTTTGGTACACCCAAAGCATTCCTACGGTATCCGGGAGTTGCACAATCTCATGGTCTAAGGAAATGATACTTGACATTAGAAAAGCTTTAGCATACTGAACTACGATCTTTGTGCTAGGCTTAGGATTGGGTCTTGTCCATCACATCATTCTACTAATGATGTGATCCCGTTATCAATGACATCCAATGTCCATGGTTAGGAAACCGTAACCATCTATTGATCAACGAGCTAGCCAATAGAGGCTTGCTAGGGACATGGTGTTGTCTATGTATCCACACATGTATTTGAGTTTCCTATCAATACAATTATAGCATGGATAATAAGCGATTATCATGAACAAGGAAATATAATAATAATAACTAATTTATTATTGCCTCTAGGGCATATTTCCAACATACTTCCTTGTTATCACGCCCAAGAGCTCGAGGCCCTGTGGCGTCGAGCCCTCCGGCGAGCTCAACGCCGCCCGGCGGCGTCGGTGGTGGGGCGTGTCCGGGCGCACGTTGGAGGCCGTCCTCGAGTACATCGAGGGCGGCAACATGCCGCGCCTCGAGTAACCCGCTCCCCCTTCTTTCTCACGCCGCCGGGGAAGCTCCTGGACCCCGAGGCGCATGGAGACCGGGGGGTCCTCCTCCTTGTCCGGCTCGCCACGCCTCCGCCCGTCAGCCGGAGCACCGGTAGCGCCCGGTCGTGTCCGCACCCGCAGCTGCGGCGTCCGCATCGGCGCCAACGCCTCTCCACCTGCCGGCCGCCTCGTCCTCGTCGAGCCCAAGCCGGAGCCCGGCTTGCCCTCGAGTCTGAGGAGATAGCCAGCGGCATCTCCGGCGAGGGCGCCATGCGGTGGCGCGGGGCGACTACCTCCAGCGACAAGATGGTCGGCGGCCCGGGCCTCGAGGAGATCGCCCCATAGCGTGGGCGCGAGGCGAGCACGGCGTCGTGGTCCTCGGCAATGACGCAGCGATGACGCCCTCGGACCGTCAACCCGCCGCCAACCGGGGAGGGATGCGGCGAGGGGACGGCGGGCGTGGCGAAGCGGCGGCGGCGGCGGCGGCGATGATGACGACGACGGCGGTGACTACACGCGGTTCTATCGCCTCCTCGGCATGTAGAACCGCGTGGGCGGGCGGGCAGGCGGGCGGCGAGGGAGACGGCGAGGTAGCCCGCGGTAGTTTTTTTCTTTTTTAAAAAGAAATATGTTTAAGTTTGAATGAACTCGCCGACGTTTGTGTTAAATTTGAGTCGTTTTTACGGCGTATTTGCTTTTTTTTACTAACCGTGGGTGCCGCGACTGGGGGACATCACGGCCCTAGTGTACGGTTTAGCGCCGGTGCGTTTTCTGTGGGGCGATTTTTTGCCCCTCCTAGAAGGCCAACGGCAGGAGATGCCCTAAAGTATCAAGCAGACATAGATGCTCTCTCGGTCGGTCTCTGCTCCAGCCACACGCTACACCAGTTTCCAAGAACATACGATCGAGTTCGTCGTGTATCTTGGCACCTAGTACTAGCTGCTTATATGAAAATATAATCCAACTAGTACTGACTAATGCTCCTGCGTACTAGTACTGGAGTACTACTAGTACTCACTCCTCGGTGCTCCGTCAGCTGTGACGATATCTGGTAGTACTATACTCGTATTTTATGGTAGCGTGAGAGCGTGCACAGAGTCAAACATGGACGTGCGCGACATACGACTTCAGAATAAATAACTATGGATGAAAGGGGTGACAAGCCAGTGTGAACTTGGAGAAGCTTGTGTGCTCCTATGCAATTCCCCCGACCAGCAGCTCATTGTATATTTGTATATACCTTGCAAAAGCTCCTTGATACTCCTATACTACTACTAGTACTGTAGAGTGTAGTAGTAGTATATTCCTCCACAAAAGGTCCACGTGTTACGAGTATAGAGTAGTAGTACAAAACCATGCACCTACAGGCGCTGCATGCATGTTTGTCATGAGACATGTACTCTCTCCGGTCCTTTTTAGTTCGCATATAAGGTCTGTTCGAAGTTAAAGTATCTCTATTTTAATCAAAATTTTAGAAAAAAGTATTAATATTCACAATGCCAAATCAACATTATTAGATTTATTATAAAATGTAGTTTCATAGTATACATATTTGATATTGTAGATGTTGATATTTTTTAATATAAATTCGATCAAACTTTGCAAAGTTTAATTTGACACAAACCTAATATGCAGAGTAAAAAGGACCGGAGGGAGTATAGTTTCCAGGCAGACTCTCGCTCCGTTTCAGCTTCAAACTTTACTGCTATAGGCTCAAGAATCAAGATGATGTGTAGTGTATTCTTCACCCGCAAGCTAACAAGCAAGGCCTCGTCTCGTCACATGCTCGGTGAAAACTGTACGTGGGGTGCCTTTCCTCGCCATTGCCTAGTCATTTCGGTCTATCTTCTCCACGTACGTCCCAAATCCCCTATAAGTAGGTCCTGTTTGCCAGTGCATCTCTGCATCGCAAGCATTGCAGTAACAGTTCTATTCCTAGTCTTGTGACTCCTGTGGTAAAAGAGCCAGTACTCAGTAGTGCTATCTTCGAAAGCTCACCTACACTCCGTTTCGAAAAAAAAGAAAGCTCACCTACACCTAGCCACGCACGTAGTGCCTCGCCGAAACCCTGACCAAAAATGGCACAGTGCTCGCGCACCTGGCTCACGCTGCTTCTTGTTGCGTGTGCCCTTGTGCAGAGCTCTTACGGCTCGAGACCATCTCCCCGGGAGCCGCAGAAGCACGTAGTGCTGTCTCTGACGATGGTTCACGGCACCGCCGTCGAGGCGGAACCACGCCGCCACGATGACGGGGCGACCGAAGTCCGGCCGTCAACAGAGAAGGGTGCGGCTGGTCATCGTGGAGCAAACGCTGATGATGGCGGTGGTGCGTCGTCGGAGCAGAGTAAGGGTTCAGGGCCACCGGTGCTGCAGCAGGCGCTGGGAAGGGTGCTGGGCTCGAAGCTGGCGCGGCGGATCCTGGGAGGAGAGGCGGAGGACTCGGCGGCCGGGCCGTCGTGCCACTCCAACAACGCGCACATCACCTGTGCCCCGCCGGCGCAGCACTGACCGTGACCGTGACCGGACCGGGTGCTTCTTGCACTAGTCCGGTAGCTAGCTAGTCCCAGCTGATTCCTTCGTATCTTGATGCTTTCCTGTAAATTAACAGTAGCTCCTTCGAACTTGTTAAATGTGACCTTTCGTTACCGATGATATATGATCGGCAATGCTACACACACGCGCCGATGACTACGGAATCAACGGACTCTGATTAGCTGGCATGGTTTAATTGGAGATTAAGGGGGAAACGGGGCCCACCCCCATGAAAATCAGGGGTGGCGGAGGTTAATTAGTGAGAATATTCCCGTAATCAGCCCGTGATTGTCCGTGTGTCTAGGATTTTCGATATATGATACTAGTACGTGTTTCATTCGTAAATCGCCCGTTAAGACTTCATACCGTTTGAGCCTCAAGTATTTATTATAACTTGCAAAGGTAATCGATCCTCAAGCAGATGCCTGTGGAGCACGTATATTGTTGTCTTTTTTGAAGCCGTCACTTTCCATGATTTGCATGTGACGAGAGACTGAAGATTACGGGCGTGATGCAATCTCAACGCACCTTCACTCCAGCTGAGTCCAAACTCCAGTTACACGTATGCGTGATGCACTTATATATTTTATTCGTTAAAATGAGGGTCAAAATATGGCACGAAATACGAGGGAGACCTGTAAATCTTATGCATACGTATATTTCGTCCGTAACCTTGTATAACTTCATCTGTAATGATACCGTTCGTTCATCCATGTTCATAGTTTCCTTCTACTTTTAGCATGCACCCCTTCTTTTCGTAAGTCGCGCGGTGACCGAGGTGCTTCCGTGTAAAGGGCCGAGTGGACATATATACTAGGGGTCTCTTTGATTCGTAGGATTTTAAAAACGTAGGAATAGAAAAAGTATAGGGTTGGAGTGGCATGATCATTTGAATCCTATAGAATAAGCAATGAGTGTTTGATGGCACGGGAAAAACAGAGAGATTGTAAAAAGAGGTTGAAGTGGATGTTAGATTTTCTATAAAATGTAGTACAAAAGATTTCATAGGAAAAAATCCCATGGAATTCAATCATATGAATCAAAGGACCAACATAAGAAAAAATCCTAAGAATTTTAATCCTCCAGAAATTCTATAAAATTCCTTTGAATCAAAGAAGCCCTAGATGCTTTCTCGATCGGTCTCTGCCCCAGCCGGCCACACGCTACACCAGTTTCCGAGAATATACCTAATCGGCGTGCATTTTGGCTGCTTATGAGAAAATTCACTAGTGCTGACTAATACTCCCACCAGTGCTAAACTCACTACTCGGTGCTCCGTCAGCTGTGACGACATCTAGCAGTAATATACATGCTCGTATACTCTGTGGTAGCGTGCGGGTGCACATAGTCAAACATAGGCGTGCGCGACATGCGACCTCAGTTTACCCACCATATGATTATTGTATATACTGAGGTGGCGAGTGGACGTGTGGGATGGCACGGACGTGAAGCTCGGATCACTCTTCCAGTCATTCTGTAATCGCAGTATAAATAACAGAAAAAGAAAAACAAGAAAAGTTATAGTTTGTGCGCAACGCAAAACATTTAGTCTTCTCTCTGAATCCGATCGATTTTGCTGCCGCTGCCTGACATCGCACGCTGGAGATGCTGAGATGCAGCACTTTTACAGCGCAGCGAATCCCTTATACTCCTATACTACTGTAGAGTGTAGTGCCCTAGTGGTAGTATATTCCTTGCACAAATGGTCAACGTGTTACGTGTATAGAGTAGTAATACAGAACCATGCACGGTATGCACCGACAGGTGCTGCAGGCATGTTTGTCATGAGACACGCGTAGTTTCCAGGCAGTCTCTCTATCCGTTTCAACTTCAAACTTCGCTGCTCTACGCTCAAGAATCAAGATGAGATACTATGCTGATGACCTGATATGTAGTGTATTCTTCACCCGCACGCTAACTAGCAATAGCAAGGCCTCATCTCATCACATGCTCAGTGAAAACCGGTCGTGGGTGGAAGCGCCTTTCCTCGCCATTGCCTAGTCATTTCGGTCTATCTTCTCCACGTACGTCTGAAAACCCCTATAAGTACGTCATGTTTGCCTGTGCATCTCTGCATTGCCATTGCAGTAACAGTTCTATTCCTTAGTTTGGTAAGAGAGTCTGTAATCAGTACTACTCTAGTTGTTTCCTCGAAAGAAAGCTCACCTAGCTACGTACGTAGTGCCTCGCCGAAACCCTGACCAAATGGCACACGCTTGGCCCACGCTGCTTCTTCTCGCATGCTGCGCCCTTGTGCAGAGCTTATACGGCTCGAGACTACCTCCCCGGGAGCCGCAGAAGCCCGGGGTCCTGTCTCCGACGATGGTTCACGGCGCCGCCGAACCGCTCCACGACGACGGGGCGACCGACGTCCCCGAGGAGAGTGCGACCGGTCATCGTGGAGCAAACGATGATGATGGTGGCGCGGTTGCAACTTCGGCGATGGGCGGGGATGGTGTTGGGTCGTCGGAGCAGAGGAAGGGTACGGGGGCGCCGGTGCTGCAGCAGGCGCTGGGTTCAAAGCTGGCACGCCGGGTGCTGGGAGGGGAGGCGGAGGACTCGGCGGCCGGGCCGTCGTGCCGCTCCAACAACGCACACATCAACTGTGCCCCGCCGGCGCAGCACTGACCGGGCCGGGTGCTTCTTGCACTAGTCCGGCAGCAGGAGCTAGCTAGTCCCAGCTGATTCCTTCGTCCCTTGATGCTTCCCTGTAAATTAACAGTAGCTCTTTCTATCTTCTTCCAAAAATGAGAACCTTTCGTTATTGATGACCCATGATACTAGTATACGTGATTCATTCGTAAGGGGCCGGTCAAGACTTGATTCGGTTTGAACCTGAAACATTAATTCTTTTTAAAAAATGGAAGCAAAAGATTTACCTCATTAATATTAATTAAGCAGAAGAGAATTGACCAGTTAATTAAAAGGAAAACTGGGCGAAAACCGAACCTCAAGTGTTTATAACTTGCAAAAGGTGGTAGATCCTGATGTAGATGCATGGAGCACGTATATTGCTGTCTTTTTTGAAGCCGTCGCTTTCCACTTTTCCATGATTGCGTGTGATGAGATACTCAGAGTGCGGGCGTGATGCAATCTCAGCGCACCTTCTTCCACTCCAGCTGAGTCCAAACTCCAGTTGCACCAATGCGCGCGCACGTATGTGCGATGCTGAGCTTTGGTCTATGGTTATATATATGTACCCTATATGAGAAAAAAAAGAGTAATTTAATAAAAAAGTCAATAAAATTTTGAAAATATTTTTGAAATAAACTTGACCTTTCATTGTACTCGTGAGAAAAGTTTCATAAAAAGAAAATTACTCTTTAACATCCTTTCAAAAAAGACAATTTTTTGGTCAAAATAACGTGGATAGTGACCCAGTGGCGGCTCCAGAAATTTGCAACAGGGCATTCATGTGTATTCATTTTGCCAAAATCATTGTTGTTTCTCGAAAATTGTCACTGTTTTACCAAAATCAACACTGTTTTGTAAAAATCATGGGTATTCACATGAAGACCCAAGAATACCCCTAGCGCCGCCCCTGTAGTGACCTATAGTGACTTCATTCGTAAGGCGCGGGTCAGCACCTTTACATTTCTATCAGCACCTTTTTTTTATAGTAGCAAATAAAGTTTGTCTTTTTTGCTATGAAGTCAACGTTGGTTTATTTTTGTAAAAATTTATATACTAATGGGCAAGTAAGTCAAGTTCATTCTAAAAATAGTTCTTAACTACTTTGACTTTTTTTTGTTTAATTATTGAAAAAATTCTCCATATAAAATGTATATACAACCAGGAACCAAAGTCTATTTTCCCACGTACGTGCGGGTGTGCGAGGTGAAGGCGGACATGATTGCCAGGCAAGGTCCAAACCTACGTAACGAGCGATTCCGAAAGAAGAAACGATTGACAAAGCCGCAAGTTTGCCGACGTGTGGTGCCTGGGAAAGTAATTAAACATGCGCAGTTTCCATGGAAGACTGACTGTCTTGATCTTGTCTTTGATTTCCAGGGCCTCATTGCGTGCATGTGAACAAAGCGAAAAGGTTCCTCCCTTCCGTATGTTTCTGGCTACGATTCCGAATCCATAACACGTGGATGATCTTTTTTTTCAATACAGTATAATCGCATATGCTCATGTATAGTCACATGTATAAAGGCGCATACATACACTATCTCTACGAGCCGGCACATGATTGATGAAATCACCACATATGTCTCATAGTCGACGGAAAGTCTCCTCTCACTAAACGAGTATCGCTGAAAAGCCTAAAATAATTCAAAAAAAAAAAAGCAAGCATCAATGCTAAGTCTAAACTCGAACCTGACGGGTTGGGTTCACCACAAGAAACTAACCATCTGAACCTCAGAGCCCTTAGACCTGAACCAAAGTCCATGCATGGCCAGCCAGCCAGGGTGGGTGTGTATCTGGAATTCTGGATATCTTATTTCCGTAACACTTTTAACTCATTTAATTTTCACGATGGGGTCTCCTTTGGGAAAATGGGCGTCCTTTGTCTCCTCGTCGTTGCATTATGGTTTCACTCTGTAGATCCCTCGATATGACGGTTCCATACATGTGTTCAGATGAATTTCGTAATAGTACATTTTTAGGCTATTCCTACTGGTTTTGCCAAAGCCATTATTCCACTGTATTAATTTGGATATGGCGTGGCGGTTTCCGGCAAGGCAGGGCATACTTTACCTTTAACTATGCATGGAAGGGGTGACGAGCCAAGTCTGCATGCAGGGGTGCATGCAGTGTGAACCTGGCGATACTCGTGTGCTCCTATGCAACTCCCCCGACCACCAGCGCATTGTATATACTCTACTCTGCGAGCCAGATACGCAGCACTTTTACAGCTCAGCGAATCCTTGATACTCCTACTACTGTAGAGTGTAGTGGTAGTATATTCCTCACACAAATGGTCCACGTGTTATCGTGCAACGCCACGCGCCGACAGGCGCTGCATGCATGTTTGTCATGCCAGACACGCGTGTTTCCAGGCAGACTATGCTTAGTTTCAAACTTTGCTGCTCTATGCTCAAGAATCAAGATGATGATACTATGCTGATGTGTTTCTTCACCCGCACGCTAATTAGCAAGGCCTCGTTACATGCTCGGTGAAAACTGTGTACGTGTGGCGCCTTTCCTCGCCATTGCCCAGTTATTTCGGCCAATCTCTTCTCCACGTACGTCCGAAACCCCCTATAAGTAGGTCCTGTTTGCATGTGCATCTCTGCATTGCAAGCATTGCAGTAACAGTTGTATTCCTAGTCTTGTCTCTCGAGAGGTAAAAGAGTCGGTAGTATCTTCGAAAGAAAGCTTATCTAGCTACGTACGTAGTGCCTTCGCCGAAACCCTGACCAAATGGCACGGTACTCGCGCGCCAGGCTCACGCTGCTTCTTCTCGCGTGTGCCCTTGTGCAGAGCTCCTACGGGTCGAGGCCGTATCCCGGGGAGCCGCAGAAGCCTGGGGTCCCGTCTCCGACGATGGTTCACGGCGCCGCCGAACCGCGCCGCCTCGACGCCCGGGCGACCCAAGTCCGCCTTTCCACGCAGGAGGGTGCGACCGGTGGCGGTCATCGTGGAGCAAACACTAACGATGATGCTATCGCAACTTCGGCCCTGGGCGGGGCTGGTGTCGTGCCGGAGCAGAGGAAGGGTTCAGGGGCGCTGGTGCTACAGCAGGCGCCGGGAAAGATGCTGGGTTCGAAGCTGGCGCGCCGGGTCCTTGGAGGGGAGGCGGAGGACTCGGCGGCCGGGCCGTCATGCCACTCCAACAACGCGCACATCACCTGTGCCCCGCCGGCGCAGCACTGACCGGGCCTGGTGCTTCTTGCAGTGGTCTGGGAGCTAGCTAGTCCAGCTGATTCGTTCATCCCTAGATGACGCTTTCCTGTAAATTAACAGTAGTAGCTCTTTCGATCTTGTTTTTCCAAAAATGTGAACCTTTCCTTATTGGTGATATATGATTACTGGTACGTGCTTCATTTGTAAGGCGCCAGTCAAGACTGGATCCCATTTGAGCCTCAAGTATTTAGGCCAACTCCAACGTGCGGCCCCAAATGGTCAGGGTAACTCCAACACGACCACTTTTTCTTCCTCTTCTCTTCCCTCCGCCCTTCGCCATCGCCGCCGCCACCCCCATTCCGGGCCACGTCGCCTTCCGTCAAGGCCGTCCGCCCCCACAAACATGCCATGTCTAGCCGCCCCACGCCCGCATTTTGGTAGAGTTTTTTTGCCGGTGGTGTTCGTGGTTCTTTGTCGCCGGTCGTTGATCCAACAACTTTCGGCACGCGTTGCATTGCCGCAGCGTGCCCATCCTAGAAGCTTTGGGAGGTGATGACTGCATGTGTGATCATGCACAACATGTTCGTGAAGGATGACCGTGATGAAAGCATCTACGACCAATGGTTTGATTTTCAGGATGAAAATGTTGAGCCTGAGCAGCCACCCAACCTTCGAACAGTTTGTCAATTTTTATCATGAATTACGGGATTGGCATACTCATGTCCAGCTCCAGGATGATTTGGTTGAGCACATGTGGACTCACATTGGCAACCAGTAGATCTACCAGTTTAATATTTTTTTCATGCAGACAAATTTTGATTGGGTTGTAAGACTATCTGATATTGTTTTTTTTTCGATTGTCTTGTAATAAAAGACTATTTCGGACGTATAACTATTTGCTATGTTTAATTTAAACCATTTGATACACGTATGCTGGTTCATATGCACAGCGGACGAGATGCGGCCGCGTGTTGGATGCACGGCCGACGCATCCACAAATCCAGACAGACATAGCACCATTGTCATCCCAAGTGAACGAAACGGACGTCCGTTTGGGGTCATGTGTTGAAGTTGGCCTTATAACCTGCAAAGGTGGTCGATCCTCATGCAGATGCATGGAGAATGTATATATTGTTGTCTTCTCTAGATATAGAGGCCGTCACTTTCCATGATTGCGTGTGAAGAGAAAGTCTGCCGATTATTGGGGGATGATGCAATCACACCTTCTACTTGAGTTGAGTCCAAACTCCAGTTGCACGAATGCACGCACACATACGTGTAGGTAGGTGAAGGCGGACATGATGCCAGCAAAGTCCAAACTTATGTACGGAGCAACTCCGAAAGAACAAACGGCCGACAAAGCCGCAAGTTTGACTGTCTATCTGTCTTAATCTTGTCTTTGATTTCCAGTGTTTCAGTGCGTAATGTGGACAGGTCCAAAAGGTTCCTCCCTTTTGTACGTTTCAGGCTACGATTCCGAGTCCATCACACGTGGATGATTGTTTTTTAATACAGTATAATCATTGATGTTCATGTATATTCACCTCTATAAACGCGCACACATACACTCTCTATCTGTACGAGCAGATCCGAGCCGGCACAAGATTAACGAAATTAGTACAGACGTCTCATAGTCGATGAGAACGTCTACTCTCACTAAACGGATATCATGGAAAAGCCTAAAATAAATTTAAAAAAATGCAAGCATCAATGCTAAGTCTAAGACTCAAAGCATGGGTCTGGGTTCATCACAAGAAACTGACCATCTGAGCTACGCTCACAGCCACCAAAGTCCATGCATGGCCAGCCGGGCGGGGTGGGCGTATGTATCTGGAATTCTGGATATCTTATTTCCACAACACTTTTAGCGCTCCTTTAATTTTCTGGTGGTCTCTTTGGGGAAAATAGGCGTCCTTTGTCTCCTCGTCGTTGCATTTTGGTTTCACTCTGCAAATCCCTCGATATGACGATTCCATACATGACAGTAAGCCAAGAGTTCGAAATTGTGATGTCAAATACATGTGTTTAGATGAATCTTGTTATAGTACTTCCTTCGTTCCGAATTACTTGTCGCACGTATAGATGTATCTAGATGTATCTTAATTTTAGATACATCCATTTCAGGGACGAGTAATTTGAAACGGAGGGAATACATTTTTAGGCGATTTCTACTGGTTTTGCCAAAGTCATGTGTAGTAAACTGACTATGTAGAATAGCCATTCTTCCACGGTATTTGGAGAACGTGTTGCGGTTTCCGGCAAGGCAGGGCATAGTTTACCTAAACTATGCATGGAAGGGGTGACGAACCAACTCTGCATGCATGCATGCATGCAGTGTGAACATGAAGAGACTTGTGTGCTCCTATGCAACTCCCCCGACCACCAGCCCATTGTATATACTCTACTTTGCAAGCTACTAGGAGAACGATGCAGCACTTTTACAGCTCAGCGAATCCTTGATACTCCTATATTACTGTAGAGTGTAGTGGTAGTATATTCCTCGCACAAATGGTACACGTGTTACGTACAAAACACGGGCCGACAGGCGCTGCATGCATGTTTGTCATGCTAGACACGGCCGGCCAGAGGAGACACGCGTAGTTTCCAGGCAGACTGTCTATCCGTTTCAACTTCAAACTTTGCTGCTCTTTGCTCAAGAATCAAGATGATACTAAGCTACTACGCTCATGTGTAGTGTATTCTTCGCCCGCACGCTAACTAGCAAGGCCTCGTCACATGGAGGGCGAAAACTGTACTACGTGGGGCGCCTTTCCTCGCCATTGCATAGTCGTTTCGGTCTTTTCTTCTCCACGTACACGTACGTCCGAACACCTTCTATAAGTAGGTCCTGTTTGCCTGTGCATCTCTGCATTGCAAGGATTGCAGTAACAGTTCTATTCCTAGTTTGTCACTCTCGCTCGTGTGGTAACACAGCCAGTACTCAGTACTTCAGTAGTATTCCTACCTACTCCGAAACCCTGACACAATGGCACGGTACTCGCGCGTTTGTCTCCCGCTGCTTCTTCTCGCGTGTGCCCTTGTCCACAGCTCCTACGGCTCGAGACTGTCTCCTCGTGAGCCGCAGAAGCCCGGGGCCCTGTCTCCGACGACGGTTCACGGCGCCGTCAAATCGGAACCACGCCGCCACGACGACGGGGCGGCCAAAGTACGCCCCTCCACGGAGGAGGGTGCGACCGGTAGCGGTCATCATGGAGCAAACGCTGATGATGGTGGCGCGGTTGCAACTCCGGCCTTGGGCGGGGGTGGCGTCGAGTCGGAGCAGAGGAAGGATTTAGGGGCGCCGGTGCTGCAGCAGGCGCTGAGAAGGATGATGGGCACAAGGCTGGCGCGGCGGGTGCTGGGAGGGGAGGCGGAGGACTCGGCGGCCGGGCCGTCGTGCCACTCCAACAACGCGCACAATACCTGTGCCCCGCCGGCGCAGCACTGACGGTGACCAGGGTGCTTCTTCTTGCAATAGTCCGGCAGCACGAGCTAGTCCCAACTGATTCGTTCATCCCTTGATGCTTCACTGTAAATTAACAGTAGCTCTTTCAGTGGTCTGGGAGCTAGCTAGTGTCCAACTGATTCGTTCATCCCTTGATGATGCTTTCCTGTAAATTATAACAGTTGCTCTTTCGATCTTGTTCTTCCAAAAATGTGAACCTTTCCTTATTGATAATATATGATACTAGTACGTACTCCTACTTCATCCATAAATCGCCGGCCAAGACTTGATCCCATTTGAGCCTCAAGTATTTATAACATGCAAAGGTGGTCGATCCTCATGCAGATGCATAGAGAACGCACGTCCTCCCTCCATCACTTTCCATGACTGCGTGTGACGACTGACGAGAGACTCAGAGTGCGGGCGTGATGCAATCTCAGCATACCTTCCACGACAGCCGAGTCCAAACTTCAGTCGCACGCGTGCGTGTGGGTAGATGAAAGCGGACGTGATGCCAGGCAGAGTCCAAACCTACGTACGGAGGAATTCTGAAAGAACAAACGGCCGACAAATCCGCAAGTTTGACGACGTGGAAAGTAATTACACATGTCTGTCTGTCTGTCTGTCTGTCTGTCTTGAACTCTCGATTTTGTCTTTGCTTTCCAGTGCCTTAGTGCGTGGATGTGAACAGCGCGAAAAGGCTCCTTCCTTTCGTACGCTTACGATTCGGAAGCCATCAAGCACAAACCTAAGTTCTCTTTTTTAACACAGTACAATCGCATATGCTCACATATATCATCTCTATGAACACGAGCGCACACACTCTATCACTATGAGCATATCTAGGCTGGCACAGAATTAGCGAAGTCGCCACAGACGTCTTGTAATCGCCGGAAGCATCTCCTCTTACTGAATAAATATCGCGGGAAAGACCAAAATGAATCTAGAGAAATGCAAACACCAGTGCCAAACTTAGGACTTAAACCCTGATGGGCTGATTTCACCACAAGCAACCTAACCATCTGAACTTCTCTCAGACCTGAAGCGAAGTGCATGCATGGCCAGCCAGCCGGGGTGGGCTGATTTCACCACAAGGTGGTCTCTTTGGGGAAAATGGGCGTCCTTTGTCTCCTCGTCGTTACATTTTGGTTTCACTCTGTAAATCCTTTGATACGAGAGTTCAAAATCTCGTGATGTCAAATACATGTGTTTAGATGAATTTTGTAATACATCTTTAGGCGATTTCTACTGGTTTTGCCAAAGTCATTCTAGTAAACCGACTACATACAACATCCACACATTTACATTCTTCTAGTGTATTTGGAGATGGTACGCAGATTAGTTTACGTAGGTGTAGCATTGTCCTTACCTTAACTATGCATGCATGGAAGCATGCATGCAGTGTGAACCTGGCCAAACTCGTGTGCTCCTATGCAACTCCCCGCGACCACCAGCCCATTGTATATACTCTACTCTGCAAGCCAGATATGCAGCACTTTTACAGCTCAGCGAATCCTTGATACTCCTATACTACTGTAGACTGTAGTGGTAGTATATTCCTCGCACAAATGGTCCACGTGTTACGTGCAACACCACACGCCGACAGCGCTGCATGCATGTTTGTCATGCTAGACACGGCCGGCCGGAGGAGACACGCGTAGTTTAGTTTCCAGGCAGACTGTCTCTGCGTTTCAACTTCAAATTGCTCCATGCTAAAGAATCGAGATGATAGTACTATGCCGATGTGTAGTGTATTCTTCAACCTCAAGGCCTCGTCACATGCCCGGTGAAAACTGTACGTGGGGCGCCTTTCCTCGCCATTGCCTAGTCATTTGTTCTCCACGTACACGTCCGAAAGCATTGCAGTAACAGTTCTATTCCTAATTTGTCACTCGTTTCCACTACTCAGTAGTATCTTCGAAAGAAAGCTCACCTAGCTACGTACCTAGTGCCTCGCCGAAACCCTGACTGACCAAAAATGGCACGGTACTCGCGCGCCAGGCTCACGCTGCTTCTTCTCGCGTGTGCCCTTGTGCAGAGCTCCTACGGGTCGAGACCGTCTCCCTGGGAGCCGCAGAAGCCGGGGGAGCTGTCTTCAATGATGGTTCACGGCGCCATCGTCGAATCGGAACCACGCCTCCGCGACGACGGGGCGGCCGAAGTCTGCCCTTCAACCACTAGTGCAGAACAGGGCAATAGCAGCGGTTCGTAAGGTCCTTTAGTGCCGGTTCCATAACCGGCACTAAAGTGTGGGCACTAAAGGCCCCCCTCCCTTTTAGTACCGGGTCAGCACGAACCGGTGCTAAAGGGAAACCACGTGGCACGAGCCAGCTCCAGGGGCCTGGAGCCCTTTAGTACCGGTTGGTAAGATCAACCGGTACTATAAGGTTTGGGGGGGTTTTTAGTTTTATGATTTCTTTTTTATTTAATTTTGTGTTTTCATTTTAATTCTTTTTCGTTTGCTGGTATTTTACGATACTACACATTGTACACGTTATGCATATATATATATAAATAGAATTTCTAGTAGAACCAATCATGCATATATATATCATCAATGTCTCACAAACCATCATATTAATTAATTCACACATACACACATGTATAGCTATATACAATTTCTCCTACATATGCATGTTGCCTTCGGAGCCAGTGGCATTAGCCTAATTGGTGCCTTCGGAGCACGATGACAATTGGAAGTGGTTTTCATGGGGGCGGTAGCGGGTAATAGTATTCTTCCTTCGGATTTATGACCTGGTCGAGCAAAAATCCCGCTAGTTCCTCTTGAAGTGCTTCTACGCGCTCCGTTTCTAGGAGCTTCTCACGCACCTCTGTGAACTGTTAAGAAGGAGATCAATATGCATGTTTATTAGTTATGTGACTAGATATCGATAATGGTGTAAAAATTGTGAATAGTATTTTGACAAGCGTACCCATTCCTGTCTTTGAGATCTGCTCATTTCGGACGCCATCATGTGAATGTTCTCGCAAACGCAGAATGCACACAGATCAGTCCCCCTGCTACCGCTTCGTGGCCTTTACGAGAATGGAATTTGATCAGATAATAATTAATCAATCATGATAATTAAAGAGATGGCAGCTAGCTAGCTAGCTAGTACTACTTAATTACTTACCTTGGGTCGAAACCATTTTAGCTTTTTTTTTCATTCTCCTGGGGTCACGCTGATGAACCTTGCCCAAGCCCCTGCCCGCCGACAAAGAAAATGAATAAAGGGTTATTAAATAGTTCATATCATGAAAAATGACGAACTAAATAGGCCGAGATATATAGTTAATAATGATTGAAATTACCTGTTGACTATCCCAAACAAGATGTTATAGTCAGTTTTTTCTTTGAGTAGTGAGTCCGATATTTCAACTGTTCAGTCAACTTTAATGATACACAAGACCCAGTGAAATCTGCATGCACACATGTTTGCATGTCTTAATTAAGCGGGCATACGTAAAGCAAAAACATGTAGCTAGCTAGTAGGCAAAAACAGAGAATTTGTAGTACAAGACAGTGTGACTCACTGGAAGTTGTAAGGAAGTAGTATATCTTCATTGTATTTGAGGCGCTTCAAGAACTCTAGCATGTTGTCCTCACGGCCTTTTGATGACGTGAATTTATTTTCCATGTGTATTCATTAACGGTGTTTGGGTCAATGAACCCAATGCCAAAGCGTCCACCTTTTCTCATTTCATACATCTTCATCCTGCATATAATACCACAGAAAAGAATATAGTGAGGATAATTACAGGTAATGATTGATCAAAAGGATCACTACAGCTAGCTTGAGACTTAAATTACAGAAAGAAATCACTTACAGACAATAGCAACTAACGATAGATTTGTCGAGTGCGTCTTGATTGTATAACTGAAACAGTTCAGAATACTCAACGGACAGAGCTTTCTCATGGAAGTAATGCTCCTCCTTGACATTCACCATGAGGGACAATCGATCGGAAATCTTGATAATGTTCATGTACCATTGATGCAATACATACATTCTCGTTGGGAGGTTCTTGACCTTGTCTGGCTCGACCAAAGGTTGGCCCCGGAAATATTTCTATTTTATTTCATCCTCTCTAAGCACAGGCATGGGCTCGATCTCGAGGAGTTGTCCAACAGTGATTTTGAGAACTTCAGCCTGCATTATATGGTCCTCCGTTATTACCACATTGCCCACCTCAGGAACGTAAACCGTTTGCCCACGATAATATTGGTAGCGTCTTTATCACGTGTTGTTGGCACAACAAGCGAGGGATCAATTGCCGCCTATTCTCCCAGTGGGAATGGTTTTCCCGCATTTTTGACAGCTGCTTCTTGTTTGCTCGATCCGAGCTCGCCTCCTTACGTAGACGCGTGCTCAATTTAGCTTCCTGATGTGGCGCTCATAGTCTGTGTTAACAGGCTTGGGAGCTGATGGTTGAGCCATACGAATGAAGTGGTCAATCGCTTCCTCGTGCACTTTCTCCCTTGGCGGCGGTGGCGGTTTCGGTGCAAAATGGGCTTCCACCTCGGACTTCGATATGGCTGCGATTTCCTCCTCGGACCTATCATAAGCCCTCTGCGGAAGAGGCGTGAGGCTTGGACCATATTTATATCGCTTGCCTCCGCCTGTACTTCATGTACTACCTCGACTCGTACCGCTACGCATCATAGCTGCGGGGTGTCTCTTCTGCGATTGCTGAGGCGGCGGAGACGGCTGACGGGGCTGAGTTGGACGAGGAGGAGTGGCCACTCAAGCTGTGCCGGACTTGGAGGAGGAGTGGCCTGAGGTTGTGCCGACTTGGAGGAGGAGTGGACGTCGGCCTGTGGCGGACTTGGAGGAGGAGGAGTGGCTGACACTTTGCGGACTTGGAGGAGGAGTGGCTGACACTTTGCCGGACTTGGGGACTTGCAGGAGCGGGAGACTGGCGACTCGGTGGCAGACTTCGACGAGGAGTCGGGCCGACGCGTGTCGGTGGCCTTCGAAAGATGATGCAATCCTTTTTCCATAGGATGATACGATGGTTGGCGTCTCCGAGAAAGGGCTCGTCGTCACCTCCAGGAATGTCAAGCTCTAGCTCCGAATATGGGTCCACCACCTCATCAACCAAGACATGAGCATAGCCCGCTGGAATCGGGTTGCAATGGAAGGTTGCCTCGGGGGGATTTGTAAAAGCAACGGCGTCCGCCACCTTCATGGATATGTTCTTCATTTTGACGTGTAGCTCGCGGCTAGTGTTCTCCGTGATGTCATCCACGGGGTATCTACCCAGCATTGCGTCGTCCGGGCGTAACCCACGCCGCTTCTCGGCATGGATGGGGCGGTGCTATCGAATGCTTTGGATTATTCACTAGGCTGCTGCATTCTTTGAGACCCCCTTTCTTTGGGTAAGTGAGTCGATCTGCTCCTCGCTGCCGCTGGAATTTGACTACCAATTCCGCTTGACTTGCTTCTAGGCCTTGAAGGCGTTCATAGTCCCGCTTCCTCTGCTCCTCCTCCATCTTCCTCTTCTTCTCCTCCGCAATCTTCTTTCTCGCATGTGTTACGTAGTCGGTGTTCCATCGAAAACCCCTCATACCACGGAATAGCGCCCTTGCCTCGTGTTCTTCCCGGATGTTCAGGATTTCCCGTGGCACGCAGCGTAAGCTCGCTGTTCTCTCTGTTGGGATGGAACACCCCCGATCGTGCCTCTTCTATTGCAACAAGTATCGCGTCGTCGGCTCCCTTCAGACTTGCCCTCATCGAAACATTGCATGTATTCGGGTCCAACTCCCCCATGCGCATAGAACCAAGTCCCGACCTGGAGGGCCAGCTCTTAGTAACCGGAGTGGCACCTGCATCCTCCATCTCTTTCTCGGACTTATCCCACTTAGGCATTGCCACCGCATAGCCACCGCCCTGACTTATGAACTTATCCTTTTTTCGCTTTCTTCTTGTTTATTCTCGACCGTTCCTTAGCTAATTCCGAATCCTTGAATTTTACGAAATCGTCCCAATGAGCACGTTGGTTCTCTAGTGTTCCCTCGAATCTTTGAGTCTTCCTTCCTCCCTTGACGTACTTGTCCCATTCACGATTCTTGTGGTTCTTGAATGCAACCGTCATCTTCCTAAGAGCAGCGTCCTTGACTTTCTCGCACATCTCGCTTCGTGAAATGATCCGGTAGGGTGAAATATTCCATGAGAGTATCCCAAAGCAGATCTTTTTGATTCTTGTCGACAAAAGTAACATCCGGGCGTGAGCAGCATCCTCTTTGCCTTTTGTCTTTTGTCTTTTGCTGGCTCTCTCCATTCTTGAAGGGAGATCGAGTTGGTCCTTCACAAGAACTCCATGACCGACGAATCGAACTTGTCCGCAATCTTCTTAGGCGCTAATGGTTCGCCATTAGGTCTGACCGCCTCGATATTGTACTTTACGCCCTCCTTCAACTTTTTGTTCGGGCCTCGTTTACGTCCTTTTGCACGAAGATTTGCTCGATCCGGATGGCTGAAAGAACAAAGATCGATTCGTTAATATATCTTCAAGTCATTTAAAACATGTGATGATCACCGGATACCGCTTATATAAATATATATACCTCGCCGCCTTTGTTGTTTCAGGATCAACATGTTCTTCATCATCGTCATAATCGTAGTTCATGACTTCATCAATTCGATCGTCGCGATCGAATATCATATCACCCTCTCCGGTGTTGTTTAGAAATTCGGAGCCGTCATAATCTTCTTCATTCTCGATCATCATCGGCCCGCGTATCATATCGAACATGGTCTGTTCTCCCTCTCTGTCGGTATTGTCTCGCCATAGCTTTTATTTAACTAATTCAAAAGAAATATAAAACAATTTAGTATTCAAATTACATCGTCTCGAATAATAGATATAATCTCGAATACTTCGTCTAGAATAATAGATATAGTCTCGAATACATCGCCTCGAATAATATATAATATTGAATAGCACATCACTGGCTAGCTAATTAAAGATCGAATACTACGTAAGAATCTAGGACACTCACGGTTCTGCGCGGCGGCGGTGGACACCCAAAGAGAAGGAACCCTCACAGATCATAGCTGAAGTGAGATCCTCAAGATACCGCCAGTATTGGAGAACCTGCCGCCTCTAACGCAACCATGTAGCGATGGGCGTGCTCGTCCTCCTCCCCGACACGGCGACGTACCACCTCCGGCGGGCCGGGTCCCTCCGCACCGAACTGGCCCACGCGAACGCCACCAAACGAGATCGTGGTCGACGACGGGACCCGGGGCCGGGTTCCTCATCAAGCGGCGCCCCTCCGAGCAGCACCTCCCGGTGCCCGGCGGAGCCCAGTCCCGGACATGGGTCGGCTGGACGTCGTCGCGGATGGGTCGACGTCGAGGATGCGGGCCGGGCATCGTCGAGAACAAATACTAGCTATATGCCCGCAAAATGTAATATATTTTTAATGATTGGATTTTGATAACTAAAATTTCTAACATTTCTACTATTTCAAAAATCTATATACTATTTCATACTAATTAAGCATCTAACACTAAAAACAGAAAACACAACTTCTATACATCCATTAAAAAACTGAAAAACAACATTATATAAAAAATTTCCATACTAATTAAACACTAATTATATCCATCTAACATGCATTCATACATATATAATAGTGAAAAAATAATAATCTAAATAATCTAAACTAATTAAACATATAAAATACGTATATACTAATATATACATGCATTAATTCATACATGTGTGTGTGTGTGTGTGTGTGTTCATCATGCATGTGTGTGTGTGTGTATGGGCTCGGGGAGGGGCGGCGCCCATGGTGGCCGCCGGGGGCGAGGGAGAGGGGTTAGAGGGGAGAGCTCACAGTGGGCGACAGCGGCAATGGCGACAGCGACGGCGAGGCGACGGCAGCGACGGGCGGGCGGCGACGCTGGGACGGCGCGACGGGACGGGCCAGGCGGCGACAGACGAGCGAAGGGACGGGACGGGGCGACGGCGGCGACGGGAGAGGGGCGGCGACGGGACGGCGGCAGCGACGGAGACGACGGAAACAGAGGAAGAAACAGAGGGAATAAAATTTTCAAGTGTTGTATATAGAAGGCACCTTTAGTACCGGTTGGAGCCACCAACCGGTACTAAAGGCCAATTTGGCCAGCCCAAGCGGCGGAAGCGACCCCTTTAGTACCGGGTGGTGGCACAAACCGGTACTAAAGGCTACTTTAGTACCGGTTGGTGGCTCCAACCGGTACTAAAGGCTCACACCACCCCAAAGTTTAGTCCCACTCGCCGGGCGAAGGACAGCCGCACTGGTTTATAAACCCACCATGGCTACCACTTCGAACTCCCTGTATAGCAGGCTTGTGGGCCTAAACTCTGCAGCTGTCCTGTGAGTCTGCTTTGGGCCTTTAAGGCCTGTAATTACACACTGTGGCCTATCAGGCCCATTGCAGCAGCGCCCAAATTTTTTTATAGTTTTTTCTTTTCTGCTTTATTTTCTTCTATTTATTTTTATGTAGTTTTTGTATAGTTTTTTCTTTTCTGTTGTATTTATTTTCTTCTATTTATTTGTAAGTAGTTTTTCATCTAGTTTGCCAAAATTCAACATTTTCAGAGTTCATTTTGTAGTGATTTTCAATTTCACGGCCATTTTGTAAACGATTGAAAAATAGCAAATATAATTTTTTCTTTTCTGCTTTATTTTTTCTTCTATTTATTTCTGAGTAGTTTTTTCTTTTCTGCTATATTTATTTTGTTCTATTTATTTTTGATTAGTTTTTTTATATAGTTTTTTCTTTTCAGCTATAGTTTTTCTTTCTTTTCTGCTATTTTTCTTTTCTGCAAAACTTGATGGTCAAAGTCTGGAGTTATAACTTAAAATAAAGAAATGTCGACGTGCAATTAGTTTTTGCCATAACAGAAGAAGTCCGGAGTTGTAATAAGTTATTAAAAATAAAAAAGAGGTGCAATGCTCGTTAATTTGCTTGCACATAGAATTTGTTTGCACATAAAATTTCTTCGCGTTTCAAATGCCAAAACACATAACTACCCTAACTATTACAGAGATTCCCCTCTCGGTGCGAAACACAGAAGAAAGTGATGATAGCTAGTGAAGTCCATCACATCCCAGATCTTTGGGTGTGCAACTTTTTCTTCGCGTGTGTCCCTTTGCTACCGTAACCATGGAAAATCTTCTTCATTTAACGGGATGCTCGGGTCAATATTCACTGTGAATGGAGAAATTTCATCAAACTTTTCATAATCTTCCGACTTGTCCGTCTTGTCATCCACTCCCACGATGTTTCTCTTCCCGTAAAGAACTATGTGCCGCTTTGGCTCATCGTGACGATGCATTCGCTTCCTTATCTTTTCTTTTTCTTGGCTTGGTAGACATGTCCTTCACATAGAAAACATGTGCCACATCATTGGCTAGGACGAATGGTCTGCTCGTGACACGCAAGATTGTTGAGATCCACTGTTGTCATTCCGTACTGCGAGTCTTCCGTTACCCCGCCTCGTGTCATATTGACCCATTTGCACCGAAACAAAGGGACCTTTAAACCACGTCAATAGTCAAGTTCCCATATGTCCTGTATATAACCATAATATGTTTCCTTTCCCGTCTTGGTTTCTGCATCAAAGCGGACACCACTGTTTTGGTTGGTGCTCTTCTTATCTTGGGCGATCGTGTAAAATGTATTACCATTTATCTCGTACCCTTTGAAAGTCATTATATTCAAGATGGTAATCGGGACAGCAAGTACAGGTCATCTTCAATAGAGGTGTCATGCATGGTACGTGGTTCGCAACCAGTGGCGAAACTCCCGGTTTGTTCACGTGTAATCCAGTCATCGACCGCTCCGGGTGTTTGGAGCATAGAAAATTCTTGTGTTCATCCATATACGGAGCCACCAAGGCGGAATTCTCAGAGAACTGTGTAGTGTGCTTCGAGAGAATGTCCGTCCATACATATTATTTGTTCCCCTCCTAGCGTGCCTTTTCCATCGATGCGCCCTTATGCCGCGATTTAGGAACACCAATCGGCTTAAGGTCAGGAATAAAGTCAATACAAAACTCAATGACCTCCTCATTTTGATGGCCCTTGGAGATGCTTCCTTCCGCCTAGCACGGTTATGAACATATTTCTTTAAGACTCCCATGAACCTCTCAAAGGGAACATATTGTGTAGAAATACAGGACCCAAAACGTTAATCTCTTTGCATAGGTGAACTAGGGCGTGCGTCATGATGTTGAAGAAGGATGGTGGGAACACCAACTCGAAATCGACAAGACATTGCACCAAATCATTCTGTAACCTTGGTATGATTTCTGGATCGATTACCTTCGAGAGATTGCATTGAGAAATGCACATAGCTTCACAATGGCTAATCGAGCGTTTTCGGTAGAAGCCCCTCAATGCAACCGGAAGCGATTGCGTCATAATCACGTGGCAGTCATGAGACTTTAGGTTCTGGAACTTTTTCTACGCCATGTTTATTATTCCCTTTATATTCGACGAAGCCGACGGTACCTTAATATCGAAAGGCATTCAAAGAAGATTTCCTTCTCTTCTTTGGTAAGAGCGTAGCTTGCATGACCTCGATGTATGCCGTCTTCTCCGTGCATACGTTGTTGGTCCTCCCGTGCCTCTGGTGTATCTTTTGTCTTCCCATACACGCCCAAGAAGCCAAGCAGGGTCACGCAAAGATTCTTCGTCACGTGCATCACATCGATTGCGGAGCGGACCTCTAGGTCTTTCCAATATGGCAGGTCCCAAAATATAGATTTCTTCTTCCACATGGGTGCGCGTCCGTCAGCGTCCTTTGGAACAGGTTGTCCGCCAGGACCCTTTTCAAATATCACCTTCAAATCCTTGACCATATCATGTACATCAAGACCAAGACGGTGGCGAGGCTTCGTCCGGTGATCCGCCTCACCTTTGAAATGCTTGCCTTTCTTTCTTACGGGATGCCTGCTCGGAAGAAATCGGCGATGTCCTGTGTACACATTCTTCTTATAACTATTCAAATATATCTGTCGGTATCATCCAAACAAGGCGTGCATCCGCGGTATCCCTTGTTTGTCCGTCACGAAAGGTTACTGAGAGCAGGCCAATCATTGATGGTCACGAACAGCAACGCCTTTAGGTCAAATTCTTCCCCCTGTGCTCATCCCACGCACGTACACCTTTTCCATTCCACAACTGCAAGAGTTCTTCAACTAATGGCCTTAGGTACACATCAATGTCGTTGCCGGGTTGCTTAGGGCCTTGGATGAGCACTAGCATCATAATGAACTTCCGCTTCATGCACAACCAAGGAGGAAGGTTATACGAACATAGCGTCACGGGCGGTGCTATGGTTGCTGCTCTGCTCCCCAAAAGGATTAATGCCATCTGCGCTTAGACCAAACCATACGCTCCTTGCGTCATCTCGCAAACTCCTTCCCGTACTTTCTTTCGATTTTCTCCACTGCGACCCGTCATTTGGTACTCTCAACTTTCCGTCTTTCTTACGGTCTTCTACGTGCCATCGCATCGCCTTGGCATGCTCTTTGTTTTGGAACAAGCGTTTCAACCGTGGTATTATAGGAGAATACCACATCACCTTGGCAGGAATCTTCTTCTGGGCGCCGCCTCGACATCACCATGCTCATCGCGGTGACCTTATAGCGCAATGCACCACATACCGGCAAGCGTTCAAATCCTCGTACTCACCGCGGTAGAGGATGCAATCATTAGGGCATGCATGTATCTTCTCGCACCTCTAACCCTAGAGGGCGTACAGCCTTCTTTGCTTCAGACGTACTCTCGGGCAATTCGTTGTCCTTTGGAAGCATATACTTTATCATTACCAAAGAACTTTCCAAATCCCTTGTCGATACACCATTCTCTGCCTTCCATTGCAGCAATTCGATGTGGTGCCCAGCTTTTCTTGTCACCTACGCAATACGGGTACAACAATTTTTTGTGATCCTCTAACATGCGCTGCAACTTCTTCTTCTCCAAATCACTTGCGCAGTTTCTCTTTGCATCGGCAATGGCCCGACTTAGATCATCAACGGGCTCATCTGATGCCTCTTCTTCAGCTTCTTCCCGCATTGTCGGCTCAGCTTCTTCCCGCATTACCGGCTCGACTTCTTCCCCATTGTTGTATCATCGTATTCAGGGAACCCATGGCCGGGATAGCTGTCGTCGTCCTCTTCTTCTTCATTGTCTTCCATCATAACCCCTCTTTCTCCGTGCTTGGTCCAAACATTATAGTGGGGCATGAAACCGACTCAAACAGTGGGCGTGAATGGTTCTTGGCGTAGAGTCATTGCGACCATTCTTACAGCCCAACATGGACAAGGCATAAAACCATCCGCCCGCTTGTTTGCCTCACCGCATAAGCGTAAAAGTATGCACGCCCTCAATGAACTGGGAAGAGCATCGGTCATCGTACATCCATTGCCGGCTCATCTTCATTACACAACACCGAATAGACCAAATTAATACAAGTTCATACATAAAGTTCATACAACACTTAAATGCAACAAACAAATCACTCTCTAGCTAAAGCATTTAAATGCAACAACAAATGCGATCAAGATCGCAACTAAGGTAACAATTGATCCAACAACATAATGATACCAAGCCTCACTATCGATGGCATATTTTCTAATCTTTCTAATCTTCAAGCGCATTTTCTCCATCTTGATCTTGTGATCATCGGCGACATCGGCAACATGCAACTCCAATTCCATCTTCTCCCCTCAATTCTTTTCAATTTTTCTTTCAAGTACTCATTTTCTCTTTCAACTAAATTTAACCTCTCGACAATAGGGTCGGTTGGAATTTCCGGTTCACATGCCTCCTAGATAAAAATATCTATGTCAACTTGATGGGCATAATTTGTCATAAACACGAAATGCAACAAATAGTTTTAAAAGAGAATATACCACATCCGAATCATAACAAGGACGAGGGCCGACGGGACGGATACCAAAACCATGGCACTATGTATAACAAACAACGACGGGTAAGATAATTATTATACGAGTAACTATATATCCAAATCACACAAACATCAATTTTTATATAAAATTTCATGAACAAGAGCCTCACCACAAGGTGGTGCCGCGACAGAGACGGTCTTGAGCGATCGACGGTGGTTACAACGGAGATTTAGAAGGCACTAAGTAAACCACACCTACATATGCAAACTAAGTGTTATTTTGACCTCAAATTGCATATAAATCAAATACTGCCACATATAATTCCTTCCAAATTACTAAAACCCACAATTAATCACTATATAAACCAATGCAAGAGCTAATCTAGCAATGAGAGATGAAAGGACAAAGTTGCTAACCTTGGTGATCATTTGAATGGATGAGGGCTGCAAATCTTGACAAATTTGGGGCAAATTTTGTGATGAACTCGAGAGGAAGAAGGGAAGAACAGAGGAGAGGGAAAGGGGAAAGGGGAAGAACAGAAAGGGTGGATGAAGGATTTATATAGGGCGACATTTAGTACCGGTTCGTGTCAAGAACCTGCACGACAAAATCTTTGGAAGGGCCCCATTCTCGACAACATCCTGCCACCACTCTCATTAGTACCGGTTCGTGGCACGAACCGGTGCTAAAGGTTTGCCACGAACCGGTACTAAAGAGTTCCTCCCGGCTAGCCGTTGGAACCGGCACTAATGGACACATTGATGATGGCAACTCCAGTACTTTGACCATGAAAATTATTTTTTGTATGAACCAGGGCAATTTTACGTGCATCTATCATGGCAATTTTAGTTTATGGTTCATGGCAAGTCTAGTTTCTTAATTCCCCGTTTATAAATGTCAAAATTTACTTTTAAATGTAGAAGAAAATAGCTGAAACATATCATGGCAACTTCAGTGTAAACATCATGGCAATTCATATGCAATAGACATGGCAACTTTTAATCCAAAAAAAATTTCATCAAAACATATCAACATGGGATCTAGTTTCGAAGATCTCATCGCGAGGAATTTAATGGTGAAAACGGATTTTCAATCGGATTTTTCGTTAAGAGATAAAACATTTTAAAAACTGAAAATACAAAAAGATTCCTACATGCATGCATACGATGACGTGGCAATCTGTTTACATTAGAGACGTGTGGTGCGTCTCTCTTCCTGCCACACGTGTGGCAGTTAGTGCGACTCTATATATATACACTTCATTTGTAAGGCATCTAGACAGATTCTGGCCATGAGCCGATAGGGACAACTTGCAAAGGTCAAAGTTCATGAGAGATCCAGCCATGCAGGAAAACATAAAAAGTGGATGTCCTTTTTAGAAGTGGTCGTCTTGAACACAATAGTCGGAAAGAAGTATATAGCAAAAAACTACCACATTACAGGCTATGGTTACAAAAAACAACCACTTTTCTTATTTTTTTAAAAATCTACCATAAAATTGGTTGGTTGTTTCAAAAAACCTAAATGACCAAGCTGTTTAAAATTGATTTGGATTATGAGAGCTGGGGTCCACTTGTCAGGTTGACCGTTAGCTTTGATCGTTGACAGGTTATGACAAATAGACCCCACATATTTATAAACGGCAAACAGGTCCCTACACAAAAAATAAAAGCAACCGGGTCCCTGTACTTTTTTAAAAACAGCAATCAGGTTCCTATATTTTTTTAACAAAAAGGCAATTGAGTCCCCGCCGGCGAGCTCGTCGCTGGAGCTGGCGAAGGGACCTGTGCGCGTCGGTCGTCCATGCTCTGACGGCGGAGCTCGAGGGCATGCCGGCTGCTGCGCCGGCGGCACGAGCTCCCGGGAATGGCAGTGGCTGCTCTAGCTGCTGGGCGCGGCGCCCCCAAGCTCCTGGACCATGGCCGAAGCGCAGCGGTGGCCTGAGCTCCTAGGAATGGCCGGCGCGCGGTGCCTGAGCTCCTAGGCAAGGCGGCGGCGCTATTGATCTTGTGGGCATGGCCGGCAGCATTTTCAGGGAGGGGACCGAGGGAGCACCGGAGATGGCCCGACAGCGGCGTTGGCTGCACAAGAAGGGAAACGTGGCTCGTGAGCCCCGGTCGTCGGCCATGGTGGCTTCCGGCGGCGGCGCCCCGGTCCGGTGCCTTGCACCAACGGACCCGGGAGAGGGAGGGGAGAGGTCGAGCGCAGGGGAGTTGACCCTGATGTGTGGTTTTCTCTCTTTTTTCAAATGAGCTGGGCTGATGACATGTGGGCCTTAACGGTCAACAGTTACAAGTGCACCCTATCATAAACCTGGTTAACATCTAACACTTCAATCATTTGGGTTTTTAGAACAGCCTACTAATTTTGTGGTAGATTTTTTTTTGAGAATTTTTTTCATTCATATCACGAATCAGTATAAAAAAGTTGACCCTTACAAACACACTGACACGCAAACACAAAGGACCATGAACACCTAGAGTACCCTAAGACAACCATAATACAAGAAGATCTCCGGAGCCATGTGTCATCATCCCTGAACCTTAAGAGAAGACCCCTAGCAGAAGGATCTGCAACCAGTCGCAAGCAGGTCATCATCTTCGACCACGGTACAATTGCCGCTATGCTGCTTCCTCTTTTCTTGACACCAGCGCTGAGAGGGCATGGACATCAATCCAACACACCTGCAACAGCCGTCGCCATTTTTGACTTTGAGTACCGCGAAAAGTGTCCCTTCCGGAGGAAAGAGAACTCGAGTCATCCGACCGGTCCAGCACCTCGGCCGGGCCATCCGCCCGGGCAAAGCAGGATCTCCCACCAGCATCAACATAGAGGAAGGAGAAGAACAGCAGCATCAAATAATACCAACAAGGAAGAAGAAGGGTCTTCGTCTCACTGAATCCATCGCCCATCTGAGGACCCAAACGGCCAGTGCCGATGGACCTCCAGCCACCAAAGCCCGCGACCTCGACGTGACCTGGGGATCCCCAACTCCGCTGGCTCCTAGACGAAGGCAAAAGCCTCGCCTGACCGCAAACGGAGCCCGGAGAAACTTATTCCGACGCGACACCACCGCAACGGCCTCGGCAGCGTCTTCCTCAACCCTAACCCTACCACCCACCCACCTAGCGAACAGACCCGAGGTTCACCCTCCCTCCCGCCGCCGGAGCGGCCGACGGAGAGAGAGGGAACCGGAGGCGTCAACGGCGGCACGCAAGGGCCTCGTCGCCTCCTGATCGCCTCGTGCGATCTGATCCTACTTTTCCGGCTTCTGCGGGCGTTACTATTTTGTGGTAGATTTTTGAAAAATTAAAAAAGTGGTAGTTTTTTGTAATCATGACATGTAATGGGATACTCCTATTGCATGGGCCATGGCCACTCCAGTCGCATCACTCCAAAGTCCAAACTCCAGTTGCACGTACACGTAGGTGAAGTCCAAACCTACGGAGCAATTCCGAGCCGAAAGAGGAAACGGCCGGCCGACAAAGCCGCAGGTTTGACGACGTGGTGCCGGGGAAAGTAAACGCGCCGTAGTTTCCGTGCAAGACTGACCGTCTATCTTGGTTTGGTCTCTGATCTCCGGTGCGTGGATGTGAACAGGGCGAAAAGTAAAGTCATCGTCGCCGAAAAGAGAACACATCTCGAAGCCGGCTGTTGTGGCTTCATCCGTACGTGTCAATCAGTCTACGGTTCAATGGCGTCCATCAGAGCATCTACACTCCGACATACCAACTATGGTCCCTTAAACGTCAGCGGACACGCCCAGTAATGACCGATTGACCGAACATTGTCCATTTTGAACCCCCATTTATTCGTTCGTGCAGTCACTTCTTATTTTGCTTCTAATACATTCGGTCACTTATACGTGATTGGTAAAGATGAATAGAGAGAAATAAAAGAATGAATAAAAAAAGAAAACACGATTGGTGGAGATGAAAAGAGAGAAATAGAAGAATGAATAAAAAAAGATAAAAGGTGGTCCGAGGTGGGGCCGCGTCTTACGTGGCATGAGCCCTCATATCCTCTGGATATGAGGGTTCACGGACAGACCGGGCATATAGGCATGATACGAGGTGTCCGGTTGGGTCACGTTTTTCCTTTTCTCTCTTGTCCGGTCACTGACCGGGCACGTCCGCGGGTTTATGAGGGATGATTTGAGGCGTCCAGCTGTAGATGCTCTTAAGGAGATGCTTATAGCAAAATAAAACTGATTTTTTCGAAGCACCAGTGCCTATTTGTACAGGAGAGACCCTTAATTAAGCATCTATTCTTTACAAATAAGCGCAGTGCTTAAGAAAAACCTGATTTATTTCTCTAAGCACCTCCCGTAAGCATCTTGCATTGTACAAGGTCTAAGCTTGTCACTGGTGGGCCTCACTCGTCTGGACCAGAAACATCGATAAGAAATGACACGAAAACATGACGTATACTCCAAGGCGTAGAGATAGTTCTCGAAATGTTTACCCCTTAGATATGGTTGCCCATGTGTAAATCGTTGGAAACTCCGGTGTTTATATGGGCTGATGGGCCAGGATCGCTTGTACTTTGTACCTCATCCAAAATCAATACACAATAAAGCACGATGTAGAGTTTTACCTCCTCGAGAGGGCCTAAACCTAGGTAAACGTCATGTACCTTATGTCCTTGTTAGCATTTAGACAAGACTATCAGATCGGAAACGCCTACGGGAGATCTGTAAGATCTAGCTCCGACATGCATTGTAATTAAGGATTTGGGAGAAGAATTCTAGTATCATATTATGATAATATATCATAACATACCAGTCATGCTTAGTACTAATTAGGCCTCAACATGAGGTTTTAATGGCATCATTTTTCGTCCCCTACATGCGGCCAAGTGATTTGGGTGAGGTCGGGCGAACAGAACGAGGCACATTATTAGGAGATTTATTATGAGGCTACAGTAACCAACAAACAATTACGTGGCCAACTTGAACTTTCAAAGTATCCGGTGGTGGTAAGACAATTTATTTCCGTGCCGAGGGAGTATTGCAATTCCTTCAACCAACAGGAGAAGATATCTATCTGGGCTGCCAAAGGTGTGGAAAATCAGTACAGTTTATTTCAGCTGCCACTGTTCAATATTGCCCATCAACAGTTTCACCTACTATCTGATCAGTTAAACAACATCAGGCACAATAATGATCATGATAACTAGAATTTCTCTTAGGGCAGCAATATAAACATGACCAAGAGGATCTACAAATTTTTAATGAGAAATGAAGATGCTGCTGAGCCTTTGAAATGGATATGGAAGTCATGCTGTTTACCAAAGCATAAATTTTTTGCTGGCTAATGCTCAATGACAGAATAAATACATGTGACCTACTGACTAGGAAGAGTATGCACCTTGATTCCACTAAATGTGTCTTATGCAATGTTGAAGATATGGAAGACATAATGCATCTTCTCTTTTCCTGCCCATTTAGTCAAGGATTTTGGTGGAATATTGGTTTCGAATGGAACACATATATGGATATACATGATATGATAATCGATGCTAAACAAAGATACCATCTTAGTCACTTCATGGAAATTATGATAGTGGGCTGCTGGTGCATCTGGAATCAAAGAAATGGTTTGATATTTGAAGGAATTCCCTGCTCAATCAATGAATGCAGACATGATTTTATCAGAACCTTCAAGTTAACCATGCTGAGAGCCAAACCTAGTCTGAAGGATGGCATGTCTTCCTGGATTGATAATATTTAAACTTTTCTTCTTTTCTATTTGCTTTCCTAGCTATCTCTGGTTGTCCTCCCATCAACCATTGAAAGACTATGTTTTGTTATTCTACCATTAATGAAAATGATACACAATAGAGCTTTTGCCTTACTGTTTTATGGTCAAAGGGAGTATTGCAATTCTACAAATCCTCTATAGCACTATGTTCTCCTAATTTTTGAAAGCCTCACAATCAATTGGAAATTTTAATGTGTAACTGGATCATCTAATTTTGACTGGGTCAACAATTTCTTAAGGAGCTCCCCAATTAAATTCTTTTAATTCACTACACTCCTTACTTTTGGAGCTTTTTCATTCAATTGAGATATTCAATTTTGATTTTGATTGGCAATTTTGACCATGCCAACGAATTTTCAAATTAATCAACAGCAACCAACCTATAAAAATATATCAATCCCTTGCACCCACTCACCACCTAAAAAAACACCAACATGTGATATTGTAGAACCAATATAATACATGCAGCCACTGACAAAGAATTGATTTCCACATAAGTACATGTTGATTAGCAGATAAAACAGAATCATACAACGAAAGGCCCACCAAAAAACTTTATTGTAAATAAAAGGAAAACACGCCAAACCAAATACTCCATCAGTTCCAAAATATAAGGTGTATTTGTTTTTTGAAAGCCAAATTTATTTAATTTTGACCAAATTCAGAGCCAAAAATATCGACAATGATAACACTAAAAACCAAAATATGAAAAATCATTTTATGATGTATCTAATGATACCGATTTGATATTACAGATATTGATATATTTCTCTACAAATTTGGTCAAACTTAAAAGAGGTTTGACTTTTTATAGAAACTAATACACCTTATATTTTTAAACTGAAGGAGATTATTTTATGAAAACCGAACAACACCAAGGGCGCAGCAAAGCATGAAATCCTTATAGTGAACAAATAAAATGCCAATATGATAGTAGCATATCGTATTATGCATTTGTTGGAGGTAATAACATAACATTGGTGACGAAGCTACAATGCCAAATCTGGACGGGCCAGTACAAAGGAAACCCATTATTTTTCCCCTCATGACACAGTCTAATCTCAATCCTCAAATCTAAGGCGGATCCAGGGCCATTTAGCCTTGTTGTGGCTCTGTCGGATATCCACCTTGAGAGGTCCTTTGGGGAAATGGAGCATGCACGCCATCTTCCTCTCTTTGTCGGCATTTGGAGATGACGCGACGGTTGTGCTACTTCAACAGCACCCGTGCCCACTTCGACGTTGGTGCTTACTTCTACCTTTACTTCCCTTTTCAAAATCCTTGTTAGATGGTTATTCTTGTTTCTTAACATTTATAGCCTTTTTTTATTTGCTTTCTTACCTTTTTTCAACAACTATTACAGGTATGTGTACAGTGATTGATCTGCAAATGGATTTTCAACTAACAGACTTTGCTTCAATTTGTGATGAAAGGTCGACTAACCGCGGTCTTTTTTTTTTTGTATTCACGTCTTTTAGAGAAAGCAATAAAACATGTTAGAGCGTCACATAGGGTAATCCATTGTATAACATGTTTTAGTCCCTTATTTAAATGACATGGAATATATGGAAGAACACGGTCTTATCAATCATTGTACATGACATTATATATTTTTAAATACAAATGAAATTTGTGAGCTAGTGGGCCGGTCCAGCGTCCGGCCCATCAAAGCCCACCGTTGAGGCGGCAATATGGGCTATGTGAGCTGTCAGCACTAGAATCTCTCTCTTCCTACCACGCCGACAGGCTCGCCACCCACCCCGACCACCGTCGCAGCGGCCGCACTCCCCGCCGCCCCCCTCCCCCTCCCCTTCTCTCCGAAGCCCACCCCGCAGCTCGGCGACCTCCCCAGCGTACATCAGCCGGTCTGCGATGACCCTCGTCGGGATTTTCCTCGCGGCCCTCATCTGGTGCGCCGCCTACGTCGCCGCCGCCATCTCCTCGGTCTTCTAGTCCTCCCTTTCTCCGGCAACCCACCCCCCACAAGCCCTCTCTCTAAACCCTACCCCGACCTCCCCTCCCCAATCCTTTGGTAGCCCGACGCCTGTCATGGGTTTCGCGCAGCTCGTCATCGGCCCCGCCGGCAGCGGCAAGGTGACTGTCTCCGATTCCCGCCCGCTCCTTCTTTTGCTCCATGCTTAATTCAATCCCCAGAGCTAATTTGATTGGGGACGAGTTGGTTCGTCGCTCTGACCAGTTCGGGTTCTGCCGCTGTTGCTTATTTCGCATGGTTGCGCTCCTGCCTCCTGCTTTGTTTCAATGCTAATTTTGTGCTGTTTTTATGTGGTTTGGTGTCCCTGTTTAGTCGTGATTTCAGACGAAGTTATGGAGAAGCTGAGAAATAGTGTTTTCTGATCAGTTGTTAATCATATGCAGTCGACCTACTGCTCTGGTTTGTATCAACATTGCGAGACGGTGGGCAGGAGGATTCATATGGTCAACCTGGATCCAGCTGCAGAGCACTTCAGCTATCCTGTATCTACTGGTAAGAACACCTGCACGCTGTTTTGCTCATTTTTTATTTTACATAGGGCTCTTACTCACATCTGTTTGGTATTTTTGTAGACATTAGAGAGCTCATATCACTGGACGATGTCATGGAGGAGCTTGGGATGGGACCAAATGGCGGCCTCATCTATTGCATGGAGTATCCTGTTGTTCGATAGCATGTTGTTTTGTTACTGGTTGTTGTCTTCCAAGCTATTTGGTTCTGAAGGGACCCCTTATGGCATATCGTCTACAACGTATTTCTGTTCTGTATCGGTGCTTTGGAGGTGCAACATTGCGCTGATGGAGTGGATTTGGTCTTATAGCACATCCCGGCAATTCGTCATCATGCCTGAATTAAACTGCCTTCTGTTTTGTTTTTGATAGCAAAAGTTATCTGTAGATGTTGCAAGAGCAAATAGTATTGCTATACTTGCACTATTTCTGTTCTGTATCGGTGCTTTGGAGGTGCAACATTGTGCTGATGGAGTGGATTTGGTCTTATAGCACATCCCTGCAATTCGTCATCATGCCTGAATTAAACTGCCTTCTGTTTTGTTTTTGATAGCAAAAGTTATCTGTAGATGTTGCAAGAGCAAATAGTATTGCTATACTTGCACTATTTAGTATCTGGATAGTAGATACTATTACGTCCAGTTATACTTTCAGTTTGCCGCTCCATTTGGTGAAGTCATTTGCATGGATGTTACTTGGATGCTATGGCATTGTGGAATTTTTAAGTGGCTTCTCTATTGATATATACTCTGTAGTCCAATTATTAGCTCCACTTGTAACTAGGATCTGATTGAACTCATTTTAATTATACAATTCCAAGAGGATGTGAATACTCTTTATTGGCATGAAGTTATTGTTTTAGGATCTTATATGCTGGCAGTTGTTATTTCCTTAAGAAACCCTTAGGCACCTTGAAGACAATTTGGATGATTGGTTGGATGAACAATTAGAAAACTACTTGGATGATGACTATCTTGTGTTTGATTGCCCAGGTAATATGCTTAATGAATGTTTGCATGCTCTAATTGTGTCTTGTTTGTTAGTTGGACTATTTACTATTCGTACCACCTACATGGGCCTATCGTTATGAGTTTCCTTATTAAACTTATGCGCCATGTTGCCATCTTTATCTATTTCTCGTGTGGTTCTGTAGCATGTCTTATTTTATGAAAAATCCGAGATATCTAGATTGCTTAACATTACATGAAAACAATTTACCCAAGGTTCCACATCTTGTTTTGGCAGGCCAGATTGAACTCTTCACTCATGTTCCAGTTCTGCGTAACTTTGTTGAGTATCTGAAAAGGAAAAATTTCACTGTTTGCGCTGTGTACCTTCTGGACTCGCAGGTTTGAATCACTAATGTAGCTTTCCTTTACGACAGCACTAACTCAGACCCCAGACTGATAACTGTTTGTTTTTCTTGGTACAGTTTGTCAGTGATGTCACAAAATACATTAGCGGTTGCATGGCTTCTCTTTCTGCTATGATTCAACTCGAGCTTCCTCATATCAACATCCTTTCTAAGATGGACCTTGTTTCCAATAAAAAGGATGTAGAAGAGTATGTTCCCTTTCCTCTCTCTTATACTTGGTTGTAACATTTTAAAGTTGCCATTTTTACACTAATAATGTTTTTGTACTTTTAGCTACCTGAACCCTGAGGCACAGGTTCTTCTGTCACAGCTGAATCGACAGATGGCGCCTCGGTTTCACAAGTTAAACAAGGCTTTAGCTGAACTGGTATTCCTTCCATGAATCTGTAAATGCTGTAAAATCTCATGCTTTCTGAAGCCCGATAACCGTCAATATATTGCCTCTCAAAAAAAAAAAAATGCTAACGTTGTTTTGTCATAAATCCATAATTGCTGGACGTGTATCTCTTGCTTCGAACTGTTATGTTTCTGATGAAAATTTTCTGCATGGTTAAGATTTGCTCTGACAGCACATGGCTTAAGTTTTAGTTTACGATGAGACATCAGTGCATCACCTTATTCTGTGCTTATGTTCTGGAATCTGAATTCTGACTAGGCACTGCTATTCTGTACTGCAGAATAAACTTGTGTAAAAATTATATTTCGAGTTCCATGATGCACTTCCTTTGTGATGATTCTATAAACCATGGCCAACTCACATTTGCTTTATTTGAAGTTAGGCTAGGAAGTAGAACTCTTATAGCATGATAGCTTGTGCTGATTTATATTCCAAGTAGACAACCATCTCTTATATTTGGCTATGTTAATTGGGGAGTCTGTAGACTTCTGGAAACTGGAGTAGATTAAAGCTTTAGATAGCTTGGATTGGTTGAAATGCCATTATAATCTACAATAATATCTAAGGGAGTCATGATGATTGCAGGGATTTTCGCACACATGATTCTTTCTATACCTTTTGTTTCTACCTTCAGCAATGGGCATTTCACTTTGTGATCCTTAGTTGTAGTACTGCCCCCTCCCCCTTTTTTCTCATAGTGCATATTATCTTTGAGATGATACTTGTCTCCACGTGCTTCATTTCTTCCCTTTTTTTTTGTATCCTCTTCTGATAGGTAATTTGCTCTGATATTTATCGTGTCTCTGCCTCCAGTATTGATGTCAGTACTAATATCATGTAGGTTGATGATTACAACATGGTGAATTTCATACCACTTGATTTGAGGAAGGAGAGCAGGTATTGCTGTTTGTTTTCTCGGTTTAATTAAAATCTCGCCCTTCTTTACATGCCTAAGCTTTCCTTTCTTTTCTGCTCAAGCTACTGAAGGAACCCTTTGCCGCTTGATTTTCTTATCCTTAGACATGCTACTTCTATTAGTACTCTTGTGGATGCAACTTTAACATCTATCTGGAAGACACATTCCCTCCTTGCCAGATTCAAATTTCTGGTGGGGTGCTGGTATAATATCACACTTAGCAATTTGCTCTACTACGTTTGTGCTGTTGTTCCACTTTTTGCTATCATATACTGGTCTGGTCTTTCCGGAAAATAATAATAATTATGGAATCAACACTATACCGGGTGGGAAAATTTCCACCTTGAGATGATTGTTCAGTTGAAATTTATGTGCTATAGCTGGTTTAATTTGTACTCCCTCTGTACCGAAATAGTTGTCTCTGGAGTAGCTGAAGTTCAGCTACTCCAGCGACAACTATTTCGGTACAGAGGGAGTAGTATAGTGCTGCAATGAAACAAAAAGTTTCAGCAACCTTGAAGTGTGGCACTTCCATTTGCCAGGCTGATATTAAATTTCCAGTTATTTCCATGGCATGTATGGACCAGTTAGCCTAGAGACTTGGCAGATTTATCTACCTGGTTCTGTTTTTTGGTATCCTTGACCATCCTCCCATTTGCAGCATTCAGTATGTGCTGTCAAACATCGACAACTGCATCCAGTACGGGGAAGACGCCGATGTGAAGGTTAGGGACTTCATTCCTGAGGATGATGATTGACCATTTGATCCATCAGAAGCAACAACTTAGTCCGTAGCATATAGTGTGGGTCCATGGGAGGAGGAATTCACCGCCAGACGGGAGCGCTGAACAGGCAGAAGCGATGTTTATCTGTTTCAACCGCGGAAAAACAACACAGAATGCATCTGCAGCCTGCAGAGAGTGTTTTCCTATGCTTGTGTGGTTGGTAATTAGCAATTGCTTGTAAACAAATCATCCTCTGCCGGAGCTCTTGAACGGCACCAGACATGAGTGGTACTGTAATACCTAAAATAGTGTATGCGCCAATGCACCCAATTCTGCTCCTTTATTTCTGAACACAGGGCCGTGAAATTCTGGTCAGCGTAATGTCGTTATATTTTGGGGGCGCTAGGTTTTGGAAAGTCCGTGCCAGATTGTATAGCATCGCATTGCAATCAAAGGCTGCCACTACACACACCAAGTCTTACTGTGCAAATTACCTTTTTTAAAGTTTCAATGGACAGAGTAGGATATACACCTACGTTGATGCATACGGTATCCCAGATTACGAGTTCACCGTCACACGCCTGAAAACCAGGGATATTTTCCTACTTTACCTTGTTTCTCTGCTTCCTTTGTGCCAATTCCAAAGAATATCTACTAAATTGACATGATGCGGAGCCTCCTACGATCATCTCCATGGTCACGACACCGACTGACCAAGCATCAAGTGTGCCATTGAAAACAAGGTGAACTCACGCCTCTATGAGATTGATATGGATATGGATGAAATTTGGATACTACCTCAGCAAAGGATGTTATGTGTCATTAGGTACGAGGACGACCCTCATCAAGAAGCTACGGAGCATCACCAAGGCCTAGGAGAAGGACACCAAAGCTACAAGGAAGATGGAGGTCGGACACCTGAAGGAGGCACCACCTCCCAGGCGACCCTGTGTGCACGGGCCTCCTCGACCCCGTGCCCACGGGCCATCCAGAGATCTATTTGGAAGCGAAGAAGCACACCCCGTGTGCACGGGCCTTCAGACCCTTGTGTCCACAGGCATCGCCGCTATAGCAACCCCGTGCGCACAGGCGTGTACCGTGCCCACAGGACCCCCGTGCGCACGGGCCTTACTTAGCCCATGTGCACGTCCCTCCTAGGAAGTTGGTTGTGGAGTTCCTGTTTCGTCTCCAGCTCGCCCTTGACCTCAAGCACCTATATATTCTGTGCCTAGGATATCTGTTAGGGTCAGCAAAGTCTATGAAACTATCTAGAGGGAGCTTTGCTCATCTACCACTTCTATAGGAGACCAAGACCTCCTAGGAGAAGATACCTATTGGATATCAAGACCCATTCTAAGGAAGGATCTATCTAAATCATCAAGACCTCATCTTCTCTTGGATTTGAGAAGAACTCTACCTTCGTGCTTATTTTCTTGGATTGTTCTTGTATGCTTGTGGATCATGTTGGGGAACGTAGTAATTTCAAAAAAATTCCTACGCACAAGCAAGATCATGATGATGCATAGCAACGAGAGGGAAGAGTGTTGTCCACGTACCCTCGTAGACCGAAAGCGGAAGCATTAGCACAACACGGTTGATGTAGTCGTACGTCTTCACGATCCGACCAATCAAGTACCGAACATACGACACCTCCGATTCAGCACATGTTCAGCTCGATGACGTCCCAGGAACTCCGATCCAGCAGAGCTTTGCGGGAGAGTTCCGTCAGCACGACGGCGTGATGACGGTGTTGATGATGCTACCGACGCAGGCTTCACCTAAGCACCGCCACGATATTACCGAGGTGGAATATGGTGGAGGGGCACCACACGGCTGGGAGAGATCAACAGATCAACTTGTTGTCTCTAGAGGTGCCCCCTGCCCCCGTATATAAAGGAGGGAGGGAGAGGCCGGCCCTAGAGGAGGGCGCGCCAAGTGTGGGGAGTCCTACTAGGACTCCCAAGTCCTAGTAGGATTCCCCTTTCCTTTTCGGAGTAGGAGAAAAGGAAAGAGGGGGAGAGGGAGAAGGAAAAGGGGGCTGCACCCCTTGTCCAATTCGGACCAGAGGGGGGGGCTCCTTCCTTTTGGCCTCTCTCCTCTATTCCCATATGGCACAATAAGGCCCATATACTCCCCGGCGAATTCCCGTAACTCTCCGGTACTCCGAAAAATACCCGAATCACTCGAAACCTTTCCAGTCCAAATATAGTCATCCAATATATCGATCTTTACGTCTCGACCATTTCGAGACTCCTCGTCATGTCCCTGATCTAATCTGAGACTCCGAATTACCTTCGGTACATCAAAACACATAAACTCATAATACCGATCGTCACCAAACTTTAAGCGTGCGGACCCTACGGGTTCGAGAACAATGTAGACATGACCGAGACACGTCTCCGGTCAATAACCAATAGCGGAACCTGGATGCTCATATTGGCTCCCACATATTCTACGAAGATCTTTATCGGTCAAACCGCATAACAACATACATTGTTCCCTTTGTCATCGGTATGTTACTTGCCCGAGATTCGATCATCGGTATCTCAATACCTAGTTCAATCTCGTTACCGGCAAGTCTCTTTACTCTTTATGTAATGCATCATCCTGCAACTAACTCATTAGTCACATTGCTTGCAAGACTTATAGTGATGTGCATTACCGAGAGGGCCCAGAGATACCTCTCCGACAATCGGAGTGACAAATCCTAATCTCGAAATACGCCAACTCAACATGTACCTTCAGAGACACTTGTAGAGCTCCTTTATAATCACCCAGTTACGTTGTGACGTTTGGTAGCACACAAAGTGTTCCTCCGATAAACGGGAGTTGCATAATATCATAGTCATAGGAACATGTATAAGTCATGAAGAAAGCAATAGCAACATACTAAACGATCAAGTGCTAAGCTAACGGAATGGGTCAAGTCAATCACATCATTCTCTAATGATGTGATCCCGTTAATCAAATGACAACTCATGTCTATGGTTAGGAAACTTAACCATCTTTGATTAACGAGCCAGTCAAGTAGAGGCATACTAGTGACACTATGTTTGTCTATGTATTCACACATGTACTAAGTTTTCGGTTAATACAATTCTAGCATGAATAATAAACATTTATCATGAAATAAGGAAATAAATAATAACTTTATTATTGCCTCTAGGGCATATTTCCTTCAGTCTCCCACTTGCACTAGAGTCAATAATCTAGTTCACATCACCATGTGATTTAACACCAATATTCACATCTGTATGTGATTAACACCCATAGTTCACACCGTCATGTGCCAACACCCGAAGGGTTTACTAGAGTCAATAACATAGTTCACATCGCTATGTGATTAACACCCAAAGAGTACTAAGATATGATCATGTTTTGCTCGTGAGAGAAGTTTAGTCAACGGGTCTGTCACATTTAGAGCCGTATGTATTTTGCAAATATTCTATGTCTACAATGCTCTTGCGGAGCTACTCTAGCTAATTGCTCCCACTTTCAATATGTATCCAGATTGAGACTTAGAGTCATCTGGATTGGTGTAAAAGCTTGCACCGATGTAACTCTTTACGACAGGCTCTTTTATCACCTCCATAATCGAGAAATATTTCCTTAGTCCTCACAAAGGATATTCTTGACCGCTGTCCAGTGATCTACTCTTAGATCAAAATTGTACTAACTTGCCAAACTCAGAGCAAGGTACACAATAGGTCTGGTACACAGCATAGCATACTTTATAAAACCTATGACTGAGGCATAGGGAATGACTTTTCATTCTCTTTCTATTTTCTGCCATAGTCGGGTTTTGAGTCTTACTCAACTTCACACCTTACAACACAGGCAAGAACTCCTTCTTTGACTGTTTTATTTTGAACTACTTCAATATTTTATCAAGGTATGTATTCATTGAAAAATCTCATCAAGCGTCTTGATCTATCTCTATAGATCTTGATGCTCAATGTGTAAGCAGCTTCACCAAGGTCTTTCTTTGAAAAACTCTTATTCAAGTATCCTTTTATGCTATCCAAAATTTCTATATCATTTCCAATCAACAATATGTCATCTACATATAGTTTTAGAAAATGCTACAGAGCTCCCACTCACTTTCTTGTAAATACAGGCTTCTCCAAAAGTCTGTACAAAACCATATGCTTTGATTAACTCATCAAAGCGTATATTCCAACTCCGACATACTTGCACCAGTCCATAGATGGATCGCTGGAGCTTGCACATTTTGTTAGCACCTTTAGGATTGACAAAACCTTCTGGTTGCATCATATACAACTCTTCATTAATAAATCCATTAAGGAATGCATTTTTGACATCCATTTGCCAGATTTCATAAAATGTGGCAATTGCTAACATGATTCGGACAGACTTAAGCATCGATACGAGTGAGAAAATCTCATCGTATTCAACACCTTGAACTTGTCGAAAAACTTTTTGCGACAAGTCGAGCTTTGTAGATAGTAACACTACTTATCAGCGTCTGTCTTCCTCTTGAAGATCCATTTATACAATATGGCTTGCCGATCATCGGGCGACTCTAACAAAGTCCACACTTTGTTCTCATACATGGATCATATCTCAGATTCCATGGCCTCAAGCCATTTCGCGGAATCTGGGCTCATCATCGCTTCCTCATAGTTCGTATGTTCATCATGGTCTAGTAACATGACTACCAGAATAAGATTACCATACCACTCTGGTGCGGACTGTACTTTGGAAGACCTACGAGGTTCTGTAGTAACTTAATTTGAAGTTTCATGATCATCATCATTAGCTTCCTCACTAACTGGTGTAGGAATCACTGGAACTGATTTCTGTGATGAACTACTTTCCAATTCGGGAGAAGGTATAATTACCTTATCAAGCTCTACTTTCCTCCCACTCACTTCTTTCGATAGAAACTCCTTCTCTAGAAAGGATCCATCTTAGCAACGAATATCTTGCTTTTGGATCTGTGATAGAAGGTGTACCCAATAGTTTCCTTTGGGTATTCTATGAAGACGCACTTCTCCGATTTGGGTTCGAGCTTAGCAGGTTGAAACTTTTTCACATAAGCATCGCAGCCCCAAACTTTAAGATACGACAAATTTGGTTTCTTGCCAAACCACAGTTCATAAGGCGTCGTCTCAACGGATTTTGATGGTGCCCTATTTAAAGTGAATGCAGCTGTCTCTAATGCATAACCCCAAAACGATGGTGGTAAATCGGTAAGATACATCATAGATCGCACCATATCCAATAAAGTGCGGTTACGACGTTCGGACACACCATAATGTCGTGGTGTTCCAGGTGGCGTGAGCTGTGAAACTATTCCACATTGTTTTATATGAAGTCCAAACTCGTAACTCAAATGTTCTCCTCCACGATCAGGTCGTAGAAACTTTATTTTCTTGTTACGATGATTCTCCACTTCACTCTGAAATTCTTTGAACTTTTCAAATGTTTCAGACTTGTGTTTCATTAAGTAGATATACCCATATCTTCTCAAATCATCTGTGAAGGTTAGAAAATAGCGATACTTGCCACGAGCATCAACACTCATTGGATCGCATACATCAGTATGTATTATTTCCAATAAATTAGTAGCTCGTTCCATTGTTTCGAAGAACGGAGTTTTAGTCATCTTGCCCAAAAGGCACGGTTCACAAGCATCAAATGATTCATAATCAAGTGATTCCAAAAACCCATCAGCATGGAGTTTCTTCGTGCACTTAACACCGATATGACCCAAACGGCAGTGCCACAAATAAGTTGAACTATCATTATCAACTTTGCATCTTTTGGCATCAATATTATGAATATGTGTATTACTACGATCGAGATCCAACAAATTATTTTCATTGGGTGTATGACCATCGAAGGCTTTATTCATGTAAACAGAATAACAATTATTCTGACTTTAAATGAATAACCGTATTGCAATAAACATGATCAAATTATATTCATGCTCAACGCAAATGCCAAATAACATTTATTTAGGTCTAACACTAATCCCGAAAGTATAGGGAGTATGCGATGATGATCATATCAATCTTGGAACCACTTCTAACATACATCGTCACTTCACCCCCTCAATTAGTCTCTGTTTATTCTGTATCTCCTGTTTCGATTTACTAATTTTTAGCAACCGAACAAGTATCAAATACCCAGGGGCTACTATAAACACTAGTAAGGTACACATCAATAACCTGTATATAAAATATACCCTTGTTCACTTTGCCATCCTTCTTATCCACCAAATATTCATGGTATTTCTGCTTCCAGTGACCATTTTATTTTGCAGTAGAAGCACCCAGTTTCAGGCTTTAGTCTAGCTTTGGGATTCTTCACGGAAGTGACAACTTGCTTGTCATTCTACTTGAAGTTCCCTTTCTTTCCCTTTGCCTTTTTCTTGAAACTAGTGATCTTGTCAATCATCAACACTTGATGTTCTTTCTTGATTTCTACCTTCGTCGATTTCAACATCACGAAGAGCTCGGGAATCGTTTTCGTCATTGCTACGTCTTGAGCTTGCGTTGGTTTTCCTTGAAGAGGAAAGGGCGATGCAGCAATAGTAGCGTAAGTATTTCCCTCAGTTTTTGATAACCAAGGTATCAATCCAGTAGGAGGCTCCTCAAAAGTCGCACGCACCTACACAAACAAACAAAGAACTCGCAACCAACGCAATAAAGGGGTTGTCAATCCCTTCACGCCCAGTTGCGAAAGTGAGATCTGATAGAGATAATATGATAAGATAAATATATTTTTGGTATTTTATAATATAGATGAAAAAAATAAAGATGTAAATAAAAGTAGATTGAAAGTTTATATGATAAAAGATAGACCCAGGGGCCATAGGTTTCACTAGTGGCTTCTCTCAAGATAGCATAAGTATTACGGTGGGTGAACAAATTATTGTCGAGCAATTCATAGAAAAGCGAATAATTATGAGATTATCTAGGCATGATCATGTATATAGGCATCACGTCCGCAACAAGTAGACCGACTCACCTGCATCTACTACTATTACTCCACACATCGACCGACTCCTGCCTCGCATCTAGAGTATTAAGTTCATAAAAAGAATGAGTAACGCATTAAGAAAGATGACATGATGTAGAGGGATAAACTCAAGCAATATGATATAAACCCCATCTTTTTATCCTCGATGGCAACAATACAATACATGCCTTGCTGGTTGCTGCCCCTGCTGTCACTTGGGAAAGGACACCGCAAGATTGAACCCAAAGCTAAGCACTTCTCCCATGGCAAGAAAGATCAATCTAGTAGGCTAAACAAAACTGATAATTCGAAGAGACTTGCAAAGATAACTCAATCATACATAAAAGAATTCAGAGGAGATTCAAATATTTCTCATAGATAAACTTGATCATAAACCCACAATTTATCGGATCTCGACAAACACACCGCAAGAAGAATTTACATCGAATAGATCTCCACAAGAGAGGGGGAGAACATTGTATTGAGATCCAAAAAGAGAGAAGAAGCCATCTAGCTAATAACTATGGACCAGAAGGTCTGTGGTAAACTACTCACCACTCATCGGAGGGGCTATGGTGTTGATGTAGAAGCCCTCCGTGGTCGATTTCCCCTCCGGCGGAGCGCCGGCGAAGGCTCCAAGATAGGATCTCGCGGATACAGAAGGTTACGGTGGTGGAAATTGTGTTTCGTTGGCTCCCTGGATGTTTTCGGGGTACGTAGGTGTATATAGGAGGAAGAAGTACGTCGATGGTCGCCTGTAGGGCCCAGGAGATAGGGGCGCGCCCAGAGGGGGTGGGCGCGCCCTCCTGTCTTCTGGCTGCCTCGCAAACTTCTTGACTTGCACTCCAAGTTCTCCGGATCACGTTTGTTCCAAAAATCACGCTCCCGAAGGTTTCATTCTGTTTGGACTCCATTTGATATTCCTTTTCTTCAAAATACTGAAATAGGCAAAAACAAAGCAATACGGGCCGGGCCTCCTGCTAGTAGGTTAGTCCAAAAAATGATATAAATGTGTAAAATAAAGCCCATAAACATCCAAAAGGGGTAATATAATAGCATGGAACAACCAAAAATTATAGATACGTTGGAGACGTATCAAGCATCCCCAAGCTTAATTCATGCTCGTCCTCGAGTAGGTAAATGATAAAAACAGAATGTTTTAGTTGGAATGCTACCTAGCGTAATTCTCAATGTAATTTTCTTTATTGTGGCATGATTGTTCAGATCCAAATGATTCAAGATAAAAGCTTATAAAACATAAAAATAATAATGCTTCGAAGCATAGTAACAAATAATCATGTCCCATCAAAATAGCATAGCCAAAGAAAGCTTATCCCTACAAAAACATATAGTTAGGCCATGCTTCATTTTCATTACACAAAATACTCTCATCATGCACAACCCCGGTTTCAGCCAAGCAATTGGTTCATACTTTTTAACGCGCTTCAACTTTTTCAACTCTTACGCAATACATGAGCGCAAGCCATGGACATAGCACTATGGTGGTATAAGGTGGTGGTTGTGAGGACAAAAAGAAGGAGAAGATAGTCTCACATCAACTAGGCGTATCAACGGGCTATGGAGATGCCCATCAATAGATATCAATGTGAGTGAGTAGGGATTGCCATGCAACGGATGCACTAGAGCTATAAATATATGAAAGCTCAACAAAAGAAACTAAGTGGGTGTGCATACAACTCGCTTGCTCACGAAGACCTAGGGCATTTTGAGGAAGCCCATCATTGCAATATACAAGCCAAGTTCTATAATGAAAAATTCCCACTTAGTATATGAAAGTGACAACATAGTTGACTCTCTATAATGAAGATCATGGTGCTACTTTGAAGCACAAGTGTGGAAAAAGAGATAGTAGCATTGTCCCTTTCTCTCTTTTTCTCTCATTTTCTTTTTTTTCTTCTTTTTTTTTCTTTTTGGCCTTTCTTTTTTTCTTCTTCTTTTTTCTTTTTGTAAAGTCTGAAGTCTCATCCCGACTTGTGGGGGAATCATAGTCTTCATCATCCTTTCCTCACTGAGACAATGCTCTAATAATGAAGATCATCACACTTTTATTGATTTACAACTCAAGAATTACAACTCAAAGCTAGAACAAGATATGACTCTATATGAATGCCTCCGGTGATGTCTTTGGGATATGCAATGAATCAAGAGCGACATGTATGAAAATTATGAAGGTGGCCTTGCGACAAATACGATGTCAACTACATGATCATGCAAAGAGCAATATGACAATGATGGAATGTGTCATAATAAACGGAACGGTGGAAAGTTGCATGGCAATATATCTCAGAATGGCTATGGAAATGCCATAATAGGTAGGTATGGTGGCTGTTTTGAGGAAGGTAAATAATGGGTGCATGATACCGGCGAATGTTGTGCGGTATAATAGAGGCTAGCAAAGTGGAAGGATGAGTGTGCGTATATCCATGGACTCGCATTAGTCATAAAGAACTCATATACTTATTGCAAAAGTCTACTTGCCCTCGAAGCAAAGTACTACTACGCATGCTCCTAGGGGAAGGGTTGGTAGGAGTTAACCATCGCGCGATCCCGACCTCCACTCATAAGGAAGACAATCAAAAGAGCACCTCATGCAACAAATTTGTCACACAACTTTTACCATACGTGCATGCTACGGGACTTGCCAACTTCAACACAAGTATTTCTCAATTTCATAATTACCCACTAGCTTGACTCTAACATTACTACCTCTATATCTCAAAACAATTATCAAGCATCAAATTGATCCTAGTGTTTTATGCACTTTCTATGATGGTTTTTATTATATCCAACTTGGATGCTCATCATTCTAGGACCAAATTTGTAACCATAGCAAATACCATGCTGTTCTAAAAGACTCTCAAAATAATATAAGTGAAGCATGAGAGACTAGCAATTTCTTCAAAATTAAGCCACTGCCGTGCTCTAAAAGATATAAGTGAAGTACTAGAGCAAAAACTATCAAGCTCAAAAGATATAAGTGAAGCACATAGAGTATTCTAGCAAATTCTAATCAAATGGGCTTCTCCCAAAAGGTGTGTACAGTAAGTATGATTGTGGTAAACTAAAAAGAAAAGACTAATATAATACACGATGCTCCAAGCAAAACACATATCATGTGGCGAATAAAAATATAGCTCCAAGTAAAGTTACCAATGAACGAAGACGAAAGAGGGGATGCCTTCCCGGGGCATCCCCAAGCTTAGGCTTTTGGCTATTCTTGAATATCTTGGGGTGCCTTGGGCATCCCCAAGCTTAGGCTCTTGCCACTCCTTATTCCATAGTCCATCAAAGCCTTACCCAAAACTTGAAAACTTCACAACACAAAACTCAACAGGAAATCTTATAAGCTCCGTTAGTGAAAGAAAACAAAACCACCACATAAGGTACTGTAATGAACTCATTCTTTATTTATTTTGGTGTTAAACCTACTGTATTTCAACTTCTCTATGGTTTATAAACTATTTTACTAGCCATATATGCATCAAAATAAGCAAACAACACACGAAAAACAGAATCTGTCAAAAACAGAACAGTCTGTAAAAATCTGTAACTAACGCAAACTTATGGAACTCTAAAAATCCTACCAAAATAGGAAGTCCTGGACAATTTGTCTATTGATCAACAGAAAAATGAATCAACGCAAAATCACGTTTCTATGATTTAACAAAACTAAATTAGTGTGCGCAAAGTTTCTATTTTTCAGCAGAATCAAATCAATTATCATCATAGGTTACCCTATAGGTTCTACTTGGCACAAACACTAATTAAAAGATAAAAACGCATCAAAACAGAAGGTAGATGCAAAATTTATTACTAAACAGAAACAAAAACAAAAAACACAAATAAATTTTGGTTGCCTCCCAACTAGCGCTATCGTTTAACGCCCCTAGCTAGGCATAAAAGCGAAGATAGATCTAAGTAGTGCCATCTTTGGCATTCAATTCATAAGTAGCTCGCATGATAGATTCATAAGGTTTTATTTCTTGGAAAGTGCTCCATGCCTTTCTTTAATGGAAATTGGAATCTAATATTCCCTTCCTTCATATCAATAATCGCACCAATCGTTCTAAGAAAAGGTCTACCAAGAATAATAGGGCAAGAAAGATTGCAATCTATATCAAGAACGATAAAATCTACAGGCACCAAATTTCTATTTGCAACAATGAGAACATCATTGATACTTCCCATTGGCTTTTTAATGGTGGAATCCGTAAGGTGCAAATTTAAAGAGCAATCATCAAGATCATGGAAACCTAGAATATCACATAAAGTTTTTGGAATTGTGGAAACACTAGCAACCAAATCACACAAAGCAAAACACTCATGATCTTTAATTCTAATCTTTATAGTAGGTTCCCACTCATCATTAAGTTTTCTAGGTATAGAAACTTCCAAATTAAGTTTTTCATCATAAGATTGCATCAAGGCATCGACGATATGTTTGGTAAAAGCTTTATTTTGACTATAAGCATGAGGAGAATTAACAACGGATTGCAACAAGGAAATATAACCTTGTAAAGAACAATTATCATAATCAAATTCCTTGAAATCCGAGATAGTGGGTTCAATACTATTTAAAGTCATGACCTCTCCAATCCCACTTTTACCAAATTTAGCATCAAGATCTAAAAACTCCGAATTCTTGGGACGCCTTCTAAATAAAGTTGACTCATCTCCAGTCCCATTATTATCAATATTCATATTGCAAAACAAAGATCTAATAGGAGACACATCAATAACTTTAAGATCTTCATCATTATTTTCATTGAAACTAGAAGAACACGCCTTTACAAAGCAATCTTTCTTAGCACGCAATCCAGCGCTTCTTTCCTTGCACTCGTCAATGGAAATTCTCATTTCTTTGAGAGAATCATTGATATCATGCTTAGGAGGAGAAGATCTAAGTTTAAGAGAATCAACATCAAGCGAAAGTCTATCGACGTTCCTAGCCAAATCATCAACTTTGAGCAATTTTTCTTCAAGCAAGGCATTTTTTTTGAGAAATCATAAATTCTTTCACACTATTCTCAAAATCAGAGGGCATCTTATTAAAATTACCATAAGAATTATTGTAGGAATTTCCATAATTATTAGAGGAATTACTAGGGAACGGTCTAGAATTAAAGTTTCCTCTATAAGCATTGTTTCCAAAACTATTCCTACCAACAAAATTCACATCCATAGATTCATTATTATTCTCAATCAAAGTAGACAAAGGCATATCATTGGGATCAAGAGGAGTATTTCTAGTAGCAAACAACTTCATAAGTTCATCCATCTTTCCACTCAAAACATTGATTTCTTCTATAGCATGCACTTTTTTACTGGAAGATCTTTCGGTGTGCCTAAGGGAGTCCTGGATAAGGGGGTATCCGGACAGCCGGACTATATACTTTGGCCGGACTATTGGACCGTGAAGATACAAGACTCAAGACCTCGTCCCGTGTCCGGATGGGACTCTCCTTTGCGTGGAAGACAAGCTTGGCGATCCGGATGTTAGATCTCCTTCTTTGTAACCGACTCTGTGTAACCCTAGCCTCCTCCGGTGTCTATATAAACCGGAGGGTTTAGTCCAGAGGACAGAACAATCAGAATCATAGGCTAGCTTCTAGGGTTTAGCCTCTACGATCTCGTGGTAGATCAACTCTTGTAATACTCATATCATCAAGATCAATCAACCAGGAAGTAGGGTATTACCTCCATAGAGAGGGCCCGAACCTGGGTAAAACATCGTGTCCCCTGCCTCCTATTACCATTAGCCTTAGATGCACAGTTCGGGACTCCCTACCCGAGATCCGCCGGTTTTGACACCGACACTGGTGCTTTCATTGAGAGTTCCTCTGTGTCGTCGCTGCAAGGCTCGATGGCTCCTTCAATTATCAACAACAACACGGTCCAGGGTGAGACTTTTCTCACCGGACAGATCCTTGTGTTCGGCGGCTTCGCACTGTGGGCCAATTCGCTTGGCCATCTAGAGCAGATCGGCAGCTACGCCCCTGGCCATCAAGTCAGGTTCGGAAAACTCAAACTATACGGCCGATATCTGCGGAGACCTGATCTTTGACGGATTCGGGCCTACGCCAGGAGCGCCGAACAGTCACGACGAGCATCGCTTAGACCTGCTGTCAGACAATAGTCGGGATATCGCACCTACAAGAACTCCGGGCCTAAATCTGGGGCAGATCACGTCGTCCGAGGACGGGTGGATGGACCCCACCCCGGAGGCCGCATACTCATCGGCGATAGAGCCGAACGCGGACTCCAACCCCAAGGAAGTCTGTGTCACCGGACCCCCGGACTTGTGTCCTGCTGTAGTTTCCAGACCGCGCGCCTCTGGGCCCACCGAATTCGGGTGGGCCCTGGTAATGGAGTTCGTCGCTACGGATGTCTTCCAGCACTCGCCCTTCAGCGACATGCTGAATTCATCAAGGTCTCTCTCTTTGTCAGGAGACTCTTGGCCAAACTATGTCCGGCTCGAGGGGGAAGCAGGCGACGAAGAAATTCGCTGCCCACCCACCACCTACTTCATAGCCACTGTCGATGACGTAACAGACATGCTTGACAACGACTCCGACAACACCGACGGTATCGATGTCGGCGCAGGGGACGATTCGGAACCACCACCCACGGGGCGCTGGATTGCCACCTCATCATATGATATATACAATAGGTCTGGTACACAGCATAGCATACTTCATAGAACCTATGACTGAGGCATAGGGAATGACTTTTCATTCTCTTTCTATTTTCTGCCATAGTCGGGTTTTGAGTCTTACTCAACTTCACACCTTGCAACACAGGCAAGAACTCCTTCTTTAACTGTTCTATTTTGAACTACTTCAATACTTTATCAAGGTATGTATTCATTGAAAAATCTCATCAAGCGTCTTGATCTATCTCTATAGATCTTGATGCTCAATGTGTAAGCAGCTTCACCAAGGTCTTTCTTTGAAAAACTCTTATTCAAGTATCCTTTTATGCTATCCAGAATTTCTATATCATTTCCAATCAACAATATGCCATCTACATATAGTTTTAGAAAATGTTACAGAGCTCCCACTCACTTTCTTGTAAATACAGGCTTCTCCAAAAGTCTGTATAAAACCATATGCTTTGATCAAATCATCAAAGCGTATATTCCAACTCCGAGATACTTGCACCAGTCCATAGATGGATCGCTGGAGCTTGCACATTTTGTTAGCACCTTTAGGATTGACAAAACCTTCTGGTTGCATCATATACAACTCTTCATTAATAAATCCATTAAGGAACGCAGTTTTGACATCCATTTGCCAGATTTCATAAAATGTGGCAATTGCTAACATGATTCGGACAGACTTAAGCATCGATACGAGTGAGAAAATCTCATCGTATTCAACACCTTGAACTTGTCGAGAAACTTTTTGCGACAAGTCGAGCTTTGTAGATAGTAACACTACTTATCAGCGTCTGTCTTCCTCTTGAAGATCCATTTATACAATATGGCCTGCCGATCATCGGGCAACTCCACCAAAGTCCACACTTTGTTCTCATACATGGATCATATCTCAGATTCCATGGCCTCAAGCCATTTCGCGGAATCTGGGCTCATCATCGCTTCCTCATAGTTCGTAGGTTCATCATGGTCTAGTAACATGACTTCCAGAACAGGATTAGCGTACCACTCTGGTGTGGACTGTACTTTGGAAGACCTATGAGGTTCTGTAGTAACTTAATTTGAAGTTTCATGATCATCATCATTAGCTTCCAAACTAATTGGTGTAGGAATCACTGGAACTGATTTCTGTGATGAACTACTTTCCAATTCGGGAGAAGGTATAATTACCTTATCAAGCTCTACTTTCCTCCCACTCACTTCTTTCGAGAGAAACTCCTTCTCTATAAAGGATCTATCTTAGCAACGAATATCTTGCTTTTGGATCTGTGATAGAAGGTGTACCCAATAGTTTCCTTTGGGTATTCTACGAAGACGCACTTCACCGATTTGGGTTCGAGCTTATCAGGTTGAAACTTTTTCACATAAGCATCGCAGCCCCAAACTTTAAGAAATGACAAATTTGGTTTCTTGACAAACCACAGTTCATAAGGCGTCGTCTCAACGGATTTTGATGGTGCCCTATTTAAAGTGAATGCATCTGTCTCTAATGCATAACCCCAAAACGATGGTGGTAAATTGGTAAGATACATCATAGATCGCACCATATCCAATGAAGTGCGGTTACGATGTTCGGACACACCAAAACGTTGTGGTGTTCCAGGTGGCGTGAGCTGTGAAACTATTCCACATTGTTTTATATGAAGGCCAAACTCGTAACTCAAATGTTCTCCTCCATGATCAGGTCGTAGAAACTTTATTTTCTTGTTACGATGATTCTCCACTTCACTCTGAAATTCTTTGAACTTTTCAAATGTTTCATAGTTGTGTTTCATTAAGTAGATATACCCATATCTTCTCAAATCATCTGTGAAGGTTAGAAAATAACGATACTTGCCACGAGCATCAACACTCATTGGATCGCATACATCAGTATGTATTATTTCCAATAAATTAGTAGCTCGTTCCATTGTTTTGAAAAACGGAGTTTTAGTCATCTTGCCCAAAAGGCACGGTTCACAAGCATAAAATGATACATAATCAAGTGATTCCAAAAACCCATCAGCATGGAGTTTCTTCATGCACTTTACACCGATATGACCCAAACGGCAGTGTCACAAATAAGTTGCACTATAATTATCAACTTTGCATATTTTGGCATCAATATTATGAATATGTGTATTACTACGATCGAGATCCAACAAATTATTTTCATTGGGTGTATGACCATCGAAGGCTTTATTCATGTAAACAGAATAACAATTATTCTGACTTTAAATGAATAACCATATTGCAATAAACATGATCAAATCATATTCATGCTCAACGCAAATGCCAAATAACATTTATTTAGGTTTAACACTAATCCCGAAAGTATAGGGAGTGTGCGATGATGATCATATCAATCTTGGAACCACTTCCAACATACATCGTCACTTCACCCCCTCAACTAGTCTCTGTTTATTCTGTATCTCCTGTTTCGATTTACTAATTTTTAGCAACCGAACAAGTATCAAATACCCAGGGGCTACTATAAACACTAGTAAGGTACACATCAATAACCTGTATATCAAATATACCCTTGTTCACTTTGCCATCTTTCTTATCCACCAAATATTCATGGTATTTCCGCTTCCAGTGACCATTTTCTTTTGCAGTAGAAGCACCCAGTTTCAGGCTTTAGTCTAGCTTTGAGATTCTTCACGGAAGTGACAACTTGCTTGCCATTCTACTTGAAGTTCCCTTTCTTTCCCTTTGCCTTTTTCTTGAAACTAGTGATCTTGTCAATCATGAACACTTGATGTTCTTTCTTGACTTCTACCTTTGTCGATTTCAACATCACGAAGAGCTCGGGAATCGTTTTCGTCATTGCTACGTCTTGAGCTTGCGTTGGTTTTCCTTGAAGAGGAAAGGGCGATGCAGCAATAGTAGCGTAAGTATTTCCCTCAGTTTTTGATAACCAAGGTATCAATCCAGTAGGAGGCTCCTCAAAAGTCGCACACACCTACACAAACAAACAAAGAAATCGCAACCAACGCAATAAAGGGGTTGTCAATCCCTTCACGGCCACTTCATGAAAGTGAGATCCGATAGAGATAATATGATAAGATAAATATATTTTTGGTATTTTATAATATAGATGCAAAAAGTAAAGATGCAAATAAAAGTAGATTGAAAGCTTATATGATAAAAGATAGACCCGGGGGCCATAGGTTTCACTAGTGGCTTCTCTCAAGATAGCATAAGTATTACGATGGGTGAACAAATTACTGTCGAGCAATTGATAGAAAAGCGAATAATTATGAGATTATCTAGGCATGATCATGTATATATGCATCACGTCCGCAACAAGTAGACCGACTCCCCTGCATCTACTACTATTACTCCACACATCGACCGACTCACCTTTTGCATCTAGAGTATTAAGTTCATAAAGAACAGAGTAACGCATTAAGAAAGATGACATGATGTAGAGGGATAAACTCAAGCAATATGATATAAACCCCATCTTTTTATCCTCGATGGCAACAATACAATACGTGCCTTGCTGGTTGCTGCCCCTGCTGTCACTTGGGAAAGGACACCGCAAGATTGAACCCAAAGCTAAGCACTTCTCCCATGGCAAGAAAGATCAATCTAGTAGGCCAAACCAAACTGATAATTCGAAGAGACTTGCAAAGATAACTCAATCATACATAAAAGAATTCAGAGGAGATTCAAATATTTCTCACAGATAAACTTGATCATAAAACCCACAATTCATCGGATCTCGACAAACACACCGCAAAAAGAGTTTACATCGAATAGATCTCCACAAGAGAGGGGGAGAACATTTTATTGAGATCCAAAAAGAGAGAAGAAGCCATCTAGCTAATAACTATGGACCTGAAGGTCTGTGGTAAACTACTCACAACTCATCGGAGGGGCTATGGTGGTGATGTAGAAGCCCTCCATGGTCGATTCCCCCTCCGGCGGAGCGCCGGCGAAGGCTCCAAGATGGGATCTCGCGGATACAGAAGGTTACGGTGGTGGAAATTGTGTTTAGTTGTCTCCCTGGATGTTTTCGGGGTACGTAGGTGTATATAGGAGGAAGAAGTACGTCGATGGCCGCCTGTGGGGCCCAGGAGATAGGGGGCGCGCCCAGAGGGGGTGGACGCACCCTCCTGTCTCCTGGCTGCCTCGCAAACTTCTTGACTTGCACTCCAAGTTCTCCGGATCACGTTTGTTCCAAAAATCACACTCCCGAAGGTTTCATTCTGTTTGGACTCCATTTGATATTACTTTTCTTCGAAATACTGAAATAGGCAAAAAAAACAGCAATACGGGCTGGGCCTCCGGTTAGTAGGTTAGTCCAAAAAATGATATAAATGTGTAAAATAAATCCCATAAACATCCAAAAGGGGTAATATAATACTCCCTCCGTTCCTGAATATAGGGTGTATAATTTTTGGCACGGAAATTAAAGAACGCACATGAAGGGTAAATTTCACAAGTTTTGGGCAAGATTACACCTGACTAATTGACATGAGAAAATAGAGGACCTTGCATAATATAAGGAAATGTAATCAAATCCCTAAAAAAATTATTCAAACAAGTGATGCAACGCAATACACCTTATATTTTGGATTTTTTTCTCAAAAATTTATACACCTTATATCAAGGAACGGAGGGAGTAGCATGGAACAATCAAAAATTATAGATACGTTGGAGACGTATCAAGCATCCCCAAGCTTAATTCATGCTCGTCCTCGAGTAGGTAAATGATAAAAACAGAATTTTTTATGTGGAATGCTACCTAGCATAATTCTCAATGTAATTTTCTTTATTGTGGCATGATTGTTCAGATCCAAATGATTCAAGATAAAAGCTTATAAAACATAAAAATAATAATGCTTCGAAGCATAGTAACAAATAATCATGTCCCATCAAAATAGCATAGCCAAAGAAAGCTTATCCCTACAAAATCATATAGTTATGCCATGCTTCATGTTCATTACACAAAACACTCTCATCATGCACAACCCCGGTTTCAGCCAAGCAATTGCTTCATACTTTTTAACGCGCTTCAACTTTTTCAACTCTAACGCAATACATGAGCGCAAGCCATGGACATAGCACTATGGTGGTATAAGGTGGTGGTTGTGAGGACAAAAAGAGGGATAAGATAGTCTCACATCAACTAGGCGTATCAACGGGCTATGGAGATGCCCATCAATAGATATCAATGTGAGTGAGTAGGGATTGCCATGCAACGGATGCACTAGAGCTATAAATATATGAAAGCTCAACAAAAGAAACTAAGTGGGTGTGCATCCAACTCGCTTGCTCACGAAGACCTAGGGCATTTTGAGGAAGCCCATCATTGCAATATACAAGCCAAGTTCTATAATGAAAAATTCCCACTTAGTATATGAAAGTGACAACATAGTTGACTCTCTATAATGAAGATCATGGTGCTACTTTGAAGCACAAGTGTGGAAAAAGAGATAGTAGCATTGTCCCTTCTCTCGTTTTCTCTCATTTTATTTTTTTATTCTTTTTTTATTCTTTTTGGCCTTTCTTTTTCTTCTTTTTTTTTGTTTTTGTAAAGTCTAAAGTCTCATCCCGATTTGTGGGGGAATCATAGTCTTCATCATCCTTTCCTCACTGAGACAATGCTCTAATAATGAAGATCATCACACTTTTATTGATTTACAACTCAAGAATTATAATTCAAAGCTAAAACAATATATGACTCTATATGAATGCCTCCGGCGGTGTACCGGGATATGCAATGAATCAAGAGCGACATGTATGAAAATTATGAAGGTGGCCTTGCGACAAATACGATGTGAACTACATGATCATGCAAAGAGCAATATGATAATGATGGAACGTGTCATAATAAACGGAACGGTGTAAAGTTGCATGGCAATATATCTCGGAATGGCTATGGAAATGCCATAATAGGTAGGTATGGTGGTTGTTTTGAGGAAGGTAAATAATGGGTGCATGATACCGGCGAATGTTGTGCGGTATAATAGAGGCTAGCAAAGTGGAAGGATGAGTGTGCGTATATCCATGGACTCGCATTAGTCATAAAGAACTCATATACTTATTGCAAAAGTCTACTTGCCCTCGAAGCAAAGTACTACTACGCATGCTCCTAGGGGAAGGGTTGGTAGGAGTTAACCATCGCAAATTTCTTGACTTGCACTCCAAGTTCTCCGGATCACGTACAAAAATCACGCTCCCGGATGTTTCATTCCGTTTGGACTCCGTTTGATATTCCTCTTTTCTTCGAAATACTAAAATAGGCAAAAAAACAACAATACGGGCTGGGCCTCCGGTTAGTAGGTTAGTCCCAAAAATGATATAAATGTGTAAAATAAAGCCCATAAACATCCAAAAGGGGTAATATAATAGCATGGAACAATCAAAAATTATAGATGCGTTGAAGACGTATCAGTCATCCCTTGCATACTATAGTTCATCAGGAAATTCTACTAACTTGGTGACGGTGACTAGAGAACTCTGTCAATCACTATCTTATCTGGAAGATTAACTCCCACTTGATTCAAGCGATTGTAGTACCCAGATAATCTGAGCACATGCTCACTAGTTGAGCAATTCTCCTCCATCTTTTAGATACATAACTTGTTGGAGACTTCATATCTCTCAACTCGGGTATTTGCTTGAAATATTAACTTCAACTCATGGAACATCTCATATGGTCCATGACGTTCAAAACGTCTTTGAAGTCCCGATTCTAAGCCATTAAGCATGGTGCACTAAACTATTAAGTAGTCATCATATTGAGCTAGCCAAACGTTCATAACGTCTGCATTTGCTCCTGCAATAGGTCTGTCACCTAGCGGTGCATCAAGGACATAATTTTTCTATGCAGCAATGAGGATAAACCTCAGATCATGGATCCAGTCCGCATCATTGCTACTATCATCTTTCAACTTAGTTTTCTCTAGGAACACGTATAAAACATAGGGAAGCGACAACGCGAGCTATTGATCTACAACATAATTTGCAAAATACTATCAGGACTAAGTTCATGATAAATTAAAGTTCAATTAATCATATTACTTAAGAACTCCCACTTAGATAGACATCCCTCTAATCATCTAAGTGATCACGTGATCCAAATCAACTAAACCATGTCCGATCATCACGTGAGATGGAGTAGTTTGCAATGGTGAATATCATTATGTTGATCATATCTACTATATGATTCACGCTCGACCTTTCGGTCTCAGTGTTCCGAGGCCATATCTGTATATGCTAGGCTCATCAAGTTTAACCTGAGTATTCCGTGTGTGCAACTGTTCTGCACCCGTTGTATTTGAATGTAGAGCCTATCACACCCGATCATCACGTGGTGTCTCAGCACGAAGAACTTTCACAACGGTGCATACTCAAGGAGAACACTTATACCTTGAAATTTAGTGAGAGATCATCTTATAATGCTACCGTCAATCAAAGCAAAATAAGATGCATAAAGGATAAACATCACATGCAATCAATATAAGTGATATGATATGGCCATCATCATCTTGTGCTTGTGATCACCATCTCCGAAGCACCGTCATGATTACCATCATCACCGGCGCGACACCATGATCTCCATCGTAGCATCATTGTCGTTCCGCCACCTATTTCTTCTACGACTATCGCTACCGCTTAGTGATAAAGTAAAGCAATTACAGGGCGATTGCATTGCATACAATAAAGCAACAACCATATGGCTCCTGCCAGTTGCCGATAACTTTGTTACAAAATATGATCATCTCATACAATAAAATTTAGCATCATGTCTTGACCATATCACATCACAACATGCCCTGCAAAAACAAGTTAGACGTCCTCTACTTTGTTGTTGCAAGTTTTACGTGTCTGCTACGGGCTGAGCAAGAACTGTTCTTACCTACGCATCAAAACCACAACGATAGTTCATCAAGTTAGTGATGTTTTAACCTTCTCAAGGACCGGGCGTAGCCACACTCGGCTCAACTAAAGTTGGAGAAACTGACACCCGCTAGCCACCTATGTGCAAAGCACGTCGGTAGAACCAGTCTCGCGTAAGCGTACGCATAATGTCGGTCCGGGCTGCTTCATCCAACAATACCGCCGAACCAAAGTATGACATGCTGGTAAGCAGTATGACTTGTATCACCCACAACTCACTTGTGTTCTACTCGTGCATATAACATCTATGCATAAAACCAGGCTCGGATGCCACTGTTGGGGAACGTAGTAATTTCAAAAATTTCCTATGCACACGCAAGATCATGGTGATGCATAGCAACGAGAGGGGAGAGTGTTGTCCACGCACTCGTGAGACCGAAAGCGGAAGCGTTAGCACAACGCGGTTGATGTAGTCGTACGTCTTCACGAACCGACCGATCAAGTACCGAACGTACCACACCTCCGAGTTTAGCACACGTTCAGCTCGATGACGTCCCACGAACTCCGATCTAGCAGAGCTTTGCGGGAGAGTTCCGTTAGCACGACGGCGTGATGACGGTGTTGATGATGCTACCAACGCAGGGCTTCGCCTAAGCACCGCTACGATATTACCGAGGTGGAATATGGTGGAGGGGGGCACCGCACACGGCTGGGAGAGATCAACAGATCAACTTGTTGTCTCTAGAGGTGCCCCCTGCCCCCATATATAAAGGAGGGAGGGAGAGGCCGGCCCTAGAGGAGGGCGCGCCAAGTGTGGGGAGTCCTACTAGGACTCCCAAGTCCTAGTAGCACTAGTGCAGAACCGGGCAATAGCACCTGTTCGTAAGGCCCTTTAGTGCCGGTTCCACAACCGGCACTAAAGTGTGGTCACTAAAGGCCCCCCCCTTTAGTACCGGTTCAGCATGAACCGGTGCTAAAGGCCAACCACGTGGCACGAGGCAGCTCCGGGGCGGGAGTTTTAGTACCGGTTGGTAACACCAACCGTACTAAATGTTTGTGGGTTTTGTTTTATTTTTATTTTTCAATTAAATTTGTGTTATCAATTTAATTCTTTTTCGCTTGCTGGTATTTTATGATACTACACATTGTACACGTTATGCATATATATATATATATATATATATATATATATATATATATATATAGAATTTCTAGTAGAACCAATCATGCACATATATATATATATCAACAATGTCTCACAAACCATCATATTAATTAATTCACACATACACACATGTATAGCTATATACAATTTCTCCTACATATGCATGTTGCCTTTGGAGCCAGTGGCATTAGCCTAATTGGTGCCTTGAGCACGATGGGGCGGTAGCGGGTGATAGTATTCTCCTTCGTATTTATGACCTGGTCGAGCAAAAATCCCGCTATTTCCTCTTGAAGTGCTTCTACGCGCTCCGTTTTCTAGGAGCTTCTCCCGCACCTCTGTGAACTGTTAAGAAGGAGATCAATATGCATGTGTATTAGTTGTGTGACTAGATATCGATAATGGTGTAAAAATTGTGAATAGTGTTTTGACAAGCGTACCCATTCCTGTCTTTGAGATCTGCTCCTTTCGGACGCCATCATGCGAATGTTCTCGCAAACACACGTAATGCACACAGATGAGTCCCCACGCCTGCTTCGTGGCCTTTACGAGAATGGAATTTGATCAGATAATAATTAATCAAGCATGATAATTAAAGAGATGGCAGCTAGCTAGCTAGCTAGTACTACTTAATTACTTATCTTGGGTCGAAACCATTTAAGCTTTTGTTTCCATTCTCTTGGGGTCACGCTGATGAACCTTGCCCAAGCCCTGCCCGCCGACACAGAAAATGAATAAAGAGGTTATTAAATAGTTCATATCATGAAAAATGACGAACTAAATAGGCCGAGATATATAGTTAATAATGATTGAAATTACCTGTTGACTATCCCAAACAAGATGTTATAGTCAGTTTTTTCTTTGATTAGTGAGTCCAAGATTTCAACTGTTCCGTCAACTTTAATGATACACAAGACCCAGTGAAATCTGCATGCACACATGTTTGCATGTCTTAATTAAGCGGGCATACGTAAAGCAAAAACATGTAGCTAGCTAGTAGGCAAAAACAGAGAATTTGTAGTACAAGGCAATTGGGACTCACTTTGGAAGTTGTAAGGAAGTAGTATATCTTCATTGTATTTGAGGCGCTTCAAGAACTCTAGCATGTTGTCCTCACGTCCTTTTGATAACGTGGATTTAGTTTCCATGTGTATTCATTAACGGTGTTTGGGTCAATGAACCCAATGCCAAAGCGTCCACCTTTTCTCATTTCATATATCTTCATCCTGCATATAATACCACGTAAAAGAATATAGTGAGGATAATTACATGTAATGATTGATCAAAAGGATCAAGATAGCTAGCTTGAGACTTAAATTACAGAAAGAAATCACTTACGTACAATAGCAATCGACGATAGATTTGTCGAGTGCGTCTTGATTGTATAACTGAAACAGTTCGTAATACTCAACGGACACAGCTTTCTCATGGAAGTAATGCTCCTCCTTGACATTCACCATGAGGGACAATCGATCGGAAATCTTAGTAATGTTCATGTACCATTGATGCAATTCATACATTCTCGTTGGGAGGTTCTTGACCTTGTCTGGATGGACCAAAGGTTGGCCGGACATATTTCCGTTTATTTCATCCTCTCTAAGCACGTGCATGGGCTCGATCTCGAGGAGTTGTCCAACAGTGATTTTGAGAACTTCAGCCTGCATTATATGGTCCTCCGTTATTACCACATTGCACACCTCAGGAACTTAAACTGTTTGCCCACAATAATATTGGGCGAGCGTACTGTCACGTGTTGTTGTCACAACAAGCGAGGTGATCGATTGCGCCGCTGTTCTCTCACCGGGAATGGTTTTCCGCATTTTTGACAACCGCTTCTTGTTTGCTCGATCCCGAGCTCGCCTCCTTACGTGGGCGTGCTCGATTTAACTTTCTCGATGTGGCGCTCATAGTCTGTGTCAACAGGCTTGGGAGCTGGTGGTTGAGCCATACGAATGAAGTTGTCAATCGTTTCCTCAGGCACTTTCTCCCTTGGCGGCGGTGGCGGTTTCGGTGCAAAATGGGCTTCCACCTCGGACTTTGATATGGCTGCAATTTCCTCCTCGGACCTGTCATAAGACCTCTGCGGAAGAGGCATGAGGCTTGGACCATATTTATATCGCTTGCCTCCGCTTTGTACTTCCTGTACTACCTCGACTCGTGCCGCTCGCACCATAGCTGCGGGGTGTCTCTTCTGCGATTGCCGAGGCGGCGGAGACGCTTACCGACGGGCTGACTTGGACGAGGAGGAGTGGCCGCTGGTCTGTCTTTGGACTTGGAGGAGGAGTGGCCTGAGGTTGTGCCGACTTGGAGGAGGAGTGTACGCCCGACGCTGTGGCAGACTTGGAGGAGGAGGAGTGGCTCGACACTTTGCCGGACTTGGAGGAGGAGTGGCTGACACTTTGCCGGACTTGGTGGACTTTGGGGAGCGGGAGACGGCTGACTCGGTGGCGGACTTCGACGAGGAGTCGATGACGCGTGTCGGTGGCCTTCAAAGATGATGCAATCCTTTTTCCATAGGATGATACGATGGTTGGCGTCTCCGAGAAAGCGCTCGTCCTCACCTCCAGGAATGTCAAGCTCTAGCCCCAAATATGGCTGCACCACCTCGTCAACCATGACACGAGCATAGCCCTCTGGAATCGGGATGCAATGATAGGTTGCTTTGGGGGTAACTGGAAAAGCAACGCCGTCCGCCACCTTCATGGATATGTTCTTCATTTTGACGTGTAGCTCGCAGCTAGTGTTCTCCGTGATGTCATCCACGGGATATCTATCCAGCATTGCGTCGTCCGGGGCGGAACCCACCCTGCTTCTCTGCATGGATGGGGCGGTGCTATCCAATGCTGGATCATCTGCTAGCCTGCATTCTTTGAGACCCCCTTTCTTTGGCTAAGTGAGTCGATTCTGCTCCTCGCCGCTGGAATTTGAGTGCCAATTCCGCTTGACTTGCTTCTAGGCCTTGAAAGGCGTTCATAGTCCCGCTTCCTCTGCTCCTCCTCCATCTTCCTCTTCTTCTCCTCCACAATCTTCTTTCTCGCACGGGTTCTCAGTAGTCGGTGTTCCAGTCTAAAAACCCTCATACCACGGAATAGCGCCCTTGCCTCGTGTTCTTCCCGGGTGTTCAGGATTTTCCAGGGCACGCGTAAGCTCGTCGTTCTCTCTGTTGGGCTGGAACACCCCCGATCGTGCCTCTTCTATTGCAACAAGTATCGCATCGTCGGCTCCTTCAGACTTGCCCTCGTCGAAACATTGCCTGTCTTCGTCCAACTCCCCCATGCGCATAGAACCAAGTCCCGACTGGGGCCAGCTCTAGTAACAGGAGTGGCACCTGCATCCTCCATCTCTTTCTCGGACTTATCCCACTTAGGCATTGCCACCGTGATAGCCACCGGCCCCAAATTTTATGGAACTTATCCTTTTTTCGGCATTCTTCTTGTTTATTCTCGACCGTTCCTTAGCTAATTCCGAATCCTTGAATTTCACGAAATCGTCCCAATGAGCACGTTGGTTCTCTAGTGTTCCCTCGAATCGGAGTCTTCCTTCCTCCCTTGACGTACTTGTTCCATTCACGATTCTTGTGGTTCTTGAATGCAACCGCCATCTTCCTAAGAGCAGCGTCCTTGACTTTCTCGCACATCTGCTTCGTGAAATGATCTGGTAGGGTGAAATGTTCCATGAGAGTATCCCAAAGCAGATATTTTTGATTCTTGTCGACAAAAGTAACATCCGGACGTGGAGCAGCGTCCTCTTTGCCTTTTGTCCTTTGTCTTTGCTGGCTCTCTCCATTCTTGAAGGGAGATCGAGTTGGTCCTTCACAAGAACTCCGCACCGACGAATGAACTTGTCCGCAATCTTCTTAGGCGCTAATGGTTCGCCATTAGGTCCGACCGCCTCGATATTGTACTTTACGCCTCCTTCAACTTTTTGTTCGGGCCTCGTTTCGTCCTTTTGCACGAAGATTTGCTCGATCCGGATGGCTGAAAGAACAAAGGTCGATTCGTTAATATATCTTCAAGTCATTTAAAACATGTGATGATCACCAGAAACCTGCTTATATAAATATATATACCTCGCCGGTCTTTGTTGTTTCAGGATCAACATGTTCTTCGTCATCGCCATAATCGTAGTTCATGACTTCATCAATTCGGTCGTCAGCGATCGAATATCATATCACCCTCTCCGGTGTTGTTTAGAAATTCGAGCCGTCATAATCTTCTTCATTCGATTATCATCTGCCCGCGTATCATATCGAACATGGTCTGTTCTCCCTCTCTGCCGGTATTGTTCCGCCATAGCTTTTATTTAACTAATTCAAAAGAAATATAAAACAATTTAGTATTCAAATTACATCGTCTCGAATAATAGATATAATCTTGAATACTTCGTCTAGTATAATAGATACAATCTCGAATACATCGTCTCGAATAATATATAATATTGAATAGTACATCACTGGCTAGCTAATTAAAGATCGAATACTACGTAAGAATCTAGGACACTCATGTTCTGCGTCATGGGCGGTGGACACCCAAAGAGAAGGAACCCTCTCTGTATCTTATCTGAAGTGAGATCCCTGAAGAAACTGCCAGGTATTGGAGAACCTGCCTCCCTCTAACGCAACCATGTAGCGATGGACGTGCTTGTCCTCCTCCCTGACACGGCGACGTACCACCTCCAGCGGGGCCGGCTCCCTCCGCACCGAAACTGGCCCACGCGAACGCCACCAAACGAGATCACGGTCGACGACGGGACCCGGGGCCGGGTTCCTCATCAAGCGGCGCGCCCTCCAGGCAGCACCTCCCAGTGCCGACTGGCGGAGCCCGATCCGGACATGGGCCGACTGGACGTCGTCATGACGGGTCGACGGCGAGGATGCGGGCCGGGCATCGTCGAGAACAAATACTAGCTATATGCCCGCAAAAATAATATTTTTTAATGATTGGATTTTGATAACTAAAATTTCTAACATTTCTACTATTTCAAAAATCTATATACTATTTCATACTAATTAAGCATCTAACACTAAAAACAGAAAAAACAATTTCTATACATCCATTAAAAACAAAAAACAACATTATATAAAAAATTCCATACTAATTAAACACTAATTATATCCATCTAACATGCATTCATACATATATACTAGTGAAAAACAATAATCTAAAAATCTAAACTAATTAAACATACAAAATACGTATATACTAATATATACATGCATTCATACATATATACGTGTATGTGTGTGTGTGTTCATCATGCTTGTGTGTGTGTATGGGCTCAGAGGGCGGCGCCCATGGTGGCCGGGGCGAGGGAGAGGGGTTAGAGGGGAGAGCTCACAATGGGCGACGGCGACGGAGAGGCGACGGCCGGGGCAGCGACGGGTCGGGCGTGACGCGCTGGGCGGCGACGAGGGACGGCGCGACGGGACGGGCCAGGCGGCGACGGAGACGAGGGCGGCGACGGGACGGGGCGGCGACGGCGATGGGGACGGGCGGCGACGGCGATGGGGAAGCGGCGACGGGACGGGGCGGCGACGGCGATGGGCGGCGACGGCGACGGGTCGGTGACGGCGTCGATCGATCGGGCGGGCGGTTCAATGGGAAAACAGAGGAAGAAACAGAGGAGAATGAAATTTTTCAAGTGTTGTATATATAGAAGGCACCTTTAGTACCGTTGGAGCCACCAACCGTACTAAAGGTCTGTTTTGGCCAGCCCAAGCAGCGGAAGCGACCCCTTTAGTACCGGGTGGTGGCACAAACCGGTACTAAAGGCCCCCTTTAGTACGGTTTGTGCCACCACCCGGTACTAAAGGGGTCTTATTTGGGGTAGGTGCGGTGCGGCAAGTTTAGTCCCACCTCGCTAGCCGAGGGGCGACCAGACCGGTTTATAAACCCCGTGCGGTCGCTCTCTCGAGCTCCTCTCCAAAGCAGGCCCTCTGGGCCTACGTGTTCTTTGCTGCCTCAGGCCCACTTGGCCTTTATGGGCCTGCATCCCGGCCCAACAACAGGTTGGGTTTCTAGTCGTATGCAGGCCGCCACGGCCTAGTAGGCGGGCTTTTTTGCTTTATTTATTTTTGTGTTTTTTGTGTATTTAGAGTTTCTTTGTGAATATTTTTGCTTTAGGTACAAAAAATTACAAACTTTCTGTTAGTGCCCGTAGTTTTCAAATTTGAATAGTTTAAATTTTGAATTATTTGAAATTAGTGTGAATCACTAGTTTGTGAATAATTTAATTTTAAAAATCAGTAAAGGCATGAAAGAATTTGTTTGCACATAAAATTTCTTCGCATTTCAAATGCCAAAACACATAACTACCCTAACTATTACAGAGATTCCCCTCCGGTGTGAAACACGTAAGAAAGTGATGATAGTGAAGCCGATCACATCCCAGATCTTTGGGTGTAAAACTTTTTCTTCAAGGTGTCCCTTTGCGCCGTAACCATGGAAAATCTTCATCATTTAACGGGATGCTCGGGTCAATATTCACTGTCAATGGAGAAATTTCATCAAACTTTTCATAATCTTCTCGACTTGTCTGTCTTGTCATCCACTCCCACGATGTTTCTCTTCCCGTAAAGAACTATGTGCCGCTTTGGCTCATCGTACGATGCATTCGCTTCCTTATCTTTTCTTTTTCTTGGCTTGGTAGACATGTCCTTCACATAGAAAACCTGTGCCACATCATTGGCTAGGACGAATGGTTCGTCTGCATACGCAAGATTGTTGAGATCCACTGTTGTCATTTCGTACTGCGGGTCTTCCGTCACCCCGCCTCGTGTCATAATGACCCATTTGCACCGAAACAAAGGGACCTTTAAACCACGTCGATAGTCAAGTTCCCATATGTCCTGTATATAACCATAATATGTTTCCTTTCCCGTCTTGGTTTACGCATCAAAAGCAGACACCACTGCTTTTGGTTGGTGCTCTTCTTATCTTGGGCGATCGTGTAAAATGTATTACCATTTATCTCATACCCTTTGAAAGTCATTATATTCAAGATGGTAATCGGGACAGCAAGTACAGGTCATCTTCAATAGAGGTGTCATGCATGGTACGTGGTTCTGCAACCAGTGGCGAAACTCCTGGTTTGTTCACGTGTAATCCAGTCATCGAGACCGCCCGGGTGTTTGGAGCGTAGCAAATTCTTGTGTTCATCCATATACGGAGCCACCAAGGCGGAATTTCAGAGAGCTGTGTAGTGTGCTTCAGTGAGAGAATGTCCGTCCATACATATTATTTGTTCCTCCTAGCGTGCCTTTTCCATCCAGTCTGCCCTTATGCCGCGATTCAGAACACCAATCGGCTTAAGGTCAGGAATAAAGTCAATACAAAACTCAATGACCTCCTCATTTTGGTGGCCCTTGGAGATGCTTCCTTCGCCAAGCACGGTTATGAACATATTTCTTTAAGACTCCCATGAACCTCTCAAAGGGGAACATATTGTGTAGAAATACAGACCCAAAACGTTAATCTCTTCAAGATAGGTGAACTAGGACGCGTGCGTCATGATGTTGAAGAAGGATGGTGGGAACACCAACTCAAATCGACAAGACATTGCACCAAATCATTCAGAACCTTGGTATGATTTCTCGAGCGATTACCTTCCGAGAGATTGCATTGAGAAATGCACATAGCTTCACAATGGCTAATCGAATGTTTTCCGGTAGAAGCCCCTCAATGCAACCGGAAGCGCTTATGCGTCATAATCATGTGGCAGTCATGAGACTTTAGGTTCGAACTTTTTCTCTGCCATGTTTATTATTCCCTTTATATTCGACGAGAAGCCGACGATACCTTAATATCGAAAGGCATTCAAAGAAGATTTCCTTCTCTTCTTTGGTAAGAGCGTAGCTTGCATGACCTCGATATATGCCGTCTTCTCCGTGCATACGTTGCTGGTCCTCCGTGCCTCGTGTGTATCTTTTGTCTTCCCATACACGCCCAAGAAGCCAAGCGGTCACGCAAAGATTCTTCGTCACGTGCATCACGTCGATTGCGGAGCGGACCTCTAGGTCTTTCCAATATAGCAGGTCCCAAAATATAGATTTCTTCTTCCACATGGGTGCGCGTCCGTCAGCGTCCTTTGGAACAGGTTGTCCGCCATGACCCTTTCCAAATATCACCTTCAAATCCTTGACCATATCATGTACATCAGCACCAGTACGGTGGCGAGGCTTCGTCCGGTGATCCGCCTCACCTTTGAAATGCTTGCCTTTCTTTCTTACGGGATGCCTGCCGGAAGAAATCGACGATGTCCTGTGTACACATTCTTCATACGACTATTCAAATATATACCGCCGGTATCATCCAAACAAAGGCGCGTGCATCCGCGGTATCCCTTGTTTGTCCGTCTCCGAAAGGTTACCGAGAGCAGGCCAATCATTGATGGTCACGAACAGCAACGCCTTTAGGTCAAATTCTTCCCCATGTGCTCATCCCACGACGCATACACTGTTCCATTCCACAGCTTGTAAGAGTTCTTCAACTAATGGCCTTAGGTACACATCAATGTCGTTGCCGGGTTGCTTAGGGCCTTGGATGAGCACCGCATCATAATGAACTTCCGCTTCATGCACAACCAAGGAGGAAGGTTATACAAACATAGAGTCACGGGCCAGGTGTTATGGTTGCTGCTCGCTCCCCAAAAGGATTAATGCCATCTGCGCTTAGACCAAACCATACGCTCCTTGCGTCATCTCGCAAACTCCTTCCCGTACTTTCTTTCGATTTTTCTCCACCGCGACCCGTCACCGGTACTCTCAACTTTCCGCCTTTCTTACGGTCTTCTTCGTGCCATCGCATTGCCTTGGCATGCTCTTTGTTTTGGAACAACGTTTCAACCGTGGTATTATAGGAGAATACCACATCACCTTGGCAGGAATCTTCTTCCGGGCGCCGCCCTCGACATCACCATGCTCATCGCGCTGATCTTATAGCGCAATGCACCACATACCGGCAAGCGTTCAAATCCTCGTACTCACCGCGGTAGAGGATGCAATCATTAGGGCATGCATGTATCTTCTCGCACCTCTAACCCTAGAGGGCGACAGCCTTCTTTGCTTCAGACGTACTCTCGGGCAATTCGTTGTCCTTTGGAAGCATATCCTTTATCATCACCGGCAACTTTCCAAATCCCTTGTCGATACACCATTCTCTGCCTTCCATTGCAGCAATTCCAGCAGTGGTGCCCAGCTTTTTCTTGTCACCCACGCACTGGTACAACATTTTTTGTGATCCTCTAACATGCGCTGCAACTTCTTCTTCTCCAAATCACTTGCTAGCTTTCTCTTTGCATCGGCAATGGCCCGACCTAGATCATCAACGGGCTCATCCGATGCCTCTTCTTCAGCTTCTTCCCGCATTGCCGCCCAGCTTCTTCCGCATTACCGGCTCAGCTTCTTCCCCCATTGTTGTATCATCGTATTCAGGGAACCCATGGCCGTAATAGCCGTCGTCCTCTTCTTCTTCATTGTCTTCCATCATAACCCCTCTTTCTCCGTGCTTGGTCCAAACATTATAGTGGGGCATGAAACCGACTCAAACAGTGGACGTGAATGGTTCTTGACGAGAGTAATTGCGACCATTCTTACAGCCAGCACACGGACAAGGCATAAAACCATCCGCCCGCTTGTTTGCCTCAGCCGCATAGCGTAAAAGTATGCACGCCCTCAACGAATCGGGAGAGCATCGGTCATCGTACATCCGTTGCGGCTCATCTTCATTACACAACACCGAATAGACCAAATTAATACAAGTTCATACATAAAGTTCATACAACACTTAAATGCAACAAACAAATAACTCTCTAGCTAAAGCATTTAAATGCAACAACAAATGCGACCAAGATCGCAACTAAGGTAACAATTGATCCAATAACATAATGATACCAAGCTTCACTATCGATGGCATATTTTCTAATCTTTCTAATCTTCAAGCGCATTTTCTCCATCTTGATCTTGTGATCATCGACGACATCGGCAACATGCAACTCCAATTCCATATTCTCTCCCTCAATTTTCTTTTCAATTTTTCTTTCAAGTACTCATTTTCTCTTTCAACTAAATTTAACCTCTCGACAGTAGGGTCGGTTGGAATTTCCGGTTCACATACCTCCTAGATAAAAATATCTATGTCAACTTGATGGGCATAATTTGTCATAAACACGAAATGCAACAAATAGTTTTAAAAGAGAATATACCACGTCCGAATCATAACAAGGACGAGGGCCGACGGGACGGATATCAAAACCATGGAACTATGTATAACAAACAACGTACGGGTAAGATAATTATTATACGGGTAACTATATATCCAAATCACACAAACATCAATTTTTTATATAAAATTTCATGAACAAGAGGCTCACCACAAGGTGGTGCCGGCGACGGTGCGGGCGATCGACGGTGGTTACGATAGAGATTTAGAAGGCACTAAGTAAACCACACCTACATATGCAAACTAAGTGTTATTTTGACCTCAAATTGCATATAAATCAAATACTAGCACATATATATATTTCCTTCCAAATTACTAAACTCACAAATTAATAACTATATAAACCAATGCAAGAGCTAATCTAGCAATGAGAGATGAAAGGACAAAGTTGCTAACCTTTGTGATCACTTGAATGGATGAGGGCCTTCAAATCTTGACAAATTTTGGGCAAAATGTGTGATGAGCTCGAGGGGAGAAGAGGAAGAACAGAGAGGAGAGGAGAGGGAAAGGGGAAGAATAGAGCGAGCTGGACGAAGGGTTTATATGCAGAGGACCTATAGTACCGGTTCGTGGCACGAACCGGTACTAAAGGTGCCGGAGGGGCCAGATCGACAACATCCTGCCACCACCCTCATTAGTACCGGTTCGTGGCACGAACCGGTGCTAAAGGTTAGCCACGAACCGGTGCTAAAGGCTAGCCGTTGGAACCGACACTAATGTATACATTTGTGCCGGCTCTAATACAAACCGGCACTAATGTGCTTCACGTTTGACCCTTTTTCTACTAGTGTAGGATTCCCCTTTCCTTTCCGGCGTAGGAGAGAAGGAAAGAGGGGGAGTGGGAGAAGGAAAAGGGGGTTGCACCCCTTGTCCAATTCGGACCAGAGGGGGACGCGCACCTCCTTCCTTTTGGCCTCTCTTCTCTATTCCCGTATGGCCCAATAAGGCCCATATACTCGCCGGCGAATTCCCGTAACTCTCCGGTACTCCGAAAAATACCCGAATCACTCGGAACCTTTCTGAAGTCCGAATATAGTCGTCCAATATATCGATCTTTCTTTCTCAACCATTTCGAGACTCCTCGTCATGTCCCCGATCTAATCCGGGACTCCAAACTACCTTCGATACATCAAAACACATAAACTCATAATACCGATCGTCACCGAACTTTAAGCGTGCGGACCCTACGGGTTCGAGAACAATGTAGACATGACCGATACACGTCTCTGGTCAATAATCAATAGCGGAACCTGGATGCTCATATTGGCTCCCACATATTCTATGAAGATCTTTATCGGTCAAACCGCATAACAACATACGTTGTTCCCTTTGTCATCGGTATGTTACTTTCCCGAGATTCGATCGTCGGTATCTCAATACCTAGTTCAATCTCGTTACCGGCAAGTCTCTTTACTCGTTATGTAGTGCATCATCCCGCAACTAACTCATTAGTCACATTTCTTGCAAGGCTTATAGTGATGTGCATTACCTAGAGGGCCCAGAGATACCTCTCCGACAATCGGAGTGACAAATCCTAGTCTCGAAATATGCCAACTCAACATGTACGTACCTTCGGAGACACCTGTAGAGCTCCTTTATAATCACCCAGTTATGTTGTGACGTTTGGTAGCACACAAAGTGTTCCTGCGGTAAACGGGAGTTGCATAATCTCATAGTCATAGGAAGATGTATAAGTCTTGAAGAAAGCAATAGCAACATACTAAACGATCAAATGCTAAGCTAACGGAATGGGTCAAGTCAATCACATCATTCTCTAATGATGTGATCCCGTTAATCAAATGACAACTCATGTCTATGGTTAGGAAACTTAACCATCTTTGATTAACGAGCTAGTCAAGTAGAGGCATACTAGTGACACTATGTTTGTCTATGTATTCACACATGTACTAAGTTTCCGGTTAATACAATTCTAGCGTGAATAATAAACATTTATCAAGAAATAAGGAAATAAATAATAACTTTATTATTGCCTCTAGGGCATATTTCCTTCAGATCACATGTATGCTATTCGAGTGGATGTGTGATTTGAGTTTGTTTGAGTGTTGTTCTTGTGTTCTTATCTTGTCAAAAGACCAACCCTACAACATATTGGTATTAGAGCCATGTTGATTCACATCTTGGAGTCCCTACCCCTCATTCTAGCCTAATTTTGTTGCTTTTTGTCCCAATTCAAAAATCCCCACAAAAATAGCCCTACCATTTTCTTTTGCATTTGTTGGATCTCATGAGATTTTATTGATTTGGACCATGAATTTCTTATTTGGCAACTAGACCTACCCCTCCTCACCATCCCCAGCCTTACCCACCACTGAATTTCTTCGATTTTTTTTGAATTACCACGGATTTTGGATGTTCTTGCATAGGCAGAACACCCATGCACACGGGTCCCTGATACCTCGTGCACACAGGCCTCACTTACTCCATGCGCACGGCCTCAACAGAGAGGATTCCCTTCACCATTTTGGTTTTGTTTTCCATTACATACACCACTATTTGCCTCCCGCCACCTTGTTATTGATGACATGGGTGACCCACGGCACCGGAGATATTTCTTCGGCCCCTGTCACGAGTCTAGCCAGTAAACTTTATCCTATGTACATGTGGTCACGTAGATATATTCTTCGACAACTTAGGGTCCAGTGTGAAAGTAGGCATCCCATATGCATGCGCATTTGTGTATACAAATACTGCTATGTTTTTTTTTATAGAAACACAATACAGACTTACACGCTTGCATATATGCATATGGCTTCATCCCTATGAATGCAAGGTTGCATGGTTAGGAGGACAATGGTATCCGTAGCACAAAAGGGTTGAAGTCCTAAACTTGACATTGGTGCTCGCATTACTTCCAAATTTATTTCAGATTTCAGCGATGTTCGTTTAGTGGAGGAGACGTTCCTGTCGTCTGCGTGGCGCATGTGGTGACTTCGTAAAATCTCAAGATGCTATGCCAGCTCAATCTCTCGGAGGTGCTCATAAGGTTAGGGTGTGCGCGTGTGCATTCATAGGGGTGAGTTTATATTCATGTATGTGAGTGATTTCAATTGTATTGTGTTAAAAGAAAGAATGCAACATGCATATTCTAACCGTACGAGCACCTTCAAGCCAACAGATCTTCAGACTAAAGAATTCACCACACGCTCCTTGTAATCAACGACAACGTCTCTCACTAAAAGAATATCATCTCCAAGAGGCTCCAGAAAAAAACAATAACTTAGGAGGGTTTGCAGCTGGGGTGCTTTCTCAGAATTTCTTTCCTCACTAAATCTAACATATCAATCCCACTTGTTAATGAGCGGTGGCACAGTGGTCCGGTGATGGCGGCGATGCTCCAGCGGGTGGTCCGGCGAGCTGCGGCAGTGGTGGCGCGGTGGTACGGCGGGCTGCTCAGGCCGCGCACTAACGTGGCACATATTTGGAGAAATATTCGGAGAGGCCAAATTTCTCAAAAAATTGGGGAGACGGGACTGATTATTGAAACATCCCAATAATTTGTTGGGAAAATGGAGTTCAGTGGAGCATGCTTTTTGGCTTAACTCTTTTGACACGGGAAATTTATTGGACAAAAGGAGGCTCTTTTCTTTTGCGGGGTAAATTAGAGTTTTATTCCAAAGGTGCATAATTACAATCTAGAGGCAAGATTTCCTCAATACATGAAGGCCCTTTGTGTAGCCAAATAGCAGAGCTACATTCAGTACAACTATATCTTGCTAAAGTATCTAAAACTACTGCCAAGAAGTTTCTGCGGAATAAACTCCCTGCCAACTCTTAACCCTTTAATTTCTAGCACTAGATGACCGTACATGGAATGGTCCAAACAATCACCGAAGAAAAGGAGGCCCTTGAGATGCTCTTAGATACGCAATGCCAAATGCGAAATTTGATCCTGGTGATGGTGCTGGGCTGCATATACGTAGCAATTGCCAGTACTAAAGTAGTTTGTGATGTGCTTTGCCTGTACCTAATTTGAGCCCCAAGTGACATGCATGGGTTCCTTTAATCTTTTTCTTAAGTGTACTCGATCGCCCATCTGCGCTGCACATGCAACCGTCCCTTCGGCGATTGACCATTGACTACCACATGCATGGGGTATATTGCATCCTACAGTATAAACTATTTTCTCCACTACTATGCTTTAAAATAACAAATTGTTGGTCTCTATATAAACGTACCCTGAGTAATCTAGGCCATATAGCTCCCACTCCAAGTTCTATCATAGAGCAGGAGTATTCATGTGCATGTAGCCAAGGAAAGAAACTAAGCTAGGTCGATCGCATAAGTAGCTAGCTGCTAGCTATAGATCACGTGTTAGCTAGGTAGCACTACCTCTGTTAATCACACTGGCTATGGCAGTAGGGATTAAGAAAGGCCAGGCGGCGATGGCAGCAGCCACGCTGCTGGTGCTCTTGCTGGCGGCTGCGCTCCATATCCGCCCTCTCCATGCTGCTGACGCGCCGGCGGGAGCGCTGCCCGACGGTGATGGAAAGGCGAGCACCGGGAGCCAACCTCCGCCTCTGCTGGCGCGTGGCGCCCGCGCCCGCCTCCTGAAGAATGGTGGCGCTGGCGCCTCGGGCTGCACCTACTCCGGCCGGGCCGGCGGCGGCTGTCCCGGTCACTAGCTAGTTAAGCTTGCTTAATGAATCGAAGATCCTCCGTGGCCGACTTTAAATCATGCATGTTTGTGCGATGCAGTCGAGTAACTTGTCATACTCAATTGCTTAATAAGCTTGCAAATACTATGCGGTATATTATGCATGATGCACGTGTGTTAATCTGCCTTCGCGTCACCGCTGGGCAGTGCTCCATATTTGTCATTTGTTGACATCATTCTGTGTAACCTTTTTGATCGATCTACATTCTTCTTCATCCTTTTTTGCTTGTGATGAAATATGTAAAAGTTTATACACAAGTATTTTTTTTTCATTTTTCCTACATTATCAGTGTTAATTCAGATGAGAATACCAACGCTCAATACTAGCACGCCCTAGTGATCAGGGGCACAAAAACTTGCACACGGATTTGGAAGTTGTGACCTGTACTATAGGAATTCGAAAAGGATGTCCAAGTGGATGTTAAAATTCCTACGTTTCTCCTTTGAAATTGAGATCAAAGGGAAAATTCCTTCATTTTTCCTTTGCCTCATTCCTTTGAATTAATCAAAGGCATGAATAGTATCACCATAGAAGAAAAAAAAACTATTCCTCCATTTTTCTTATGAACCAAAGGAGCCCTGAATCAAAGAGGCCTTATGATTTATTTATTTTGGCCAAACTTGTTCTTTGGACCTACTACTCACTTTATTAGTGCACTGCCAGCGAGAAAGGAGCGCATTTGTGTTGTAAATAAAGATGCTATTTGTATTTGTATTTGTATGATAATTGATTATTTGTTTCTTTACCTATCTAATTTGTTGAGTTACATATTTGTCGTTTACTAGTTAAAATCGTGCACATTCGGACTTTTGAAAATGTTTAATTGGCCAGTTGCAGTTTCTAAAGCCTATATTTGCACATAAATTTTGTTTGTAATTCTGGATTTAAAAAATGGGTAGTCGCATAATTTTTTAGGTTTAGATATATAAGTTGGGTAAATTGCCCATTCAAGTGCAAAATTGCATATATACTTTTGTGCATTTTTTGTTTAGAAATGTGTAGTTTGGGGTTGTTTGCAAATTTTGAAGTCTGGAATTGCATATTATGTTTGTGCAATCTTGTGGTTAGAAATGTGCAATTAGGTTGTTTGATTATTTTGAAGAAGCCTGTATATAATTGCATATTTTTGTGCAGTTTTAAGTTCATACATTCATGTTTAATTGGGTAGTCTGTATATTTTAAGGTGTGGAGTTGTATATGCTTGTTTTTACCAATTTTGGTCTTTTTGCAATGAAGTAAAAATAAATAAACTTTTTGTGTGCATTTTCATATTTTTTTCACACAATTATGTAGTTGCACATTTTTTCCGTGAATTTGGAAATTAAAACATGTGTAACTTCGTGTTTCTGTATGTGATTTCATAACCATGATTAGTCATCTGAAAAGGTCATAAAAAAAGCAAAATTGATGTTTGTGTACCAAAATCACATGCGGTGGGTGAAACTAAGACAAAACTACATGCCTCCATATATATGGTATGTATTCCATATTTTACTGTCCCAGCCAACAATACTACAGAATGATTTGTGCAGTACACGCATTGGCAGTTAAAGTACCCAAAAAGGATATTGGCAGGTAAGAATTTCCTTTTTGCGACGAAGTTAAAGTACTTTTCTATATCACAATTGGCAGTTTATAGTCAAGAAAAATCTTGACCATTCGAATTATATACTGGTAACAATCTTAATTTTTTTAAGGATGGAGATAGCTACTGGAGTATAGCACCAGTGCATAAATCAAACATTCATTCAGGGCTCACGCTAACTAACTAAAGAATTCATATGCCTACAACGATGCATTGTGATTGCAACTCGTATCGTGGGATCTGATAATGTCGGCGAACCCTTTTTACGTACCGGGATCTGAGATTCAGATTCTTGTGTGCAGAATATTCTTGGACGGCCGTGAAGCAACGCGAGTCAGTCTCATCTCCATTTAATAGTTCTTCTTTTGCGATGAAGTTGTACTTTAAATTTCCGCAAAACAGAAGAAGTTCTAGTTTAAACAGCCGCAGATCGCTCTTAGCCGATGCTTTAATTTGTGGTAGAGATAGCTACTGCAGTGGTGCGCGCACGCCGATTTAGCGGTGGGAGCGCTTGTGAACCATACACATGGACAGATATGGTCTGCCGTTTGGACGAAGCGCGTGCGTGCGTACGCTCTTTCTTCGTTGCAAGATCGTGACAAGGTATGGACTTCCGATCGAGGCTTTAAGATTCATGTCGGGTGCGCCAAATGGCAGTTGCCGATCAACTTGATCGAGGAGGCTAAAAGGTGGTCCGGTTGGGCCGGTCCAAAGTATATATTAGGGATAACTGTATATTGTATTTTATAAGAAGAAGAAAAGCCTAATTTAATGGCTTTTCGGCCGGTGCATGCGAGCATGCATGCTTGTGCCGCGGGCGGCTATGGTGGTGCAGAGCACACTAGTGGAAAAACAGGCTTCCGTCCAGCCCCATAAGTCGCGAAGCTGTAGGAACCGCGACTAATGGGACCTTTAGTCATGATTACGGAGGTGAACCGCGACCAAAGGCTGGGCCTGTGGCGCTCGGTGGCCAGCGTGCATCGTGAGGGTTTAGTCGCGGTTGGCCAGACAACCGCGATTAAAGGTTTCGGCACCTTTAGTCACGGATTTGCCAACCGCAACTAAAGCCCTCCCTATATATACCCATCCAGCAGCCAACACTTAGCCATTTGGAGCCATTCTCTTCACAAGTGGGTGTAGGTTTGCTTTTGGTTCCTCTTATGCACATAAGGTGTTTGATGAAATGCCCCAAGAGCATGAAACAAACATGACATGAAGTGTTGGAGCCACACTCCTCGATCGCGGTTAGCAACTTGATGAACCTTTGATGTGTCATTGATAAAATATGCATGTGTGTAGTTCATTGTTTAATTTATATTGTTTGTAGCTAGTTAGTTTAACAAATGCATGATGGTTAATTATATATTTTATATTATAATAATGCAGATGAATCGGCAATGGATGTACGGTAACCGACTCTCCGGCGAGTTCACTACGGGTTTGAAAGATTTCCTCGTAGTGGCTAATGCGAACAAGCGGGGGGGTTGTGTTATCTGTCCATGTGTTATCTGTAAGAATGAGAAGGGTTACTCTTCCTCAAGAGTTGTTCACATGCATCTGCTTGAAGGGTTTCATGCCAAGCTATAATTGTTGGACCAAGCATGGAGAAAGAGGGGTTATAATGGAAGAAGATGAAGAAGGGGATGATTTCATCGATGAAAGCTATCTTGCTCATTTCGGTGATACTTTCATGGAGGATCTTTGAAGGTGAAGGGGAAGGTGAAGAAGAGGCACGTGATGATCCCGTTGATGATCTTGGTCGGACCATTCTTTGATGCACGGAGACGCCGCTAAACCGAAAAGGAGAGGGAGAATTTGGATCGCATGTTAGAGGATCACAGAAGACGCCTGTACCCGGATGCGATGATGGTCTGAAAAAGCTGGGCTGCACCTGGATTTGCTGAAATGGAAGGCGAGGCAGGTGTAGCTGACTCGGCATTTGAAAACTTGCTGAAAATGTTGAAGAATATGTTTCCAAAGGATAACGAGTTGCCCGCCTTGATGCGTCTGAAGCAAAGAAGGTTGTCCGCCCTCTAGGTTTAGAGGTTCAAGATACATGCATGCATCAACGACGCATCCTCTACCATGATGAATACGAGAATTTGAATGAATGCCGGTATGCACCTTGCATTGCGTTATAAGATCGAGGCGATGACCACGGTGACGATGTTGAGGGGCCGAAACCCGGAAGAGGGTTCCCGCCAAGGTGATGTGGTATGCTCCTATAATACCACGGTTGAAACGTCTGTTCAGAACAAAGAGCATGCCAAGTTGTTGCGATGGCACAAAGAGGACCGTAAGTCGGACGGGGAGTTGAGACACACCGCAGATGGAACGCAATGGAGAAAGATCGACGGATGGTTCAAAGATTTTGCAGGTGGCGCAAGGAACATAAGATTTGCTCTAAATGCGGATGGCATGAATCCTTTTGGCGGCGAGCTCCAGCCATAGCACACTGGCCCGTGACTCTATGCATCTACAACCTTCCTCCTTGGTTGTGCATGAAGCGGAAGTTCATTATGATGCCGGTGCTCATCCAAGGTCCGAAGCAACCCGGCAACGACATCGATGTGTACCTAAGGCCATTAGTTGATGAACTTTTACAGCTGTGGGGTGGTGTCCGTGTGGGATGAGCACAAACAAGAGGAATTTGACCTCTGACGTTGCTTTTCGTAACCATCAACGATTGGCCTGCTCTTAGTAACCTTTCGGGACTGTCAAATAAGGGATACAATGCATGCACGCACTGCTTACATGAGACTGAAAGTGTACATTTGCCAAATTGTAAGAAGAACATGTACCTTGGGCATCGTCGATTTCTTCCGAAAATTCATCCAGTAAGAAAGAAAGGCAAGCATTAAATCGGCAAGGCAGATCACCGGCGAAGCTCGCGGAACGCTTGGTGCTTTGAGGTATTTGATATGGTCAAGGATTTGAAAGTCATCTTTGGAAAGGGTCTGGCGGACAATCAGTTCGAAGGGAGCCGACGCACGCAGCCATGTGGAAGAAGAAATCTATATTCGGGAGCTAGAATATTGGAAAGTCCTAGATGTCCGCTCTGCAATCGACGTGATGCACGTTCTGAAGAATATTTGCGTGAACCTCCTAAGCTTCTTGGGCGTGTATGGGAAGACAAATGATACAAAGGAAGCACGGCGGGACCAGCAACGTTTGAAAGACCACGATGACCGGCATCCGGAATGGTTTCAAAATTCGTGCCAGCTACGCTCGACCAAAGAAGAGAAGGTCATCTTTTTGAATGCCCGAGCAGTATGAAGGTTCCGTCTGGATTCTCGTCCAATATAAAGGGAATAATAAACATGGCGGAGAAAAAGTTCCAAAACCTGAAGTCTCACGACCGCCACGTGATTATGACGCAATTGCTTCCGATTGCTTTGAGGGGCTCCTGCCGGAAAATGTTCGAGTAGCCATTGTGAAGCTATGTGCATTCCTCAATGCAATCTCTCGAGAAGGTAATCAATCCGGAAGTTCTACCACGGTTACTGAGCGATGTGATCCAATGTCTTGTCGATTTGAGTTGGTGTTCCGCCATCCTTCTTCAATATTATGACGCACCTCCTGGTTCACCTAGTCGAAGAGATTCTCGTTCTCGGTCTGTATTTCTACACAATATGTTCCCCTTCGAGAGGTTCATGGGAGTATTAAAGAAATATGTTAAGTAACCGTGCTAGGCGGAAGGAAGCATCGCCAAGGGCTATGGAAATGAGGAGGTAATTGAGTTTTGTGTTGACTTTGTTCCTGACCTTAAGCCGATTGGTCTTCCTCGATCGCGCACGAGGAGACTAAGTGGAAAAACACGATCGGAATGAAATCAACGATATGTATGGATGACCATTCTCTGGTGAAGCACACCACCTTTATCTTGACCAATTCCAGCTTGGTGGCTCCGTACTTTGAGAAACACAAGAATATTTTACGTTCGACAACCCGGGAAGCCTGAATCCTGGATTAGGAAGGCCCACATGGAGACTTTCGGCGGTTGGTTGAGAAAACATTTAATGAATGACAATGATGTTGTAGATCAATTTGTACATGTTGGCCAAGACACCATCTTCGACTATAACGACTTTCCAAAGTACGAGATAAATGGGAATACATTTTACACGATCGCCCAAGATAAAAAGAGCACCAACCAAAACAGTGGTGTCCGCTTTGATGCAGCAACCGAGAATGGGCAAGAGGTCACATATTATGGTTACATAGAGGAGATATGGGAACTTGACTATGGACCCTCCTTTAAGGTCCCTTTGTTCCGGTGCAAATGGTTCAAGCTAATAGGAGGTGGGGTAAAGGTGGACCAGCAATACGGAATGACAATGGTGGATTTCAACAATCTTGGTTACCTTGACGAACCATTCGTCCTAGCGAAAGATGTCGCTCAGGTTTTCTATGTGAAGGACATGAGTAGCAAACCGAGGAAGCGGAAAGATAAGAAAAGCGATCGATTACATCATGCGATGATCAAAGCACCACATTGTTCTTTCGGGAAAAGAAACATCGTGGGAGTGGAGGACAAAAGCAGGACATGTCGAAGATTATAATATGTTTGCTGAAATTCCGCCCTTCAAAGTGAACACCGACCCAAGCATTAAGTTAAATGATGAGGATGCTCCATGGATACGGCACAATCGTAAGCAACCCGAGGACACAAGGGAAGAAATGATGTGTAATAATTTATTGTACCAAACTTTGTTGAATGGATCATGTGAATTATATTACCCGTGATGTGTTTGGTGTCCATTTTGAATGATTCGAGATACCACCGATGATACATGAAATTTGGAGTGATTTAGTGAGAAATGGCGGGAAAAATGGGAGCAAAAAAGTGTTTTCAAATTTGAAAACTAATGGCACTAACAGAAAGTTTATAATTTTTCTAAAACTAAAAGCAAAAAGAATTAAAAATAAAGCAAAAACAACAGAAAATAAATAATAATGCAGAAAACTAAAATAGCAACAATAAGTATTTTGTTGTAAGTAGAAACAAAATAAAATAAATAAAGCAACAAAGAAAACAAAAAAAGTGTTTTCAAATTTGAAAACTAATGGCACTAACAGAAAGTTTATAATTTTTCTAAAACTAAAAGAAAAAAGAATTAAAAAATAAAGCAAAAAACAACAAAAAATAAATAATAATGCAGAAAACTAAAATAGCAACAATAAGTATTTTGTTGTAAGTAGAAACAAAATAAAATAAATAAAGCAACAAAGAAAACAAAAAAAGTGTTTTCAAATTTGAAAACTAATGGCACTAACAGAAAGTTTATAATTTTTCTAAAACTAAAAGCAAAAAGAATTAAAAAATAAAGCAAAAACAACAAAAAATAAATAATAATGCAGAAAACTAAAATAGCAACAATAAGTATTTTGTTGTAAGTAGAAACAAAATAAAATAAATAAAGCAACAAAGAAAACAAAAAAGTGTTTTCAAATTTGAAAACTAATGGCACTAACAGAAAGTTTATAATTTTTCTAAAACTAAAAGCAAAAAGAATTAAAAAATAAAGCAAAAAACAACAAAAAATAAATAATAATGCAGAAAACTAAAATAGCAACAATAAGTATTTTGTTGTAAGTAGAAACAAAATAAAATAAATAAAGCAACAAAGAAAACAAAAAAGTGTTTTCAAATTTGAAAACTAATGGCACTAACAGAAAGTTTATAATTTTTCTAAAACTAAAAGCAAAAAGAATTAAAAAATAAAGCAAAAAACAACAAAAATAAATAATAATGCAGAAAACTAAAATAGCAACAATAAGTATTTTGTTGTAAGTAGAAACAAAATAAAATAAATAAAGCAACAAAGAAAACAAAAAAGTGTTTTCAAATTTGAAAACTAATGGCACTAACAGAAAGTTTATAATTTTTCTAAAACTAAAAGCAAAAAGAATTAAAAAATAAAGCAAAAAACAACAAAAATAAATAATAATGCAGAAAACAAAACAAAAAACTGGAAAAAATAGTGCCGCCATCTGGACCCCCACGGCCTGAATACGACTAGAAACCCTACATGGGCCAGATTCGGGCCCGCAGAGGCCGAGTAGGCCCCACAGCACAAAGCTAGTGACATATTAGGCCGAAAGCTGCAGGTTGAGAGGAGCTCGAGAGGTGGTGCGCGCGGCCAGCTTATAAACCACTCTCGAGCTCTCTCAACTAGCGAGGTGGGACTAAACTTTTCGCACGGGCAGCACAAGGCCTTTAGTCGCGGTTGGGCGAGGCGACCACGACTAAAGGTACTTTTAATCGGGTCGCTGCCCAACCGCGACTAAAGGGGCGGGATCGCAAAAAACCGCCAAACCCCTTTAGTCGCGGTTGGGCGGGCGACCCATGACTAAAGGGTACCTTTAATCGCGGTCCTCGCCGCCAACCGCGACTAAAGGGGGCTATAAATTCAAGCCCTCGGCGCCGCCGCCGTTTCTCGATCGCTGTTCGTCTCTGCCGCGCCCTCGGCGCCGCCCGCCGTCGCCGTCGCCCTCGGCGCCGCCCGTCGTCGCCCTCGCCCTCGGCGCCCGCCCGTCGCCCTCGCCCATGCGGTGGCTGCAGCCTTGCCAGCGCGTTATCCAGCGCCCGTCGCCGCTTCGTGCCACTGCGGTATTGCATACGCGCGTCCCGCTCCGCCCGCGGCCCGTCTGCTCTCGCCTTCTTCGCGATGGCGCGCCCGCACCTCGCCGGGACCACGTGCGTGCCGTCCCGCTACCTCGCCGACCCTGGCTGCCTCCTTGTCGCCCGGTGGCAGCGCTCGAGGCCATCGCCTGGGCTCGCCCGGTGGGCGCCGTGGCCCGTGAGCCCTGAAGTCCGCACGCCAAGACGCCCGTTAGGCCCCTCGGGCCAGCGACAAGCAGGGCCCGCCCTGAAATGTAAAGAAAAAAGCAGGAAAAAAATATATTAATTAAAAATATATTAAAATATAATAATTAAAATCTGTTAATTCCAAATAACTGTTTAAAACTTTGAAAAATCATATTAAATAAACCGTAGGTCGGATAAAAAAACTTTATACATGAAAGTTGCTCAGAACGACGAGACGAACCCGAATACGCTACCCACATACATGTCAGATGCCTCTAACTATCTGAACATGGAATTCTCCCCCTCCGGTCTTCTATCTGACACAGGTCCGGAACCGGGAAAACATTCCCGGTTGAATCCCCCCTTCACCTTTATCGTGTAGCCATATGTTAGGTCACTCCCGGCACATCATATTGCCCCCTCTTCTCTCCGGTAGACCCCGAGACCGATGCCGCCCCTGTGATCGACTACGTCGACAACGACCCCCCTCCTTGCCAGAGCAACCAGGCAAGCCCCCCTTTGACCATCCCGATATCGCCCATTCCGTGAAGACGTGGTTGTCTGTTGTCCTCGCCTCCCTCTCCGTGTGTGTTGTCCTCGCCTCCCTCTCCGTGGCCTTGCGTCGTCTGCCGCCCGTCTCGCGCTCTACCGCGACACCCTCTCCCACCCTTCCTCGCCCCTCCTTTTGCCACCGCCTTCGCCACCGCCACCGCCACCCCTTCTTCACTTAATTAATTTGTTTTTACTACATGTTTTCAGGGTGACATAATGGCGGACGATAGAGCTGACCCGATTATGGACAACTATGATCCGGACGGTGAAGCACATATGTTCGGCATCATAAACGGCGATATTCAATATGTGCCGACCGGAGAAGAAGAAGATGATATCTCTTCTTATCTGAACCTTGACGGTGAAGATGAAGGGCGCCCGTCGACAAGAAGATGTCGAAGAAAGCGTCGATAAACGACGATCTTCAAATGGAAGTAGCAACCACCTCCGCGCCGAGGTATATATATACATTGAGCCTCTGGTGATACAAACTAACTGATTTGAATAAATATGTGTGCACTAACGCAGCGACTCTCTTTCTTATTTTAGCCCTCGGCGGATCGTCGAAACAATCGAGTACGTCGTCAAAGCGTGGCGCAACCAAGACGATGAAACAAGGAGAAACATGCACCATCGAGGTTGTCGACAAGGTGCAACCGCAGGTCTGAGCCCCGCAAGAACGCCACCAAGTTTGTCACCAATGCGGAGCCATTGTTAGAGACAACGTCTCGATCACCGTCGAGTGGAATGAGCCAAAGAAGGCACGAATTGATGGTTTCACTTTTGTCGATAAGAGAACAAAAAAGATTGCTTCAAGAAGCTTATGGAACATTTCGTTCTACCTCCGGAATACAACAAATTCGATGAGGAGGGTAACAAGATTGAGGAAAACAAGGAGAGGAGGAGGCTAGTCAAACAGTTCGCTCTTCATAAGATGGCCGACGCATTCCGGAAATTCAAGCAAAATCTAGCCCGTGACTTTGTCAAGCGAGAACAAGACTCGGATTTCAAAGGACAATATGAGAAACTGAAACATGATTGGCCAGAATTTGTGAAGCAAAAGAAATCGGAGCAGTTCATTGAAATATCGAAAAAAATAAGGAAAATGCGGCTAAGAAGGAGTACAATCATGTTATGGGGCCAGGAGGGTATCGCATTTTGGTGCCTAGGTTGGAGAAGATGGAGAACGAGATGAGGGCGCGAGGAATCCGTCCAGTGCGGAGGATGGGACCCAAGGGCCAAAAGCTGGTGGTACGGGCATGGGGAACGCTGAACCCGGAGACAGGGGAGTGTGTTTACCGGGGCAAATTAATTAAACCCACCCAAGCCCTTATTGGCGCAATGAAGGATGCTCAACAGGGAAGATCAAGTTCAACAGAGAGAACGACGCTACCGACAAAAGCCCTCGGGAATCCTGAACACGGAGGGCGTGTACGAGGCATGGGGCACATTCCGTGGAAAATAGGGTTCCCCAGACGATGACCCGTCTGATTCTGAAGCCGTAAGAGAAAGATGGATCGGGAATCAGATGTTGTGGCGCGGTTGGCATCGGAAATGGATGTGATGAAGAAAACCATGAGTGTACTAGTAGCGAAAGAGATGCAGCTCGGGTGCGGCATGAAGATCATCCAGCGGATCTCGGAAGCCAGAGCGGAGAAGCAGCGTGGCTTCCACGGAGGCCCCACCGGCTGGTGCAGATGCACCGACGATCGAAATTACTGCACGGAGCCTCCGGTGGTCGAAATCTACTGCACCGGAGCCTCGGTGGTCGAAATTACTGCACCGGAGCCTCCTCGCTACCCCGTGGGCGATATAAAGGAGATGAAAGAATGTCATCTCAGATTATCCTATCGGGAACATGTCCATGAAGGTAGCCATCGGCGGTGCTTTACCATGTTTACCGAGCACTCCACCACAACAACCCCATTCAAGATGGCTATGCTCGTGTCACGGTGGAGGACATAGTCCAAGGGTTTGAGGACACGGAGATTGACATTGCTACACCTGAAGGGGAGAAAAGACTTGGAGATGTCAAGCGCCATTTCATTCTATGGCAAAAGAAGTTTATCAAGTTTCCAAAGCGAGGCGCCAAGGACAACAAGTCCACCCCCCTATGGTGGTGGTGGTGGTGGTGGTGGTGGTGGCGGTTCACCTACACCTCCGTCACGTCAGCCGACGCCGCCCCCCAGTCCACAACGTCCGGCGGGTGATCAGCCGCCGCCCCGATCCTCGTCCGGCGGGTGATCGACGCCGCCCCCAATCCACCTCCGACAAAGAAGCGAAGCAGTCCTGGATTATTAACCCGGACCCTTATGTACCTAAGACCACAAAGGTACCGGAGCCATCATCAAGCCTCTCCCCACAAGGCCTTGGGAACGTAGTGCCGAGGAAGTCGGCGGCCGCGGCTGCTCATTATGAGAAATGGAAGGCGGACTGCAAGAAGAAAAGAGAGCCCGAGCCCAAGCCAAGATATTCGATGAGCAAAAGAAGTGGGCTAAGTCATTTTTGAGCACACCGTCCCAAGCCGAAGAATCTGCTGACGACTATGCACGTGAACTTCAGCAGGCACTCATGTTCAAGGAGAACAAAGAGCGGGAGAAGGCCGAAGTAAAAAGCGGGAAACAAGTTGCCCAGCTCGGGGAACAAAGTAAACAATCGATTGCCCCTCTTATAGTGGAAGCCCGGATGCCCCGAGATCATACAAGCTACGACAGCACATGGATTGATTGTAACGAAGTGCGGAGAACAAGCGGCCAGCTTAGGTATTACTCTTCGTGAACTGTTAGGCCTTGATGAGGCGCCCGATGAAGGATGTAGTAATTACATATGTCAAGAATGGGCCTCTCGTCGAGCCTGCGCAGAAAATGATCTACGACCAAATGAAAGGTCTGCTGAATTGGTACAAGGGTTACATAAAAAATAAAAACGCCTAAAGAATATATTTATGCGGAAGTTAGACATGAGCATCACTTCAAACATTACTATGTAACAATTGCACTTTGAGTGAATTGTTCCAGCTTTTCAATCTGCTTGAGCTCGACAAATCTATCATCGGTTGCTACGTTACGTAAGTGATTTATTAATTTCTACCCCATCTCGTTCATATTGCCTGCACTATATATATGTCCTAACTATATTGTTGTGTCCGCTATTATACATGCGTAATGAAGATTAAGGAATGCAGAGTAAGGAACATCCATGATGTTGGGTTCATTGACCCACACATCGTTAATGGATATGTGTTGGGCGTCACCCCACCGGCGTGGAGGCAGACCTGTGGCAGTTTCTTACAAAGCAGGAACTCAAAAGTGATATTCTATTTCCTTACCATTTTGGGTAAGTGTTTACATCTTGAGCACATTAATTCTCTTTTGTTTACTCCATGCATGGTATGTGGCGGCTAATCGATGAGTTATGCATGACGTCTTGTGCATGTATCGTGTCCGCAGGTTCCACCGATTCTGCTAGTAATTAAAGTTAACACCTCGTAATGTCTCGCCCACGACTCTCTGAATATGGATCCAAAGCTTTGGGCCGACATGAGAAGAATGCTGCAGAAGTAATTATTTTCATTCATTTGCGCTCTATATCGATCGGCCTATTTCGTTCATTTCCTAATATCAAGTAACTAATAACTCTCTTGTTCACTTAATTTTCTTTGCCTCGTAGGGTTTGGAGACGGTTCGTAGATACAAAGGTCGGTGAATTCAAAAAGAGCTAGAATTCAAAATGTTAAAGCCTAAGAATGCTGGGGATATTCAGCCACCGGAGACCAATCTATGTGGATACTATATGCAGGAGAGGATCCGAGATACACCTCTGAGCGGGTTCCGAGTGATACCAATGCTCGGAGGAATAACCTCCGGTTGATGCTTAGTCTAGAAGCTCGCTTCCGACCACTTCAAGAGGAACTAGCTGGATGGTTCAGCGGAAGTCCTCCATCCTAAAGGAGAACACTATTACGAGGACGTAGAACTTTATATGGATTAAATCATGTATGGAAACTTGTTCAAAATTGTATATGGTCATCCGATGATATTGAATATATATTGTATATTCCTCTTGAATTCTTTTTGGTTCTAATTTCAAATTTATTTGAGATTGTACATTCATATGCATGTATGTAGTACCGTAGAATATATGAAACTCCTTCAAAATTAAAATAAAGCACAAAAGAAATAAAACAATACAAATTAAAATGAAACAGGTTTAGGGGGGTGGCTAAAACCCTAAACCTGTGGCGGCCTTTAGTCGCGGTTGGCGAAAGAACCGCGACTAAAGGTCCTCCGCCGACGGCCGCTGGCGCCCACGTGGACGGGCCTTTAGTCGCGGTCCTTAAGCAGCCGCGACTAAAGGGGGGCTTTAGTCGCTTATTTGGTCAGCGGTTGCATAACCGCGACTAATGGCAGTTGCGAACCGCGACCAAAGGCCTTTTTTCCACCAGTGGCACATGCATGCAATCTGGAGTACTAGAGTACTAGATCGGCAACGTGTCTTGGCGCGAGGGTGTCGGTCCCAATAATATGGTCAACCGATGGAAGATTAAACGGCATGATATATTAGTATAAAGGCAAGTTTTAGCACATGTAAGAGAACAAACGATTATCTGGCCGGTTCAAGAGTAAGAAGAAACATTCAATATGTGCCAGAAGAGTAACATCATCTACATGGGCATGAGACTATCAAAGTTAACCCGTGCCAGAAGCAAGGCAATATCCACTACGGTAATACGAATAGAAAAACTAATTAGCTAACATTAAGTTCGATGAATATGAGCAGAAACATAAGAGAGAAAAAGCCAACAATGGCAATGGAGGCGATAAAACTACGAAGCCATAGTTAGGCATACAATAGATAGCTTGTTCAATTGCCTCCGTGAGTGCCATTCCATATGAACTTGATGTGAATAGTTTGTGAGATAGATGACCACAAGATTATTTTTGTATAGGCAATGCACTTGAGATTTGCTTTTAAAGCATATGGACAGCGAGCGATGGTTTCCCGCTTCTAATCTTGGAAGGCGAAGACCCAGATCTGTTATTATTTGATCCCTGTGGCCTTCACAAAATCTTGGAATGCACTTGTTATTGTGGCTCTCTTATCCGTAGGAAAATGTTCCAGAGTAGATCTGGAAATGAGCCCAGGATGAAAAACAATTAGTGTATTTTTGGGTGATATTGGCAAACATGACTTCATCTTCTCAATCATGAAATACAGAAAACTTTGTTGATCTGGTTATAAAACAGGATTTATCATGAAGAGCGTGCCTAGCTTTCATTTTGAGAGCTCTTGAGCAAATAGAGTAGCAGCATTAGTATGGGGATTCTATATCTTGTTCATATGAAAGCAGACAGTCAAACATTTACAAATAAAACGTCTTCCATTAGCACAGTTCAAGTCAGATAATCACCAATCTAGCAAGCAGCAGGAAAGAGGAACCAGTGTCTCCCTCCTCACCTACTCTGCTCGGTCGCGCCATGGCCGACCTTGAGGGTGGCTCCTCGGTGATCTGGACGCGTCGCCTGACACAGCAGCCCACGGTGGCCCTCACTGTCTGGCTCGTGATGAGGGAGGAGGAGAGAGAGAGAGGGTGGGGCGCTCTTCTTGCCGTGTCTTGACGAGGGCGACCATGACGGCGTCGGGGAAGTGGACGGAGGCCTCTGGCAGTGGGCAGTAGGCAGCGACGGCGGGAGCTGCTAGGGTTAGGGGTTTGGTGGAGGAGGAGGGACGAGCGACCGCAGGAGGAGGCGGCGGCGATGCGGCGGGGCGAGCGGCTGGGAAGGGGAGAGAAGACGGCGAGCGAGGCGGGCGAGGCGGGACGCGGGCGGGTGGGCGAGGCGGGCGGGAAAGGCGGGCTAGGGCAAGCGAAATAAGGGGCGGGCGAGGGAGGGCGCGAAAAGGGAGAGGAGGAGGCTAGGGTTCACCAGGGGAGCCGACCCTTTTATACCCCCACCACGCGAAATTACCAAAATGCCCTGATGGGGGCATGGTATTTACAATATGTTGCCATTACTATTCATTCCAGCAGTGTTTCTTCCAGATCCGACGGTCCAGATCCTCCCACCTCTCGATCCAACGGACGAAAACGCATCAAGGGAACCGATCCAACGACCCAGAAAATCGCTGATTTCTGAGGAGGCTTGTAAAGGCCTTCTTCTCTTATTTCTGGATTCGTAGAATATCTTGTTGACCATTGGCTCCTGACCAAGGGCGTATCGTGTATACACGTCTCTGGGTTGTGGCAATGAAGGCACCTTTAGCTTGGCGGAGAGGCAGATGTACGTTGTGTATAGGCAGCCATGCTAGGGGCGTGTTTGGTCACCGTAATGAATAGTAGTTGCGTTGCATACATATCTCAACCTAGCCTGGTTCTAAAAAAACAGCCTCATATGTGACATCTGCGAGTTGTTTAGTTGCCTGCATCTAGGGTCCCTGCATTAGTAATACGTAAGTGCACTTTGTTTTGTTGCCTGCATTGGCCCAAGCGGCACATGAACTGGTGTTTGATTGCACGCATGAGGCATGTCTAAGAGCTAGCACTTCACTTAGCAGACAGGGTTAAGAGCTAGCAGAGGGAAGGGGAGAAGAAGTGCAGTGTGCGCCGGACAATGGCGACTACTGTGGATAGTGGCCGTGGCGCCGTGTCCGACATGACAAGCATGGAGTCATGGACGAGCGACCCCGTCGGTGGTGCAGTTCGCCGCGCAAAGACAGTGGACAGAGGAGGAGAATGCAGTGCTCGTGCCATGGTATCGCCCGGTCACGATGGGCGAGAGGAGGCCGAGATGATCGGCGCGGAAAGCGACTCCGGTGTAGTAGGGCGAGAGAGAGGCGAAGATGATCGACCCGTCGGTGGCGTGGCGAACTGCATTGTCTTGAGGCGGGGACACAAGAAAGCGATGTGCGCCATTGCAGCGTCGGTCAAGATGGGAGGACGACAAAGAGTAGGCCGAGATGAGCGACGCCGGAAACGACTCTAGTGTAGTAGCACGCGGGCAAGGAGATCAAGGGGAAGGTCTTCGGCGTCGAGAGGGACGAATAGGAGGGCTCTGAGCAGAGGACAGAGGAGCTCGACATGACAGCGTCAGTGCAGTAGACTGCTGTTCAAAGAGAGATGAAGCTACGATCGTCGAAACTATAAACTTACAATGCGAATGTTGTGAGGAACTGCGAGATTAGACTGCTGGTCAAAGGAAATTTTAAATGATCGATCATGCGCGATGAATCTGACAAAAATCGTCCAGAATAGCTCCAAATGGGAACACGGGATTAAAAACTTATGGCCTACGAAACTACGAACCGATCGCCTGAATAAAACCGTAGCATCAAGGGACATCTTTTTCGTGTAGAGCTTACCTCTAACCGAAACACTGTTGTGCATATCAGAGAAAGGAGATTAGATTGGAGCTTACTTGAGATAAGTAATCACCTCGCATCCCTCCCTATCTCCACTCGTGCAAAGGCCCACTCAGTTGCGCTTATCTCGGCCTGGTTCACCGATTTATGAGCCAGACCCGAAAATGCTTTAAGTTTCGTGTTATGCAGGCCCAATAGAAAAACCAGTCAACCAAACAGCTTGTTTCCTTTTCGCGCGTGTCTAATTGGACTTAATAGGAGCAACCAAATACGCCTTAGATGTTCATGCATCGCACATGCACGCTCAAATGTATACGTACGTTCGAAAAAGATGCTCGGGCCGTTTGTCCAGGCCGATTAATCTTGTTCAAAATAATGTTGTTGTGATTCACATTTTGCCAATTTATACATATGTATTCGACTAGTTGCAGTGTCTCGAGAAATGATTGCAGCGGTTGCATCAAGCATCTACAGCTGGATCCCTCAATGTTGTTCCTCAACGTCCGAGCGGACGGCCCGGTAAATGACTCATGAAAAAAACTGTCCCTAGTTTTTTTCCTCAATGATTTCTCAGAGACCTTCATTGTTTGCAGCGGTTTTCTTTTGTATATCTTCACTTTTCCTTTTTTTTGCTTTCCTTTGTTCTTTTCTTGGTTTTTATTGGTTTTCTTCAGTTCTTTTCCTTTTCATTTCTTTTCTCCACAACACATGTCTATATTTTCTGTATACATCAGGGATATTTTTATAAAAGTTTACATTTTTCCAAATATATCAATAACATTTTTTGAAATATTTGTTTTGATGTTTATTTTTCTTCATACATATTGTACATATTTAGTGTACATATAAAAAAATTGTACATGTTTAATATTTTTAAATAAATGATTAATATTTGTGAAATATATGTTTGAATGTCTATATTTTCATACACATTCTGCATTTTTTATGCATATGTAATATTTTTATATGTGTTTGACATTTTTTAATACATGATTAATAAATATCCAAATGTAACATATATTTTAAAAATAGTATAAAGCTTTTTTGAATTAATTGAAGATTGTTTCCAATTTATTTCATTTTTTGCAAGGTGTAAATATTTTTTAAATGTCACTAGCGTTTTTTATTGCCATTACATAGTTTTTATTAACTTTACACTGTGTTATGGCGAACATTTTAAAAAGAAATTAAGTACATTAATTTTTGGAGTATATGTTGTACAAAAAAATCAAAAATATATAGTCACTAAGAAAAAAGGAAAGAAAACCAGCAGTACAACCAAAAAATAAACTATACAAACTGATTTATATTATTACTTTTAGGCAAACAACTGATTTATATAAATGACCAAAACTAAGAAAAATTGGAGCTACGTTAACCATACCGACCCATTTCAAGCTGTCTTGAGGCGATGCGTTCTTGTGTCGGTAGGAGCCCCGATCTTATTTGGTGCCCTTTAAAAGTGTAAGCTGGAGTTTGATTGTTGGTTCAGCGAAGCTTCCAGGAACGGTTTTAGGAAGCTTCTGGAAGCTTTCTGTCGGTTTTTTTATTTGTTTGGGCCTGTTATGTTCATTTTTTTCATTTTTCTTCTTTTATTTGTCATTTCATTATTCTTTTATTATCTTTATTATTTTTCTAATTTTTTAAATACAAGAACTGTTTCCCAAATTCTATTCTTTTTAAAATTTGTGAACTTTCCCCAAATTCGTGAAATGTTCTTAAATTTGTGAAAAAATATTCCCAAAATTGATGAGAACTTTTTTCAAAATCAATGAAAAATTTCAAATTGATGAACTTTTTTCTAAAATTGATGATTTTTTATATACAAGAACATTTTTAAAATGTTGAAATTCATAATTTTTGTGAACTTTTTAATTTGCATATTTTATTACTTAAAAAAATCTTGCACTTTTTCAAAAGTTAATGGTTGAGCAGCCAACGAGTTGCGCATGAGCATGCTAATGGGTTGCGGACCGCGGGCTTTCTATGAGGACACTAGTATTGTGATCGGGTGGTTGAGGCGCGGATTAGGACTTAGGAGCACCCTGATAGAAGCGAGACATAGACTTGCCGACTGGAGCAGAAGACATTAAGCATCTTCTGTTCAAGTGTAGCCGAGCAAAGCTGTATGGCAAGCACTGGGTACTCATGACTTATTTGAAAAAACTTGTCTTGTTCTTCGTCCAGGACAGTATGTTTTAGAGGAGTTGTTGTATTGAAGCCTTGATCATTCACTTATTTTTGGGACAAGCCCCATTGCTAGAGCTTGTTGCGGTGTCCTTTGGTATTTATGGTGGGAAAGGAGGCAAATTAGCCATGATATTCGGGTGCAGTTCGAGAAAGATCCGTGATGGCAATCAATGTGTTGTCCTCATATTTCAGGTCTTCTGCCGTTCCTTATGCAAGGGTGAGAAAGGGGAGATGGGCTCCACCAAGGTGATTGTGTTAAGATAAACGTTGATGCTTCTTCCGATCCAGACATTTTTACAGGTGCAGCCATTTGTTATAAAAAGGGAAGTGTAATGCACATTTGGATATGGTTCAAGATGTTCTTTCGACTGAAGCTTTGGCTCTCAAGCATGGCTTGTTCTTAGCTGAATCTATGGGTTGTAATAGAGTTGTTGTGAGCTCTGGTAATAGTGAATTAATAGAAATTATGAAGAATGAGAGGCCTCCTACAGGTATTGCTGCAACGATTTTTTGAGATTGTTTTCTAAGGGGGCCCCGAATTTATTAGGGTTAAGTATGAGCATGCGAATAGGGAAACAAATTCTTTAGCTCATAAACTAGCTCGGTTGGTTAAGTTCCAGGCTTAGGGTCTGATTAGATGATCCCTCACCCCTCTATTGTACCTCTCATGGTTAACGATGTAACATTATTATCTATTGAATGAAGAGGACATTTTGAGGTAAAAAAACGAGACATAAACTCGCCCAATTTTTCATGCCTGGATCAGCCAGTTTCCAGGCGAAACGTACAGGTACATTCCCGTGTCAGAAAGGAAAAGAAAAGAACATTGCACGACTATTCCTCGTGCTCGTGCTCTTCTCCCGTTTGTATCGACCGGCCGGCCGGCCACGGCTCCACTGCCGCCGATTTCCCGGACGATTCCGTGAACATGCTGCCCAACAGCCCAAGTAGTACCACAGACCACGGCCAGATCGACCAGAAAACTTCACGGAAAACCACCGGATCAGCCGTCATTTGGGGGACTAGCGTGTGTGTCGGCCGAGACGTCGGGTTTGCACGTTTTGCCCGGATCAGCCCAGTCTCCAGGCGAAATGTGCAGGTATATTCCCGTTTCATCAATCATCAAAAGGAAAAGGAAGTAACACCACGACGGTTCCTAAAAATGGAAGAGGAAATTACACTGCACGACAATTCCACGCGTGTGTATCCAAAAATAGAAAGACTGTTCCTCGTGCTGTTCTCGCGTTCTGTATTGGTCGGCCACGACTTCACTGCCGCCGTTTTCTCGGATGATTCCGTGAAAATGCCGCCCAAGTAAGTACTCGACCAGTTCGACCGGAAAACTTCACGAAAACACACCGGAAAACTGCGTGGTATTTTCCATGCACGCGCTCTCCCTGCGCTATATATGCAGTTCACCACGTTCGTACGAGGCCGTGCCAAAACTCAGAAGATGAAACCCTCAAGAGATCGAGCTGCTGCCATGGCTTCCCGTGCCACACCGTCCAGCTGCTCGGCGAGCAAGCTCCTCCTCCTCCTCCTCCTTGTCTTGGTCGCCGCTGCGGCTCTGGCGTGGCCGCGGCGAGGCCGGGGCCGGGGTGGCAGGCGCGCAAGGGCACGGCGGAGGCGCGAGGGCAAGGTTGCTGTCGGAGCCGGGGGCCTCTTGCTGCACGCACGACCGGAACTCGGAGGGAACCTCGTGCTGCCCACATAGGCCACCTCCGTAGTAGTCCACTGCACACTGCGGCCGAAATGTGTAGAGTAAATTACGTATTTGGTTGTTGATCGTTCATTCATTCATTCGTACAGATAGAAATACAACCCCTGTATTCCTTCTTCTTTGGTGTCTGGTCGTTGTTTATTTCTGAACTACAGTAGCGGGTGTCTCTCGTTCAATAGGAGAACCATGTATTATAAGGTGTCAGAAGAGTCTTTGTTTTAATGGTATCAGAAGTTTGTAGAATTGTCTAACTAATCGGAAAAATATTCCTGATATATACTTCTATATTGTCTAACTAACATGATTAATGATCTATGTGTGGTTTGAGTTGTATTCTCCATCGAGAGACACTTATTTTGGAATAAAGAGAGTACATGGCTGGTTATGAGAATTTCTGGCAGTAGCTCTAAACTACACACAGCTAATTGATGCATACGTGTCATCTCGTAGTGCATCGATTACCTCCGGAGATTGCATTAACCGTTGAAAAAACGAACGTCCTTGCAACATCTAGCACTTCACAGCTGCCAACAATTCCATTTGAAACCACCAAGGCACATGGCAAACCTTTTGTTTGCCTCTCAGAACTTCTGAACCGCCTCATCCGAAATTTTCGAAGTGGTTACACAAATTGTGTCACTGCCAATGAAGTAGCCTCAGATCCTCAGAATGCTATTCGTTCAATCTGATTAAGTGATCAGAAAATTGCCACCTTAATTAGCCTTGTCTATTTATACTCCCACCTATCCCACATGTTCACTCGAAGCAAACTTCACTCCTATCATATGTTCTAAGTGAAAACTCCGCCTCCTTGTGCTAATTTCAAAGGGCTTTCTACTCCAACCATTCAAGTCAATTCATTGAGATATGATCCATCTTTGTTTTTCACTCATACTTCTCCAACCCAGCAGCCAAATGTTGAGATAGTTTGTGTGTTGATGAAATTATCTTTTGAAGCACAAGAGCAGGAGATTCATCACCGGGCAGTCTCAATCTTATTACTCTTGGAGGGTGTGCGCCTCCTAGATTGGCTATGTACTTGGGAGCCTTCAAGTTTGTGAAAAACAAAAAGGTTTTAAGGGCCCGAAGATCGCATAATTCATGAAGATTTACCCGTATTGAGGCTAGGCCTTCGTGAGCATAAGCCATATCGTCTTCGTAGACCCTTCGTGTGTGATTGTCCTTTTGTGGACTTGGTCCTTAATGGAACCCCGCAACCAGGATCCTTGTGATCTCAGATCTATAGTGGACCGAAGCCTCAATCAACGTGGTTGTAAAAATAATGCAAACTATCCGAAGTTTCAAACCACGAAAAAATCTTCACTGAGCCAATCCATGTCTGCATATCTCTAGCTCTACCTTGTTACGTACGCTGGCATGTATTTACCTTTAGTTGCCTGTACTCTTATAGACTTGCATGTGTAGGGTGCTTGATTTATTACCATAGCAAAGCTAGAATTGCAAGGAAACTAAATTTTGTAAAAAGAGTTACTTTTCTCTAAGTAGTCTATTCGCCCCAACCTCTAGACATACTTAAACTCATGTCTGCATATCTTTAACTCTACCTTGTTACGTATACTTGCATGTATTTGCTTTTAGTTGCCTATACTTTTGTAGACTTGCGTGTGTAGGGTTCTTGATAGACTACCATAGGAAAGCTAAAATTGCAAGGAAACTAAATTTTAAAAAAGAGTTTTTTTTTCTAAGTAGCGTATTCGCCCCCACCTCTAGACATACTTAATGTATCCTACAACCATCATATTTCTCCACATTAACCATGACAATCCAATTAGTACAAACTTGTTGCATGCAAACCAAAGCCCTACATCTAACCTAAACTTCATCATGAGAGAGAGGGGGGGGGGGGGGGGGGGTGAGGAGCCTTTGTTGCAGTTGCTTGGTCCTTGCATGTAAGGGTGTGGCCAATGGTGTAGAATCAACATGCCGCCCCAACATTCCACACACACCCTGGTTGTTGAAACCACTACTCGGGAATAAATCATCCAAGCCAATGGTGGTTCAATGAACATATAATTTTGTGATTACCTCATTTTTTCATGTGTTTTGCACTTTTCCTTTGCTTGCGCCTTCTCTTTCTCAGGTTCACACTCTTCCTTCAAGAGACCGATTCCTCTGCAAGCTACAATGTTTGTTTTAGCCATGGCGGTGGAACTATGGGACAACCGTCCAATGTGTAGATCGTTGAAATTGCCCTAAGATAAAAGGGAAGGGGAAGAGCCGAGGGAGTTGACATGTATGGGTCTAGTGAGGCAGCCATGCATAGGTCAATTTTTTATTAAGTTGCCACAAACTTTTTTTTTTGCTTAGGCAGAGGCCTAGAGTAGGAGGTGTTGGGGAACGTAGTAATTTCAAAAAAATTCCTACGCACACGCAAGATCATGGTGATGCATAGCAACGAGAGGGGAGAGTGTTGTCCACGTACCCTCGTAGACCGAAAGCGGAAGCGTTAGCACAACGCGGTTGATGTAGTCGTCGTCTTCACGATCCGACCGATCAAGTACCGAGCATACGACACCTCCGAGTTCAGCACACGTTCAGCCCGATGGCGTCCCTCGAACTCCGATCCAGGCGAGTCTTTGAGGAGAGTTTAAATCGACCTGACGGCGTGGTGATGATGATGATGTTCTACCGGCGCAGGCTTCGCCTAAAGCACCGCTTCTGATGATATCGAGATGGATTATGGTGGAAGGGGGCACCACACACGGCTAAAAGATCAAACGATCAATTGTTGTCTCTTTGGGGTGCCCCCTTGCCCCCGTATATAAAGGAGCAAGGGGGGATGCGGCCGACCAGGAGGAGGGCGCGGGGCGCGCGGCCCTGCCCTGGCCGCCTCTCCTCTTCTCGACTAAGGCCCACTATGGCCCATTAAGCCCCCGGGGGGGTTCCGGTAACCCCTCGGTACTCCGGTAAAATCCCGATTTCGCCCGAAACACTTCCGATATCCAAACATAGGCTTCCAATATATCAATCTTCATGTCTCACCATTTCGAGACTCCTCGTCATGTCCGTGATCACATCCGGGACTCCGAACTGCCTTCGGTACATCAAAACATATAAACTCATAATATAACTGTCATCGAAACTTTAAGCGTGCGGACCCTACGGGTTCGAGAACTATGTAGACATGACTGAGACACGTCTCCGGTCAATAAACAATAGCGGAACCTGGATGCTCATATTGGCTCCCACATATTCTACGAAGATCTTTATCGGTCAGACCGCATAACAACATACGTTGTTCCCTTTGTCATCGGTATGTTACTTGCACGAGATTCGATCGTCGGTATCTCAATACCTAGTTCAATCTCGTTCTTGGCAAGTCTCTTTACTTGTTACGTAATACATCATTACGCAACTAACTCATTAGTTGCAATGCTTATGAGCTTAAGTGATGTGCATTACCGAGAGGGCCCGGAGATACCTCTTCGACAATCGGAGTGACAAATCCTAATCTCGAAATCGCCAACCCAACAAGTACCTTCGGAGACACCTGTAGAGCACCTTTATAATCACCCGATTCACGTTGTGACGTTTGGTGGCACACAAAGTGTTCCTCCGGTAAACGGGAGTTGCATAATCCATAGTCATAGGAACATGTATAAGTCATGAAGAAAGCAATAGAAACCTACTAAACAATCGAGTGCTAAGCTAACGGAATGGGTCAAGTCAATCACATCATTCTCCTAATGATGTGATCCCATTAATCAAATGACAACTCATGTCTATGGCTAGGAAACATAACCATCTTTGATCAACGAGCTAGTAGAGGCATACTAGTGACACTCTGTTTGTCTATGTATTCACACAAGTATTATGTTTCCGGTTAATACAATTCTAGCATGAATAATAAACATTTATCATGAAATAAGGAAATAAATAATAACTTTATTATTGCCTCTAGGGCATATTTCCATCAGTCTCCCACTTGCACTAGAGTCAATAATCTAGTTCACATCGCCATGTGATTTAACATCAATAGTTCACATCTTTATGTGGTTAACACCCACAGTTCACATCGACATGTGACCAACACCCAAAGGGTTCACTAGAGTCAGTAATCTAGTTCACATCGCTATGTGATTAACACCCAAAGAGTACTAAGGTGTGATTATGTTTTGCTTGTGAGATAATTTTAGTCAACGGGTTACATCACATTCAGATCCGTAAGTATTTTGCAAATTTCTATGTCTACAATGCTCTGCATGAAGCTACTCTAGCTAATAGCTCCCACTTTCAATATATATCTAGATCGAGACTTAGAGTCATCCAGATCGGTGTCAAAGCTTGCATCGACGTAACTCTTTACGACGAACCTTTTGTCACCTCCATAATCGAGAAACATATCCTTATTCAACTAAGGATAATTTTGAGCGCTGTCCAGTGATCTACTCCTAGATCACTATTGTACTCCTTGCAAAACTTCGGTGTAGGGTATTCAATAGTTCTGGTACACAGCATGGAATACTTTATAGAACCTATGGCTGAGGCATAGGGAATGACTTTCATTCTCTGTCTATCTTCTGCCGTGGTCGGGCTTTGAGTCTTACTCAATTTCACACCTTGTAACATAGGAAAGAACTCTTTCTTTGACTGTTCCATTTTGAACTACATCAAAATCTTGTCAAGGTATGTACTCATTGAAAAAAATCTTATCAAGCGTCTTGATCTATCTCTATAGATCTTGATGCTCAATATGTAAGCAGCTTCACCGAGGCCTTTCTTTGAAAATCCTTTCAAATACTCCTTTATGCTTTCCAGAAAATTCTACATTATTTCGGATCAAAAATATGTCATTCACATATACTTATCAGAAATGCTATAGTGCTCCCACTCACTTTCTTGTAAATACAGGCTTCACCGCAAGCCTGTATAAAACTATATGCTTTGATCAACTCATCAAAGCGTATATTCCAACTCCGAGATGTTTGCACCAGTCCATAGATCGATCGCTGGAGCTTGCATATTTTGTTAGCACCTTTAGGATTGACAAAACCTTCTGGTTGCATCATATACAACTCTTCTTTAATAAATCCATGAAGGAATGCAATTTTGTTTATCCATTTGCCAGATTTCATAAAATGTGGAAATTGTTAACATGATTCAGACAGACTTAAGCATCGCTACGAGTGAGAAAATCTCATTGTAGTCAACACCTTAAACTTGTCGAAAACCTTTTTGCGACAATTTGAGCTTTGTAGATAGTAACACTACTATCAGCGTCCGTCTTCCTCTTGAAAATCCATTTATTCTCAATGGCTTGCCGATCATAAGTCAACCAAAGTCCACACTTTGTTCTAATACATGGATCCCATCTCAGATTTCATGGCCTCAAACCATTTTGCGGAATCTGGGCTCACCATCGCTTCTTCATAGTTCGTAGGTTCATCATGGTCTAGTAACATAACCTCCAGAACAGGATTACCGTACCACTCTGGTGCGGATCTTATTCCGGTTGACCTACGAGGTTCAGTAACAACTTGATCTGAAGTTTCATGATCATCATCATTAACTTCCTCAGTAATTGGTGTAGGTATCACATGAACCGGTTTCTGTGATGAACTACTTTCCAATAAGGGAGCAGGTACAGTTACCTCATCAAGTTCTACTTTCCTCCCACTCACTTCTTTCGTGAGAAACTCCTTCTCTAGAAAGGATCCAAATTTAGCTACGAATATCTTGCCTTCGGATCTGTGATAGAAGGTGTACCCAACTATCTCCTTTGGGTATCCTATGAAGACACATTTCTCTGATTTGGGTTTGAGCTTATCAGGATGAAACCTTTTCTTATAAGCATCGCAACCCCAAACTTTAAGAAACGACAAATTTGGTTTCTTGCCAAACCACAGTTCATACGGTGTCGTCTCAACGGATTTAGATGGTGCCCTTTTTAACGTGAATGCAGCTGTCTCTAATGCATAACCCCAAAAAGATAGTGGTAGAACGGTAAGAGACATCATAGATCGCACCATATCTAACAAAGTACGGTTATGACGTTCGGATACACCATTACACTGTGGTGTTCCAGGTGGCGTGAGTAGTGAAACTATTTCACACTGTTTTAACTGAAGGCCAAACTCGTTAACTCAAATATTTTACTTCTGCGATCATATCGTAGAAACTTTTATTTTCTTGTTACGATGATTCTCCACTTCACTCTGAAATTATTTGAACTTTTCAAATGTTTCAGACTTGTGTTTAATCAAGTAGATATATCCATATCTGCTCAAATCATCTGTGAAGGTGAGAAAATAACGATACCTGCCGCGAGCATCAACACTCATCGGACTACATACGTCAGTATGTATTATTTCCAACAAATCTTTTGCTCGCTCCATTGTTCCGGAGAACGGAGTCTTAGTCATCTTGCCCATGAGGCATGGTTCGCAAGCATCATGTGATTCCAAAAGCCCATCAGCACGGAGTTTCTTCATGCGCTTTACACCAATATGACCTAAGCAGCGATTACCACAAATAAGTTGCACTATCATTATTAACTTTACATCTTTTGGCTTCAATATTATGAATATGTGTATCACACGATCGAGATCCAACAAACCATTTTCATTGGGTGTATGACCATAGAAGGTTTTTATTCATACCAACAATTATTCTCTAACTTACATGAATAACCGTATTGCAATAAACATGATCAAATCATATTCATGCTCAACGCAAACACCAAATAACACTTATTTAGGTTCAACACCAATCCCGAAAGTATAGGGAGTGTGCGATGATGATCATATCAATCTTGGAACTACTTCCAACACACATCGTCACCTCACCCTCAACTAGTCTCTGTTTATTCAGAACTCCTGTTTGAGTTACTAATTTTTAGCAACCGAACAAGTATCAAATACCCGGGCTACTATAAACACTAGTAAGGTACACATCAATAACCTGTATATCAAATATAGCTTTGTTCACTTTGCCATCCTTCTTACCCACCAAATACTTGGGGTAGTTCCGCTTCCAGTGACCAGTCCCTTTGTAGTAGAAGCACTTAGTCTCTGGCTTAGGTCCAGATTTGGGCTTCTTCACTTGAGTAGCAACTTGCTTGCCGTTCTTCTTGAAGTTCACCACTAAGTTCTAGTAACTTGGTGATAGTGACTAGAGAACTCTGTCAATCACTATATTATCTGGAAGATTAACTCCCACTCGATTCAAGTGATTGTAGTACTCAGACATTCTGAGCACATGCTCACTAGTTGAGCAATTCTCCTCCATCTTGTAGGCAAAGTACTGTCAGAGGTCTCATACCTCTCGACACGGGCATGAGTATGAAATACCAATTTCAACTCTTGGAACATCTTATATGCTCCGTGGCGTTCAAAACATTTTTGAAATCTAGGTTCTAAGCCATAAAGCACGGTGCACTAAACTATCAAGTAGTCATCATATCGAGCTTTGTCAAACGTTCATAACATCTGCATCTGCTCCTGCAATAGGTCTGTCACCTAGCGGTGCATCAAGGACATAATTCTTCTGTGCAGCAATGAGGATAAACCTCAGATCACGGATCCAATCCGCATCATTGCTACTAACATCTTTCAACTTAGTTTTCTCTAGGAACATATAAAAATAAACGGGGAGCAACATCGCGAGCTATTGATCTACAACATAGATATGCTAATACTACCAGGACTAAGTTCATGATAAATTAAATTTCAATTAATCATATTACTTAAGAACTCCCACTTAGATAGACATCCCTCTAATCCTCTAAGTGATCACGTGATCCATATCAACTAAACCATGTCCGATCATCACGTGAGATGGAGTAGTTTCAATGGTGAACATCACTATGTTGATCATATCTACTATATGATTCACGCCGACCTTTCGGTCTCGGTGTTAGAGGCCATTTCTGTTATATGCTAGGCTCGTCAAGTTTAACCTGAGTATTCCGCATGTGCAACTGTTTTGCACCCGTTGTATTTGAGCGTAGAGCCTATCACACCCGATCATCACGTGGTGTCTAAGCACGAAGAACTTTCGCAATGGTGCATACTCAGGGAGAACACTTATACTTTGATAATTTAGTGAGGGATCATCTTATAATGCTACCGTCAATCAAAGCAAGATAAGATGCATAAAAGATAAACATCACATGCAATCATTATAAGTGATATGATATGGCCATCATCATCTTGTGCTTGTGATCTCCATCTCCGAAGCACGGTCATGATCACCATTGTCACCGACGCGATACCTTCATCTCCATCATAGCATCGTTGTCGTCTCTCCAATCTTATGCTTCTACGACTATCGCTACCGCTTAGTGATAAAATAAAGCATTACAGGGCGATTGCATTGCATACAATAAAGCGACAACCATATGGCTCCTGCCAGTTGCCGATAACTCGGTTACAAAACATGATCATCTCATACAATAAAATATAGCATCACGTCTTGACCATATCACATCACAACATATCCTGCAAAAACAAGTTAGACGTCCTCTACTTTGTTGTTGCAAATTTTACATGGCTGTTACGGGCTTAGCAAGAACTGTTCTTACCTACGCATCAAAACCACAACGATAGTTTGTCAAGTTGGTGCTGTTTTAACCTTCGCAAGGACGGGCGTATACTTTTCAGTTCAACTAAAGTTGGAGAAACTGACACCCGCCAGCCACCTGTGTGCAAAGCACGTCGGTAGAACCAGTCTCGCGTAAGCGTACGCGTAATGTCGGTCCGGGCCGCTTCATCTCACAATACCGCCGAACCAAAGTATGACATGTTGGTAAGCAGTATGACTTATATCACCCACAACTCACTTGTGTTCTACTCGTGCATATGACATCTACGCATAAAACCTGGCTCGGATTCCACTGTTGGGGAACGTAGTAATTTCAAAAAAATTCCTACGCACACGCATGATCATGGTGATGCATAGCAACGAGAGGGGAGAGTGTTTTCCATGTACCCTCATAGACCGAAAGCGGAAGTGTTAGCACAACGCGGTTGATGTAGTCGTACGTATTCACGATCCGACCGATCAAGTACCGAACGCACGGCGCCTCCGAGTTCAGCACACGTTTAGCCCGATAACGTCCCTCGAACTCCAATCCAGCCGAGTGTTGAGGGAGAGTTTCGTCAGCACGACAGCGTGGTGACGATGATGATGTTCTACCGACGCAGGGCTTCGCCTAAGCACCGCTTCTGATGTCGAGGTGGATTATGGTGGAGGGGGGCACCGCACACGGGTAAAAGATCAAACGATCAATTGTTGTCTCTTTGGGGTGCCCCCTTGCCCCCGTATATAAAGGAGAAAGGGGGGATGTGGCCGGCCAGAAGGAGGGCGCGCCAGGAGGAGTCCTACTCCCACAGGGAGTAGGACTCCCTCCCTTTTCCTAGTTGGATTAGGACTTGGGGGCAAAGAGGAGGGAGAGAGGAAGGAAGGGGGCGCCGCCCCCCTCGCCTTGTCCTATTCGTACTAGGGGGGAGGGGCGCGTGATAACCCACAAGTATAGGGGATCAATTTTAGCCTCTTTTGATAAGTAAGAGTGTCGAACCCAACGAGGAGCTAAAGGTAGAACAAATATTCCCTCAAGTTCTATCGACCACCGATACAACTCTACGCACACTTGACGTTCGCTTTATCGGAAACAAGTATGAAACTAGAAGTACTTTGTAGGTGTTTTGGGTAAGCTTGCAAGAATAAAAAGGGCGCGTAAATAAAAACTAGGGGCTGTTTAGATAAAGACACAACTAAATTAGTTTTAGTAGGGAGCTTGTTGTCACGAGAAAGTTATTTGTCCCTAGGCAATCGATAACTAGACCGGTAATCATTATTGCAATTTTATTTGAGGGAGAGGCATAAGCTAACATACTTTATCTACTTGGATCATATGCACTTATGATTGGAACTCTAGCAAGCATCCGCAACTACTAAAGATCATTAAGGTAAAATCAAACCATGGCATTTAAGTATCAAGTCCCCTTTATCCCATACGCAAACAACCTACTTACTCGGGTTTGTGCTTCTGTCACTCACGCCACTCACCATAAGCAAATCATGAACATATTGCAAACCCTACAGCGAGGATCCCTCACGCTTGCGCGACACGGAGAGCACCATAGGACAGCACCAATAATAAAACATGCAACTCAAACCAATCTTGATCATCAAATAACCCATAGGACAAAATAGATCTACTCAAACATCATAAGATAGCTATACATCATTGGGAAATAATATATAGCGTTGAGCACCATGTTTAAGTAGAGATTACATCGGGTAAGAGAGAGGTTACACCGCTGCATAGGGGGGGGAAGAGTTGGTGATGATGGCGGTGAAGTTGTTGGTGAAGATGGTGGTGATGATGATGGCCCCGGCAGCGCTCTGGCGCCACCGGAAGCAAGGGGGAGAGGGGGCCCCTTCTTCTTCTTCTTCCTTGACCTCCTCCCTAGATGGGAGAAGGGTTTCCCCTCTGGTCCTTGGCTCCCATGGCGTGGGAGGGGTGAGAGCCCCTCCAAGATTGGATCTATCTCTCTGTTTCTCTCTGTTTCTGCGTTCTGTTCTGCTGCCTTTTCACCATTTCTTTTATATCCGGAGATCCGTAACTCCGATTGGACTGAAACCTTCGCCGTGATTTTTTCCAAAATTAGCTTTCTTCTTGACGAAGAAGGGCATCAACCGCCTTACGGGTGGCCCACGAGGGTGGGGGGCGCGCCCTCCTGGTACGGGCGTGGGCCCCTGCCTCGTGGCCACCTCGGACACCGTTTCACGTTGATCTTTCTCCCAGATTTCAAAATATTCCAAAAATAAGCTCCGTCGTTTTTATCTCGTTTGGACTCTGTTTGATATGGATATTCTGCGAAACCAAAAACATGCAATAGGCGAGGCGGCATCAAGCCTTTGGATCAATATGTTAGTCCCAAAAATAGTATAAAAAGTTGCCAAAAAGTATATGAAAGTTGAATAATATTGGCATGGAACAATCAAAAATTATAGATCTGACGAAGACGTATCAGCATCCCCAAGCTTAATTCCTGCTCGTCCTCGAGTAGGTAAATTATAAAAAAGATAATTTTTGATGTGGAATGCTACCTAGCATAATCTTGATCATGTATCTAATCATGGCATGAATATTAAGACACGAGTGATTCAAAGCAATAGTCTATCCTTTTACATAAAAACAATAATACTTCATGCATACCAACCAAGCAATTATGTCTTATTGAAAGAACATAGCCAAAGAAAGCTCATCCCTACAAAATCATATAGTCTGGCTATGCTCCATCTTCACCACACAAAATATTCATATCATGCACAACCCCGATGACAAGCCAAGAAATTGTTTCATACTTTTGACGTTCTCAAACCTTTTCAACTTTCACGCAATACATGAGCGTGAGCCATGGACATAGCACTATAGGTGGAATAGAATATGATGATGGGGGTTATGTGGAGAAGACAAAAAAGGAGAAAGTCTCACATCAACTGGGCGTATCAATGGGTTATGGAGATGCCCATTAATAGATATCGATGTGAGGAGTAGGTATTGCCATGCAACGGATGCACTAGAGCTATAAGTATATGAAAGCTCAACTGAAACTAAGTGGGTGTGCATCCAACTTGCTTGCTCATGAAGACCTAGGGCATTTGAGGAAGCCCATCGTTGGAATATACAAGCCAAGTTCTATATTGAAAATTCCCACTAGTATATGAAAGTGATAACTCAAGAGACTCTCTATATGAAGAACATGGTGCTACTTTGAAGCACAAGTGTGGTAAAAGGATAGTAACATTGCCCTTCTCTCTTTTTCTCTCATTTTTTGTTTTCTCTTTTTTGGGCCTTCTCTTTTTGGCCTTTCTCTTTTTTTTTTTCGTCCGAGTCTCATCCCGACTTGTGGGGAATCATAGTCTCCATTGTCCTTTCCTCACTGGGCAATGCTCTAATAATGATGATCATCACACTTTTATTTACTTACAACTCGATATCTAGAACAAAGATATGACTCTATATGAATGCCTCCGTGATGTGCGGGATGTGCAATGATCTAAGCGTAGCAATGACATCAAAAACGGACAAGCCATGAAAACATCATGCTAGCTATCTTACGATCATGCAAAGCAATATGACAATAAATGCTCAAGTCATGTGTATGATGATGATGGAAGTTGCATGGCAATATATCTCGGAATGGCTATGGAAATGCCATGATAGGAAGGTATGGTGGCTGTTTTGAGGAAGATATAATGAGGCTTGTGTGTGACAGAGCGTATCGTATCACGGGGTTTGGATGCACCGGCGAAGTTTGCACCAACTCTCTAGGTGAGAAAGGGCAATGCGCGGTATCGAAGAGGCTAGCAATGATGGAAGGGTGAGAGTGCGTATAATCCATGGACTCAACATTAATCATAAAGAACTCACATACTTATTGCAAAAATCTATTAGTCATCGAAACAAAGTACTACGCGCATGCTCCTAGGGGGATAGATTGGTAGGAAAAGACCATCGCTCGTCCCCAACCGCCACTCATAAGGAAGACAATCAATAAACACCTCATGCTCCGACTTCGTTTACATAACGGTTCACCATACGTGCATGCTACGGGACTTGCAAACCTCAACACAAGTATTTCTCAATTTCACAATTACTCAACTAGCATGACTCTAATATCACCACCTTTATATCGCAAAACTATTGCAAGGAATCAAACATATCATATTCAGCGATCTACAAGTTTTATGTAGGATTTTATGACTAACCATGTGAATGACCAGTTCCTGTCATCTCTCTAAATAGATATAAGTGAAATACGAGAGTTTTAATTCTTTCTACAAAAGATATACCCACGCTCTAACAAATATAAGTGAAGCAAAAGAGCATTCTACAAATGGCGGTTGTCTATGTAAAGAGAAACAGGCAATCCAAACTTCAAATGATATAAGTGAAGCACATGAAGCATTCTATAAAGCCATACTCAAAAGATATAAGTGAAATTCATAGAGCATTCTATAAATCAACCAAGGACCATATCATACCAGCATGGTGCATAAAAAAATGAAAACGAAATGCAAAAGACGCTCCAAGATTTGCACATATCACATGAATGAAACGAATCCGAAAACATACCGATACTTGTTGAAGAAAGAGGGGATTCCTTGAATATTTACTTGGGGTGCCTCGGGCATCCCCAAGCTTGAGCTCTTGCCTCTCTTCCTTCTTCTCACGTCGAAACCTTCTTGATCATCGAACACTTCATCCACACAAAACTTCAACAGAAAACTCGGTAAGATCCGTTAGTATAATAAAGCAAATCACTACTCTAAGTACTGTTGCAAACCAATTCATATTTTGTTTATGCATTTTTTCTACTGTAATATAACTTTTTCATGGCTTAATCCACTGATATAAATTGATAGTTTCATCAAAATAACCAAACTATGCATCAAAAACAGAATCTGTCTAAAACAGAACAGTCTGTAGCAATCTGAACATTCACCATACTTCTGATACTTGAAAAATTCTGCCACAATTAGGAAAAATAAACAATTTGTATAGCAAGACAGTGCAAAAAGAATCAGAACCATTTGACGTTCCAGTGAAAATTAAAAATCGCGCACTACAGCCAAAGTTTCTGTCCTGCACCGCACAAACCAACAAGCATTTTAAACATCCTAAAGGCAAACCTTGGCACATTATTTTTATAATACAATGGAATGGTACAAGGGGATAATTATTTTTGTTGAAAAGTTTCTGTAATCAAGATTCACAAAGTTTTCGTGAGCATGAACAAAGTTCAAGGCTAGCTCCCACTTCAACAATGCTTGTCTTTCTCATTTTCGCTTTTCTTTTTGAAAAGTTTTGGGTTCCCCTCTTTATTTTTGTTGTTTTTAAACTATATGAAAGCACTCAACAGAAATAAATGACTCTCTAAAACTTCCGGGTTGTCTTCCTGGCAGCGCTTTCTTTAAAGCCATTAAGCTAGGCATATAGTGCTCAAGTAGTGAATCCACCGGATCCCAAGGTATATCAAAGCCAATTTTAATTAGCAATGATTTGTAATTTAGTAGTGAGCACAAAGTAACATATATCATGTAATGACGAAGTCTAACTCTCTTCCTATGCATCGACATGTCATAAAAGAACAATTCATGCACACATAGTAAAGGCCAATGCATAGTATAAACAGTTTCTTGCAATTTTATTGTATTGGAAACATAGAGAGGTGGAGATATAGTTCCTCATAGTAATTGCAAGTAGGAGCAGCAAGCACATGCATATTATATCTATCAAAATCATCATGTGCAACGGTAAAAGGCAACTGATACGTCTCCGTCGTATCTACTTTTCCAAACACTTTTGCCCTTGTTTTGGACTCTAACTTCTATGATTTGAATGGAACTAACCCGGATTGGATGTTTTTCAGTGAAATTGCCATGACGTTGTTTTATGTGCGAGAAAACAAAAGTTCTCGGAATGACCTGCAACTACGGAACATCTTAGAAAAATAATAAAAATCCTCGCCAAAGATGAAGACCAGGGCCCACACCTGTCCACAAGGGTGGGCGCCCCCCCTCAGGCGCGCAACCTACCTCATGGGCCCCCTGGAGACCCTCCGACGCCAACTCCAACTCTATATATTTGCTTTCGGAGAGAAAAAATCAGAGAGAAGAAATCATCGCGTTTTACGATACGGAGCCGCCGCCAAGCCCTAAAACCTCTCGGGAGGGCTGATCTGGAGTCTGTTCGGGGCTCCGGAGAGGGGGATTCGTCGCCGTCGTCATCATCAACCATCCTCCATCACCAATTTCATGATGCTCACCGCCGTGCGTGAGTAATTCCATCGTAGGCTTGCTGGACGGTGATGGGTTGGATGAGATTTATCATGTAATCGAGTTAGTTTTGTTAGGGTTTGATCCCTACACTACAAAAAAAAAGACACATTCGTGACATTTTGGGCCGAACGAAATTTTTTTCTGTCATACATATGACACTTCTATGACGATAATTGTGACAGAACCCGGTATCATCATAGATGTGGTGGGCTCCTACTTCTATGACAAAAAATCATGACAGAAAATGGGCTTTTAAATGCAGGCGGGCGGAGACGCAGCTGCATGACATTCTTTGGGCCGTCCATGACGGACAAAACCGTGGTAGAAGCGAGGGTAGGAAAATTTCGGGGAGTTGCGGTTACGGTGGGAGGTCGAGAAGCGGCGATGGCGTTTCTCTCGTACTGCGTATGCGGCGTGTGTGCGGCGTTAGCTCTAATCAACCCGGCGGCGTTGGGCTCTAATCGAACCCGGCGATTACCTGCGAACTGGCGTTCTTCGAACCCGGCGATCGGTCGATGGCTGTTAATCAACCCGATGGAGTGATTCGCCGCTCTGCTTGCTAATCGAAGCCGATCGATTGGATGAGCGATGAGCATTGCCGGGGGTTGGATGACCCGATGGCGGTGGCGTTGCCTCTGGATTGAATAGGACCCCGTGGTGTGGAGGGCTAGATGAGCGATGAGCGGTGGAGGGGTGGCCGTGGAGGGGTGGTTGAACAGACCCGTGGTGCGGAGGGCTGGATGAGCGATGAAGCGGTGGAGGGGTGCCCGTGGAGGGTGGTTGAGCGATGGCCGGTGGAGTAGCGGCGGTGGAGGCTGGATGAGCGAGGAGCCCGTGGAGGCTGGAGGAGGTCGATGGTAGCCCGTGGAAGGCTGGAGGAGGTCGACGGTGGAGATGAACACGGTATCCCGTGGAGTCCGTTTTGCGATGCGCCACACCCCTCCCGATGAACGGGACCCCGTTTCGACCGTAGGGAGGTCCGTTTCCTCCGTTTGCGATCGCCACACCCCTCCCGATCAACAGGACCTCCGTTTCGACCGTAGGAGGTCTGTTTCCTCCGTTTTGCGGTACGCCACACCCCTCCCGATCAACAGGACCCCCGTTTTGACCGTAGGAGGTCCGCTTCCTCCGTTTTGCGGTACGCCACACCCCTCCCGATCAACGGGACCCCGTTCCGAACGTGGTCGGTCGAACACAAGGCCGTTTCCTCCATTCTGCAGTATGCCAGGCCTCGTTTCCGTCGCCTGTTCCATCCAAGCCAGTTGGCTCCCACGCGTTCCGTTGCCTCCCGATGAACACGACGCATTTTGTTGCCTCCCCATGAACACGACGCATTCTGTTGCCTCCCCATGAACACAACGCATTCCGTTGCCTCCCCATGAACACGAGCCCTTGCCGTACGTATGCGCGACTAGGCGTTCGAGACCCCGCCCGTATGTACACATACGTGGCCGTATTTTCTTTCTTGCACCCTGGCCGCTGTACGTACGTGTACATGCTACGTGCGCGCCTCTACTACGACACGTGCGCGCCTCTACTACGACACGTGCGCGCCTCTACATCGACCAGTATGTACGTACACGTTCACGACCAGGATGACAACGCTACGTACGCTTCGACCGGGTGGGTCCCGACTGTCAGGCACTTCCTTGCCTGTGAAGATGTAGCTGGTGGGTCCCAGCAGTCAGGGGGGCGAATCGTTTTGTTTTTTTGCGGGCCTTGCGTGCGAAGATGTAACTGCTGGGTCCCCAGCGGTCGAGCGAATCGTTTTGTTTTTGCCGGACGCACTTCCTTGCGTGCGAAGATGTAACTCTTTGGGTCCCAGTCGAGAAGCGAATCGTTTTTTGCTGGCGCGCACTTCCTTGCGTCGCGAAGGTGTAGCTGCCGGGTCCCAGATCGGTAGCGAATCGTTTTTTGCCGGATGCACTTCCTTGCGTCTTGAAGATGTAGCCGATGGGTCCCGGCGGTCGGGCGGTGTTTTTCGGACGCACCTCCTTGCGTGCGAAGATGTAGCTGGTGGGTCCTAGCAGTCAGGGGGGCGAATCATTTTTTTTCGGACGCACTTCCTTGCGTGCGAAGATGTAGCTCGTGGGTCCCAACAGTTAGGGGGCGAATCATTTTTTTGCTAAATACGGTGGCCCGTCCGGTGGGTCCCCGCTGTCAGGTGGAGGAATAATTATTTCGCGCGTAATAAGGAGGCACTTCCTTGCTGCTGCCGTGGACCTAGCTGTCAGCCTCTCCACGTACAGTCCACGTCCGGTGGAAGTCGTTCCTTGACCACGTTGACCACGCCGCGCCGAGAGCACCACGGCGGTGGACAACGGCGAGGCCTAGGAAGTGGACAACGCGGAGCCGGGGAAGACGGCGATGGATGCACACGCGGAGAGAATCTGAGGTTCACTTTGGTTCGGCTGCTTCTGCCGTCACCGTAGAATAACGAGGGGTGTGGGTGAGTGGAGGGATGGCACGGCCAGCGGTGGGAGTAGTAGGGCGGTGAGGCCTCATGGCAACCTGGCCGACCCACGAGAAGGCGAGGAAGCGGCTGACACGACCGGGCGCTGCTTTAGGCTGGAGCAAGAAGACCAGAGGTTGAAGAAGCACGACGGCCGTTGGATGGACATCATCACGGTCCTTTGCAGCTAGAATCGTTTATTATTGACTAAGTTGACAAAGCCCTTGGTACGTCAACTTAGTAGGCCCACTGGTCGACTTCCGAAGCAGTGCGCCCTAGATGTCGTGGGAGGAATCATTTTTGGGAGGGTGAAGCTAGAATATCCGAGATTGAAGAAGAAGCCACGGCATCCGTTGGATGGACATCCAACGCCACCGCTTCTGCTAGAACCGTGTGTTGACTATAAGTTGACAAAGCCTTGCATACGTGACAACTCTGTTTTTTTAGGGGCCAGCGTCAACTTAGTAAGGCCAGAAGTGTGTGGCAGAGAACTTATAGCCCATTTGAGATTTTTAAGAATGTGTAGCCCATTTATGAATTCTAATGGAATTTACTATAGCCCATTTACAGTTTGTTAAAACTACAGCCCATTTCAACCAACCGTTCAAAACATAATTCAATAAAATTTCCCACATTTTGATGGGATCCGAATATTTTTATCCCGAAATTTCTAGTCAGATCAAATACAATTTCAATATAAATTTATATTACGTAAAAATCCAACGAAACATTACACTCGCAACAATTAATGAAATTAAAATTTTCAATATTCCAAAAATAATATTTTATAAAGTAATCACTATTTGGTGCATTATTTAATAGTTACTACCCAGTTTTTATAATTACATCCCATTTATTATTTCTTAAAGCCCATTTTCTTGTCAAGCCTAATGCATCCCTCCTAGGAAAGATTTGCAGCCAGTGAGCGGTGAATAACAACTTGACCTTGCACAGGTATTCCTAAAAAAGTATAGCTGGGCTAGCCATTTTCAACTTGAAAAAATTAATATACGGGCTGGTACACTGCACAGGCTAGGCAGGCCTGACCCGCCAGATTAATACCTGCAGCGATGTTTTCGTTGTTGTTCAGAGGAGAAAAATTAATATCTGGGGTAAACATCGAAAAAATCTGCAGTGCTCACACCTCAAAAACACAAATACTGCTCGAGCTGCTTGGTCCCAGCTGCTCGAGAACATGGTAGTCGACGATCCGGCGCCAACCCCCTCCTCCGCGCCATCCTCGCCGGTGCATTGCACCATGACCATCGGCGAGGCCCATGCCCAATATATGGATAGAGTGAGGCCGATGCGTGAGGAGCAGTTCCGGGAGGCGCAGGCCGACGCCGCCTACAACCACCATCTCCTCCAGGAGCACCTGCAGGCGGAGGAGCAGATCACCGAGGAGCGGGCGGAGCAGGAGGCGCTGCTCGACTCGTACCGCTCCGCCTGCAAGGGCCGCCTCGAGCGCTGGCGGTACCGCATGTTGGGGAACGTTGCATAAAATAAAATTTTCCTACATTCACCAAGATCCATCTATGAGTTCATCTAGCAACGAGAGAGAGAGATGCATCTACATACCCTTGTAGATCGCGTGCGGAACTGTTCAAGAAAACGGGGTTGAGGGAGCCGTTCTCGTCGTGATCCAAATCACCGGAGATCCTAGCGCCGAACGGACGGCACCTCCACGTTCAACACACGTACGTTCAGCGTGACGTCTCCTCCGTCTTGATCCAGCAAGGGGAAAGGAGAGGTTGATGAAGATCCAGCAGCACAACGGCGTGGTGGTGGATGCAACAGGACTCCGGCAGGGCTTCGCCAAGCAACTACGAGAGGAGGAAGAGGTGTAGCAGGGGGAGGGAGGCGCCAAGACTCAGGGGTGCGGCTGCCCCCCTCCCCCCTCCTTTATATAGGCCCCAGGCGCCCGGCCCCGAGATTGAATCTCCCAAGGAGGCGGCCTGGGGGTTGGAGTGCCCCCCAAGGCTAGTGGGCGCTCCCGCACCCTAGGGTTTCAACCCTAGGCGCGAGGGGGCCCAAGTGAGGCGCACCAGCCCACCGAGGCTGGTTCCCTCCCACTTCAGCCCACAGGGCCCTCCGGGATAGGTGGCCCCACCCGATGGACCCGGGACCCTTAGGTGGTCCCGGTACAATACCGGGTGATCCCGAAACTTTCCCGATGGCCGAAACAGCACTTCCTATATATAATTCTTTACCTCCGGACCATTCCGGAACTCCTCATGACGTCCGGGTCTCATCCGGGACTCTGAACAAATTTCGGTTTGCTGCATACTCATATTCATACAACCCTAGCGTCACCGAACCTTAAGTGTGTAGACCCTACGGGTTCGGGAGACATGCAGACATGACCGAGACGGCTCTCCGGTCAATAACCAACAGCCGGGATCTGGATACCCATGTTGGCTCCCACATGCTCCTCGATGATCTCATCGGATGAACCATGATGTCAAGGATTCAAGCAACCCGTATACAATTCCCTTTGTCAATCGGTATGTTACTTGCCGAGATTCGATCGTCGGTATCCCAATTCCTCGTTCAATCTCGTCACCGGCAAGTCACTTTACTCGTCTGCGTAATGCATGATCCCGTGACCGGACACTTGGTCACTTTGAGCTCATTATGATGATGCATTACCGAGTGGGCCCGATGATACCTCTCCGTGTCTGGAGTGACAAATCCCAGTCTCGATCCGTGTCAACCCAACAGACACTTTCGGAGATACATGTAGTGCAAATTTATAGTCACCCAGTTACGTTGTGACGTTTGGTACACCCAAAGCACTTCTACGGTATCCGGGAGTTACACGATCTCATGGTCTAAGGAAAAGATACTTGACATTGGAAAAGCTCTAGCAAAACGAACTACACGATCTTGTGCTATGCTTAGGATTGGGTCTTGTCCATCACATCATTCTCCTAATGATGTGATCCCGTTATCAATGACATACAATGTCCATAGTCAGGAAACCATGACTATCTATTGATAAACGAGCTAGTCAACTAGAGGCTCACTAGGGACATGTTGTGGTCTATGTATTCACACGTGTATTACGATTTTCGGATAATACAATTATAGCATGAATAAAAGACAATTATCACGAACAAGGAAATATAATAATAATCCTTTTATTATTGCCTCTAGGGCATATTTCCAACAGTCTCCCACTTGCACTAGAGTCAATAATCTAGTTACATTGTGATGAATCGATCACCCATAGAGTTACGGTGTTGATCATGTTTTGCTTTCATGGAAGAGGTTTAGTCAGCGGATCTGCGACATTCGGATCTGTATGCACTTTGCAAATTTATATGTCTCCATCTTGAACATTTTCACGAATGGAGTTGAAGCGATGCTTGATGTGCCTGGTCTTCTTGTGAAACCAGGCTCCTTGGTAAGTGCAATAGCTCGGTGTTGTCACAGAAGAGTTTGATCGGCCCCGACGCATTGGGTATGACTCCTAGGTCGGTGATGAACTCCTTCACCCAAATTGCTTCATGCGCTGCCTCCGAGGCTGCCATGTACTCCGCTTCACATGTAGATCCCGCCACGGCGCTCGCTTGCAGCTGCACCAGCTTATTGCTCCACCATTCAACATATACACGTATCCGGTTTGTGACTTAGAGTCATCCAGATCTGTGTCGAAGCTAAGCGTCGGCGTAACCCTTCTGACGAGCTCTTCGTCACCTCCATAAACGAGAAACATGTCCTTAGTCCTTTTCGGTGCTTCAGGATATTCTTGACCGCTGTCCGGTGTTCCTTGCCACTTTGGTACCTTCCTACCAAACTTACGGCAAGGTTTACATCGATGCAGTACACAGCATGGCATACATAATAGACCCTATGGCTGATGCATAGGGGATGACACTCATCTCTTCTATATCTTCTGCCGTGGTCGGACATTGAGCCGAGCTCAATTTCACACCTTGTAATATAGGCAAGAACCCTTCCTTGGACTGATCCATTTTGAACTTCTTGAATATTTTATCAAGGTATGTGCTTTGTGAAAGACCATGAGGTGTCTCGATCTATCTCTATAGATCTTGATGCCTAATATATAAGCAGCTTCTCCAAGGTCCTTCATTGAAAAACTCTTATTCAAGTAGGCCTTAATGTTGTCCAAAAGTTCTATATCATTTCCCATCAAAAGTATGTCATCTACATATAATATGAGAAATGCTACAGAGCTCCCACTCACTTTCTTGTAAACGCAGGCTTCTCCATAAGTCTGCATAAACCCAAACGCTTTGATCATCCCATCAAAGCGAATGTTCCAACTCCGAGATGCTTGCACCAGCCCATAAATGGATCGCTGGAGCTTGCATACCTTGTTAGCATTCTTGGGGTCGACAAAACCTTCCGGATGCATCATATACAGTTCTTCCTTAAGATAGCCGTTAAGGAATACCGGTTTGACGTCCATTTGCCATATCTCATAATCATAGTATGCGGAAATTGCTAACATGATTCGGACGGACTTCAGCTTCGCTACGGGAGAGAAAGTCTCATTGTAGTCAACCCCTTGAACTTGCCGATAACCTTTAGCGACAAGTCGAGCTTTATAGATGGTAACATTACCATCCGCGTCCGTCTTCTTCTTAAAGATCCATTTGTTTTCTATCGCCGATCATCGGGCAAGTCTGTCAAAGTCCATACTTTGTTTTCATACATGGATCGTATCTCGGATTGCATGGCTTCAAGCCATTTGTTGGAATCTGGGCCGCCATCGCTTCTTCATAGTTCAAGGTTCACCATTGTCTAACAACATGATTTCGGAGACAGGGTTGCCATACCACTCTGGTGTGGAACGTGTCCTTGTGGACCTCTGAAGTTCGAGCAACTTGATTTGAAGTACCTTGATCATCATCATCAATTTCCTCTCCAGTCAGTGTAGGCACCACAGGAACATTTTCCTGAGCTGCACTACTTTCCTGTTCAAGAGGTAGTACTTCATCGAGTTCTACTTTCCTCCCACTTACTCCTTTCGAGAGAAACTCTTTTCAAGAAAGGATCCGTTCTTGGCAACAAAGATCTTGCCTTCGGATCTAAGGTAGAAGGTATACCCAATGGTTTCCTTAGGGTATCCTATGAAGACGCATTTTTCCGACTTGGGTTTGAGATTTTCAGGTTGAAGTTTCTTGACATAAGCATCGCATCCCCAAACTTTTAGAAAGGACAGCTTAGGTTTCTTCCCAAACCATAATTCATACGGTGTCGTCTCAACGGATTTAGACGGTGCCCTATTTAAAGTGAATGTAGCTGTCTCTAGAGCGTATCCCCGAAATGATAGTGGTAAATCTGTAAGAGACATCATAGATCGCACCATATCCAATAGAGTGCGATTACGACGTTCGGACACACCGTTACGCTGAGGTGTTCCAGGCGGCGTGAGTTGTGAAAAGATTCCACATTTCCTTAAATGTGTACCAAATTCGTGACTTAAATATTCTCCTCCACGATCAGATCGTAAGAACTTTATTTTTGGTCACGTTGATTCTCTACCTCATTCTAAAATTCCTTGAACTTTTCAAAGGTCTCAGACTTGTGTTTCATTAGGTAGACATACCCATATCTACTCAAGTCATCAGTGAGAGTGAGAACATAACGATATCCTCCGCGAGCCTCAACGCTCATTGGACCGCACACATCGGTATGTATGATTTCCAATAAGTTGGTTGCTCGCTCCATTGTTCCGGAGAACGGAGTCTTGGTCATTTTGCCCATAAGGCATGGTTCGCATGTGTCAAATGATTCATAATCGAGAGACTCTAAAAGTCCATTAGAATGGAGCTTCTTCATGCGCTTGACACCAATGTGACCAAAGGCGGCGATTACCACAAGTATGTGGGACTATCGTTATCAACTTTACATCTTTTGGTATTCACACTATGAATATGTGTGACATTACGTTCAAGATTCATTAAGAATAAACCATTCACCATCGGGGCATGACCATAAAACATATCTCTCATATAAATAGAACAGCCATTATTCTCGGATTTAAATGAGTAGCCATCTCGTATTAAACGAGATCCTGATACAATGTTCATGCTCAAACTTGGCACTAAATAACAATTATTGAGGTTTAAAACTAATCCCGTAGGTAAATGTAGAGGTAGTGTGCCGGCGATCACATCGACCTTGGAACCATTCGGCCGCACATCGTCACCTCGTCCTTCGTCAGTCTCTGTTTATTCCACAGCTCCTGCTGTGAGTTACAAATATGAGCAACGGCACCGGTATCAAATATCCAGGAGTTACTACGAGTACTGCTAAGGTACACATTAGTTACATGTATATCAAATATACCTTTAGTGTTGCCGGCCTTCTTATGCGCTAAGTATTTGGGGCAGTTTAAGCTTCCAAAGTGACCCTTCCCTTTGCAATAAAAGCACTCGATCTCAGGCTTGGGTCCATTCTTTGACTTCTTCCCGGCAAGCGGCTTAACGGTGGCGGCAACATCCTTGCCGTCCTTCTTGAAGTTCTTCTTACCCTTGCCCTTCTTGAACTTAGTGGTTTTATTGACCATCAACACTTGATGTTCTTTCTTGATTTCTACCTCTGCTGACTTCAACATTGAAAATACTTCAGGAATAGTTTTCACCATCCCCTGCATATTGTAGTTCATCACAAAGCTCTTGTAGCTCGGTGGGAGCGACTGAAGGATTCTGTCAATGACCGCCTCGTCCAGGAGGTTAATGTCCAGCTGGGACAGGCGGTTGTGCAACCCAGACATTTTGAGTATGTGCTCACTGACAGAACTGTTTTCCTCCATCTTACAACTATAGAACTTGTCGGAGACTTCATATCTCTCGACCCGGGCATGAGCTTGGAAAACCATTTTCAGCTCTTCGAACATCTCATATGCTCCGTGTTGCTCAAAACGCTTTTGGATCCCCGGTTCTAAGCTGTAAAGCATGCCGCACTGAACGAGGGAGTAATCATCAGCACGAGACTGCCAAGCGTTCATAACATCTTGGTTCTCTGGGATGGGTGCTTCACCTAGCGGTGCTTCTAGGACATATTGTTTCTTGGCTGCTATGAGGATGATCCTCAGGTTCCGGACCCAGTCCGAATAGTTGCTGCCATCATCTTTCAGCTTGGTTTTCTCTAGGAATGCATTGAAGTTCATGGTGACATGAGCGTTGGCCATTTGATCTACAAGACATTTTTGCAAAGATTTTAGACTAATGTTCATGATAATTAAGTTCATCTAATCAAATTATATAATAAACTCCCACTCAGATTTGACATCCCTCTAGTCATCTAAGTGTTACATGATCCGAGTCGACTAGGCCGTGTCCGATCATCACGTGAGACGGACTAGTCATCGTCGGTGAACATCTCCATGTTGATCGTATCTTCCATACGACTCAAGTTCGACCTTTCGGTCTCTTGTGTTCTGAGGCCATGTCTATACATGCTAGGCTCGTCAAGTTAACCTAAGTGTTTTGCATGTGTAAAACTGTCTTACACCCGTTGTATGTGAACGTAAGAATCTATCACACCCGATCATCACGTGGTGCTTGAAGCAGACGAACTTTAGCAACGCGCACAGTTAGGGAGAACACTTTCTTGAAATTATTATAAGGGATCATCTTATTTACTACCGTCGTTCTAAGTAAACAAGATGCAAAAACATAATAAACATCACATGCAATTATATAGTAGTGACATGATATGGCCAATATCATATAGCTCCTTTGATCTTCATCTTCGGGGCTCCATGATCATCTTGTCACCGGCATGACACCATGATCTCCATCATCATGATCTCCGTCATCGTGTCTCCATGAAGTTGCTCGCCAACTATTTACATCTACTACTATGGCTAACACGTTTAGCAATAAAGTAAAGTAATTCACATGGCGTTTCTCAATGACACGCAGGTCATACAAAAAATAAAGACAACTCCTATGGCTCCTGCCGGTTGTCATACTCATCGACATGCAAGTCGTAATTCCTATGACAAAAACATGATCTCATACATCACATATATATCATTCATCATTCATCACAACTTTGGCCATATCACATCACAAAACACTTGCTGCAAAAACAAGTTAGACGTCCTCTAATTGTTGTTGCAAGTTTTTCTGATGGCTGCAATAGGGTTCTAGCAAGAACATTTTCTTACCTACGTGAAAGCCACAACGTGATTTGTCAACTTCTATTTACCCTTCATAAGGACCCTTTTCATCGAATCCGCTCCAACTAAAGTGGGAGAGGCAGACACCCGCTAGCCACCTTATGCAACTAGTGCATGTCGGTTGGTGGAATACATGTCACGTAAGCGTCACGTGTAAGGTCGGTCCGGGCTGCTTCATCCCACAATACCGCTGAAGCAAGATAAGACTAGTAGCGGCAAGAAAGTTGACAACATCTACGCCCACAACAAATTGTGTTCTACTCGTGCAATAGAGAACTACTCATAGACCTAGCTCATGATGCCACTATTGGGGAACGTTGCATAAAATAAAATTTTCCTACGTTCACCAAGATCCATCTATGAGTTCATCTAGCAATGAGAGAGAGAGATGCATCTACATACCCTTGTAGAGCGCGTGCGGAAGCGTTCAAGAGAACTGGGTTGAGGGAGTCGTTCTCGTCGTGATCCAAATCACCGGAGATCCTAGCGCCGAATGGACGGCACCTCCGCGTTCAACACACGTACGGTCAGCGTGACGTCTCCTCCGTCTTGATCCAGCAAGGGGGAAGGAGAGGTTGATGAAGATCCAGCAGCACGACGGCGTGGTGGTGGATGCAGCAGGACTCCGGCAGGGCTTCGCCAAGCAACTACGGGAGGAGGAAGAGGTGTAGCAGGGGAGGGAGGCGCCAAGACTCAGGGTGCGGCTGCCCTCCCTCCCCCCTCCTTTATATAGGCCCCCAGGGGGGGGCGCCGGCCCTGGAGATTGAATCTCCCAAGGGGGGGCGGCTAGGGGTTGGAGTGCCCCAAGGCAAGTGGTGCGCCCCCACCCTAGGGTTTCCAACCCTAGGTGTGGGGCCCAAGTGAGGCGCACCAGCCCTGAGGCTGGTTCCCTCCCCACTTCAGCCCACGAGGCCATCCGGGATAGGTGGCCCCACCCGGTGGACCCCCGGGACCCTTCCGGTGGTCCCGGTACAATACCGGTGACCCCCGAAACTTTCCCGATGGCCGAAACAGCACTTCCTATATATAATTCTTTACCTCCGGACCATTCCGGAACTCCTCGTGACGTCCGGGATCTCATCAGGACTCGAACAACTTCGGTTTGCTGCATACTCATATTCATACAACCCTAAGCGTCCTTTGAACCTTAAGTGTGTAGACCCTACGGGTTCGAGACATCTGGAACATGACCGAGACGGCTCTCCGTCAATAACCAACAGCGGGATCTGGATACCCATGTTGGCTCCCACATGCTCCTCGATGATCTCATCGGATGAACCACGATGTCGAGGATTCAAGCAACCCCGTATACAATTCCCTTTGTCAATCGGTATGTTACTTTTTTTTTGAAACTGCACGACAGTGGGAGAGGCTTCCACTGACTTTTGTATTACTCACAAGGGACCAGTTACAACATTGTTACAAGATGGGGTGTGAGGCCCCCCGGCCATGTGTTTGAGGATACTATCAAAGGCAGTAGCTACAAACTTTGTATGTAGTTTTCTAGGGAGGACGCAGGTCTCCTTGCAATTGTGAGCCAATAAAGCCAAGAGCTCTTTAAACCTAGCTAGCCACGAATGAAAGGAATGTGGGATCCCCTGAAATAAAGGTTGTTTCTCTCCTTCCATAAACTCCAAGCCGCCAAAGCAGGAAATGTCCATGAACAACGGCCCGCCAACCCTCTTTGCCAAAGATGTATCGGGGTTAGTCTATTACGAGCTTGGCCAAAGTATGCCAACTTTGTCCCAACAATGTTGGCTGAACGGGCAATCAAGAATAGATGCTCGGCAGTTTCCTCGGGGGCTTGGGCAGAGCATGCTGCGTGTATATGTTCCCAGCCACGTTAAAATGACGACGCTTGACATATTTCTAGTGTTCAATTCGATCAACCATCAACAACCAGCCAAACATTTTGAATTTGATTGGACTTTTGGCCTTCCACAACCACCCAAAAGCCTTGTCAGCAACCGTGTTCCTGAAACAATGATCATAGTATCTCTTGGAGGAGAAAGACCCGCCAAGGTTGCAAACCCAAGAATCATTGCAAGCCCTGTCAAGCGCAACATGCATGGATCCTCGCTGAATATCTACGATTTCTGTCTTAACTGCGGTGAGAGAGGCGGTGGAAGATCAAAGTGGGATCGAGGCGGTAATATTAGCCACGGGTTCATCTTCATTCAGGCAAAAAGAGAAGGCTCGGGGGTAGAGCTCCATAAGAGGGGTGTCACGATCATCGAACCATGCATCTTTCCAGAACAGGGAGGAGGATCCATTGCCCAGGACAACCTTGGTGATCCCGCGGAACACATCACTGAACTGCATCACGTCACGCCACCAGAAAGAACCCAACTGATCCACAGCATGCGGAACCCTGTCAGAGTAATACGTGTCCCAGATCAAGGTCACCCAGGGAACATCATGGTGATTATAAAATTTAAATAGGTGTTTTAGAAGGAGAGCCGTGTTCTGGGTCTTGATATCAATGACACCGAGCCCCCCTTTATTTTTGGGTCTCTGCACCAACTCCCAAGCAGCGAGGGAATTGTTTTTACGCCATCCTCGAGTTTTTTGCCCAAAGGCGTACTGCGCATAACTTGTCGAGGTGTTCAACAACCTTGGGGTGCAGTTTGATCGTGCACATGGCAAAAATCAGCATGGAGGTGACTGCAGAGTTGAACAGGGTTAACTTGGCCCCCGAAGACATCAACGCAAGAGCCGTTGACATTCTCCTTTCCACCCCGTGCACCAACGGCATGAGATCGAGTAGCGTCGGCCTTGTCGTGCCCATGGGGAGGCCAAGGTAAGTGAACGACATAGACCCAACAGAGCAACCGAAGATGTTAGCCAAGTCAACCGCTTGATGCTGATCAAGGTTAATGGGTATAAGCGTGGACTTATGAAAGTTTATTTTCAGACCCACAGACGCTGCATAATCTCCCAGGATAGATTTCATACGGGTATCTTGGACAGGGCACGCCTGCATCACCAGGATGGTGTCATCAGCGTACTGCACCACCGGATAGTCACCGTCCCGATTGCAAGGGATGGGTAGATCGAGCAAACCTCGGGCAAAAGCATCATTGACCGCAGCCTGGAGAAGGTCTGCAGCGAGAACAAAAATCAGAGGAGAAAGGGGGTCACCCTGGCGCACCCCGCATTTGCATTGGAATTTTCTACCCGGGACCCCATTGAGCACGACAGAGGACACACCAGAGCCAAAAATAGAGTTCATCCACCCCAGCCACTTGTCATCAAAACCCATATGTTTCATTGTTTCCATCATCGGGGCATGTTCAATGGCATCAAAAGCATTGGCAAAGTCCAGTTTGAGCAACATTATCTCACGCGACGATCTCTGACACTGGTGAATGTACTCGAACGACCAAGCAAGACAGTCTTGTATAGTTCTCCCCTTAATGAAACCATACTGGTTTCTGTGGATGATCGTCAGAATGACTTTCTACAAACGGTTAACCAGGATCTTGGTGATGATTTTTAGACAGCAGTTCAGCAATGTTATTGGTCTATAATCGTTGGCAGTTTCAGGAGAAGAAGATTTTGGAATCAAGGTTATAAACCCGTCACTGATGCTGCCAATATCCAGGTTGCCATCATGGAAATCCTGGCACATTTTGTAAAAATCCTCTTTAATGATCGGCAAGCAGCTCTTGAGGAAACAGCCATTAAAACCATCGGGGCCCGGGGCACGGTCAGTTGGCATTTCTTTCACTACTGCGTCAATCTCCGCCGTAGTAGTAGGCTAGCACTTCTCGGATAGCACTTCCAGCCCAGGGATTCGTCTGATTATCCGGGGGAGATCAAAACGCATGGTAGTAGGCTTGGAAGATCCCAGTCATTCCTTGTAAGTTTTGTACAAAATTCCTTCTTTGCCGACGTGGTCACTAACCACGCAGCGTCGCCATCCGCGAGTTAGCGATAGAATTATGCCTAAACCTCTCGGTTGCGAGGATTGAAAAAGTTTGGTATTTTCATCAGCGAACCTGAAATATCTTACCGTGCACCGTTTCCTCCAATATTCATTCTGATACTTCAGCATCCTGTTAAGATTTAATTTCAGAATGCATCTGAAATTTTTTTCCTGTATGAAAAGAACTCTTTTATCCTCGATACTGTCCAGATGCAAAAGAGCTTCATTGCTGTTCTGGATCATGATTCTGAGTTTGGAGATGCCATGGCTCCATCTCTTAAGCTCATAATGAAGGTTTTTCAATTTTTTGCATATGAGTGCAGCAGCATTTGGAGCATGACAGGGTTTGGACCAGGAACGGGCTACCACAACAGAGAAACCCTCGTGTTGGACCCAGTAGTTCTCAAACCGAAACAGCTTGGATTTGGGGATTTTTGACTCAATGGCTACAACGCACGATATGTGATCAGAGACTGGTTTACCAAGTGGCAAGACCATCGTGTTAGGGAAAACCGTGGTCCAATTTGATGAAGAGAAGAACCAGTCGAGCTGCTCAAGCAAGGGATCATCTTGCATGTTACTCCAAGTGAACGATCGACCCTTAACAGGCAACTCCATAAGTGATTGTGCATGGATAAATTCATTAAACAAGAGCATATCAGCAGCATCTCCACCCGGTTTATTTCTATTAGTCGGAGAGCGAATGAAATTAAAGTCCCCCAGAATCAACCAATTCTCATTACTAGGTATGTTGAGATCAAATAACCACGAGCTGAAATCCACCGTGGCTGGCGAACAAGGGCCATAAACATTAACTAAATTCCAGGCCTCATTCAATTGGGTGGAAATAAAAGAGACTCCCACATAAGACTCAATCAACCAAGGTGAGCCCACAAAGAGTGAGCTATTCGGTGTGAGGATACCACCGAAGCACCCACCGAGGGGCAAACACAAACTTATCAAATCTCTTAGGACAGAAAGTTTTAATAAAAGCAAGATCAAAAAGATTCATGCTTAGTTTCTTGAATGCATAACACCGAACAACCACTAGAGTCTATCGCATTACGAAGAGCCAAAAGTTTGCTGTCAGAGTTAATTCCTCTGACATTCCAAGACAACACATTCCAGGATTTATTCATGGCGACAGGGGGAACTCAGTCTTCAGAAGAAGGCGCCAACTACTGTCCATCAAGCAGTTTCTCCTCCAAAAGATCATTAGGATCAATTCCACAGCGGCTACCCACCAGTTGAATTTGTTCAATTGAAGTAGGAGATGGGGTCGTAGTAGAAATGACCTGAACAGGAGCAGCGGTAGTGAAAGCTGCTAGAAACGAGAGGCACAACGCGAGCTCTCACCTTTGATTTAGCTTGTTTTATGTCTGAAGTCTAGTTTACCTTGAAGCCATTGTACTTGTTCGATCTGGTACTCCTCCTGACAGCAATGGTTTCCAGCGGCACATTAGCCTTGCGCGAGTTGGTGGCCACAAAGAGGGAAGACGAGGCAAGCGCTTGAAGGGTCGTACCACAAGAGGGGATATCCAAAGACAGATGATCCGTGTCAGCAAGAAGATCCGCAGTGATGGCCTTAAGCCCTGGAGATCGATCAGCCATAATCCACTCCTCATCAGACATGTCAGCCTTCTCAGATGCTATCTCCTGCACTAGACTGTAAGGAATGATGCAAGCACCCAGCTGAAAGTTAGCACCAAAGTAAACGGATGGAAAATCCGGTTCAGGCGACAGCATAGAGATCCACACAGCAAAGACTGAGTCCAAGGCCTTCTGAATCAGACTAAAAGGGTTAAGAGGGAGCATCACTGAGTCGGACTGCCAACCAGGAAGAGCCCGAGTATAGATGCGTTTGAGCATGCCACCAAACCAGCAGAGAAACTCATGGTCAAGAGCAATCGACACGTTAACTGCACTGCCACCAGCTCTAAAGAAAGCAGTGCGCGCCAAAGGGTTGCCAAGAACAAAGTTGTTTGCCAGTGCCTCCACCTGCTCAATTTCCTCATCCGAAATCCAAACATCAGACAGCGTGTCCTGGATATTGTGCTCAGGGTCCACCCATCAGAGACGGTCCATTGTACTGGAAAAAGTTTCTGAAGCTGAAACCGTGGTATGGCGGGGGAATGACAGGCCGAACCGCCACCCATTCTCCTGAAGATGCTCGGGTTCTGGGCGGTGGGTTCCAAGCAGCCTCATTCAAGCGCATCACTGTGCAGCCATCTCATCAATCCTGGCCTGCTGCATGAGCGTGTAATGCAGGAGCTGGTACGGATGCGGTGAAGCATTGAGAAGGGAGGGGCTTCTTACGTGCCAACCGGACCGTGGATTGTATTTCTTCCATTGAGTACATATCTGAGGGACAGACCATGAACGACCCAGCCCGGTAGCATACCAACACGAGTGACTAACGGGTTGTGTGGCACTTCAAATGACATCTTTGATATGGCACTTGACAAGAACACGCGCTTTGTTACGCGGTATGCGGCTGGACCAGCAACTTGCCAAAGTTAGAAACAGCTTTATGGATGTAATGCTCTATCTGGTAATCCATGGGGAAAGCAAGAAACATTGACCAAACTTCATATTCAAAAGCAGGCATGCGCATATTAATCCCCTCGTTATGGGGAACCAAAGAGAATGTGGAATCATCAGTAAGAGAAAGCAGCCCCTCTCTAATCGCAACATCTCTGCTCTCCATATCCGCGAAATCCACACACCCAATGCCAAGCGGATAGATGAAATCATCAAGAAGCTCATATTCCAAATCACCAACAATGAGGCGGCAGACCTCAGCAAGCCAATACTCCTTCAGGTGATCCGGGACAGGGGGGTTGACAGAGACTATGGCGTACCTATCATGATTCAGTGGAGGATCATCCACCACCATGACCTGGCGCTGAACGCGGTGGCCTGGACCTCTGTCAAAGGTCGATCCAACTGGAGCGAACTCGAGCAGGCGCCGGAAAGTTCGCCATCACAGCAATGCGTCGGTGAAGAGCGGTATTTGGAACCCCGGGCGCAGGGAGTTGATGGTGGTTTTTGGTGGAGGTGACAAGGGTGGCGTGCTCGAGGGAGACGGCTCTGCCGACGATTGGTGTTTTTGGCAGGTGGAATTGACTAGGCGAGGCAGAGGGAGTCGTATCGACAAGCAATGGGAGGCGGCCACGTTCAATGGGCTGGAGATATTCTGTTTTCGAATCCAAACTTTGTGTACCTGTGTATCCCGAGTAGTACGGGCCATACCAACCTTGCAGGATTATCTGCCGTAGAAGATAGCACGGTTTTCCTAGGTAGGATCTCATCAGAAACCGGTGCATGCAATCTAGTATGTGTCCATCTTACTTTGGGCAGCCGACTGCAGTTATTGGGCCGATGGGCTCTATGGCCAAGGTGATGACAAAGCGAGCAACGCGTAAGCCCAGGGCATTTATGTTACTTGCCCGAGATTCGATCGTCGGTATCCCAATACCTCGTTCAATCTCGTTACTGGCAAGTCACTTTACTCATACCGTAATGCATGATCCCGTGACCAAACACTTGGTCACTTTGAGCTCATTATGATGATGCATTACCGAGTGGGCCAGTGATACCTCTACTCGTAATACGGAGTGACAAATCCCGATCTCGATCCGTGTCAACCCAATGTACACTTTCGGAGATACCTGTAGTGCACCTTTATAGTCACCCAGATTACGTTGTGACGTTTGGTACACCCAAAGCACTTCTACGGTATCCGGGAGTTACACGACCTCATGGTCTAAGGAAAAGATACTTGACATTGGAAAAGCTCTAGCAAAAGCGAACTACACGATCTTGTGCTATGCTTAGGATTGGGTCTTGTCCATCACATCATTCTCCTAATGATGTGATCCCGTTATCAATGACATCCAATGTCCATAGTCAGGAAACCATGACTATCTATTGATAAACGAGCTAGTCAACTAGAGGCTCACTAGGGACATGTTGTGGTCTATGTATTCACACGTGTATTACGATTTCTGGATAATACAATTATAGCAAGAATAAAGACAATTATCACGAACAAGGAAATATAATAATAATCCTTTTATTATTGCCTCTAGGGCATATTTCCAACACCGCATGCGGGTGGCGGAGGCTGCGGCCGCCTACAAAGAGGCTAGCAAAGAGGGCGATGAAGCGGGCGAGGCGCTGTTTGGCGAGACCGAGGACGAGGCAGAGGACAATGCCGGCTCTCACGAGTCCCCGCTCCACTGGCGTCGACGACGCCCTGCTCCGCCGAGGCCCCGCGGTGCCAGCAAAGAGGCAGAGGACACCGCCGGCTCCGCCGAGGCCCCGCCCCGCCAACAACGAGGCAGAGGACATCGCCGGCTCAGCCGAGGCCCCACCCTACCATCAACGTGGGGGAGGATTTCCACCGCTCCACTCAGGCGCCGCCCGCCGGCAACGAGATAGAGGACATCGCCGGCTCCGCCGAGGCCCCGCCCCGCTGCCAACAAGGCAGCGCCACACAGAAAACGAGGAAGAGTAGAACACGGTAGGTCGCCGCCGCTCGGGTCCAAGTAAGGCCACCGCTGCTACCCTCCGATTGAAGCCAAGCTAGGCGGGTTGACCATTGACGGCCGGTTAGCTTCTTGGCGGCGACGTGGAGTCGGAGCTGGAGAAGAACGCCGCTTCTACTTAATCGCTGGTGCAACGCTGCTTCTATAGCTTCTTTGATGCGGTTGGTGGTCGACACGTGGGCCCGAGCCACATGTCGATTCTGCGCAACTGCACTGCAGTTAAGTCACCAAGCTTCTGATGGCTCGAGGGGACACGGTGGGTATCTTCGGTTAATTATTTATACCTCCAGTGCACCCCTTTTTAGTTTTTTTCGAAAAGGAGGACGACCCCCGGCCTCTGCATCTGGGAGATGCATGCGGCCACAAACACCCCTTTTTAGTTGAAGAATGTATGAAATGTAATGAAATCCGGCATGTTTATATGAAATCCGACCGTGTATGAATGAATTTATTTCAATTAGTTCAAATTCCTGTATCACTGGCATTGGATGAACATGCAAAACAATACGTACGAGCATTATTCCCAGGGTGATCACCACGTTTGCAGTAGTTTCACATGTACTCCCTCCTGTCCTTTCTAGTCTGCATACAAGTTTTTTCTGCAGTCAAAGTATCTCTACTTTGACCAATCTTATACAAAAAAGTATGCACTTTCACAATGTGCGAAGTCAAAAGGAACATAAGGAGTCTGAGAGAGTTTGAGCAGCTTTTAGCGTTTACAGACATTGCAATCAAACACACGGGCCTGGCAATTCATAGAGAATATTCAAAACAATCGATGATTATGCATCTCGGCGACTCACATGTCGAGGCAATATTTACTTCACAACTAAAGAATAAATAAAAATTAATCGCTGACAGCAAAGGCGTCCCATTCGAAAATATCGACGCATATCTTGCTAAAATCAATGAGCAAAATTTGACAAGGTTGTCCCATTCCAAAATATCAAATGCCTACGATTGTGGAATGGGCAGGGTTTGCCATCGATTCGGACATTGACATGGCACCTCGTGCTAAATAAACCAGCTATTCTTTTGTGCGGTTCCACCAAAATCAACCAAATTCGGCGTAGCTTGTATGATTTCACCCTTATATGTTGCAACGCCTTGAACTTATGGGCACTTCCTTTCTTGTGGTGGAAATGAATGATTCGATGTATTCATGAACATTTTGTGCAGTTCCGTTGAAATCAAGCTGAGCACCCCTGTTTGCACAAATACAAAAAGTGATTAGTATAAAGCAAAGCTGTACTATGAATTGACAGTTTCAACGAGCACATACATGGTCCATGTAGAGCACACTTTTAGAAAATGGAACTCACCAGAAAGAATCCTACAACAACATTGTACTCGCGCATCACAGCAGAAAAATGGAGATTTGTCAATCCTTCTGAGCTGAAGTTACTTTGGTCTTGTGGGGAGTAATGTAACCATCCTTCAACTGCTCCTTCTGATGAGAAGATAGACAGGGCTTCTTCATCATGGCATAATCGGAACTAGTCACTTCACGTACTCCATATTCTTCTTCAGAGGAAGATGATCCATGTTTGCTCGAAAAAAGGAAAGGAAATATTTAAAACAACACAGATGAAGCACTTCTCAAGGACAATACCACTTTTTCATGACAGAATCTAAACAGTAGCACAACACCAATAGAGATGACAAAGCTCAAGCATATGGATGAAATCAGTGGGTGAGTACCAACATTTGTCAGGAGGCTGATTGTGTAGAACATACATATGAAGCACTTCTCCGGAACCATCTGTTGCTATCTGCGGGGGTGGCCATGCTTATTATATACTCCTCGATTAGTTTAATGTTTCCAACATCTTCTTGTGCAGTTCCACTAAAATATATGGTATCTTCAAAGAAGATCCCTGTTTGCACAAGTAGAGATAATTACGTATGGCATCAAATCAGTGGTAAAACAATTGCTCGTTCTAGCCATAGCAATAAATTAAGATGCAAAACTATATCATTACTTGTGTCATCACAGTTCCAGTGCTTCATTACTGACCGGAGTTGATTTTTGTTTTTCTTCCACTTGTTCTTCCCCTTCATCACTTGGTTCAATAACAGACAAGCTTCGCCTTCAATGTAAGATTTGACATGTCAATTAGGGAGCAAAAGTATAGTACTAAACTTAATTTTCTGATGAAAGTGGCAAAATACAGGCCAGCAGTTGTCAAATATCCTTATCTTACCTCAATGGGATATTACGGTGCACATACAGATTGGAAGTCTTGTCTCCGTTTGTGCAGTTCACTAAAATCAAGCAACATTATCGTACAAGTAGCACAACATATGAAAGCACACTCCAGAATTATGTGAAAGAAGGCTAGTACTGACCTTTCATGATGCAGAATTCAAACAACTCACAAGAAGAAGATCTGAACCAAATTCGCCTTAACGGATAGGAAGTAAGATCTCCTCTTGTGCGATTCCACTAAGATCAAGCAATCAAGCAACATTGTCGTTGTGACATTTTGGTTGAACTGCACAAAACACTCTTAAAACAAAAGTGTTTTGTGCAGTGCAACAAAAGGTCACAATGGCAACAAGGTGAAGTAGATAACCCTGTTTACACAGAGGTGCAAAGGAAACAATTAGTGGTCAATAACGGTGGATGATACAGAAGCCAACAAAAAGAAGCATCTACCTTATCTAAATGGGAAAGAAAGCAAGACAGTAGCATTTCTCAAACGGTGGCATTGATTAATATTAACATAGAGATTATATTAACAATAAAATTCTTTAAACATGTAATTTGCTTTTAAGCTGTGGCATTACATCAATTTTCCAGTGACATTATTAGAGGGTGTTTGTTTACGGGGACATTTTGGTGTAGGGACTAAAAAACTCCGTGTCAGTCACATCTAAACCAAACAGGAGGGACTTTTCGGGACTAAAAGTGGGCATTTGGGACTAAAGAAAGAAGACCTCGAGGGAGTCTTTTTGGGACTTTTCCAACAGTTGCCCCTGCCACGCATCACACCTTGTTTCTATTAGTTCATTACTAGGGGTAACATGGTCTTTTATCATGTCATTTAATAACCTCTAGTCCATGTTTAGTCCCTGGAACCAAGCAGGTAGGGACTAGGGAGTTTTTAACCAAACAGGGCCTTAGATTAACAATAGCTAATGAGTTGCACGGGATGGATGCACCAGCACCATGTGCATCTACCGATGTATTGTGGTCATGCACAGTCTATTGCAACAAAGAACAAACAACCAAGGAGCATATTTGTGTTGGTCCCAGTTTTGTTATCTTTAGACACCTTTCCCTATGTGAGTGCAGCAAATCTAGTCCTACTCAAACTCTACAGCCTTGTCCCGTCCTTTCCTTTTTGAACTAGTACTTTTGCCCCTTCCATTCCTCTTTGAACCACGTCCTAGATTTATGCGATACAACTTTCCCTACTACTTTCCCCCATTTCTTTCCTCTTTGAACCACGTCCTAGATTCATGCTATACAACTTTCCCCCTTCATTTCCTCTTTGAACCACGTCCTAGATTCATGCTATATACAACTTTTCCCACTACTTTCCCCACTCCTTTCCTCTTTGAACCACGTCCTAGATTCATGGTATACATGCAGCTAGAGCAATGCATGTGGAGTAAGTAAAATATACCTTAAGGTTCTTGGGGCGTGGTTCGGTTGGCGACGGGACGGCTACGAAGAAGATGGGGTCGGAGGCCCTCCCGCGCCACCGCTGGGTGCAAAGTGAACAGTAGCGCCGGTAGTGGATTCCCTCCCTCGCGACGGTGACAGTGTTAAGCCTCCTTCCCTTCCCACCGGACGGATCCTGCCGGCTCTTTGAGCAGCAGTGAGGGGAGAGAGAGGCCAACGAAGTCTTGTTTAGATCTGGAGAGGGCGAGAGAGTGTGAAGAGAGCAACTACAAGCGCTGAGGCTCCAGCGGAGAGGGCGAGAGAGTGTGAAGAGAGAAACTACAATCGATGAGGCTCAAGAGTGTATATATATATACTGGAGAGAGAGTGTGAAGCGTGAAAACACTAGAAAACATTTTTACCAGTCAAAAGAATCCTCCCGGCAAAAATTATGCTCAAGTGTAGTTATCGAACCCGAGACCTCAAGTTTGATGAGCAAACAAAGCTAACCAGCTACACAACCCTTCTGTTATGTTCAACGAGAGGAAAATAACCTTTTATACATTCCTGCATTCGTGTGTGGGCATGCCGTGCTTTTTTGTGTGTGTGGAGTCATTAGGATTTCAATCATAATCGTGTCATGTGGCTTTGGTGGTAAGACTATCCACAATTGGTGTAGAAATAATGCAGCCTTAGTCACCTTACCTCTCTCCACGTAGTAATGCGTTGGGCCCCACCGGTCGAGGGGTGAAACAAACAAATTAATAAGAAAAATTAAAAGCGCCCGGTGATGTATCTTACTACCTCACACATCTCGCTCTTTGCTGGGAACACTGTCCAATTGATCCCTCTGTTAAGCTCACATACTATTTTAAGTGAATCCTTATTATAACATGCACACAAATTTTGGGCACTTGTATTCGACTTAAGTCAGTGTGCCACCGTATCTCGTATACTTACTACTCCCTCCGTCTAGGTGTAATAAGTCATGTTAGAAGGTGCAACTGGACCAAGGTGAGTGCGTGTGCGTGTGTGTGTTTAACAGCATGTGTGTGTTAGAGAGTGCGACAGATCGACCTACTCCTACAGAGATATGGTGTGTAGTGTATGATTTTAGCCATGAGTCGGTGCATCCTCTTGTTTCCGGGCGTGTCCGGTAGGGACATGCGGACAGCTGCCACGCCCGCTCCTGACCAACCTGGCCCACCCAAAGCCCCTCCATCGCCCGCGCGCGCATCCCGCCCGAAACGGTCAGCGCCGCTCCAAGGAATCGGTGCCGCATTCATGCCCGGGCAGAGCGGACGCGACCTCTCACTGGTGCAAGAGTGATGGTTGTTTCGTCCGTCCAACTTACTGCTGGGTCTATGTGATTTGACGGCTCATTGGTCTTTATTACTGAAGTGGTAGGACTGCTGGATGTCCCACGCTTTCGGCAAAAGGAAGTAGTAGATCACAATTTTCTCCATTCTTACAGCGGAGGAGTGCAAGAGCAGTGAAAACACGCAGGCTCAGTGATTACATGGCCCACCTCACACTATCACCGTGTGACACCTAACTCTTTACATAGTACTCCCTCCGTTCCTAAATATTACTAGATGAGTCCCAGCGTTGCCTTGAGAACAGCGGTATATCTCTCTGCACAAAATTATCGATTTCATAGAACTAAAAAAATCTATAATCACATGACAAATGTGGTAGCCAAACTAAATAAACTCCCATCATCATTTAGATCATCCCACGTAAGGAAAAAAGATCAGCCAACTCCTACTGCATAATGGGATTATATTTTTCTTTTGACATGTTAATGGGACTTAAAAGCTCACTTACATGCATGCTACCGGTGCATGCTTGCATGCGAACATGTTGATGTGATTTAAAACCCACTCACATGCATGTGCCATGGTATTTCTGCATGCTTGCATGTGGCTTAGTCTGAGCCTCTCAACGCCTAGATCAGGGCGGCTATTATGACTGATTTACTTCATCTAACGGCTACGTCAATTTTGATGATGTGGCTCAAGGAGAGGATAGAGAATTCCTAGTAGTGGGGGCTAGCTATTACTAGTAGATAAGTCTTTGTAGAGATTCCACTAGGTGAACTACATACGGAACAAAATGAATGAATCTACACTTAAAATGCATCTATATACATCCGCATGTGGTTAATGGTGAAATCTCTAAAAAGACTTATATTTAGGAACGGAGGAAGTACTAGTATAGTACTAGTACGTATTGTAATTTATCAGCGAGATAAATTTGTACAATGCTATGAAGCTTCCAGCTCTGTTACATGTATCTTGCGTCCAAGGTTGCCCGTTGCAACATTTCATCAAATACAAAGGAGACTAACATGCATGCTATTGCATCTCAATGATTGACAGATCATAGCAAATATGTACTCCCTCCGTTCCAAAATAAGTGTCTCAACTTTGTGCAAACTTTAGTACAAAGTTGTACTACTACTAAAGTTGACACTTATTTTAGAACAGAGGCAGCTAAAGACAAAAACGATCCATGCAGTCCCTAGCCCTTGAACCGTGAACCCTGACCAGGCTTCAATTTGCTCGCAACGTTCGAGCTTCCTAATAAATGAAGTTTGCAACCTTTTGACCATCGGAACATTTTGTGCAGTTTCACCAAAATCGAGATGAGCATCCCTGTGGCAAAGAAATTGAAGAAGCGTGATTAGAATAAGATTACTAGGACTAGTTGATGAGACATACACTCATCACAAATACAGTACGTAGAAGACAGTAGAGGTATCAGGTATGTGCGGGGCAAAGAAGTAGAGAAATATCCACAGGGAGTGATGTGGGCATTTGGAAGCGATGGTGCAAGCCGGCTGTAAAGGGAGTTGTACCGAGGGACGTAGCTCAACCTTGAGGAGGAGGCGGCGGAGGCGGCAACTGCCGTCACGCCGCAGTGAGCAAGGGACGAAGGCAACCTCACCGGCTTTGTGAGAGAGAACGGCGGGGACCCCTGATCGGGACGTGCCGACGGTGGGTTTCGCCCGTCGGCGGCAGCCACCACATCTACACTAAGCATCCACCCCTTCCCCAAGCGGACATGATCCGCCGGGATGTTAGAGATGTGGCCACAGTCGTTTTGTGCGAGAGAGTGTGAAGAGAGCAACCCCAGCAAGCAACCGTGTAGGCTGGCCCGTCCTGACTATGTATATAGTGGAGCGGTTTCCTTTTCTCTCCATATGAACCTATCATATTGCATACGTGCCACTGAAGAAAAAAAATTATTTATAAATAACGCGGCACCTAGTAACCTTGCGCTTGGCATCTCCAAAATATTAACCCTGCGATTGGCTCTTCGCCTCTTCGGGAAGTCGAGCAATAATGGTAGTGCAGTATATATCGTTCTGGCTATATGAGACCAAATGAATTGCTGCACGTCCACTGCGTGGGCGAGGGTCGAGGGGCGAGGGAGAGTGCTACTACATATGGAGCAAAATGAGTGAATGTACACTCTAAAATACGTCTATATACATCAATGTTTGGAGTATGTACTAGTAGTTCATATTGAAATCTACTAAAGGACATATATATTCCAAACAATATGATATAATCTCTATAACCAAGGTAGTAGGGACGAGGAGTAAACGGAGGGAGTAGTAAAAAAATTCCTCGTCCTGCGAGCCACCGCGCGCATGGGCGAGGGAGGAGCAAGCTTCACCTCATCCTGCGAGCCACCGCGCCCGTGGGCGGGGGAGATGGCGTACTAAGCAAGCTTCTCCTCGTTCTGCGAGTTGATGGGACACATCAAAAGTATTCCAGTGTATAGAGCCTTGCCTCTAAGGTAGGCCCCACATGGTTTGCCTCTTTATTTAATTTAACATAACGCGTCAAGTCGCAATTTGTTTGTTCACCCGTGGTAGACGATCCTCCCTCCACCAAGTGGACAACCAAAGACACGTGCCAAATTACCATGTGGGCTGCCTTTTGTACAGAAATGACACCGTGTACCAGCGTGAGTGTGGTTGGGAAAGAGGCAGAGTACGTCGCCCGTGCATGCACCTCTTCTCTTCTTGCACGTCCCCATCATTCGTGTGTGTGTGTGATAGATACATACCGCTTTCTTGAGTTTTTTTTTTTTTTGGTTGGGGTGGGGTGGGGGTTGATTTCGTGAATTATTTGTGGGAATATGTGTCGATGACATCTCAAACAAAATTTTGCATGCAATGTGTGTGAAATGGAGGCCTATCCATATCATACATAGAGGGTCGGGCAATCCACGAGAAGAGAGGGAGGGGTCATAGCTATCGATAGAGTCGAAGAGAGGATCAAGTGGGTGGGTGCGAGATCGATGAAGAGAGCCATCGAAATTGTGTGTGTGTGTGTGTGTGTGTGTGTGTGTGTGTGTGTGTGTGTGTGCAAGTCAAAGATATAGGGCGACTGGCCTACCGGAACGTTAGAGGGCACATGTCAAGTTTGTGTGTGGCAGGGAGACATGACTAGAGCGCTTGATGTATCGGTGTGTGTGGGGGGAGGGGGTGGGGGGAGGGGTAGGCAGAGGCCTAACTATAGAGGTAGAACGACTCATATATGTGTTGAGAAGGAGATACCCAGCTATGTCTTGAGGGAGATCGATCGACATCCATACATAACTGAAGGACAGGAAATATGATGGGACAGAGAGAGAGAGAGAGAGAGAGAGAGAGGGAGGAGAGGGAGGAGAGGGTAGAGTGCTGGATGGGTGATGGAGTTGCTTCTCGGAGATGTTGGGAGAGGCCTACTAGACAAACTGAGGGTGGAACTGCAATGTTATCAAAAAGAGTGGGGATGTGTTTCTGTGTGTGCTTGTGCGTGATAGATCTGTCGGGACGCATCCATGGATGATGAAGGGGAACCATGTGTTTGGTAAGCAAACCTAACTAGATCCATAGATCAATTGTTTTTTGTCGAAGGAAGGGATAGACACAACTAATGAGGTAGATCGATCGATGTGTGGGTAAAACGAGTTATAAGGACCTAGCTGGCTATATGTATAGCGAGAGATCGGTCGGTGTACGTCCATTTGTTAGAGGCAAATAAGGCCCAGTGAGATGGATAGACAGAGAGAATGGAGCTAGGAGGTGGTGCGAGAGGCCCAACTACTAGCTAGATAGGGGGAGGAGTGTGCGGTTGTGAGATCAATGAAAATAGGGGCGAGAGTTTACACGTGTGTCTGACCATATGAGAGACACGAGGCAAGGACACATAAAGTAGGAGATTGAAGCTGTGTGTGTGTGTGTTGTAGGCAGGCATCGCTGGAGAGGTTTATCGATCGGGGTGTGTCGGAAAGGAGTTGTGGAGACTCTGGGAGAACGACCTAAAGAAAAAATGAATGTGCCCGTGGATAGAATGCCGAGGGAGGGGGAGGGCAAGGAGGGCGTGTGCATGCACGAGAGAAAGTTAGTGGTAGCTACAAAAGCTAGAGGATTGTGTGGGTGTAAGAGACTAACAAAGATCATAATTTGATATGAAAGTGGATTCATATATTTGAATAGGAGATCATAGTGTTTTAAACATTGCATGCATGAATATAGCGGTGATACACGTGATGTGCACATGTTATACCATAATGTGATAATGCATGGCGTTTGCAACTCACAGCTAAATGTCGAACAATCTATACCATACTATACATCAAACAAACTCACATTTTATTTGAATTTGTGACAATGTGCGGCATTTGCAGCTTACAACTAAATATCGAGCAATCTAAACAATACTATATATCGAACATTCTCACATTTTATTTGAATTTGTGGTAATGTGTGGTGTTTGCAACTCACATCTAAATACTTGTAGGCGTGAGGGGCGGGGCACCATACATAATGTGATAAACACATTATACATATGAGACATGATTTAGATTATGAAGATCTAGCTAGAGCTAGAAATGTAATGTGATTTGAAATCAAAATAAAGTGGATTCAAAAAATCTAGTTCGAGTTCATATAGTACACATAGTTCATATGTAACTCGATACTAATCATGTGGTGTGCTGTGAAGATAATACACAAACGATGGTTTAACTTGACAATAATGATGATTGTAGATCTTATTAAAAGCAGAAAGCGAATTAAAATGATTTGACTTCACAACAATCATTACTGTAGATCTTATTCAAATTTAGTTCAAATTGAAGCGGTAGTATATACGTTTGGAATGCACTAAAACGTTCATTTGAGTAGTAGGTTGCATGCATTATACATGTAGCGAAATATTTTAATTGAACATAACATGAATTCAAAGTTTTGAATGACATTTGTAGTGCGCATTGATTTGGTACAGTACACAATTTCAACCCGCGCCTTGTTAGCCCGAAATATTTAAGATATATCTTTGTCTCGTTGTGCTCCGACAACTCCCTCCATCTCAACCCGTGCCTTGCTATTCCGAAATTGCAAAGCGCGCGAAAACTCCCACCTCCTGTGAAATCTCGACACGCGAAATGCCCGTGGTACCCCTGAACCGAAAGAACCGCCTCAAATCGGTGGGGGTACTTTCATAACTTACCCCACATTTCGGACAAGCGCGTCTCTAAGCCATGGTTCCCCACTGCCATCCCATCCGCCCACCCATTCGTACACCGAGGCCGCGAAAACCCGCGACGAAACCCCACACCCTGCTCCGTCCGCCACCCAGCCGGAGCCTCTTCCCCGACGACGTCGTCCACAGCAACACCTCGACGTCCCTCATCCACCGTACCAGATGAGGATCCGTCGTCGATCTCATCGTCCCGCCGGTTCAGCCACCCCGTCCTCCACCTCCAAGGAGCTGCCCCGACGTTCCCCTCGTCTTTCGCGCCACCTCCATTCCCACACCGCCGTCTTCACCTGGACCACCGGAAGAGCATCATCATCACCGTTTCCTCGGATGAAGCTGCGGCCTAATCAGCGCCACCAAATAGGTTGTACACTAATCACCACATTTTCTTGTTGATTCGATCTCACGGTGCCGCCGGCGCTCGGTCCCGAGCCGACACGGCGCGGCTCCATACACGGCGGCGTCGCCGGCCACTTCCTCCACGGCGTCGCTCCCTCGGCGGCGACGTCCACATCAGTAGGAGCTGCTGCTGCTTTAGCTCTCGCTCGCGCTGCTGCTCTGCTCTTGCTCTCGGTCCCCTGCCTGGTCTGCTCTTGCTATTGCTCTTGCTCGCGCTGCTGCTCTCGCTCTTGCTCTTGCTTGCGATGCTGCTCCAATTTAGCTACACTTGATCCACCGAATCGACTTTTGGGTCACCGATTTTCAAGGGGTGGGCTCATGGGTGAAGGAAGAACCAGCCGCGTGAGGAGGGGGTTCACGGAGAGGTACCCCATTATCTCTCTTCGGGTTCCGGTGGGGGGGGGGGGCCGCCGGCGGTGGCGGGGCGTTGGCGGGGCGGTGGCATGGGGATTGCCAAAGAAAAAGCTCGGCACGTGGGGGCCTAGAGGGATGGCCGGGGCGGTGGCGGACCGGTGGTGGGGAGTGTTTTCGGGGCGGACGGGGCGGCGCACCGCCGGCCGCCGGCGGCGGGGGGCTGCTGTTTGGCCGGTGGTGGCTGGCGGCTCAGGGGGGTGGAGGTTGAAGATGAACCGCAGGCCCTTGATTTCGTATCCAACGGCTGCAAAATCGACTGACCAGAGATGAAAAAGTCGATCGACCGACGTGTAGCCTCACCTTGCTAGTGCGTTCAGTTTCAAAGAAGAAAATTCAGTTTCGACAAAGAAAATTCAGTTTCGGCAGTTAGGTTCGGTTTGACAGTTAAGTTCAGTTTAAACGATTAAGTTCGGAGATGAGCGGCTGATGTATTTTACATCTAGCACTTTGTGGTTATGTATTTTACGTCATGTATTGGAGATGCTATTATAATTCCACTCGAGTTAACGTTGTTCATTGTCTCTCTTGTCCTGCTTCAGCCTCGGCGTCGTACAACTCACGGAGTTGCTCCAACGACGAAACCCTCCATCACAGCGGAGCAGTACCTCGGGTTCCATCTCCAGGCGCCTAAGATCTTCTTCCCTCCTCCGTCGGCAAAAGTCACGGAGCATCCTCACCTGCCAACCCAATCATGCTGAGATCGACATGGCTTCGCCAAAGAGGTTGTACACTTTTTGCATCTCTTTTTTACTCTACATGTTATATATATTGTCCACTGAGCACACGGATTTGTTCCTTTAGTGTCTCCTTGAAAGAAAAAACGTAGGAATTTTAATTTTCACGTGTCCTCCTTTTCAAATTCCTATTCATGAAGCACAAGACTAAGAGATAGTAGCATGATAGCATTATAACCGTACATTTTCTTGTGGTTTGACTTAATCTCACCATGCTTCTTTGCATCCTGTGATCTTCCAATTGTTGTGAATCAAACACCCAGTTGGCGTAAATCCTGTGTTTTAAATTCTCTGCTTTGCACGTGCATTCCTATCATATTCATGTCTATTTCCTATCCTGCATTGTTGGAATCCTCCAATTCAAACGAGCCCTTACAGAATTACTTCTCTTACGAGATAGTTGTCAAAGAAAATCTTGCGTGGTTTGTCCCGCTCTGCTGCGTCGTCGTCCACCCCAGCTCGGTGCTCCAACGACGAAGGGTCCGGCCAAAGAGGATCCGGCCTCCGGACTGTCTTTCGCCGCCTCAGATCTTCTTCCCCGCCGCTGGCAGCCATGAAAACTGCATTACCATCATCAACCGAGCAGATGACCTCGAGGACTACACGGGTCCGCAAGAGAGGTCGCACTCTTTCGTGTCTTCTTACGTTATGCATCGCTTAATATTACATGCTACTTTATCGTCCTGTTCACCGATTAGACTCTGAGTCAGCTCCAAACTACTGGTCAAACTTGAGTTTTTAAATGGTTGTGGGGTACATATCGGGGCCGCTATCAATAGTATCTATCTACTATCTGGTTAATCTCCGGTGTCTACTATGAGTTTCATGTTGGGTGGGAAACAAACAGTAAAGAATCCATTATCTGTATTTATTAACTGAAGCCATTATCTGCCTGCTATTATTGGTTTTGGATCTATCCACAAGTTGCTACCATCACTCTAGATTTCTGCATGCACTCCTTACATAATCTCACTATGTTTTATTCCTATGCATGATAGTTATTCTAAACAATGGAACTGAACATGTAGAGCAAAAGAGACGAGCCTTGCGTGGCAATATAATTTCATGCGGACGTTGCTCCATGGTAGGCGCAAAGGCAGCCCCCCTCCATGCATTTCGGATTGTAATCAAGAGGAAGATATCTGTTTTGAGGGGGATTCAGAAGGAGAAGATAACTCCTATTTACCCCCTGAGGTCTTCGCTCTAACTTGGCATGCTGATGTTGGTTATATCATGCATATGGTGTCTTGCATTGCTTACTTTATACATCAAATATGTCATCTGCTTAGTTTAGACATCCTTTGTGCGAATGCCATCTGTTTAATTTATTCATCGTTTATGTGAATTATGCAACGCCGCCTTGTTTAGCCAGGCATCATATATATGAATTTTGCAATGCCATCCTGCTTAGCCAGTCATCTTATATGTAAATTATATCAGGTCATCCTTTTTTTCGTTACATATTACATTTGTCAACAATGTTAGTACATTCAATCGCTCTTCGTGTGCATCAGCCATTTGACACTGTGATGGAAAATTCTGTAGTTAAAACAAGGTCGTCCGAGCAGACTATGATATCGGACTAAGCCCATATATCGCTGGTTACGGATAGCTCCTCAGAGGAGGATTCAGCGACAGATGACCAGTCCTATCCCCCCCCCCCGAGGTGTATGCTCTAACTTGGCAGGGTTATGTTGCTCATATCGTGTGTATGGTGTCTCGCATTGCTATGCCATTTGATTAGTTTAGACATGCTTTGTGTGAATGCCACATTTTCAGTGTCTAATTACCATATATGTGAATTATGCATTGCCATCTTGTTGCAAGACATTATATATGTGAATTATACAATGCTATCTTGTTGCAAAGGCATTATATATGTGAATTATGCAATGCCATGCTGTTTAGCCAATCATCATGTATGTGAATTATATCATCCTATCATTTTTTTGTATTACGTGTTCCATTTGTCGACAACGTTTGTATATTCAACTACTCTTCCTCTGCATCAGCCATTTGAAGCGGTGATGGAAGTATCTGGAGTGAAAACAAGGTATTCAGAGCGTATAATGCTACCTGCTGAAGCGAGACATCTTGCTGGTTACAGAGAGCTCCTCGGAGGAGGATTCGTAGACTCATGACCAGTCCTATTTCCCCCCTGAGGTCTATGCTCAAACTTGGCAGGGTTATATTACCCATGTCATGCATGTTGTCTTGCATTGCTTAGTTTTTACATCATATATAGATTGCCATCTTCTTACTTGCTTACTATATAAATCATATATTTGAATTATATCATGACATCATGTTTACATAGTACATACACATCATGGCAATCTATATGGCATGGCAACCCATTTAATAAAGACATCATATAGTTATATCATCTCATCCTGTTTAGTGTTTGCAGTCATCATATTTAGAATTATGGCATTCTATCCATGAATGTATGTGAATTATGGCATGCCAACCTATTTAATAAACACATTATATAGTTATGTCATGTCATCCTGTTTACATAATCTCATATTTTGAACTATGTCTTTCCATCTTTTTAGTTAGCCATCATAATGTGAAATTGTGTCATGCTATCCTGTTTAGTTAGCCATCATATATGTGAAATTGTGTCATGCTATCCTGTTTGGTTAGACAACATAAATATGAATTATTTCATGCCCTCTTTTATTCCCCACTATCCATTGCACCTCTCTATCATACAATGTCTATACTTTCAATTACTTTTCTTGTTTGTCGACCATTTGAATTGGAGAGCGTGATGGCGATATCTAAGGGAATAACAACACGGTCTTCGTAAAAGATAGTGCTACCAGTTGATGCAGATAGAACCACAGTTGTACTTGCCCAAGGACCAGATCCACCACACATAACCCGGACTCTCAGATTGTACCCCTACCCGGTTGGACGGAAGAACCAGCTACACCCCTTCTAACCCCAACCCCGGCAGATAGTAACCCAGTTCCAGTTGACACAGCACCGTATCCACCACAGAGCACCCAAACACGAGCGGTTAGTAAGGGAACTGCAGTGCCCAAAACACGAGGACCACCACTCCGAATCCCAACTCAACGCTTAAAGGAGAAGAAGATTTGTTCTCAGGTCAGGTTCTGTAGCTATCGTTCATACTCCTTTGCTCTTGCATTACTGTATTTACTCATACCAACTATTTTCAAATTTGAAGGATGGAACTGAAACTCCAATGGCGCATGTATGTTTTAAACCTATTTCTTTAACTGGTTTGCTGTTGTAACCTGCTCTATGTTGATTTCAGTTTCAATTGAGTAAACAGTTATGTTCTCATGTCATGCACATTACAAGTGTTGTTATTGCTCTATAGTTACCCACACTTATATTATGTCTATTCTGCTTTGTCTTGAACAAATATTATTTGAACTGTGTCTCTATCTTGATTTGGCAACAAAAACTAGAATGATATAGACCATAAAGTGACCATGGTACATAGATGTATGTTTGTTTCATGTTGTTATCTTGTCCACTTTACTACTGAACTCATTTACCAAAATGAGTTTCATATACAACATGGTAAACATGTGATGTGTCTGCTTGTTTCTCTTTTAGAATGTAGACAAAATATTGGAGAAACGATGCAGCGTTATCCAATGGTAAAGGAAGTAATGCAGATAAGGTTCAAGATAGTGATACATCCCTGTTGGTCTCCAAGAAAGCTGATAAAAACTATCTTGACGACAGTGAGGGAACCCTGTCGTGGTTTTGTCACGGCAGATGTCCTCATGAAAGGACTTAGTCGTGGGGCCATCGCTACGGGTTAACTTGAAAGGGGTTAAAGCGGACGCAAAGACACAAGAGTTATACTAGTTCAGCCCCTTCGATGAAGGTAAAAGCCTACGTCTAGTTTGTGATGGGATTGATGTGGTCTCGATGACTAGGGAGCAAATAAGCTTTGCCTAGGCCTCGAGTTGTTGTCGTCTGTCTTTGAACCGCCCCGGGTCGTCCCCTTATATACACGGGTGACGCCCGTCGGTTCAGAGAGTCCCAACCTCCGGTTCATATTCGTATCCGGGTTGGTCTCTCTCTATTCCTAACTTACAATACAAGTTTACATATCGGGCGGTTTACCGGCTACTGAGTTCTAAACCGACTACGGGCCTTGAGCCCTTACTTTCATGCCTCTTGGGCTTTTACACCATTGAACTCTTGATGAAGTTAACCCGGCCCAGATAGGCGGTTTACGCCGATAGTAATATCTAACATTAGGCCCCAGTTGATTTGAACAGGTTCATGTCAATCCTTGAGAAAAAGCCTTCATCTTCAATGCCTTCTTGAAATCGTTGAACCGCCGTGATGTCACTTTCTCCGGTTCTTTGTAAACCGCATGACGTCCTCATAAAGATAGCATCCGCGATATCTTCTTTGTTTAATAGATCCGCAATAATCGAGGCGACAGCTCCGCTTCCTAGGTTTATGGTTCCTTGATTCCCGCGCCTGACATGGGTATCTTGCCTTATAAATAGGCCCGAAGGGTCATCCCTTCTCTTCCCTTCGTCCCCTTTCTCTTCGTCTTCCTCGCATCGCTGGCCTCAGAGCTCCGCCACCGCCGTCGACCTCTGCACCGTCTTCGGCCGCTGCATCGACCTAAACGCGCCAGAGAAACGCAGATTCTTTCGCCTCTCCTCAACTCAGGTAGGTCCTCGGTTCCCTTTTGACCTAGATCCATTCTAGGGTTTCCTGTTCTTGCCGTACTCCATGAACTGTTCCTGTTCATAACAGACTCTTGGATATATCTGTGATACTTTGCACTGATTAGCAGTAGCTTTTAGCCTCCGCCTGTAGTCTCGTGCGTGCATCCAAGGATCTCGTACATCATCTCTGCTCATTGCATCAATACTGCTCTGTTGTCTTCCTTTCTGAATATTTTTCTTATTTTCTCGATCTGGCTTCAGATCCTTCGTTGTAGAAAAAACTTGTGAAACCTGTTTCTGCACACTTAGCCATTCACAACCTCAATTGCTTTCAATATTTAGACCTTAGACCAGGCGGTTTAACTTAACATAGAAAAAATTAGATAAACCGGTATACACCATTAGTCCCCTTGTTGAACCGCCAGTACTTCTTGAGCAGATACTGTCGCTTCATAGAACTCCGGTTTAGACATATTTGTCTCCGATTTAGCATTGCACACCGGTTCTCTCTTTATCCCAACATATTTCTTCGAACCGGATTTATATATCTTTTGTAGATGGCCAAACAAGTGTATGAGTGCAACTGGGCTCCTTCCCGTGTCACTGAAACTCAATTAAACAACTTTGGTCTGACTGGCGCTTTAGCCATAAAAATAGCATCCATTGGAGGGTTCCTGTCAAAGAATGTCCACCCACCCCTCAGGAAGGAGAGGTTGTAGTTTTCGCAGATCACCTAGCCCGGGGCTTCAATCCGCCCGGTTCAAAATTTTATCGAGATGTGCTAGCCAATTTTCAACTCCGTCCACAAGATACAGGCCCCAATTCTGTTACCAATATATGCCACTTCCAAGTGCTCTGTGAGGCATACTTTCAAGAAGAACCCACAATTGAGCTGTTTAGAGACTGCTTTCATCTAAACCGCCGCATGTAATTCAGCAGCGGGCCTAACACGGAATTAGGTGGCGTGGCGATTCCGAAAAGAAAGGAGGTCACTTATCCTCATGTCAAATTGCACAGCCACCCCAAGGAATGGAATCAAACATGGTTTTATTGCAAAGATACTTCACCGCCAATGAGAATCCCTGCCTGGTTTTCGTCCGAGCGACTCAAGAACACACATCCCTTTCCACAAAGATTAACTGCCGGTGAGAGAAGTAAATATGCTCCTCAACTCTCCAAGCTCGAGCCTTCATGGCTAACGGTTTAACTGAATTGATCTTCTTGCTGTTGGATATCATGTAGCATACTACCCCTCTCCCAGCGCTCCGGTTTAATGAGTGAGTACACTGGTAGTGTCGACGACCCCCTCCGACACATTAACATCCAGCTTACCGATGATGAGGTCACCGAGGCGGTGAAAAAGATGCTGAACGAACCGGAAAATCTCTGTGCCCGGACCAGTCTGCTCCCCTTCTGTGCTACCAACAAACCGCCATCTGTAAGATTTCTGATTATTTTTCACTGAATATATTATTGCCATCCCGGTATAACTTTTAATATCAACTGCTGCTTAACCAGGGCGATGATCCATTCTGGAGCAAGAAACGCCCACAAGAGAAACCGGAGAAGCCAGACAAACCGGAAAAACCACTTAGGCAAAAGACAAAAGCTGTCAAGAAGACTACTCATAAGAGGAAAACCACTGCCTCTTCTGATCCGGCTGCGGATGATGATGTGGGTAATCCGGACCTTGAGGTAGAACTTGATTCACTTGGCTTACTTTTCACACGTCTAATTAATGATGATGTTTGTCAGGATGATGCTGAAGCCAGTAATGCTGATGTTGTAGAGGTAACCATTCTCTCCTCTGACTCAAACCCTTTGCCTTCACTAAAAAACCGTCAGGCAAACCGGAAAATTAAATTTTCTCATCCCCTTGCTTACTTGGATCCCAAATTTATTATGAAGACTCAACAACATGAAGCTCGCCGCACAACTCGGCATAGCGGCCAGGTAGTTACCTCCACCGGTTTACCAAACAGTCCGGTTCGGAAACGTCGTTCAGAGGTCTCTAATTTGCTTGTCAGTGCTTATCCTAAAGCGGGCTGGTTTCGTCCACCCCTTAATCCGTCTGATTCTGATTATCAGGTCACTTCCCACTCCTCATCTGGCGAGTCATCAGCCACTCAGCTGCCGCCGCTAAAAATGGTGCTTGGGTAAGTTATACCTTTCATATTATTTCTACTGCATCACTGTGTAGTATATGCCATATTTAACTGTTGTTGTGCCTTTTCAGGGTCAAGCCTAGGCCGAGCAAAAAGGCTCGTCTGGACAAAGTGGCCGACGAAGAAACTGCCCCTGAACCGGGTAGCACCCCAAATCTTGAAGCGGCTATCTGTGAAGACACGCCCAATGATCCGCCACAGCAAAATGACGATCTTGTTACTGAAGAAAGGCCTGTTGACACCGCCCTTCCTGCTGATCAGCCCAAAAGCCCAACCCGGATTGAAAAATCCACCAGTCCACTCCGGCCTGCTGACAAACCGGCGGTCCCTGGTCAAACCGACGACTCCAAGGACGATGACATCGTAATTACTGGTTTTGGCCACAGCGAACCGGGCAATCCAGTTGTTTTATCCAAACATTCTGCCAAAGAGGAGTTTGCCACAATGAGCAAGGGGAAGTGGGATGTTGATCTGGCCACTTATGCCGCTCTGAACCCCCAAGACCTTCACTCCGGCTACTTGAACCGGCTGTATACCAGCCGTGACTATGAAGCTGGCCTGGTGAAAATGATGAAATAGAAACTCGAGGTAACCTCCATGTTCTTTTCTCGCCTGAATATTTCCATTTTTGTTAACTCTCCTAGTCCCCAAGGGCCGGTTCAACTTAGCATAGTTAAACCGGGACTTAGTATAAACTCAATGCTTCAGAATCCGCTGATGTAGCCCCCAAGGGCCGGTTCAACTTAGCATAGTTAAACCGGGACTGTATTTTATATCGCCGCATCAGTACATGTTCGAACAAATAGCCATTAGCCCCCAAGTGCCAAGTTGAATACTTGTATTGAGCTTGGGACTTTGTGATTGTATTGACAGATGAAGATTAAATATGCATTAGCCCCCAAGTGCCAAGTGTATAACGGGTTATGCACTAGGGACTTTGAAATGATGATATGTAACATGCTCCCTTTTTGTTGCAGAGTGAGATACGTCAACAAGCCTCACAAATCCATGACCTCCAAGAAAATCTGAAATCTCAACAAGCAGAAACCTCCAAGGCCAAGGATGAGCTGAAAACCGCGTTAACTACTATGGAGCAACTCAAGGAGTGGTTCAAGTCTGAGCGGGCGGCTGGGATCTTGAAAAGGCCGCTTTGACCAAAAAAAGGTTGAAAATCTTGAGGCTGCCCTTAAACACATGGTAGATGAGTCGACCGGCGTGAAGCGGCAAGTGCATTCCATGACCGCTGCCATCTTCGGTAAGTTTCCTTTGGATTCTATGATAATCTTGACCTTTCTTATGATAAGTTCGGTTTGTAATTTCTCTTGCAATGCTGTAGGCACACGCATTGGTCACTTGGGGTCAGATGTTCGAAAAAATTGAAGGCTGCCTATACCTTAATAGAGCAGATGTACACTGGAGCACAGCGGATCATCTCCACCGCATCTCATAACAATCTGGCACCTTCCTTAATTCAAGATACCCTTAGGAGGTTGTCCATGCTTCCCTTTGGATTGAAGAGTCAAGAAATCTGCTGCTCGAACCGGCGCCATCAACGCCTAATCCGGGCCAAAGCATGGGTGCGATTTCGATCCCATTGAAGTGGCTCGGGGCTATCGGTCACGAAGGAAGACGGCTCGTAGTTCAACGAAGATGATTTGAGAGCAATAAACCGGGCGGTCGCCCTCTGGCATGCCAATTAGTTGAAGAAGCCAACTTGTCGCATTATCAAGCTCGATGATGATCGTAACAAGCGGTGGCTGCACCTATTCTGAAGCGGAGAACCTGATCCTCCAATCCGTAAGCATACTTATGCTCCTGATATTGACCCAACTTCCCGATCCATGAAGAGGCTGTCTTTCAAGCTTTAATGGGAATCGATGGACCATCGTTGATTTCCGGCTGAGTAGAGAGGAAGAGGCGGCGGCAGGGCGACCCACAACCATCAAACCGGGGCGGCGAGCAAGCATGAACCAGAAGCCGGTTTGAAGAGCTGCTTCATTACATTCCGCCAAGAAACAACGATCTTATTTGGGCACCATGTTGCCTTGTAATAGGACAGCCAACACTCTTGCTTTGAACATGCCTTCGTGCATAGGTGCTGATACTCTTGCTTGAATGATCGAAACTTTCCATCTTATATTGCCTGCAGTTACAAAATCTTAAACCGCCACGGCGGTTTATGCCGCCAGCTGGTTTGTGATGTTCATATATATATATAATGAAATATTAAGGTATATAATCGAAATTTATGATATCAAATACCTGCCATCGCTGGGCATAAGGTTGGCTTAGCCAATCTTGAAGCGGAGGTTGTATAAACCCTTACCGTCGAAAGGAGAAAACAGCTCCACATCATTTATCTTGCTGGTTTACCACGTAAACCGTGTCGGGTCATAATAAGCCCCCTGTTACTCCATAATAGGATGTTAACAGAAAAAACATCAAACCGGTGAAATTATCTCTGGATTAAAAAATTGACCGAATTCCATCAACTGACAGTTTTGAAAACGGTTTAAAAATGTTGTCGGTTTAAGAAACGCAAAAAAAATCAAATAATAGTTATGACAAACATGGGAGCAAAGGCAATGAGAAACCGTTTGCAAAAGATAAAGTTGTACTGAGCCGATCAGATGGTGTTACCATGGTCGGACACGACCAAGCTCCCTATAAGGTGTAGCCATGGTTCGAGTCAGCCAGGTCCCCAACTGAAACCGTGGCATTATGCCGATCAAGTGGCGTGGCAATGGTTCGGGTTCGACCAAGCCCCAAGTGACTCTATGGCCTTAGGCCGATCAAGAGGCATGACCGGTTCAGACTTGACGAGGTCCCCAAGTGAGCTGGTGGCTTTCGCCTATCAACAGGTGGTGCATTGGTTCGGACACGACCAAGCCCCCAAGTGATTCTGCAAAGCTTTTGTACAGCAAACTCAAGGGGTAAACCGGAGGCCGCTTTTAAGACAGAACAACTCCATGTAACCACGCATGATGTAACAGAATGATACCCGCTTTAGCCGAGGCTCCAGCTTTATTACTTTATTCATAATATATACAATGTAATATGTACATAAGTAGAGCCTATGGCTCGGTATAATAAGGTCAAGATGAGCTATGTTCCACGGCTGTTGGTCTCCTCCTCGGCGTCGTGAGTCTTTATGCTCTCGAACATCGATCGAGATAGTACGACCCGTTGTGCAGATTCTTGTTGACCACGAAGGCCCCTCCCAAGGTGGGGATAGCTTGTGCATATCGATCTGGTCTTGGATGAGTCAAGCACCAAATCTCCTTCTTGAAAAGTTCTAGTTACGACCCGGTGACTATGATAACGACGAAGATCCTGTTGGTAAATCGCCGAGCGGGCAGCTGCTATGTCACGCTCTTCATCCAGCCGATCCAAAGCGTCCTGTCGTGCTGTCTCGTTATCCGCTTCAACATAAGCTGCCACACGAGGTGAGTCATGACGGATGTCGCTGGGGAGAACCGCCTCCGCTCCATAAACCATAAAGAACGGCGTGTATCCCGTGGATCTGTTAGGTGTAGTATTTATACTCCATAACACAGACGGTAGCTCTTCTACCCAACAACCCGGCGTCCTCTGCAAAGGGACCATAAGCCGGGGCTTGATGCCTCTCAAGATCTCTTGATTGGCTCTTTCCGCTTGACCATTGGACTGTGGGTGAGCTACTGAAGAAACGTCAAGCCGGATGTGCTCATGTTCGCAGAACTCCTTCATGGCACCTTTGGACAAATTGGTACCATTATCTGTAATGATACTGTGTGGAAAACCAAACCGGAAAATCACCTTTTTGATGAACTGAACCATCGTGGCCGCATCACACTTGCTAACAGGTTCCGCCTCTACCCACTTTGTAAATTTGTCGACCGCCACCAGCAGGTGGGTCTTCTTGTCCTTGGACCTTTTGAAAGGTCCAACCATATCCAGTCCCCAAGTCGCAAACGGCCAAGTAATTGGAATCATCCTCAATTCTTGGGCAGGTACATGAGCACGTCTGGAAAACTTTTGGCAACCATCACATCGTCTGACCAGATCTTCCGCATCAGCATGGGCAGTCAACCAATAGAAAGTGTGGCGGAACGCTTTAGCCACCAAGGATTTTGAACCGGCGTGGTGACCACAATCTCCTTCATGGATCTCACGCGATATTTCACAGCCTTCCTCGGGGGACACACAGCGTTGAAACGCCCCTGACACACTGCAATGATGCAATTCGCCATTAACAATGGCCATAGACTTAGATCGCCGAACTATCTGTCGAGCCAACGTCTCATCTTCTGGTAACTCGCCCCAGTTCATGTACGCCCGGATAAGGAAGCGTCAATCCGGAATGACGTGCGTAGCTGCCACCAATTAAGTCTCCGGATCAGGAATAGCCAAATCCGCTTCACCGGGGAGCTTGACCGACGGGTTGTGCGATGCGTCAAGAAAAACATTAGGCGGGACGGTTTGCGTTGAGAGCCCAACCGGCTTAAAGCGTCCGCCGCTTCATTCTTCCGACGGTCCACGTGGTCCACCTGATAGCCCTTGAAATGACCTGCGACAACATCCACCTCACGACGATATGCAGCCATGAGTGGGTCCTTTGAATCCCAAGTGCCAGACACCTGTTGAGCCACTAGGTCCGAGTCACCGAAGCACTTAACCCGGCTTAAATTCATTTCCTTAGCCATCTGAAGACCATGGAGCAAGGCTTCATACTCAGCTGCATTGTTAGTACAAGGGAACATTAAGCGGAGAACGTAACAAAACTTGTCACCTCGTGGGGAAGTTAACACGACTCCAGCCCCCGATCCCTCCAACTGCCTGGATCCGTCAAAATGGATGGTCCAATATGTATGATCCGGCTTTTCTTCAGGTGCCTGCAACTCCGTCCAATCATTACTGAAATCCACAAGTGCTTGAGACTTCACCGCCGTCAGAGGCACGTACTTCAAACCATGCGGCCCAAGCTCTATAGCCCACTTGGCAATCCGGCCAATCGCCTCCCGGTTCTGTATGATATCACCTAAGGGAGCGGAATCGACCATCGTGATGGGGTGCCCTTGGAAATATCGCTTGATTTCCGGCTTGCCATAAAAACTCCATACACCGGCTTACGCCAATGCGGATATTTTTGCTTAGATTCAATAAGCACCTCGCTGATATAATAAACCGGATGTTGAACCGGATGCTCCTTCCCGCCTCCTTCCGCTCTACCACAATGGCCACGCTTAACCGCTTCGGCGTTAGCAGCAACAACATATAGCGAGCGGCTCCTTGTCGATGGGAGCGGTGAGCACAAAGCGGGTTGGCCAATTGCCGCTTTAAGTCCTCAACGCTTCATCGGCTGGACTCGCATAAACCGATCTGTCTTCTTCAAAGATCTCGATACAAAGGGATGGCCTTCTCTCTGAGGCGGCTGATAAACCGGCTCAGCGCGGCAATCCAGCCCGCCAAACGTTGGACATCATTAATACACTTTGGTTTAGCCAGGGAGGTGATAGTCGTAATCTTCTCCGGATTAGCTTCAATCCCCCTCACGAGAAAACCCAATAACTTGCCTGCCGGAACACCAAAAACACACTTGGCCGGGTTGAGCATCATCTTGTAGACCCGCAGGTTGTCAAAGGTTTCTTTTAAATCATCAATCAGTGTTTCCTTCTTCCTTGACTTAACCACAATATCATCCACATAGGCATGCACATTACGGCCGATCTGATTATGCAAGCAATTCTGTACACAACGCTGATAAGTTGATTGGGCGCTCTTGAGCCCAAAGCAGAAGGCTCCAAAGGGAGTGATAAACACCGCCTTCTCCTGGTCCTTAACTGCCATCTTGATCTAATGATATCCAGAATACGCATCCAAAAAGCTCAAACGCTCACAACCCGCAGTGGCATCAATAATCTGGTCAATGCGGGGGAGGACAAAAGGATCTGCTGGGCAAGCTTTGTTAAGATCTGTGTAATCCACACACATGCGCCAAGTGCCATTTTTCTTAAGAACCATCACCGGATTAGCAAGCCACTCTGGATGAAAAACTTCAACAATAAAGCCAGCCGCTAAGAGCCTGGCCACCTCCTCTCCAATGGCCTTACGCCTTTCTTCGTTAAACCGGCGGAGAAACTGTTTCACCGGTTTGTACTTTGGATCAACATTAAGAGTGTGCTCAATAGTTCCCTCGGTACACCTGGCATGTCAGAAGGCTTCCATGCAAAAATGTCCCGGTTCTCACGGATGAACTCGATGAGCGCGCCTTCCTATTTCGGATCCAAGTTGGCACTGATGCTGAACTGCTTGGACAAATCGCCAGGCACGAAGTCAACAAGCTTAGTCTCAGCGGCCGACTTGAATTTCAGGGCCGGATCGTGCTCTGTAGTTGGCTTCTTCAATGGAGTCATGTCCACGGATCAACATTGTCCTTATAATACTTCAGCTCCTCCGTGGCACAAACCGACTCTGCGTAAGCCGCATCACCTTCCTCACACTCCAAAGCGATCTTGCGGCTCCCATGAACCGTTATTGTCCCCTTGTGACCCAGCATCTTGAGCTACAAATAGATATAACAAGGTCGTGCCATGAACTTGGCGTGGCCGCCGCCCAAACAGGCGTGATATGGACTTTGAATTTTCACCACTTCAAACGTCAATGTTTCCGATCTGAGTCATATTCATCCCCAAAGGCCACCTCCGAGCTATTTTACCAACCGGATCGCTGACTTGCCGTGTACCACACCATGGAACACTGTATTGGACGGTTTGAGATGTTTATCTGTTAACCCCATACGACGGAAGGTCTCGTAGTATAGGATGTTGATGTCGCTTCCTCCATCCATAAGCACCTTGGTGAACTTATAACCTCCCACCGAGGTGCCACCACGAGCTAGCTGACCCGGATTGTCAACCCGGGGAGGATGATCCTCTCTACTCCATACAATGGGCTGCTCTGACCAGCGTAGGTAATGAGGCACGGCCGGTTCAACAGCGTTGACTGCCCGCTTCTGAAGCTTCCGGTCTCGCTTGTCTAAGCTGGTGGTGAAGACGTGGTACTGCCCACTATTCAACTGCTTTGGGTTGCTCTGATAGCCCGACTGCTGCTGCTGATTGTAACCACCTTGGTTATTCTGATTGTTCTGATTGTTAAGTCCGCCCGGATTACCATTAAATCCTGAACCGGAATTTCCTCCACCGTAACCCGGCCCGGATCTTGAACCGCCGCCGGAACCTTGATCATACCGGAAAGCATTAGAACTTTTGAACTCCTGCATAATGTAACAATCCTTCCAGAGGTGATTTGCTGGCGCCTCCTTCGTCCCATGTTTCGGACAGGGTTGATTCAACAGATAGTTCAAGCGGTCCGGATTGGGATTAGGCGCTCCACCTCGATTTGGTTGTTTACCCTTGCGCCGTTGGCCCTTGTCCTGTGCGTTGGTGTTGGCTACGAAGTCCATGTTGCCATTCGCTTTACGCTTGCCTCCACCATTACCTGTCGAGTGATGCTGCTGGCCTTTGGAGTTGCTGTTCTTCTTTCCCTTCCCTGTTTCGTCATCATCGGACTCGGGATCCTTGGTACTATCAGAATCAGCATACTTCACTAAAGCGCCCATGAGAGTGCCCATGTCATTGCAAAACCGCTTCATGCACCCCAGCTTTAACTTTAAAGGTTTAGCCCGGCAGTTGCCCTCCAGGGTCAAGATCGCAGAATCAGCGTTGATCCGGTCTGAAGAATGTAAGATTTCCGAAACGCGGCGTACCCAATGGGTTGTTGACTCCCCTTCACCCTGGACACAAGCCGCCAAGTCCACCACAGACATGGGCTGCTTACAGGTATCTTTGAAATTCTGGATAAACCTGGTCCACTGGCCCGGGCCCATGAACTGATAGAATTGGGCGGCAAGCTCTTCAACCAAATGCGGCCGTGCCCTCGAGCATCATGGTGAAGTACTTTGCACACGCGGCTTCATCTACATCCAGCATCTCCATGGCCATCTCATAACTCTCTATCCATGCTTCTGGAGCCAAATCGGCGGTGTAATTTGGCACCTTGCGCGGACCCTTGAAATCCTTGGGCAAGCGTACATTGCGTAAAGCGGGGACGAGGCAAGGCACCCCCAAAGAGCTAGAGGTAACTCCAGGCTCAAAGATGGTCGGACGAACTGGCGTAAGCTGATAATCCTGATGCTGCGCTGCTAACTTGGCCTCCGTGCGTGCCCGGGCCCGGTCCACCACCTCCTGAGCGTTGTCGAAACCACCTGCCGGGTTGTTGCCACGGGGCGCACCACGCCGTGCATTACTTGATACGGCCGGCTCATCCACGTGCCTGCTATAGCTTCGGCTTGGGCGGGGTAGAGTGGATCCGGTCGCTGTATGAATACGCTTCTGTTGGACCGAGCTGTCCTAAGGAGTTCCTTGACCGGGCGTCTCACCGCCGTGGTGAATCGCCTTCAATTGGAATTGCCTCCAACCGTGCCGTAGATGCAACAAGGTTATCCATCGGGTTGGAGTAGTGACCTGGAGGTGTTTGCACAGCCTGAGGCGTGCTGGCATTATGGCGAGGCAGATCTATTACGCGGGGCTGAACCGGCGCGCCCGTCCAGTGCTTCCGCCCGGTTCACCACCGCGGATTACTGGTCCCTGCTCACAGGGTGTTGAAGAGATCCCTTCCTCGAAAACTGAAGGCAAACGGATCAGATTTCCTCTTCATGACTTCATGCGATGCGCTCGATCCAAAGATGAGCCTATAAGCCTGCGCATCCAAAGCGGCCCGCTCTGCCGCCATCCTGGCGTCTGCAGTTGCCAGATCCGCTTTAGCATGAGTGATTTGTTCCTTCACCTTCGCAATCTCCGCGTTATGAGCATCCTGGTCCGCCGGGTTAACCTCTTCCATGAGCACAGCCAACGCATCGAATAGTTCTGATAACACTTGAGCCGGCGGGCGCACAGGGCCTCCTGCCCCGACTGCTGTCGCCGCTGTTGAACCGGCAACCATTGTCGCAGCGGTCGAAGAGTGAAGTATTGCTTGTGTACCGGCCATGAATATTCCAACCCGGTTGGGCAGATCAGAGGGGTCCAAAATCATCACCGTCGGAACAGCCCCCAATCTGGCCATCTTGTAGCCGATATAGAGACTCGGTTTCTCCGGCCGACGACTCGTCATCGAGTAGACGACGGTTTTCGCCACCGATTCTCGATCCGTCCTCATAACTTCCTCCGTGGATGACTCCCACGAAGGCACGCTTTCTGGCCGGTTTAGCCTGGGCAGGTCTCGCCGCCGAGCCGCCGTCTCGATGAGGTTGGTGCAGATGTCCGGCTCGAGCCACGGCTCATCGATCTTGCCAATGAAAACGTGTATGCCACCAAAGGGGACCCGGTACCAGACTCAATCGAGCCCGGCCTCGAGGCCCCAAACTGCATCGTCGATGTAGAGCTTGCCACGACGACTCTTGGTCATCCGCCCACAAACAGAGCCTTCGAGTCCTTCGAGCTTGCCCTCCATGATCATCAAACCATCGTGCGATAGCCCCACGGTGGGCGCCAATTGTCATGGTTTTGTCACGGCAGATGTCCTCATGAAAGGACTTAGTCGTGGGGCCATCGCTACGGGTTAACTTGAAAGGGGTTAAAGCGGACGCAAAGACACAAGAGTTATACTAGTTCGGCCCCTTTGATGAAGGTAAAAGCCTACGTCTAGTTTGTGATGGGATTGATGTGGTCTCGATGACTAGGGAGCAAATAAGCTTCGCCTAGGCCTCGAGTTGTTGTCGTCTGTCTTTGAACCGCCCCGGGTCGTCCCCTTATATACACGGGTGACGCCCGTCGGTTCAGAGAGTCCCAACCTCCGGTTCATATTCGTATCCGGGTTGGTCTCTCTCTATTCCCTACTTACAATACAAGTTTACATATCAGGCCGGTTTACGGCTACAGGTTCTAAACCGACTACAGGCCTTGGGCCCTTACTTTCATGCCTCTTGGGCTTTTACACCATTGAACTCTTCGATGAAGTTAACCCGCCCGAGATAGGCGGTTTACGCCCAAGAGTAATATCCCCAACAAACACGTAATTCCTGTCTTGATGTAGTGTTCGAAGTTCTTGGCCACTACCGCTGGCACAAGCTCTTGAACTTCATTGCTGAATCAGTTCGTCTTCTTGAGTCTCAACTTCAAGTTGAAAGACATCGATCGAGATGTCTTTGCTGACAGAAGTCAAGGACTAAGGAAGTCCTGCAGAATTCAGATGCATATTTTCTGGTGCAATGACAATATTTGGAGGATTTAAGCGCCAAACAAGAGAAAGTTAATAAGCTTGCTAAGCATCTTGCCAAAGATTATGGGTACCTGTGATATTGTTTCTTGAGATCTTAGAAGTGGTTTCGATTCTGGATTTGTTTTGTCACAAGGCGTTTATTTGCGCTGGTCGCCAACTTTGACAACCCGGTGTATATGATATGCTGCTTTGTTCCCTATATTTGCACCGGTGGCGAACTTTGATGCCCAAAGTGGATGTAATATGTAATGTAGCCGTGATGGCCTAGCATAAGTTGCTTGCTTATTTATTCCCTTGTTGTCTTGTTTATTTGTTTGCTTGTAGTCGCGCAGTTCTTTTTTAAAACTAGGCCACAATAACCATGGGCTAATATTCTTTGTAGTGACCTTTGGGCCTCCTACGGGTCGTAGAAACAGTGGGCCTTCTATGGGCTGTAGAAACAGTAGACCTTCTACGGGCCGTAGAAACAATGGGCCTTCTACGGGCCGTAGAAACAATGGGCCTTCTATGGGCCATAGAAACAATGGGCCTTCTACGGGCCGTAGAAACAATGGGGCTTCTACGGGCCGTATCATCAATGGGCCTTATACGGGTCGTATGACCATAACGGGCCATCGTTAATAGGCCGTATTTGATGACGCTATGAAAACGGCCCAACGTATTAACGGACCACAAATGGGCCGATGTAACCACGGGCTGAATTTGGCCCACAACCAGAAAATGACAGTAACGGGCCGTAAGTAAACGAATCTTTGAAATGAGCCCAAGAATAAATGGGCTCACGAGAAGGCCGAAGATAACATTTCTTTGAAGCGCCCAATCAATAACGGGTCCTTAATGGGTATAAAGTGATATCTGTTCATTACGGGCCGTTTCACCACGGGCCATTAATGGGTGTAAAGTGATACACCGTTCATTGCGGGCTGATTTCACCACGGGCCGTTAATAGGCCAATTACATAGGGCCCCATATGGGCCGAAGACGCGTCATGGGCCATACATGGGCCAGAAGTGAAAACGGGCTGGAATCATATTGGATGGCCCAGATGACGCTACTGGGCCTAATTCGGATAGGGCGTAACGAGCCTTGGGTTAGCGGGTCGTAAATGGGCTATATGCGAACATGACGTTAACAGGCTTTCCATGGGCCGGCCCGCCACCTTTTGACCAAGTCAAACGGGCCGGCCTTTTCATAGGAACGGGCCTCTGTTGGGCCGTGCCACGTGTCGACGTATCATAGGCGCCTTCTGTCCAATGAGTGGATGACATCTGTCCCAACGATGAGTCGACACGTGTTTCCTCCAGCCAATGATGATTTTACACGTGGAAAATCCCTATTGGTCGGGTTGTTAACGGGTTATCGGATCCAAAACCAGACCCGATAGCTGAACGGGCGTTCCGTTACGGTGGATGCCACGTGTCGGTCACCCTTGACGAAAAGCACTTCGTGACGCGATTTATCGTCATGGAAGTGGACACTTCCGTGATGATAATTTTGGTAATGTCATGGAACACTTCTCTGACAAAGACAGTATGACTATCTTGATTCTGTCATAAATTTTTCATGGATGTACATGCATGACAAAAAACACGACCTATTGTGACAAACACGTGTCATCACGGAAGTGTATTTTTTTTGTAGTGCTAGTATCCACTATGTTCTGAGATTGATGTTGCTATGACTTTGCTATGCTTAATGCTTGTCACTAGGGCCCGAGTGCCATGATTTCAGATCTGAACCTATTATGTTTTCATGAATATATGTGAGTTCTTGATCCTATCTTGCAAGTCTATAGTCACCTACTATCTGTTATGATCCGCAACCCAGTGACAATAATCGGGACCACTCCGGTGTGACCATAGTTTGAGGAGTTCATGTATTCACTATGTGCTAATGCTTTGTTCCGGTGCTCTATTAAAAGGAGGCCTTAATATCCCTTAGTTTCCATTAGGACCCCGCTGCCACGGGAGGGCAGGATAAAATATGTCATGCAAGTTCTTTTTCATAAGCACGTATGACTATATTCGGAATACATGCCTACATTACATTGATGAATTGGAGCTAGTTCTGTGTCACCCTATGTTATGACCATTACATGATGAACCGCATCCGGCATAATTATCCATCGCCGATCCAATGCCTCTGAGCTTTCCATATCTTTGGTTTACGCTTATTTACTTTCCCGTTGCTACTGTTACAATCACTACAAAACACCAAAAAAATTAGTTTTGCTTCCGTTACTTTTGTTACCTTTACCACTACTATCATACTACTTTGCTACTAAATACTTAGCTGCAGATATTAAGTTATCCAGGTGTGGCTGAATTGACAACTCAGTTGCTAATACTTGAGAATATTCTTTGGCTCCCCTTGTGTCGAATCAATAAATTTGGGTTGAATACTCTACCCTCGAAAGCTGTTGCGATCCCCTACACTTGTGGGTTATCAAGATTAATTTCTGGCGCTGTTGCTGGGGAGCATAGCTCTATTCTTTGAGTTACTTGGGATTTATATTTGCTGGACACTACGAAGAATTTGAAAGACGCTAAGACAAAAATTTATTCCTCAACTACGAGGGGAGGTAAGGAACTGCCATCTAGCTCTGCACTTGATTCACCTTCATTATGAGTAAGCTTGCGAAACCTAAACCTGCTTCGCTATTCGCTCGATATGTCGCATGTTATTGATGATGCCACTTCTGCTATGCATGATACTTATGATGAAACTACTTCTATGCTTGATACTACTGTGCCCTTAGTGAATTTCCGATGAACAAATTTCTAGGGCTAGAGAGAAAGAAACTATTGAAACCGATAATGTTGATGAAATTGATGATGAAGATATGCCTGTTATTCCCGAGGGTTATGTTTTTGATATGGAATCTTCGCAGCTATTTTTTCCTGCAAAGATAGAAACGAACTTAAGAGGCTATTAGTTAAATGGAGTAAAGAATCTCTTAGGGATAGAATGAAACCCTGACCCTGCTTTTGCTACTTCACCTATTTGTGTTCCCGATAAGGATTACGAATTCTCTGTTGATCCTGATATAATTACTTTGGTTGAATCTGATCCTTTTCATGGCTATGAATCTAAAACTGTTGTGGCACATCTTACTAAATTAAATGATATAGCCACCCTGTTCACTAATGATGAGAGATCTCGCTACTTTTATATCCTTAAAATATTTTCGTTCTCATTAAAGGGTGATGCTAAGATATGGTTTAATTCTCTAGATCCCGGTTGTGTGCATAGTCCCCAGGATATGATTTATTACTTCTCTGCTAAATATTTCCCTGCTCATAAGAAACAAGCTGCTTTAAAGGAAATATACAACTTTGTGAAAATTGAAGAAGAGAGTCTCCCACAAGCTTGGGGGAGGCTTCTCAAGTTACTTAATGCTTTGCCTGATCATCCTCTTAAGAAAAATGAAATACTTGATATATTTTATAATGGGCTAACCGATGCTTCCAGAGATTACCGGATAGTTGTGCTGGTTCTCTTTTCGTGGAAAGAACACCGGATGAAGCTGAAATTCTATTGAATAATATGTTGACAAATGAAAATAATTGGGCACCTCCTGAGCCAGCTTCTGCTCCAATTACTGAGCCTATTCCTAAACCGACTCCGAAGAAGAGAGGTGTTCTATTTCTCAGTCCTGAAGATATGCAAGTGGCAAAGAAATCTATGAAAGAAAAAGGTATTAAAGTCAAGATGTTAAGAATTTACCTCCTATTGAAGAAATACATGGTCTTAATTTACCGCCTGTTGAAGAAACATATTATCTTGATCCATTACCTATTGAAGAACCTCTTGATCCTGATAACCCGACACAGGTAGTAAAGGTAAATTCTCTCTATAGATATGATAAAGCTGAAGTCCCTCCTACTAAAATTGCTAGTCAGTGCTTGGATGAGTTTGATAATTTTATTGTCAAACAAGAAAATTTCAATGCTTATTTTGGTAGACAATTGAAACAAAATACCTATATGATTAAACACTTGGGTGATTATATGGCTGATGTTAGATGTGAACTTAAACTCATTAGCAAACATGCTTCTATGGTTACCACTCAAGTAGAACAAGTACTCAAGGCTCAAAATGATTTGCTCAATGAAATGAATAGTAAGAAAAATGATTATGATGTTAGAGTGGCTACTAGAACTGGTAGAATGACTTGGGAACCTTTGTATCCTGAAGGCCACCCTAAGAGAAATGAGCAAGATTCTCAGAGAAATAATATTGATGTGCCTAGTTCTTCTAAAAGGAAGAAAAAGAAAAATGATAGGACTTTGCAAACTTCTAGTGAACCTATTGCTAAACCATCTGAGAATCCAAATGACATATCTATGTCTGATGCTGAAACACAATCTGGTAATGAACCTGAACCTAGTGAAAATGTTAATGATGATGTTCATGATGACGCTCAACCTAGTAATGATAATGATGTAGAAGTTGAACCTGTTGTTGATCTTGATAACCCACAATCAAAGAATCAATGTTATGATAAGGGAGTATTTGTTGCTAGGAAACATGGTAAAGAAAGAGAACCATGGGTTCAGAAACCCATGCCTTTTCCTCCCAAACCATCCAAGAAAAAGGATGATGAGGATTTTGAGCGCTTTGCTGAAATGATTAGACCTATCTTTTTGCGTATGCGATTAACTGATGTGCTCAAAACAAATCCTTATGCTAAGTATATGAAGGATATCATTACCAATAAGAAAAAGATACCGGAAGCGGAAATTTCCACCATGCTTGCTAATTATACTTTTAAGGGTGGAACACCCAAGAAACTTGGAGATCCAGGAGTACCCACTATACCATGCTCCATTAAAAGAAATTATGTTAAAACTGCTTTATGTGATCTTGGAGCCGGTGTTAGTGTTATGCATCTCTCTTTATATCATAGACTTGATTTGAATAAGTTGACACCTACTGAAATATCTTTGCAAACGGCTGATAAATCAACTGCTATACCTATTGGTATTTGTGAGGATGTGCCCGTTGTGGTTGCAAACGTTACTATTTCAACGAACTTTGTTATTCTTGATATTCCCGAGGACGATAGTATGTCTATTATTCTTGGAAGACCTTTTCTAAATACTGCAGGGGCTGTTATTGATTGCAACAAAGGCAATTTCACTTTTCATGTTAATGGCAATGAGCATACGGTACACTTCCCGAGGAAACAACATCAAGTTTATAGCATCAATTCTATTGGAAAAATTCCATCGATTATATTTGGAGGTTTTGAATTTCCTCTTCCTACTGTCAAGAAGAAATATGATATTCTTATTATAGGGGATGTGCATATCCCGTTGAGGTAACATAGTGTTATTCGAAATTTCTCCGGTTCCATGTTAATCGGAATGAGTTTGTTAACAAGACTTGATCAACCTTGTTAGTGGATTCTTTTTTATGAGCATGAGATGGATGAAACTAGAAGCACAACCTTCTGTACCCTCTTTATACTCTCTGTTATTTAGTTGAAATAAAGTAAAAATAGTATTTTTCTGTTTGTTTCCTGATTTATCTATGCAATATAAAAATACCCCGAAAATAAAAGTCGCCAGAATGCCATGCCAATTTAATATGATTTTTTCGGGAATATTTGAGGATTTATGGTGCAAAAATTACCGCGGGGGGAGCTGCCACCTGGCCACGAGTGTGGAGGGCGCGCGCCCCTACCTCATGGGCCCACGGTGGTCCTCCTCCACTTATTCCTGCACCCATCCTCTTCTTCTTCCTCCCACAAACACGAATATCTGGCTCAAACACGAGTTCCAGCCCCCGTTGTTGTGATTTTCGATGTCCTTGCTCAAAGCACCTCTCACAAAACTGCTTGAGGAGATTGTTCATGGGAATGTGACTCCTCCATTGGTCCAATTAGTTTTTGTTCTAGTGCTTTATTCATTACAAATTTGTGCTGCATAGGTTACCATGTTCTTGAGCTTGCATGTCAAATTTATGTGGTTCCAAGTAGTTCCAATGCTTGATATAGGCTCTAGGCACTTGTAGGAGTAGTTGCTATCAATTTTATTGAAGTTGGTTCGCTTTTGTTTGAAGTTACTAAGAATTTCAGATTATTTCAGAAAATAATGAAGAGACTTTTGAGGGGCTCGTCGAGCCGAAGCTCGAAGGAAAAATAGAATGAAGAAGCACAGAGGCCCAAATATAATTTGCCTCGTACCGCGGAGGTCCGGCCGTGTGAATGGCCTTCCGATGACTTCTTGAGGAGAGCTGGGATTTATGACGATTTCTATTTATTAATTGAGAATGCCGGCCTCACCGACTTCCTCCGCGACCAACGTCATTAGATCTCTTACTCACAAATACTTCTGTGCAAAACCTCTACTATTTTCCTAAGGAATCACCCCCTTCAGTAGAATTTCATTTATATGACATTGTTAAGAAGATGCCATTAGATGAATTTTGCAAGGTTTGCAAAATACCCTCTGAGGGTACCTTAGATGAACCATATCGTAATGAAGTGGAGGCATTTATTAACACTATCACTGTGGGAGAAACCAGGAAGGTTTCCGATGCAAGAATCACTAGCATACATTTTCCTGTTTTACGCTACTTTGCCTTATTTGCTAGTCGTTGCTTGATTGGTCATGGAAATTGTGGGGACCTTAGTGTTCCTGATATTATCATTTTGTTCCATGGTTTACACCTCGATAACTCCGTTAGTATGGGCAGAATTATTGCTAAACGGTTAAGTTTGAACCGTACTAAAGGCCCCATCTTTGGAGGTATTCATGCTTCGCGCCTAGCTGCACATTTTAACATACCCATAAGGCTTTATGAGAAAGAAGAAAAATTGCTGCCTAGTGCTTATTTAGATTATAAAAGTATGCTAGCGCATGATTTTATTGTTAAAGGCAAGGAAGGGGAGCTTAAATATAAATTGTACTTTGATAAACATCACACTGAGACTATTACTTTGCCTGCTCCTTCTTTGTTTAACTTGTCTGAAGGTCCTTACCTTGCTCCGTGGGCGGCCGTTCAAGCCTATCGGAATCCTGGACCAGCCCGGAGCCGGAACCACAATACGAGCCTCCACGCCAGTCTGTTTATTCTTGGGATCCGGAGGCGGTTGCCACCAAAGGCGATCGAGTCCTCTTCATCGCAGTACGACCCCAGCTACACCTACGGGTATCAGCCAGGCTATCCCTGGCAATGAACCAACTTAGGCCAAAAGCCTAAGCTTGGGGGAGTACGTATTTGTTGGGGAATGTAGTAATAATTCAAAATTTTCTTATGTGTCACCAAGATCAATCTAGGAGATGTTAGCAACGAGAGAGAGAGGAGTGCATCTTCATACCCTTGAAGATCGCTAAGTGGAAGCGTTACAAGAACGCGGTTGATGGAGTCGTACTCGCGACAATTCAAATCACGGAAGATCCGATCTAGCGCCGAACGGACGACGCCTCCGCGTTCAACACACGTACAGCCCGGGGATGTCTCCTCCTTCTTGATTCAGCAAGGGGAGAAGAGAAGTTGAGGGAGAGCTCCAGCGGCACGACGGCGTGGTGGTGGAGCTCGTGGTATTCCTGCAGGGCTTCACCAAGCACTACGGAGGAGGAGGAAGGGTTGGAGGAGGGAGGGGCTGCGCCAGGGAAGGGGTACGGCTGCCCTCCCACCCCTCCACTATATATAGGGGCAAGGGGAGAGGGGGAGGCACCCTAGGGTTTCCCCTAGGGGGCGGCGGACTTGCCCCCCAAGCCAAGCAGGTGGAGGCTTGCCTCCCAAGCCAGGTGGAGGCGCCCCACCTCCCCAAGTAACGTGGGAAAGGGTGTGGGGGGCGCACCACCCCTTAGTGGGCTGGTTTGCCCCTTCCCCTTTGGCCCATGAGGCTCTCCAACACTTGTCGGGGCTCCCGAAACACCTTTCGGTCATGTTGGTCATAGCCTCGTACCCCCAGAACACTTCCGAACTCCAATACCCTTCGTCCAATATATCAATCTTCACCGCCGGACCATTCCGGAACTCCTCGTGACATCCGGGATCTCATCCGGGACTCCGAACTACCTTCGGTAACCACATACTATTTCCCATAACAACTCTAGCGTCACCGAACCTTAAGTGTGTAGACCCTACAGGTTCGGGAACCATGCAGACATGACCGAGACACCTCTCCGGCCAATAAGCAATAGCGGGATCTGGATACCCATATTGGCTCCCACATGTTCCACGATGATCTCATCAAATGAACCACGATGTCGGGGATTCGATCAATCCCATATTCAATTCCCTTTGTCAATCGGTATGTTATTTGCCCGAGATTCGATCGTCGGTATCCCAATACCTCGTTCAATCTCGTTACCGAAAAGTCACTTTACTCGTTCCGTAACGCATGATCCCGTGGCTAACTCATTAGACACATTGAGCTCATTATGATGATGCATTACCGAGTGGGCCCAGAGATACCTCTCCGTCATACGGAGTGACAAATCCCAGTCTCGATTTGTACCAACCCAATAGGCACTTTCGGAGATACCTGTAGTGCACCTTTATAGCCACCCAGTTACGTTGTGACGTTTGGTACACCCAAAGCATTCCTACGATATCCGGGAGTTGCACAATCTCATGGTCTAAGGAAATGATACTTGACATTAGAAAAGCTTTTAGCAAACGAACTACACGATCTTGTGCTATGCTTAGGATTGGGTCTTGTCCATCACATCATTCTCCTAATGATGTGATCCCGTTATCAATGACAGCTAATGCCCATGGTCGAAACCATGACCATCTATTGATCAACGAGCTAGTCAACTAGAGGCTCACTAGGGACATGTTGTGGTCTATGTATTCACACATGTATTACGGTTTCCAGTTAATACAATTATAGCATGAACAATAGACAATTATCATGAACAAGGAAATATAATAATAACCATTTTATTATTGCCTCTAGGGCATATTTCCAACAGTCTCCCACTTGCACTAGAGTCAATAATCTAGTTCACATCACTATGTGATTGTAATGAATCCAACACCCATTGGGTTTGATCATATCTCGCTTGTGAGAGAAGTTATTAGTCGACGGGTCTGAATCTTTCAGATCCGTGTGTGCTTTACAAATCTCTATGTCATCTCCTAGATGCAGCTACCACGCGCTATTTGGAACTATTCCAAATAACTGCTCTACTATACGAATCCGGTCTACTACTCAGAGTCATCCAGATTAATGTCAAAGTTTGCATCGGTGTAACCCTTGACTGTTGTCCTGTGATCCGTTCCTGGATCACACTTGTACCCCTTGACTGACTCATGGCAAGGCACACTTCAGGTGCGGTACATAGCATAGCATACTATAGAGCCTACGTCTAAAGCATAGGGGACGACCTTCGTCCTTTCTCTCTCTTCTGCCGTGGTCAGGTCTTGAGTCTTACTCAATACTCACACCTTATAACACAGCCAAGAACTCCTTCTTTGCTGATCTATTTGAACTCCTTCAAAATCTTGTCATGGTATATATTCATTTGAAAGTACTATTAAGCGTTTTTTATCTATCCTTATAGATCTTGATGCTCAATGTTCAAGTAGCTTAATCCAGGTTTTCCATTGAAAAACACCTTTCAAATAACCCTATATGCTTTCCAGAATTCTACATCATTTCCGATCAACAAAATGTCAACAACATATACTCATCAGAAATGCTATAGTGCTCCCACTCACTTCTTTGGAAATACAAGTTTCTCATAAACTTTGTATAAACCCAAAATATTTGATCATCTCATCAAAGCGTATATTCCAACTCCGAGATGCTTACTCCAGTCCTTAAAGGATTGCTGGAGCTTTGCATACTTGTTAGCATCTTTTAGGATTGACAAAACCTTCTGGTTGTATCACATACAACCTTTCCTCAAGAAAATCATTGAGGAAACAATGTTTTGACATCCTATCTGCAAGATTTCATAAATAATGTAGGAACTGCTAATATAATTTTAACAGACTCTTAGCATCGCTACGAGTGAGAAAGTCTCATCGTAGTCAATTCCTTGAACTTGTCGGAAAACATCTTAGCGACAAGTCGGGCTTCCTTAATGGTGACACTTACCATCATTGTTCGTCTTCCCTTTTAAAATCCATCTGTACCCAACAGCCTTACGACCATCAAGTAGTTCTTCCAAAGTCTACACTTTGTTTTATACATGGATCCTCTCTCGGATTTTATGGCCTCGAGCCATTTGTCGGAATCCGGGCCCACCATCTCTTCTCCACAGCTCGTAGGTTCATTGTTGTCTAGCAACATGACCTCCAAGACAAGATTATTGTACCACTCCGAAGCAGTACGCGTCCTTGTCGACCTACGAGGTTTGGTAGTGACTTGATCCGAAGTTTCATGATCACTATCATCAGCTTCCACTTCAACTGGTGTAGGCGCCATAGGAACAACTTTCTGTGCCCTGCTACAGATTGGTTGAAGTGATGGTTCAATAACCTCATCAAGTCTCCACCATCCCACCACTAAATTCTTTCAAGAGAAACTTTTCCTCGAGAAAGAACCTGTTTCTAGAAACAATCACTTTTGCGTCCGGATCTGAAATAGGAGGTATACCCCAACTGTTTTGGGTGTCCTATGAAGATGCATTTATCCACTTTGGGTTTGAGCTTATCAGGCTAAAACTTTTCCACATAAGCTTCGCAGCCCCAAACTTTTAAGAAATGACAGCTTAGGTTTCTCTAACCATAGTTCATATGGTGTCATCTCAACGGAATTACGGGGTGCCCTATTTAAAGTGAATGTGGTTGTCTCTAATGCCTAACCCATAAACAATAGTGGTAATTCAATAAGAGACATCATGGTATGCACCACATCCAATAGGGTGCAGCTATGATGTTCGGACACACCATCACACTATGGTGTTCCAGGCGGTATTAGTCCTGAAAATTTTTCCACAATGTCTTAATTGTGTGCCAAACTCGTAACTCAGATATTCATCTCTATGATCATACCATAGACATCTTATCCTCTTTTCACGATGATCTTCAACTTCACTCTGAAATTACTTGAACCTTTCAATAATTCAGACTTGTGTTTCATCAAGTAAATATACTTAGCATCTACTCAAATCATCTGTGAAGCAAGAACATAACGATATTCACTGTGTGCCTCGGCACTCATTGGACTGCACGCATCAAAATGTATTACTTCCAACAAGTTGCTTTCTTGTTCCATCTCACTGAAAATGAGGCCTTTCGGTCATCTTGCCCATGTGGTATGATTTGCATGTCTCAAATGATTCAAAATCAAGTGAGTCCAAACGATCCATCTGCATGGAGTTTCTTCATGTGTATACACCAATAGACATGGTTCGCATGTCTCAAACTTTTCAAAAAACGAGTAAGTCTAAAGATCCATCAACATGGAGCTTCTTCATGCGTTTTATACCAATATGACTCAAATGGCAGTGCCACAAGTAGGTGGTACTATCATTACTATCTTATATCTTTTGGCATGAACATGTGTATCACTACGATCGAGATTTAATAAACCATTCATTTTAGGTGCACGGTCATTGGAGGTATTATTCAAATAAACAGAGTAACCATTATTCTCCTTAAATGAATAAGCGTATTATGTATAAACATAATCCAATCATGTCTATGCTCAACGCAAACACCAAATAACAATTATTTAGGTTTAACACCAATCCCGGTGGTAGAGGGAGCGTGCGATGTTTGATAACATCAACCTTGGAAATACTTCCAACACATATCATCACCTCACCTTTAGCTAGTCTCCGTTTATTCCGTAGCCTTTTTTATTTCGAGTTACTAACACTTAGCAACCGAACCGGTATCTAATACCCTGGTGCTACTAGGAGTACTAGTAAAGTACACATTAATATAATGTATATCAATATACTTATATTGACCTTGCCATCCTTCTCATCTACCAAGTATCTAGGGTAGTTCTGCTTCAGTGACCGTTCCCCTCATTACAGAAGCACTTAGTCTCAGATTTGGGTTCAACCTTGGGTTTCTTCACTAGAGCAAGAATCGATTTGTCGTTTCATGAAGTATCCCTTCTAGCCCTTGCCCTTCTTGAAACTAGTGGTTTTACTAACCATCAACAATTGATGCTCCTACTTGATTTCTACTTTCATGTGTCAAACATCGCGAATAGCTCAAGGATCATCATATCTATCCCTGATATGTTATAGTTCATCACGAAGCTCTAGTAGCTTGGTGGCAGTGACTTTGGAGAACCATCACTATCTCATCTAGAAGATTAACTCCCACTCGATTCAAGCGATTGTAGTACTTAGACAATATGAGCACATGCTCAACGATTGAGATTTTCTCCCTTAGTTTGCAGGCTAAGAAACTTGTCAGAGGTCTTACACCTCTTGACGTGGGCACGAGCCTGAAATCCCAATTTCAGCTCTTGGAACATCTCATATGTTCTGCGACGTTTCAAAAATGTCTTCGGTGCCTCAATTCTAAACCGTTTAACATTACACACTGAACTATCACGTAGTCATCAAAATGTGTATGTCAGATGTTCGCAACATCCACAACCGATGCTCGAGGTTCAGCACACTGAGCGGTGCATTAAGGACATAATCCTTCTGCGCAGCAATGAGGACAATCCTCAGTTTACAGACCCAGTCCGCATAATTGCTACTACAAACTTTCAACTAAATTTTCTCTAGGAACATATCTAAAATAGTAGAACCAAAGCATGAGCTATGACATAATTTGCAAAGACCTTTTGACTATGTTCATGATAATTAAGTTCATCTAATCAAATTATTTAATGAACTCCCACTTAGATAGACATCCCTCTAGTCATCTAAGTGATACATGATCCGAGTCAACTAGGCCGTGTCCGATCATCACGTGAGACGGACTAGTCATCATCGGTGAACATCTTCATGTTGATCGTATCTACTATACGACTCATGTTCGACCTTTCGGTCTCTTGTGTCCCGAGGCCATGTCTGTACATGCTAGGATCGTCAAGTCAACCTAAGTGTTTTGCATGTGTAAATATGGCTTACACCCGTTGTATGCGAACGTTAGAATCTGTCACACCCGATCATCACGTGGTGCTTCAAAACAACGAACCTTCGCAACGGTGCACAGTTAGGAGGAACACTTTCTTGAAATTTTAGCGAGAGATCATCTTATTTATGCTACCGTCGTTCTAAGCAAATAAGATGTAAACATGACAAACATCACATGCAAATCATAAAGTGACATGATATGGCCAATATCATCTTGCGCCTTTTGATCTCCATCTTCGAGGGGCGGCATGATCACCTTCGTCACTGGCATGACACCATGATCTCCACACCATGATCTCCATCATCGTGTCTTCATGAAGTTGTCTCGCCAACTATTACTTCTACTACTATGGCTAACGGTTAGCAATAAAGTAAAGTAATTACATGACGCTTTCAATGACACGCAGGTCATACAATAAATTAAGACAACTCCTATGGCTCCTGCCGGTTTTCATACTCATCGACATGCCAGTCGTGATTCCTATTACAAGAACTTGATCAATCTCATACATCACATATATCATTCATCACATCCTTTTGTCCATATCACGTCACATAGCATACCCAACAAAAACAAGTTAGACGTCCTCTAATTGTTGTTGCATGTTTTACGTGGCTTCTATAGGTTTCTAGCAAGAACGTTTCTTACCTACGCAAAACCACAACGGTGATATGCCAATTTCTATTTACCCTTCATAAGGACCCTTTTCATCGAATCCGATCCGAATAAAGTGGGAGAGACAGACACCCGCTAGCCACCTTATGCATCAAGTGCATGTCAGTCGGTGGAACCTGTCTCACGTAAGCATACATGTAAGGTCGGTCCGGGACGCTTCATCCCACAATGCTGCTGAATCAAGATAAGACTAGTAACGGCAAGCAAATTGGCCAAATCATCGCCCGCAACTACTTTGTGTTCTACTCGTGCATAGAATCTACGGATAGACCTAGCTCATGATGCCACTGTTGGGGAACGTAGTAATAATTCAAAATTTTCCTACGTGTCACCAAGATCAATCTAGGAGACGTTAGCAACGAGAGAGAGGGAGTGCATCTTCATACCCTTGAAGATCGCTAAGCGGAAGCGTCACAAGAACGCGGTTGATGGAGTCGTACTCGCGGCGATTCAAATCGCGGAAGATCCGATCTAGCGCCGAACGAACGAAGCATCCGCGTTCAACACACGTACAGCCCGGGGATGTCTCCTCCTTCTTGATCCAGCAAGGGGAGAAGAGAAGTTGAGGGAGAGCTCCAGCGGCACGACGGCGTGGTGGTGGAGCTCGTGGTATTCCTGCAGGGCTTCGCCAAGCACTACGGAGGAGGAGGAAGAGTTGGAGGAGGGAGGGGCTGCACCAGGGAAGGGGTGCGCCTGCCCTCCCACCCTCCACTATATATAGGGGCAAGGGAGAGGGGAGGCGCCTAGGGTTTCCCCCTAGGGGCGGCGTGCTGCAGATTGGTTCTCCCTAGGGAAAATCCTAGGGAGACTTGCCCCCCAAGCCAAGCAGGTGGAGGCTTGCCTCCCAAGCCAGGTGGAGGCGCCCCACCTCCCCAAGTGACGTGGGAAAGGGTGTGGGGGGGCGCACCACCCCTTAGTGGGCTGGTTTGCCCCTTCCCCTTTGGCCCATGAGGCTCTCCAACACTTGTCGGGGCTCCCGAAACACCTTTCGGTCATGCTGGTCATAGCCTGGTACCCCCAGAACACTTCTGCACTCCAATACCCTTCGTCCAATATATCAATCTTCACCGCCGGACCATTCCGGAACTCCTCGTGACGTCCGGGATCTCATCCGGGACTCCGAACTACCTTCGGTAACCACATACTATTTCCCATAACAACTCTAAGCGTCACCGAACCTTAAGTGTGTAGACCCTACAGGTTCGGGAACCATGCGAACATGACCGAGACACCTCTCCGGCCAATAACCAATAGCGGGATCTGGATACCCATATTGGCTCCCACATGTTCCACGATGATCTCATCAGATGAACCACGATGTCGGGGATTCGATCAATCCCGTATTCAATTCCCTTTGTCAATCGGTATGTTATTTGCCCGAGATACGATCGTCGGTATCCCAATACCTCGTTCAATCTCGTTACCGGAAAGTCACTTTACTCGTTCCGTAACGCATGATCCCGTGGCTAACTCATTAGTCACATTGAGCTCATTATGATGATGCATTACCGAGTGGGCCCAGAGATACCTCTCCGTCATACGGAGTGACAAATCCCAGTCTCGATTCGTACCAACCCAATAGGCACTTTCGGAGATACCTGTAGTGCACCTTTATAGCCACCCGATTCGTTGTGACGTTTGGTACACCCAAAGCATTCCTACGGTATCCAGGAGTTGCACAATCTCATGGTCTAAGGAAATGATACTTGACATTAGAAAAGCTTTTAGCAAACGAACTACATGATCTTGTGCTATGCTTAGGATTGGGTCTTGTCCATCACATCATTCTCCTAATGATGTGATCCCGTTATCAATGACATCTAATGTCCATGGTCAAGAAATCATGACCATCTATTGATCAACGAGCTAGTCAACTAGAGGCTCACTAGGGACATGTTGTGGTCTATGTATTCACACATGTATTACGGTTTCCAGTTAATACAATTAACATGAACAATAGACAATTATCATGAACAAGGAAATATAATAATAACCATTTTATTATTGCCTCTAGGGCATATTTCCAACAGTATTTCTCACCGACATTACATTGATGTTCACGCACACTCATTGCTAGATGTCGGTGCTCATACTCTTTCAGTGTAATATCCATGCTAGTTTATTTGCTTTTTCCTGCTTTCTTCTTGTGTGTTTGTTAAACTTTAAGAAAACAACAACAAAATTAGTAGTAACTTCTAGTTAGTTTACTTTCTTGCTGTAGTAGTAATAATTAAAAAGAAAACCCAAAAAGATTTCATGTTCTTCTTTTGCTTGTTGGGAGCTTTCCCGTGTAAATAGTTTTATTTCTTTTCTTTTCTTTGGGGGTCGATAGGAGAAGACCATGATTAAATTGTTGCAGTGGCTCTTATATGCATTATTGTTGATTTAACCAAGAGCCCCTATTGCCTTGTCTTCTCCTGTTTATTGAATGCTCGCAGATTCCAGCTTAGTCCAATGCACGTGCACTCTTATTATTATTCACATCGTTCGGTCGTGCAAGTGAAAGGCAATTATGATAATATATGATGGACTGACTGAGATGAGAAAAGCTGGTATGAACTCGACCTCTTTTGTTTTTGTAAATATGATGAGTTCATCGTTCTTGATTCAGCTTATTATGAATAAACATGTTTGAAATGACAATTTTAGATCATAGTTGCTTATGCCATGTTTGATTAGCTATGAGTTATAATGGTTTACCTTGTGTGCCAACATGCTATTAAAATGGTTGTGATGTGGTATGATGGGTTGGTATCCTCCTTTGAATGATTTAAGTGACTTGACTTGGCACATGTTCACACATGTAGTTGAAACAAATCAACATAGCCTTCATGATATTTATGTTCATGGTGGATTATATCCTACTCATGCTTGCATCCAATGTTTATTAATTTTAATGCATGTTCATGACTGTTGTCGCTCTCTAGTTGGTCGCTTCCCAGTCTTTTGCTAGCCTTCACTTGTACTGCTTGTGCATCCAATCCCTTAAACCCCAAAGTTATTCCATATGAGTCCACTATACCTTCCTATATGCAGTATCTACCTGCCGTTCAAGTAAATTTGTATGTGCCAAACTCTAAACCTTCAAATAAACATTTTGTTCTGTATGCTCGAATAGCTCATGTATCAACTATGGCTGTCCTTATCTTCCATGTTAGGCGGGTTATTCTCAAGAGGAGTGGACTCTGCTCCTCACTCACGAGAACATGGCTGGTCACCGGGATGCCCAGTCCCATGCTTTATGCAAACTAAATCAAAATTAATTGCAAACAAAACTCCCCCTGAGACCTGATCTATGTTGGAGGCACTCGTTGTTTTGAGCAAGCCGTGGATTGATGCTCGTTGGTGGAGGGGAGTATAAACTTTACCATTCTGTTTGGGAACCGCCTATAATGTGTGTAGCATGGAAGATATCACCATCTCTTAGTTGTTATGTTGACAATGAAAGTATGCCGCTCAAAATATTATTCATCTCTATTTCAAAACCGAGCTCGCACCTCTACAAATCCTGCTTCCCTCTGCGAAGGGCCTATCTATTTACTTTTATGTTGAGTCATCACCCTCTTATTAAAAGCACTAATTTGGAGAGCACAGCTGTCATTTGCACCCATTACTGTTAATTCATATTGGGTATGACTATGACTGGATCTCTTTTACCATGAATTTCAATGTCTAGTCAGTCCTTGATCTTTAAAGGTGCTCTGCATTTATGTTTTGCGGTCTCAGAAAGGGCTAGCGATATACCATCTTGTTATATCATATTATGATTGTTTTGAAAAAGTGTTGTCAACCGAGATTTATTATTATGACTCGTTAGTTGATTATGCCATCGATATGAGTAAACATGAGACCTGAGAATTATTGCAAATGTGGTTAGTTATAATCTTTGCTGAAAACTTGAATCTTTGGCTTGACATATTTACAACAACAAGAGCAAACAGAGTTTGTAAAAGTTTTTCTTTTTCTCTTTCATTTTGTCAACTGAATTGCTTGAGGACAAGCAAGGGTTTAAGCTTGGGGGAGTTGATACGTCTCCGTCGTATCTACTTTTCCAAACACTTTTGCCCTTGTTTTGGACTCTAACTTGTATGATTTGAATGGAACTAACCCGGATCGACGCTGTTTTCAGAATTGCCATGATGTTGTTTTATGTGCAGAAAACAAAAGTTCTCGGAATGACCTGAAACTCCACGGAACATCTTAGAACAAATAATAAAAAATCCTCGCCAAAGATGAAGACGAGGGGGCCCACACCCTGTCCACGAGGGTGGGGGCGCCCTCCCCCCCCCCTCCTAGGCGCGCCCCCCTACCTCGTGGGCCCCCTGGAGACCCTCCGACGCCAACTCCAACTCTATATATGTGCTTTTGGAGAGAAAAAATCAGAGAGAAGAAATCATCGCGTTTTACGATACGGAGCCGCCGCCAAGCCCTAAACCCTCTCGGGAGGGCTGATCTGGAGTCCGTTCGGGGCTTCAGAGAGGGGATTCGTCGCCCGTCATCATCATCAACCATCCTCCATCACCAATTTCATGATGCTCACCGTCGTGCATGAGTAATTCCATCGTAGGCTTGCTGGACGGTGATGGGTTAGATGAGATTTATCATGTAATCGAGTTAGTTTTGTTAGGGTTTGATCCCTAGTATCCACTATGTTCTGAGATTGATGCTGTTATGACTTTGCTATGCTTAATGCTTGTCACTAGGGCCCGAGTGCCATGATTTCAGATCTGAACCAAATATGTTTTCATGAATATATGTGAGTTCTTGATCCTATCTTGCATCTATAGTCACCTACTATGTGTTATGATCCGGCAACCCCGAAGTGACAATAATCGGGACCACTCCCGGTGATGACCATAGTTTGAGGAGTTCATGTATTCACTATATGCTAATTCTTTGTTCCGGTTCTCTATTAGAAGGAAGCCTTAATATCCCTTAGTTTCCATTAGGACCCCGCTGCCACGGGAGGGTAGGACAAAAGATGTCATGCAAGTTCTTTTCCATAAGCATGTATGACTATATTCAGAATACATGCCTACATTACATTGATGAATTGGAGCTAGTTCTGTGTCACCCTATGTTATGACCGTTACATGATGAACCGCATCCGACATAATTATCCATCACCGATCCAATGCCTACGAGCTTTCCAGATATCTTTGGTTTACGCTTATTTACTTTCCCGTTGCTACTGTTACAATCACTACAAAACACCAAAAATATTACTTTTGCTTCCGTTACTTTTGTTACCTTTACCACTACTATCATACTACTTTGTTGCAGATATTAAGTTATCCAGGTGTGGCTGAATTGACAACTCAGTTGCTAATACTTGAGAATATTCTTTGGCTCCCCTTGTGTCGAATCAATAAATTTGGGTTGAATACTCTACCCTCGAAAGCTGTTGCGATCCCCTACACTTGTGGGTTATCAGCAACCCATCAGTATAATCCTTAATAAGTGCAAACTTCTCCGATATAGTATAATCAGGAGAATTCGAAAAGATAATAGGACTATCATATGTGGGTGCAATAGCAACAATTTCACGTTTTACATAAGGAACTATAGCAAGTTCATCTCCATAAGCATAATTCATATTGGAATCTTGGCCATAAGCATAGCAAGCATCATCAAAAAGGAATATTTCAAGAGAATTAATGGGATCATAATAGTCATCATAGCAATCATCCTTCGTAAGCACGAAGGGAATTAAACAATGTATGAGTTGAAGGGTTACTCTCATTAGAAGGTGGGCATGGGTGATCAATCTGCTCTTCCTCCTTTTGTTCTTCGCTCTCCTCCTCATCTTTTCATCCACTTGAGCTCACAGTTTCATCAATTTCTTCTTCCATAGATTCCTGCAAAATATTAGTCTCTTCTTGGACAGCGGAGACTTTCTCAATAAGTGCATTAATATCGGAATTGTATTCATAATTCTCATAGCAATATTTGAGGATAGCTAAATTTTCAGATCTATAAACAGCATCATCAAAATCTTCAAACTCTTTACACATAGATTCAATTTCATAAGCACCCATAAAAGCAACAAATTCTTCTATTTGTTCCACATCATAGTAATCATATATACCATTAGCTTAAGAAGCTAAGGTTTTATTATCATTAAATTTGCATGAAAAGGGAAGGTGTGGAGCCTTCATCCTAGAGCAACAAGTATAATCATAACTCAAGCATACTTGCCGAGCATACCACTTCAATATATGAATTTGATCCCATAATAGTTTCCCTTTTTGTGTCAAGCGATAATCCCTAAAGTATTCATGTTGATCCAACGTTACTCCCATTACATAATTAAATGGGGTTTTCTCAGGATTATTAAAGTAGTACATAATATCTTTTACATAACCAGCATCGAGGGTTTTAGGAGGTTCCCCATCTCCATGAGCAGAAAGTACACCTAATTTTTTTGGTATTTCGTGTTCCATATCCATAAATAAAGATAAAGAACAACTAAGAACAGCAAATAAAAATTACTTAGTGATAAAGCAAACAAGCCCACACGACAATATTCACCCCCACGCTATAACTCCCCGGCAACGACGCCCGAAAAAGGTCTTGATAACCCACAAGTATAGGGATCAATTGTAGCCTCTTTTGATAAGTAAGAGTGTCGAACCCAACTAGGAGCTAAAGGTAGAACAAATATTCCCTCTAGTTCTATCGACCACCGATACAACTCTACGCACACTTGACGTTCGCTTTACCGGAAACAAGTATGAAACTAGAAGTACTTTGTAGGTGTTTTGGGTAAGCTTGCAAGAATAAAAAGGGCACGTAAATAAAAACTAGGGGTTGTTTAGATAAAGACACGACTAAATTAGTTTTAGTAGGGAGCTTGTTGTCACGAGAAAGTTATTTGTCCCTAGGCAATCGATAACTAGACCGGTAATCATTATTGCAATTTTATTTGAGGGAGAGGCATAAGCTAACATACTTTCTCTACTTGGATCATATGCACTTATGATTGGAACTCTAGCAAGCATCCGCAACTACTAAAGATCATTAAGGTAAAACCAAACCATAGCATTAAAGTATCAAGTCCCCTTTATCCCATACGCAAACAACCTACTTACTCGGGTATGTGTACATCACTCATGCCACCCACCATAAGCAAATCATGAACATATTGCAAACCCTACAATGAGGATCCCTCACGCTATGCCGACACGGAGAGCACCATAGGACAGCACCAATAATAAAACATGCAAATCAAACCAATCTTGATCATCAAATAACCCATAGGACAAAATAGATCTACTCAAACATCATAAGATAGCCATACATCATTGGGAAATAATATATAGCGTTGAGCACCATGTTTAAGTAGAGATTACAGCAGGTAAGAGAGAGGTTACACCGCTGCATAGAGAGGGGAAGAGTTGGTGATGATGGCGGTGAAGTTGTTGGTGAAGATGGCGTGTGATGATGATGGCCCCGGCGCTTTACGCCATCGGAAGCAAGGGGAGAGGGCCCCCTTCTTCTTCTTCTTCTTCCTTGACCTCCTCCCTAGATGGGAGAAGGGTTTCCCCTCTGGTCCTTGGCTCCCATGGCGTGGGAGGCGAGAGCCCCTCGAGATTGGATCTATCTCTCTGTTTCTCTCTATTTACGCGTTACGTTACTGCTGCCCTTTCACCGTTTCTTTTATATCCGGAGATCCGTAAGTCCGATTGGATTGAAACCTTCGCCATGATTTTTTTACCAAAAATTAGCTTTCTTGCGGCCGAAGAAGGGCATCAACCGCCTTACGGGTGGCCCACGAGGGTGGGGGGCGCGCCCTCCTGGTACGGGTGTGGGCCCCTGCCTCGTGGCCACCTCGGACACCGTTTCGCGTTGATCTTTCTCCCAGATTTTCCAAATATTCCAAAATAAGCTCCGTCCGTTTTTATCCCGTTTGGACTCCGTTTGATATGGATATTCTGCGAAACCAAAACATGCAAATGCATGTGAACTAGCACCGGGCCTTTGGATTAATATGTTAGTCCTAAAAATAGTATAAAAAGTTGCCAAAAAGTATATGAAAGTTTAATAATATTGGCATGGAACAATCAAAAATTATAGATACGACGGAGAGGTATCAGCGCGCGGCCCTACCCTGGCCGCCTCTCCTCTTCTCCACTAAGGCCCACTATGGCCCATTAAGCCCCCGCGGGGTTCCGGTAACCCCTCGGTACTCCGGTAAAATCCCGATTTCACCCGGAACACTTCCGATATCCAAACATAGGCTTCCAATATATCAATCTTTATGTCTCGACCATTTCGAGACTCCTCGTCATGTCCGTAATCACATCCGGGACTCTGAACTACCTTCGGTACATCAAAACATATAAACTCATAATATAACTGTCATCGAAACTTTAAGCGTGCGGACCCTACGGGTTCGAGAACTATGTAGACATGACTGAGACACGTCTCCGGTCAATAACCAATAGCGGAACCTGGATGCTCATATTGGCTCCCACATATTCTACTAAAATCTTTATCGGTCAGACCGCATAACAACATACGTTGTTCCCTTTGTCATCGGTATGTTACTTGCCCGAGATTCGATCGTCGGTATCTCAATACCTAGTTCAATCTCGTTACTGGCAAGTCTCTTTACTCGTTCCGTAATACATCATTCCGCAACTAACTCATTAGTTGCAATGCTTGCAAGGCTTAAGTGATGTGCATTACCGAGAGGGCCCAGAGATACCTCTCCGACAATCGGAGTGACAAATCCTAATCTCAAAATACACCAACCCAACAAGTACCTTTGGAGACACCTGTAGAGCACCTTTATAATCACCCAGTTACGTTGTGACGTTTGGTCGCACACAAAGTGTTTCTCCGGTAAACGGGAGTTGCATAATCTCATAGTCATAGGAACATGTATAAGTCATGAAGAAAGCAATAGCAACCTACTAAATGATCGAGTGCTAAGCTAACGGAATGGGTCAAGTCAATCACATCATTCTCCTAATGATGTGATCCCGTTAATCAAATGACAACTCATGTCTATGGCTAGGAAACATAACCATCTTTGATCAACGAGCTAGTAGAGGCATACTAGTGACACTCTGTTTGTCTATGTATTCACACAAGTATTATGTTTCCGGTTAATACAATTCTAGCATGAATAATAAACATTTATCATGAAATAAGGAAATAAATAATAACTTTATTATTGCCTCTAGGGCATATTTCCTTCAGGAGGATGGTGTTGCTTATAGTACTCGTGCCCTAATGCAGCATGTTGACATCCTCTCTCTTTCCAGATCGACATCCTTCAGCTTCGCTGTACCCATTGGAGGTTTAACCCACTCAAGTCGATGGAGAACACACCAAGTTGTGTAGCTTTGATGGACAATATTAACCTTCTATGTTGTTGGACAACTTTCGCATTCCTTACATAGCATTGTTGCACTGGATGAACCACTATGTAATACCAACAATTTCTTGCACTGGAAAAATCCTTTAGAAGTGAGGAAACAACCATACCCAAGCACAATCCAACATTGCACAACCCAACCGTTCTGCCTTCTCGACCTCATCAAATGTTAGATGCTCCATGCCCAACACCCTCCATATATCCATTATATTTGTTAATCATATGGGAACTAAGCTAGATCTTGCACTCCAATCGGCCACACATGGCATTGGCCGCTCGTCTCATTATAGCGGCTAGATAGCCTCATATATCCATTATATTGGTTAATCATATGGGAACTAAGCTAGATCTTGCACTCCGATCGGGCACACATGACATTGGTCGCTCGTCTCAATATAGCGGCTAGCTTGCCTCACTAACCATGCACAACTTCCAGGCTTTTCTCCCGTATTAGATTCACCCTGCTCCATCCAAACCATCCTATCACTAGGATCGACTAATATACCATACTATTGCTCACATTGCAGATGATAAAGCATTTTTTACTAAAAAGGGCATTTTCGTGTGGTGGTGCCACGCCACCATGTCCTACATATCCCATTTTGATGATGAGATCACTCATAGCCTATCCACGTCAATTGGGAGGAAAGCTTCTTATGACAGCATCTCATTCTAGCCTTGTGTAACAGGATTAATCAAATCACCAACCTTTCTGATTGGTGTTCCTCCTTTTTATCATGAAAACCTTCCTAGACGGGTTGTTCCAAACATCTATTTTTCGCCCATCATCCAACCTCCGGAAACAAGCCTAATGAGGAGTCTACAATCACACCATGCCCGCGCGGCGGCACGCCGCACCCCATTGATGCATCATGACGAAATGTGGTGCATGATAATAACTGGGTTACATTTTTTTTACTAATTCGGATTTAAGACGAAGATTGTATGCGTGCAACGTGGGGGTTATAATCTGGCAAGCAACGCAGAACCGAATTGAAAAATATAGGTTTATTCATCAAAAAAATCGATGTATTTTACAAAGTAGGAAGTATATGTTGCTACTCTCATACTAAGATTCACCATGCTATAGTTCAAACATGTTACAATCACTTATAGCTTATGTATGTCTTTGGGCAGAAATATATAGTAGTTGATGTTTCATTTGTACCATGAGAGTGTTCGTGCTGGATCCCGAAGTAACTGGTTGTGGTGAGAGAGATTGTTAATCAACCAAATGCATGTTATATTTCACGTGAATATGCAGAGGAGGCCAATAAGATCATCATAGCAAAAGAAAATTTTGCTTTACCCACATCAACATGTTTCTGATGTTTATTCTTGTAGAGGTTTTCCCACTGTACATTTCATCCATGATCTTGAACTAATTATGTGCTAGTTTTTATATAAAAATAAACATGCCCTAAATGTCGCTGAAATTGAAATTTACATAAACAGGTGAAAGCTTAGGTGTTCGCAAAGGTTACACTCTTAGGTGCAAAGGTCTACAAAATATTTTTAAATAGACCAATTACAACACACAATAAATAATGTAACTACAAAGAGCCTCAATTATATTTATCTTGATTTTTTAAGGGGTTAAATTTATCTTGCTGAAAGTGTAAGAAGCTAGCATTAAAAAAGATGCTTCATGCTAGTAATACTCTTCTTATGTTTTCTTTTGTCTTGTGTGGTGTATTTGTTTTCTGAGAAAACAGTGGAGCCATCATTTGTGATCTTTGGGACGTTGTGTGGTACGTTTGTTGCATGCACCTAGCGATTTGTATCCCTATCACTATCTCTCTTTCTTGCTAATTTTTTTTAAATAATACATTTTTATTAATTTTTATAAATATTACGCTGGGTAATTTTTTTAAAAAATAATACACCGTCGGCCCGCTGCAGGCCGACTGGGCCTAGTCGGCCCACAGCAGGCCGATTTGATTCCAGTCGGCCTACAGCTGGCCGGCTGACCCCTGTCGGCCCACTGTTGGCTGATTGGGTCCTATCGGCCCACTGTGGGCCGACTGGAGCTAACTGGCTCGCTGTGGGCTAATTGTTTTTGCAAAAAAAGTAGGCATAAAAAATATATGTTTAAAAAAGTGTTAATCATGTAATTAAAAAATGTTAAACGTGTATAAAAAACGTTCCTGATGTATACAAAAAATGTACAATATATATGCAAAAAAGTTGACTAAAAATATGTTTTAAAAAGTGTTAATCATGTATCTAAAAGTTGTTAAATGTGTGTATAAAAATGTTCCTTATCTATATAAAAAATATAGAATGTGTATGAACAAAAAGTTGACACCAAAAAAATATGTTTAAAAAAATGTTAATCATGTATTTGAAAAAATGTTCTTATCTATAAGAAAAATATAGAATGCGTATGAAAAAAAGTTGACACCAAACAAATATGATTGGAAAAAATGTTAATCATGTATTTGAAAAGATGTTCAACGAGTACATAAAAATGTTTCATGTATTGGAATGAAAGGTTAAACATGTATAAAAAAATGTTCCAGCTCCGGATCCGGTATGGGAGCATCACGGACCTAAGTATGATTGGTTGCTCTTTTTGTATGGAACTGGAACATTTTTTTCAACATATTTTTTTTGGTGTCAACTTTTTTTCATGCACATTCTATATTTTTTTATAGATAAGGAACATTTTTTATACACACATTTAAATTTATTTAATCATGTATTTGGAAAAATGTCAACTTTTCAAACATAATTTTTTGGTGTCAAATTTTTTTCATACACATTCTTTATTTTTTGTATAAACAAGGAACATTTTTTATACACACATTTAACAAGTTTTAAATACATGCTTAACACTTTTTAAAACATATTTTTTATGTCAACTTTTTTGCATATATATTGTACATTTTTTGTATACATCAGGAATATTTTTTTATACATGTTTAACATTTTTTAATTACATGATTAACATTTTTTAAATATATTTTTTTTATGCCTACTTTTTTTTCAAAAACAATTAGCCCACAGCGAGCCAATTAGCTCCGCAATCAGCCCACAGTGGGCAGACAGGGGCCAGTCGGCCAGCTGTAGAGCGACTGGAATCCAATCGGCCTGATGGGGGCCGACTAGGCCCAGTCGGCCTGCAGCGGGCCGACGGTGTATTATTTTTGAATTTTTTTTATCCAGCGTAATATTTACGAAAATTAATAAAAAAATGTATTATTTTTTTAAAAAATAGCCCTTTCTTGGCCATATGGGATTACCCGCTGCATGCACTGGATTTCTCTTTCTTGGCATTTTTTTCTGCTTGCATGCGTACAACATGTTAGGTATTGACAGATATTTTGAGAGTTTTTTTTTCTGGCAGTTTAATGTAGCTGATTTCCCTCTTTTTTGTATGCGTGGGCCGTCAATAGCCTTGACATATAATTTTTATTAGTGGTGCGCTAACGATTTTGCTTTGGTTTATTATATTATATATATATATATATATATATATATATATATATATACAGTACACATAGTAAAAGAGTTGTTGTCACAATTTAAAATATGATAATATACACTGATCAATTCACCATGAATGAATATTACAGTGAAAAAAGAAAAGGAGAAACAGAACAACTCACTTCAGAAGCCTTCAAGGTCAATCTTTTGAAGCGAGATGAGATCGAAAAATAGATGACTGGGGGCAGCCATCGGATGTGTAGGCGTCCCAGCCTCCCAAGTACCGATCGCGTAAGCGCCCTGCCGCAGCACGCTCTGGGCGACCTCGCGAGGCGCCACGACACACTCATGACGCTTTGTGTAGGCGAAGTGGATGCTACGGTCGAGTCGTCCCCTAAGGCCCGGATGCCGGCCGTGAGATCATAAAGACCCACGACGCCTCCTTCGTGTCTACAACATGCAATCCGCGAGCGCGAGGCAACGCACGGGGCGCCACGCCAGGGTGCATGGCCAAGAGAGAGCTAGACAGTCGTCGCATGCTCAGTTTCTTGCAGATGAGCGGAGGCGGGCACATGGGAAGCTCGGGGCACTATTTCGTGTCCGCTTCGACAGTAGCCTAGCCAAGGTGGCATCTCCTCATGAATCATGATGTGGGGCGAGGCGCAGGCGACGCGAGGCGCTTGGCGTCCTGACAGGTCGAGCACGAGGTACGCCTGTGCGGCATAGGACGGCGGGGTGCTGTAGCCGATGGCCTATACAGGCGTGAGAACGAGCCGTCGGCAAGTTGCGAGCTCGAGCTCGGAAACATCATCATCGCATGCACCCGCAACGACGCCGATTGCACCGACGACGGCAACAACGCGTCGTCATGGCCTGAGTTCTACCATAGCTTCCTCTCCTCGGTCGTGGCCTCCGCAGTCCGCACATGCCCCTAAACCACCACGTCGGCCAAGCACAGCCCCCCACGACCGAGGAGGCCGACCCGATCGCCGCGAGCCATTACGACAGGAAGAAGGAGAAACCATGCAAATTACATATGCGAGATGGAGGAAGACGCAGTACGATATCATGGCAGGAAGAACGGGCTATTTATAGGCCACACAACCCAAGGACAAAAACGGTGGCGACAAAAAGTAAGATTTCCAGAATGTGTGACGACAGCGGCACCGCACAGAAACAAAAGCACACTCTAGATCGTACCATCGAAGCGGCGTCGATCAAATAGTGGAAAAACATCTACGTCAGCCGATCAAAGCGGCACCGTCATTTCAAACAAAGACAAGAGAAGTTCCGACATGACCGATCGAAGCGGCACCGCCTCGTCTCAAAACTAAACGACAGCGACGACGCAACTGTAAGGAAACACGTGCAGACCAAAGAAGAAAACAAACCCATGCACGCACACATCAACCGGAGTAATATCAATCAACCAAGTCAATGGACAGTGCTGACCACAAACACCTGCAAACGCTAAACGCACATACAAATCAGCACATACATTGAGAAAATTTTGAACGCAAGCCTACAGCCACCACGTGATTTCTACTCCGCAGCCTACCAAACTAATTGAAAGTGCAACTATTCCTGGATGGTTTTGGTAATTCCTAACAACATATAGCTCATTGAGCTATTGCTAGTTCAAGATAAATATTTCAAGAAAGATCAATGTTTGGCATGGCATGGATTAGAAAGTGGACCCTTCAAAATGCTAAGGACAAAAGATTGGCTCAAGCTCAAAGCACAAGACTCTATATTTTTTATTTTAGTGATCCAAGATCACATTAAGTCTATAGGAAAAGCCAATACTATTAAGAAGGGATGAGGTGTTGCTTAATGAGATTCTTGCTCAAAATGCTTAGTGATATGCTCCAAAACCCTCCACTACTTTCTCATATCCACATATGTCCTAAACCAAAAAGTCCAACTCGGCCCCACCGAAGTTTCACATCCGGAGCCACCGAGTTCAGTTGACATAGCTACTGCCAGAAACTCTAATCAATTCGGTCTCACCGATAGGGATCTAGGTCTCACCGAGATGGGATTGCAAACTCTCTGTTTCCCTTCGTAACGTTTCTGTCAAACCGATGAGCGATCGGTCCCATCAAGATTGCAATGCAAACTCTCTGTTTCCTTTTCGTAACGTTTCGGTCCAACCGAGATGAGCGAATCGGTCCCACCGAGTTTGCCTGACCAACTCTTTGTTTGGCTATTACCAAAATTGGTCTCACCGAGTTTGTGTAATCGGTCTCACCAAGATTACGTTATGCCCTAACCCTAATGACATCGGTCCCATCAAGTTGACATGTTGATCCCACCGAGAATCCTAACGTTCACATTTTGAACTAAATCGGTCCGACCGAGTTTAATGATTCGGTCCCACCAAGTTTGGTGATTTGTGTGTAACGGTTAGATTTTGTGTGGAGGCTATATATACCCCTCCACCCACTCTTCATTCGTGGAGAGAGCCATCATAACATGCCTACACTTCCAATACATATTTTCTGAGAGAGAACCACCTACACTTGTGTTGAGGTCAAGATATTCCATTCCAACCACATAAATCTTGATCTCTAGCCTTCCCCAAGTTGCTTTCCACTCAAATCTTCTTTCTACCAAATCCAATCCTACGAGAGAGAGAGTTGAGTGTTGGGGAGACTATCATTTGAAGCACAAGAGCAAGGAGTTCATCATCAACACACCATTTGTTACTTCTTGGAGAGCGGTGTCTTCTAGATTGGCTAGGTGTCACTTGGGAGCCTCCGACAAGATTGTGGAGTTGAACCAAGGAGTTTGTAAGGGCAATGAGATCGCCTACTTCGTGAAGATCTACCCTAGTGAGGCAAGTCCTTCGTGGGCGACGACCATGGTGGGATAGACAAGGTTGCTTCTTCGTGGACCCTTCGTGGGTGGAGCCCTCCGTGGACTAGCGCAACTGTTACCCTTCGTGGGTTGAAGTCTCCATCAACGTGGATGTACGATAGCACCACCTATCGGAACCACAGATAAAAAATCTCCGTGTCAACATTGCGTTTGCTCCCTCAAACTCATCCCTTTACATTCATATGCAATTGTTTTACATTCTGCTGTTATACTCTTAGAATTGCATGTGTAGGTTGATTGCTTGACTTGTGCTAAGTTGCTAAAATCTGCCAAGAACTAAAATTGGAAAAAGGCTAGATTTTTATTTGGTCAAGTAGTCTAATCACCCCCCCCCCTCTAGACATACTTCCGATCGTACAAGCGGTATCAGATCTTTGGTCTCCATTTGCTTTGATTTCCATAGCTTTTGGTGGTCATAGCCTTGGTTTCACAACCTAGGAGAGTATGGCGTCTAGCGAGGGAAATTACCACCATAGAGGTCTTTACTTTGATGGCACTAATTTTGCTAGTTGGAAGCATAAGATGAAAATGCATATTCTTGGACATAACCCCGCCGTTTGGGCTATTGTGTGTATTGGCTTACAAGGTGAATTCTTTGATGGGAGAGAACCGAACCGTGAAGCTACATGGAAGAGTTGAAGATGCTACAATACAATGCTCAAGCTTGTGATATTCTCTTTAACGGATTGTGCCTCAAGAATTCAACAAAATCAGCCGTCTTGAGAATGCAAAGGAAATTTGGGATACTTTGATTGATATGCATCGAGGGTACCGACTCCGTCAAGGAATCCAAATTGGATGTGCTTCAAAGTCAACTTGACAAGTTCAAAATGAAGGATGGTGAAGGTGTCGCTGAAATGTACTCTAGGCTTGCCCTCATCACAAATGAGATTGCCGGCTTAGGAAGTGAAGAGATGACCGACAAATTCATCATAAAAAAGATCCTAAGAGCCTTGGATGGAAAGTATGACACCGTATGCACATTGATCCAAATGATGCCCAATTACAAAGATCTCAAGCCAACGGAAGTCATTGGAAGAATTGTTGCTCATGAGATGTCACTCAAGGATAAGTAAGAGCTTCACAACAAGTCAAGTGGTGCTTACAAAGCCTCATGTGATACTCCCACATCTTCAAGTGAGAAACAAACCTTCAATGAAGAATTGAGCTTAATGGTTAAGAACTTCAACAAGTTCTACAATAGTAGAAGCAAAGAAAGAAGTTCCAAGTCAAGGTCCTACAATGACAAAAGATCTTCTAGTCATGAGCGTAATTGCTACAATTGTGGAAGACCCGGACACTACTCCAATGAGTGTACGGCCCCCTACAAAAGAAGAGAAGATTCTCCCAAAAGAAGAAGTAGAAGAGAAGAATCACCACCAAGAGAAAGGAGGAGTAGAGATGGTCGTTATGAACGAAGACCCTCTCAGAGAAGCAAGGATTCGGCAAGAAAGGAAACTTCATCAAGGAGCTACACAAAAAGAAGACATCAAGCTCATGTTGGTGAATGGGTATCCGGCTCCGACTCCGACAATCACTCCGAAAGAGGTTATCACTCTGAAAGATCGAGGATGTTGCCTAGAGGGGGGGTGAATAGGCGCTTTAAAATAATTACGGTTTAGGCTTGAACAAATGCGGAATAAACCTAACGGTTAATTTGTCAAGCACAAAACCTAAAACAACTAGGCTCACCTATGTGCACCAACAACTTATGCTAAGCAAGATAAACAACTATGTGATAGCAAGATATATGACAAAGAACAATATGGCTATCACAAAGTAAAGTGCATAAGTAAAGGGGCTCGGGTAAGAGATAACCGAGGCACGCGGAGACGATTTATGTATCCCGAGTTCACACCTTGCGGATGCTAATCTCCGTTTGGAGCGGTGGAGGCACAATGCTCCCCAAGAAGCCACTAGGGCCACCGTAATCTCCTCACGCCCTACAATGCAAGATGTCGTGATTCCACTAAGGGACCCTTGAGGGCGGTCACCGAACCCGCATACAAATGGCAACCCTTGGGGCGGTCACCGAACCCGTACACTTTGGCAACCCTTGGGGCGGTCACGGAACCCGTCAAATTGCTCAGGCGATCTCCACAACCTAATTGGAGACCCACGCTTGCCGAGCTTTACACCACAATGATTGAGCTCGAACACTACTAACTGCCTAGGGCGCCCAAGCACCCAAGAGGAACAAGCTCAAGGGCACCAAGCACCCAAGAGTAATAAGCTTCTCAACTTGTAACTTCCACGTATCACCGTGGAGAACTCAAACCGATGCACAAATGCAATGGCAAGGGCACACGGAGTGCCCAAGTCCTTCTCTCTCAAATCCCACCAAAGCAACTAATGCTAGGGAGGAAAATGAGAGGAAGAACAAGAAGGAGAACACCAAGAACTCCAAGAACTAGATCCAAGGGGTTCCCCTCACATAGAGGAGAAAGTGATTGGTGGAAATGTGGATCTAGATCTCCTCTCTTTTCCCCAAAAAACTAGCAAGAATCCATGGAGGGATTGAGAGATAGCAAGCGGAGAAGGTCAACAATGGGGAAGATCACGAGCTCAAAGGATTAGGTTCAATGGGGAAGAAGACCCCTTTATAGGAGGGGAAAATCCAACTGCTACTCCCAACCGAAAATCTCAAGACAGAGCGGCGGTACTACCCATTAGGGAAGGGCGGTATTATCACGAGGGCGGTATTACCGCTTCCCTATCCAATGCAGTACTACCGCTGAAGAGAAGGTCAAGGCCTCGCCCCAGAGCGGTACTATCATAGGAAGAGCGGTACTACCGCTCGAGCGGTACTACCGCTTCTCTCGCCGCTACTAGTGCCAAGAAACCCGACACCTAAAAACTTCGTTCGAGAATCGAGGCGAAGTAGCCAGACGCCTGCAGTATTTACGACCAAACTCCCAAGCGGTACTACCGTTAGGAGAGCGGTACTACCGCTTGAGCGGTACTACCGCTCTGAGCTTCAAGCGGTACTACCGAGGGTCACGGTACTACCACTGGCACCAGCCTTAAGCCACAACCACGAAAGCAAAGAATACTCCAAGAAAACCAGAATCGCCATAACTTCTTCATATGAGCTCCGAATTGAGCAAACTCAAGCTTGTTTGAAACAAGACAACGAGTAGCATCAAAACAGCGATCGGGTTATAGTAAGAAGAGGCAGGGGAGGTATGCTTAGCAAACAAAGGAGTGAAACCTCCAACCGAGAAGAACCGCATACCCTCCAACATCAAAAACATCATAGAAGATGCATGAGAACTCCGTTTTCGATGAACTCGAGCTTGTCATAAAAATGACCATAAGCTCCAAATCTCACAAGGAGAAGAACCAAACAAGAACCAATAAAGATGATGCAAGGATGCAATGGTTTGAGCTCTCTACGAACGATACGATCAAGCAACTCATCGAGAGCCCCCCTTGATAGTACGGCAAACGATCCTATAACCCGGTCTTCCACATGAGACCGGTAAAATAGAAAACCTATCAAGGGAAAACCTTTGCCTTGCACATGGTCCACTTGAGCTAGATGATGACGATCTTGACTCCCTCAAGTTGGACCACCTTTCTTGATTGCATTGGCGGGATGAAGACTAGTTGATTGCTCCCCATACTCTACCGTGGGTGAGCCTCTCTTCCATTATCTTCACAAGTCCATTGTCACCACAATGGACGGCAAGCTTCAAGCACTTGATCTCTTCGTGATGCATCACTTGAACTTGCACACCGCAACCTAACCCCACAAAGAACTCTCACGAAGACATGGGTTAGCACACAAAGCGTAATGAACAATGCTTACCATACCATGGGATCACTTGATCCCTCTCGGTACATCTTCTACGCTTTGTGAGTTGATCAACTTGATTCACTCTTGACTTAGTCTTGATCAACCTTGAATCTTTCCAACTCTCTTCATTTGGATGATGTCTTGAAGGTGGACATGAATGATCACACAATCTTATTCTTCAAGACATGCTTGCAATAAGCTCAACACTCACATGACCAATCTTTGGATAATTCCTTGAATAGCACCTTGGTCGACACAAAACTCTCCTTGAAACCAACACATGTACTCCAAGAAAAGCCTATGGACAAAACCTTCAAATAAACTCAAGGCAACCATTAGTCCATAGAGAATGTCATCAATTACCAAAACCACACATGGGGGCACCGCATGTCCTTTCACACTCCGACTCTGAATATACTCAAGATGAAGGTGTTGCCGGTCTAGCACTTGTGTCAACCAACTCCTATGACATATTTGACTCACCAAATGAAGGAATTCGAAGATGCTTCATGGCCAAAGGTCCAAAGGTAACACATCCCGAGTATGTTGATTTCAATAGTGATGAAGATGATTTGCTAGGTGATGATGATTTACTTGTTGACAACTCTAGTGATGAAAACTATGATGAAACATAAATTAATCATGCTAATCAAGATAAAACGAATGATGATGATAAGGAGATTGAGCGTCTAACTCAAGAACTAAACACTCTTAAGTTAGCTCATGAAACTACCTTGGAAAATCATCGAGAACTTTTAAAGACTCATGATAAGCTACGCTTTGAAAAGCTCAACCTTGAGCAAGAGCATGAGTTTTTAAAGGCAATCAATGATGATTTTCGCAAGAAAAGTTCTTCTTACATTGCCAAGCGTTTACTCTTGTCTACATACATGCCACAAGTTAAATCTAGCACCAAGAACAAGAAAGATTCTTCATCTAGTAGTAACAACAATCATGCCAAATCCAATGTTGATGCTTCTAGTAGTTCTCTTGATTCCACTAATGATTCTCTTAGCCAAGTTACACTTGAGCAAGAAAATAGCTTATTGAAGGGAATCATAGAGAAAGGTGTTTACAAGATTCTTGCCGGAAGTAAGCATGAGGAAATTGTGCGCAAGCAAGGAAGACACCGAAAGAATCAAGGTGTTGGTTTTGAACGGAAGTTCGATGCCAATGGAGTTGAGTGGGAAGAAGATCAATACCCCAAGACGAAGTTTGTTCCTCAACAAGAGAAGTATGATCCTACTTCTTTCAAAGGAACACAAGCTCAAGATGATCTTCCACCACAAGACCACAAGCAAAAAGGCAAGGATAAGCTTCAAGAGGAAATTTATGCATTTGAAGAAGCACCTAAGGCCTTGGTCAAGTGGGTTCCCAAGACTACATCAAGTTCCACTTCATCAAGTACAACTACGACTCCAAGGGTTCCCATCAAGATGGTGTGGATCCAAAAGAAGAAGAACTAGAGAGTTCTTGAGGGTGACTCCGCCAACTTACTTCACTCCTATCATTTTGGCAAGGACAAGTGCAAACAACTTCCATATCTTGCACTAGTTCAAGGAGTCACAAACCCTCTTGTTGGTAAGACAAGGGACAAGGTAACCTAATGACTTCATGGACATCATCTTGTGTATGCGTCACTCTATGTCTATGGATATCCTTGTTTGTTCCTTGTGGGACTAACCCGTGTAGGTATTGAAAGTGCAACTCACTCCAAAGGATTGCTCCAAATGATCTACATCAACTTTGATAATCTACATCTTCAACACCTACATGAAGTCATCATCGACAAAACCCAAGGTTAGTTCATTCCCTTTAGGGGGGATATCACATCTAGGGGGAGCTTTACTCAAATCAATGAGCTAAATCAACTCTAATGGTGTGAACACAACAATGCTTTATGTAAAAGTGGTAACCCCACTTGTGCTTAAACGATGAGTATGACTTATGATCAAATGTTCTCATTTGACTCCTAAGTCAATATACTCATATGTAGATGACCTAGTCATCACCAAATTGCTTGATAGATGCTAGAGTGTTTGTGCATGCTTTGTCACATATTCCATTTGCCATTTTAATTGCGTGAGCATGTTGGATGCATATTTTACTCATTCAAGGACATCCATTTGTTGCTATGTTTGTTTGGCTCTTTCTCTTTTGCCAAATGGATGGACAAGAATGCCTAAGAACACCCTCTAGCTATCTATGCTTTTCTCGTCTCAAACTCTATTCATGCTACATCACAAAGTTTGATCAAGTCAGATTCGAACCACTCTGTGTGAGGAGCACTCGGAGATCCCGATTCGTCATAGACTTAAACCTCCAAAACCTCTTTGTGCATCTTGGTCTGACCGATTCATCCTTTTCGGTCCTACTGAGTCACCAAGTTGATCTAGGGTTTTCAATCTCGGTGCAACCGATTAGAACTTTTCGGTCACGCAGAGTTGCAGTAACTGCTTGCAGTTTTGCATCTCGGTGCCACCGAGTCGTTCCACTCGGTCACAACCGGCTGTGGTCAGGTTATATATACTGCTGGGTCAAAATTTGGAAATTTCTCCGAACCCCTTCGCCCGCGCGTAACCTACTCTGCCTCCTCTGGTCTCCGGATCGTCCTCTCGTCGCCAGCGACCTCCCGCCGCTGGTCTCCGCCGCCATCAACGGAAATCTTCTCCACCGTTGCCGCCGTAGTAGGTTGGTCGCCGCACTAGGGTACGGACTTGATCATTGTGCTAATCCTTAACTCCGATTCTTAGCACATTGCTTTGCCATGTTTCTTGCCATAATTGAAATCATCCTGTCCAGCGAAAACGTCCCGTAGATTAGTTTTGATTTGAAAATTTAGGGTTAGGTCTCCGCCGAATTCATCTCGGACCGACCGAGTTGTAGAAATCGGTCTCGCCGATTTTGGCTTAGGCAAGAGCACAGGCATTTTCGGTCCGACCGAAAATTGCAAATCGGTGTGACCGAGTTCGATTCTCTGTGAAACCCTAGCAGTCTCGGTACCACCAAACTGTGACTCAGTCTGACCGAGTTCACTAGTTCAGGTTCCAAAAGCTGCTTCGGTATCACCGAGTTTACAAATCGCTAGATCTGAAATGCTTTCTGTGAAGAACTAAAACTAAGTTTTTAAGTCATCCGTTTTACAAAAACTCCTGTACTTTGTGATGATCATCTACTCTACCTCATCTATAACCTATTCACAGGGTCTGTTGACACTGTACTTGCAAGATGTCTGACCAAAGTGACAGCCAGAACAAGTCAGAGGAACAGGTTTAGTTAAGTGAGGGCACTAGTCCCTCTAGCAGCTATGATGAAGGCAGCAGGAGCACTCCAAGCAATCTGCCAAAGGCTGCTACGAGAACAAGGAAGAAGAGGACTTCGACTCAAGATGAAGATTATGTGGCTGTTGAAGATGAGGCCACTTCAAAGAAGAAAGTGTCAAGAAAGAGTATGGCTCACCGCAACTAAGCCAGGTCTGAAAACTAAGATGCCAGCAAGAAGACAGCCCATGTCTAAGCCAAGGAAAGTTGCCGCGGGAGAAACAATGGAGTTCACTCTTGAAACCAAGGAAACTAGAGATGGTAAGAAGAGGAAAGAAAGGGTCAAGAAGACCATTGCCAGAGTTATTGGTAAACCTTCTATGATGAGAGATTCTGAAGAAGAGGAAGAGGATGCAGCACCAGCACCCATAGCTCAAAAGCTTATGGGAGATGCAATTAAGGCAGGGGCTGCTCTATCTAAGCCCAAAACTGCTCCTAAGACTGCTGCTCCAGCTCCAAAGCCAAAACCCAAGAGGAGCACCAGGAACATCCCTGCTGAGGAGAAGAACAAGGCCCCAGTGCCTCAAGCTGCTGAAGAAGAAGAGGAAGATGATTCTGTTGTTTTAAGGAAGCTGAAGCCCAAGATCCCTGATCACAATGATGCACACCTAGTTGCAGAGAATATGAAAATCATGAAGGATTTAGGATTGAGGCTATGGAGATAGTCTGATCCATATGCCACCAAGAGAAGGACTGTTGTGGACTACATATTCCACACTAAGGAACAACAGGACTTCTATGAGACTGTTTTACTTGACAAGAAGCCTATAGTGTGTGACATGAGATGGGTTGATTGGAAATTCATTAAGGAGAATGAGGATCACTTCCCTGGTGTGTATGACAGCTTCAAGGCATATGGAGTTGATGAGTTTGTGGCTCAGAAGTTCACCAAGTGGAATGATGAGCTCATTATGAAATTTACTCCACTGCACACTTCTATCCAGATGGAAGGATTGTGTGGATGTCTGAGGGTACTAGGTACCAGTCTACATTTGAAGAATGGGCAAAACTCATAAATGCTCATGAGGAACATGAGGATGACTTGGATGTCTATGCCAAGAAGAAGAAAGACCACAACTCTATGGCCAATATGTACAAAGAGATCCCTGATGCTGCTTTGGACACACATAAGTTTGGATCAGACACTATTTGTTGTCCGTCCGCCAACAATCAATTGGATTCTCGAGGCACACACTTCTAACCAAGTCGGTGATCACAAGATGATCAGAGGACATGCTATCAACTTGCTGCACATATTTGATGTCCCACAAAAGTTCAAGGTTATGAGCCTGATTGTGGAAACAATCAAGAGGACTGCAAATTGAAGAAGAGAAGTTGTGGATATGCCCCACACATCCAGAGCTCATCAACTCAAAGATGGGCAAAGGCAAGTACATCTTGGACAAGGAGCATCTACCCATCTATCCTGAATTTGAGGACAACAGTTGTCATGACCGAGAATGAACCATCATCTGCAAGCACAAGAGAACAAAGCCAAAGCTAAAGTCGAGAAGGCCGCAAAGATGCAAGCGTGGAAGAGGCATCTCGTGTCTTCTTGAAGAGCAAGCAAGACCAGCTTGGATATCTGATCCAATCCACTCGAGGATTGAGCGGGGCTCGCCACCCCGACCAAGAACTAGGAGAGCTTGGAAAGGATTGTTGAGACAAAATTCTATGACCTTGATGTCAAGATCACAGAGATCCAAACTGCAGTTGAGCAACTTCAGGAGGAAGCAGAGGAGAAGAAGGGCAAGTCTACCACAGATGCATTTGCTAGAGTGCCTAGAGGACAGAGATCTGCTGCAGTGCCAGTGACAGACACTAGAGCTACAACATCAACACTAGCAGCTACAACTCCAGTTCCAACTCCAGCAGCTACTCCACCAGCTCCAGCCACTTCATCAGAAGCTTTCGTCCTTGGTGTTCTCTCAACACCACCTCCCGAAGATCAAGCCTGAGAGTCGTTTAGCACTATGCATTTTCAAACTTTTTGGTAACTTGTTGCCAAAGGGGGAGAAAAATGTATAGATCATAGGCTTCGAGAGAGAGAGAGAGAGTGTTGGTTTTTATCTCTCTTTGCACTCTTTTTGGTTTGTTTGAAACTTTACTGCGTGCTTGTGTGATACTACTTTGTGTCCTTGTGAGATACTTATTTGGTCAAGTGTTTAATCATATGCTACCCTTAATGCTTGTTGGAT